>CM048746.1:450873883-451532771 GCA_026315105.1 Locusta migratoria
TTTTATTACCTGTAACCCCGTAAGCAAACAATGTTTCAATGAACTTTTTTCTTTATACAAAAATTTATCTGTTATGTGGATTGTTGTGAGGTCTGCACTGTATTATAAACTTTTTGAAATAATTTATACTGCAACAGTCAGTTTTTACTAATATTTTTATTAGCACGACGCGTTTCGGAAGTAAGCTGCAATCATCAGATGCATTTTACAGTTACTGGTTCGTTATTGTTTTGTTATGTTTTGTGTTGTAGGTGCCAGTGAGGTTATGATTGGACGTTTTAACCTGTTTAGGAAGATATAGCTATTACTAAAATAGCTGTATCTACATCTACATAGATACTCTACAAATCACATTTAAGTGCCTGGCAGAGGGTTCATTAACTAATTTCATAACTTTTCTCTACCGTTCCATTCTCTAATAGCGCGCGGGAAGAAAGAACACCTAAATCGTTCCGTTTTCGATCTGATTTCTCTTATTTTATTGGGATGGTCATGTCTCCCAAAGTAGGTGGGTGCTAGCAAAATATTTTCACATTCAGAAGTAAAAGCCGGCGATTGAAACTTCGCAAACAGATCACGCCGCAATGAATAACGTCTTTCTTTTAATGATTTCCACTCCAATTCGTACAACATTTCTGTGACGCTTTGGCCCCCGTAACGTGATAAAACAAAACGAGCTGCCCTTCTCTGAACCTTCTCAATATCTTCCGTCAGTCCCACCTGGTGAGGGTCCCACAAGGGGCAACAGTACTCCAGGAGATCACGTACAAGTGTGATGTAGGCAGTCTCTTTGGTGGAGCTGGTGCATCTTCGAAGCATTCTGCCAATGAAACGTAATCTTTGGTTCACCTTCCCCATAATATTTTGTACGTGTGCTCTCCAGTCAAAGTTGTTCGTAATTGTAACTCCTAGGTATTTGGTAGAATTTACGACCTTAAGGTTTGACTGATTTATCGCGTAATTGAAGTTCAGCGGATTTCTTTTAGCGGTCATGTGTATTACTTCACACTTTTCTTTATTTAGTGTCAATTGCCAATTTTCGCACCATGTAGAAATTTTGTATAAATCGCTTTGCAGTTGCTTTTGATCCTCTGACTTCACTAACCGATAAACGACAGCATCATCCGCGAACAGTCTAAGGGAGCTATTCAGATTGTCTCGTAATCGTTCTTCCTAAACAAGTTAAAACGTCCAACCACAACCTCACTGGCACCCACAACACAAAACATAATAAAACAATAATGAACCAGTAATTGTAAAATGCACCCGATGATGGCAGCTTGCGTCCGAAACGCGTCGTGCTAATAAAAATATGACTGCTGCAGTATAAATTATTTCAAAAACTTTTTTCTTTAGTTTTACTTGTATGATAACATATTAAAATATTTGCGCATCTTCGTGAATCAGCCTATACAGTAGCACAGATTAAATTTCTAGCTTGACTGACAGTGATTGTGTTGTAATCAGCTGTTAGAGTAGTCGCCATCCTGGAGTGACGCACCTGCACGCCGACGAGCGCGCTGCAGATGCAGAGCTGTGAGCGCGGCGAGATGAAGGAGGGCCTGCGCGCCGAGCGCTTGCCCGCGTGGAAGATGCGCGCGATGCGGTTGGTCTTCGTGAGCAGCGCCGCGTACACCACGGTGAAGCAGAAGCCGGCGCCGAACCGCTGCACGCCGCACACCGCGTCCGTCGGCCGCAGCACCAGCGCGAACGTCACGCTGTAGCACAGCAGGATGCCTGCGCAAGCGGCGAGCACGCCGGTCACGTATCTCACTACACACATCATGCGAGAGGTGTTCAAATGAAAGGGTACCAAATGAATAGGCCGTTTTGGTATAACGTAGTGCCACATCTAGCGCTCCGCCTCGCTTACTGTATCCGTCTCCCTTCCCCCACACAGATCATCTACGACCTTATTCCTTTTCTCCACCTAACGTTCCTTGGGCATATCAGGATCCTTTGCATTACTCGACCCATAACCCCCTGGTTTCTCTCCTCCTCTTGAATCCCAGGCCCCTGCCACGCAGATACTAACATATCCCTTCCTTCCTAGACGTCAACACTCTTCACGTCCTGCCTGAGGGTAACTTTCGCCACGTCCCTCTCAGGATGACGCACTCAGTTCTGATATGTACCTCTCCTACCAGCCCTGATCCTCCCCCACTTCCCCATAAACGTCGTGCCCCTTCACTCCCACCCTACCACCCTCTCCTGTGGATTCACAGAGTAACATATAAAGAAAAGCAGCCCCCCCCCCCTAAACCTCTGTCCTACGCTCCCCTCGTAGTTCTGTAAGATGCCAGCAGATGTCTGGCGGTTCCCTGACTTAGTACCGGTAGACAACACTAGAGGGGCTTCTGACGGTGCCTCTCGCACGTCAGAGGGTAGCGTGGAGGGGAGGCTGAGGGAAGAGCTCGTGCCGCGTTCCATGAGGCCACTGCTGTGTCCGGTGTGCCTGAGTTTGAGGGGAAGTGGTGGTGGGGACAGCCGCTACCTGCCGCCTGCTCTGGCCAGTTTTAAAGGGATGCTTCTGACCTCAGCGCCATCATGGGACATCTTACGGAACTGCTCTGGCCCTCCCTTCACGCACCCCTGAGCGTGTGACTGGGCCCTTACGGAGGTTTCCCGTCTGTATTTATTTGTCTGTGGTGGAGTCCTTCCGCCCTCCTCCCTCTCCTGCCCACCTTCTTCCCGCCCCCCTTTCCCTTTTCCCTGCAGATCCTGCCACAACTCGCAATTTTTTAAATCGTGTGCTAAGTCTTGTGTTCTTGTTGTGCTGTGTTATTTCCGTTTTCAAAGTTCAAAAGCGTCGAACAGGCAGAACAAGTGTTGTTTCCATGTATTTTAAACAGTGTCTCCTCTAGTTTTTAAAGATTCTTATCAGTGTATTTTAGCCATCGTGGCATCATTTTAATCTGAATGTCTTGTGTATTTTTGGCTCCATGTGGTTTTTGATTAATTTTACACTTTACTCCATGTCAACATTTTAATTCACCATTTTTATTACCTTGCTACATGTTTTATTGTCTTGCATATGATGTATATGCCAAGGTCTTAGAAAAAACTAAAGGAGTTGTAGTGCGAGGATAAAGAATAAAAACAATAATGTATGCAAATGATATGACTGTACTAGCAGAATCAGAAGAAGAGCACCGGGTAATGATGGAGAATATTGTAAGGATGGGGAAAGAATTGTGAATGAAAGTGAATATCGATAATACTATAGGGATGAAAATTGGAAAAGATGGTGACACAATTAATATATCACTAGAGGGAATTAAACTGCAACAGGTTCTATCATTTCAAAGTCTGGGAAGCTTCATAACTTTCAATGGAAGTTGTACAGCAGAAGTGAAACGCAGAATATACATGGGAAAGAAAGCGTTTGGGAAAGTGGAAAATTTACTGACAGCCAAGAGCACACCCTTTAATCTCCAGACGAGGTTCGCCAAATGTTTTGTGTGGAGTGTGGTGTCTTATGGATCTGAAACATGGACAATCAGACGAAAAGAACCAAAATATTTACAGAGTTTTGAAATGTGGTTATGGAGAAGAATGGAGAAAATTAAATGGACTGACAGAGTGAGAAATGAGGAGGCATCTAGCAGGGTGAAAGGGGAAAGGAACTTCATGAGGATGATACAGAAGAGGAAAACTTCTTGGGTGGGACACATATTACACAGTAAATGTCCACTGATGTGGATAATGGAGGGAAAAGTAGAAGGAAAACGGAGGGGGAGAGGAATGGGGGGGGGGGGAGAATAAGGTTTGGAATGTTGACAGATATGAAGAATGGAAGAAGTTACAAGCAAGTGAAGGAGGGTGGCAAAGACAGAAAGACATGGAGGATGTCCAGTTTATACCTGTATGGGACAGATTTACTGAAAGAGACAGAGATATGATGAAAACCTCTCGGCTGCAGAGCGGCGCATAGGCCGCTGAGAGCCTGCCCCACTGTGCTACAAAATTCAATAAAGAAGAAGAAGAAGAAGAAGAAGAAGAAAATGAAAAAAAAATTACGCCCTCCGCCTCGCTTAACGTATCCGTCTTCCTTCACACTCGTGGATCCTCTACGACCTTATTCCTTTCCTCCACCTTCTAAAGCTCCTTTAGCATATCCGATTCCTTTGCATAACCTGAAAAATAGTCTCGTAACCCCCTGGTTTCTGCCCTCCTCTTGAATCCTAGTCCTCTACAATTCCAATACTACCATGTCTCTCCCTCCCCACACCATCACACTCTCCACATCCTGTACGAAGGTAACTTTCTCCATCTCCCCCTCCAAGATGACACCCTCTGTCTTCATATCTATCGCTCCTACCAGCCCTGATCCTTTCCCCATCCCCATACAAGGCGTGCCTCGTCACTCCAACTCCCCCTCCCTTCTGTCTTACCTCCCCCACTTGGCTTTCCCTTCCCGCCCTCTCCTTTGGACTCCTTACGCCTTCCTTCCCATGGCCACCTCCTCTGTTCCTGCCCGCTCTTGCCCGTGCCCCTTTCATCTGCGGGGCTTTCCCACAACTCGTAATTTTTTTGAGTCGTGTGCTACGTCTTGTGTTCTGTGTCGTGCTGTGTTATCTCCGTTTTTAAAGTTCACAATCGCAGAACAGGTGGAACAAGTCTTGTGTCCATGCATTTTAAACAGTATCTCCGCTATTGTCGCCGTAAAATTTTTAAATATTCTCTTCCGTATATTTTAGCCACTGTGATATCGTTTTAATATGAATGTGTCAGATATTTTTAGCTTTATGCGGTTTTTAAGTAATTCTCCTCTTTACTTGAGTCAACATTTTAATACGCCATTTTTAACACCTTGTTATATGTAGACCTCTCGTCTGAGAGGTTTGCACTCCCTCCCCCTTGGCCAATGACTCCCCCTCCCCCTCCCCCCCCCCCCCCACTCATACGGCGACAAACCCTCCCCACCTAACACCCTAGATATTAGGACCTGGATTCGGAGTAAAAATTTCTTATGTATAAAAACTTTGGTTTATTGTTTACGTTTTGTAATTTGTTTCATAAAGCCCACTCCCCCAGGCTGGCCAAAAGTACTAATTTTTCATCACCCCCCTCCCATTTCATAGAAACTTCAGTGACGCAGGTGGCGTCATCACCCTTCTGTGGGCACCCCTGTCTCAGCTGCAAAGCGGCACATAGGCAGTTGACAGCCAGCCCTATGGGGCTTCAAAATTCAATAAAGGAAAAAACCGACATGAAATGACGCACCTGTGAGCAGGACGTAGCTGAGCTCGCGCCCCGAGGCGCGCACGACGGGCGTGTCGTTGTGCCTGGCGAAGACGCCGGCGACGAAGAGGGTGACGAGCACGCCGGTGGCGGAGAGCGACATGGCGCCGATGGCCCAGCCGCTGCTGGCGCGCAGGAACACCTCGGGGATGTCGCGGCAGCGCGCGCGCGCCTCGTCCGGCGTCGTGCCCAGCGGGCACAGCAGGCACTGCGTCTCGTCCGTCGGGTGCCGGATCTGCGGGCAGGCGGCCGGCCGGCTCAGCACCACAGCGGGAGCACTCGCGACTCAACAGCGGCGGTCGAGCAAGCCAAGTGTATTTCGTATTTTGTATCACAGATGTTGTTGTGGTGTTCAGTCCGCAGACTGGTTCGATGCCGCTCTCCATGCTACCCTGTCCTGTGCAAGCCTCCCCACCGAGTACGAACGACAACCTACATCCTTTTGAATCCTGGCCATCAAGCTCCCACCCTAGATAATTTAGAAACTTTGCATTATGCCCAGAAACATCCTGAAAGAATTTGTGATATCTAAGCGGATTTATTTTAAACACCCGAGACTTCTAAACGATCTGTTGACCTCAAAAGACCAAACATTTTTCGATACTTTTATGGAAATTTTAAAGTAATATTCTCTTATATAACTTGGCATCCCTTCAAATTTATTTCATGTGATATTGGGTGTGTTATGTAAATGATGCCGATGTTTGAGATTAACAACCGTTGTCCGACCGACCCAACAACTACAGTGTTGTGAGCGGTTACTCGCAGTAGAGCACTCTCACTTCATAGTGGTGTCTCAAAAAAAGTTTGTACAGCTTATGGGACTTATCTACGGGGTCATCAGTCCCTAAACTTACAAACTACTTATGAACTACTAACGAACTAGGACGGCACAAATATCCATGCCCGAGGGGGGATTCGAAACCCCCGACCGTAGTGGCCGAGGGGACTGAGGCGCTTCAGTCGAATCCCCCCTCGGGCATGGATATTTGTGCCGTCCTAGTTCGTAAGTAGTTCATAAGTAGTTTGTAAGTTTAGGGACTGATGACCCCGTAGTTAAGTCCCATAAGACTTACAAACATTTGATTAGAACCCCCGACCGTTGTGGCCGTGCAGACCGTGACTGAAGCGCCTCAGTCTCCTCGGCCATCGCGGCCGGCGGGGCGTCTCAGCAAGCCCAGTGTATCACAAATGTTGTTGTGGTCTTCAAGGCCGGATTTAGACTTGAAAATGCTCTAAGCTATTTCACATATGGGGCCCTTTAGATGTTCAGATATTACATGTTGGTGCCAAATACGATTTTCTTATACCTAATACAATTAATTGATATACAATTATAGATACGGAAATAATGAATGTTTTACTTTAAAATCATTTTTATTCATCACAAACTTAAAGAAAATCTTGGTAAAAACAAACAAAAATTCTTTTAAAGCCACAATTTACGACGGCTTATAATCTAATCTCTTGAAACATGTTTTAAGGAATCCGAAATTATATTAACACTAAAACATTTTAATGCAAACGTAGGCTCCCGCGGCTGTTGTCACTATCAATAAAATTCTTTCGGATATGAGACCGCATCGTCATTTTATAAACTCCACCGACGTTTCGGCCACTGTTGTAGGCGACCTTCATCAGGGTCTGTGACTGGCTGCTGAATATACGATAGCTTGTGGTTTATATAGCAGCGAATGAGGGAGAGGAAGGGGGACGTTGGTTTGCCTTTATTTGTGGTTATATTATTGCACGCCATTGGTGGAAAGCGGCAATGGTGATTGGTGTTTTAGAAGCTTGTTTTTTCTTTCTTGCCTTTGCCAGAGCAAAGTAACAGATGACATCATCAAACGATAAACTGCGTAATTTGTCACTTTCTGTGCACATGAGACTGAGGTAACATAATTTGTCTTGAGTCGTTGCTGTTATAAATTTTTTTTTATTCTCTTCAGTTGAGAAAAAGATATTTCTCCAGAGCAATTTGTAAGCGTCATACGTCATACTAAGAAACAATCTCAAAATTACTTCTAAATTAGGGAATGCTCTTTGGACACGATCGTCAAATATAACCCTCTACAGATCTCGATGTATCAGACTATCATGTTCCACTGAATCATAGGCTTGACTATGTCTAACATATTGGTGAAAATGCTTCACTTCTCCTAAAAGATTCATGTCCACGTCTGCAGGATATGTTCGGCATAAAGCAGTAACTCCTTCACGAATCTCTTCATCTGTAGCTTCTAATCCTGATAAGTGTGAATATTTTTTGCAGCGTAATTGTATACTGAGGCCTTCTGTGCCAGACCTGACTCTAATGCATCCTTCACAGGTATAAATGTTTTGACTCTGAACTTTTGGCTCAAGCTTCTCTAAAGCATCCTCTTCATCATAAATAATATGCCTTCTTCTATATCTGCTTTTCTGCAAAATTCTACAGGCAACTCCCTCTTTCAGTCCTTTTCCCCCAGTCCATATTCACCTACTAGTAACTACTAATGCGAAGACAAAAGTAATAATATCAAGTTGAAATATACAATTGTCTCACTCGGACAATTTTTTGGGCCTCCCAAGAAAGTGAGGGCCCCTAAGCTATAGCTTTTTTAGCTTATATGTAAATCCTGCACTGCTTCAGTCCGCAATCTGGTTTGATGCAGCTCTCCACGCTATCCTGTCCTGTGCAAGTCTCTTCATCTGACAGTACGTTCGGCAACTCACATCCTTTTGAATATGCTTACTATATTCCTCCCTCGGTCTCCCTCTAAGATTTTTATCCCACACGCTTCCTTCTAATGGTAAATTGACGATTCTTTCATGTCTCAGAATGTGTCCCATCAACCTATCCCTTCTCTTAGTCAGGATATGCCAGAAACTCTTTTTCTCCCCAATTCGGTTAAGCACCTCCTCATTAGTTACGTGTTCTACCCATCTAATTTTAATCATTCGTCTGTAGCACCACATTCCAAAAGCTTCTATCATATTTTGGTCTGAACTCTTATCGTCCACGTTTCACTCCCGTAGAATGCTACACTCCAGACAAATGACGGCTGGTTTCATAATGACAGGTAGATGGTAGTTCTCAATGACATGTGATTTAGGTATGCCGAAATTTTTAAATATTCGCTCATTCACTTGAGAACGGCTTCTATGTCGTACAGATGATTGTACATTTATTTACAGTAAAATATTGTAAATTTCTAATTCAAAGAAATATGACCTCCTAGATTTTAAACAGCGCGGGGGATTCCCATCGGTCGAAAGACACACTGACCCCGCAAAAAATGCAAAAGTCACTGTTGCGACCATATCCAGAAACTCTGATTGTTTGAAGGAAATCTATGATTATAATCGGAGATTTTGAATCGTTGTAAGGAATGGTGCTGAAAAATAAATTACTGATGACTTGAGAAATGAGGTTCTCTGTAGTTCTTGTGAGCACGAGATAAACAATGACTGGAAGAAGGTACAGGATGATAGGAGATGTGAGAAGGCGTGATGGATTAATTCCCACGACAGTAGGAGGAAAGAGAGAGAAATTTAGAATGTTAAATCTAAGGGACTCAGTTAGTAGGGTCCTCAGTCCCTACTTGAACTAACTTACATGAAGAACAACACAAACACTAAGCCCGATGGAGGACTCGAACCTCCGACGGCGAGCAGCGGTGCGTTCCGCAGCAAGGCGACTTAGACCTCTCTGCCACTCCGCCGCGCCAGAGAGGGGAGAGGGAGAGAGATGTTCAAATGTTTGTATAGCTTATGGGACTTAACTACGGGGTCATCAGTCCCTAAACTTACAAACTACTTATGAACTAACTAATACTAAGGACGGCACAAACATCCATGCCCGAGGGGGGATTTGAACCCCCGACCGTAGTGGCCGTGCAGACCGTGACTGGAGCGACTCAGTCCCCTCGGCCACTGCGGCCGGCAGGGAGAGAGAGAGAGAGAGAGAGAGAGAGAGAGAGAGAGAGAGAGAGAGAGAGAACGACTGTTTGACAAGAGAGAACAGCGTATTTATCTAACAAATATTTGCAGACGTTAGATTTGAGCGATAATCTGATAATGGATGACTATCCATCTCTCCTAAAATAAAGGCCTTCGGGCATTATGCATCACGCTTTTAGCTAGTTTATAGTAAGAGAAACAGTGTTAAATTCACGTCTCAATTCTAAAGACACACACACTAAAAAGCTGCTTCACAATAGTGTTCGTCAAACACATCCATAAAAAAGCTAGAAACGCGAACTGGTAGTTGCAACGCTTCCACTACGGTCCATTGAATTCAATTAATCCGTGTTTGCTTTGTCGATTACAGCGCGGCGCAGGTACATCAGTTGTTTTTTTTTGTAGAGGCCTGTACAATGGCGCGACTACAAAAGTCAGCGCGACGCTTATTTTTGTTCGCTGTTTGTCCCGCTGCACCGCGCTATTCGACATGTGTTTACTTATACGAGCACGCATTCTTCGGTAGTCGGCAGTCGTTCAAAATATTACATGACTGTAAATCATCACTATTATCAAAGAGCTTATAAAGATAATACTGGAAAATTCGTGCCATTTACATGCGTTTGTCAGGCAACACCGCTAGCAGTGCCATCTGTTGGTTAGAGGAGTTTACTGTACTAGCCATTACGTCTGTGATTCTGTATTTTAATTCGCTTCGTACCAAACTTTCTTTAAAAGATGTATATTTCTTACATCTTTTAAGATAATATGTTAAATGATAATTTATTTCAAGTTCAGGACTGAAAAAAAAAGAAAGAGGAAAAAAAAAAAAAGCATTCGTTTGCCTTGATCTGTTTAACACGTCAGCGTTTCTTGATGTCAAGAAAAAATCTACGAAAAAATTTCCATTGGAGGTTAAAAAATAAGTTCATTTTACAAAACTTGTAAGGAACTGTTTTCGATCTATGTAAACAAATCAAATTATAGATGACTTTTAGACAATAGAAATTTTTTATCTCTCTCTCTCTCTCTCTCTCTCTCTCTCTCTCTCTCTCTCTCTCTCTCTCTCTCTCTCTCTATATATATATATATGTGTGTTTTTCTATATATCCTCTATGTGTTCGCGAACTATACATTCGATTGCAATGAAACTTTGGTGAACTGTTCACCGTACGCCCAAAAGAGCATGACACATAGCTCAGGAGATATGACGTCATAAATAATGAGAGACCATCGCGTGAGAATACTCACATTTATGCGTTAATTATTGGAAAATTGGAGTAGGTACAGATCAGCAAAAAAGTTTGCATGTAATTTCGGATATTTATGAAGCGTTTTGTAACTGACCCCGTCCCTCCCCCCAAAATGATGAAACGAAAAGAAGTCTACAGCTCACAACAGTTTCGATGCATGATTTTGTATCAAATAAAGTTAGCATTACACATTTGCATGTTAATATTTATTTTTGTCTGCAAGTCTCCCTTCATTTTCAGGCATCCAAAATTAAGCAATCTGTTTTCTTAATCTCTGTCTATATAAAAGCGAAAGGACACTCACTCACTCACTGACTAAACAGGAAATCTCGAAAACTACTTCACCTATGAAGCTGAAATTTGGCAGGAATGTAGTTTATAGATACAAAATGTCAGCTAAAAAAGTATTTTGTAATAGGTACATGGCGGAGCATACTTCTCGCCGCGGGAGAGAATTTTTGTTTTATTTGTTTGTCTCTAACCCTTAAATGCATGGTGTTGCACATTTGCAACATCGATTGTAATAGTGTTTTTTTCTGCATCTAATGGAAACTTATGACCTACCTTATACTAAAGACGACACAAACATCCATGATCGAGGGGGGATTCGAACCTCCGACGGGAAATGGCCTCGCGTATCGCAGCATAGCGCCTCTATGCGCTCGGCCACTCCGCCGCGGCGGAGAATTTTTGTTTTATTTGTTTGTCTTTAAGACAATTTTTAGGTCGTTACGCCCATTGTTCACCCCGTAAGTGGAATGGATTTTTTTTTTAAAAATCCCGCCTTGTTCTTATATCTATACACACTTGCCGGCCGCGGTGGCTGAGGGGACTGCGGCGCGCCAGTCAAGGTCTGCACGGCCACTACGGTCGGAGGTTCGAATGGATATTTGTGCCGTCCTTAGTATTAGCTAGTTCATAAGTAGTTTGTAAGTTTAGGGACTGATGACCCCGTAGTTAAGTCCCATAAGCTCAACAAACATTTGAACATTTTATACACACTTTTTCCCTTAGAGATTTTTTAATTATTATTTAGAGCCGAGAAGCTACATGCAATATTTTATAGTTTAAGGTTGATTAATTTTCATAAAAAACATTTATCTACCATTTTTTTACTGTTTTAAATTCAGAAAACACTGAAATATGATGTGTGTACCACCTGAAAAATGTTACTGTGAGCCGGCCGCGGTGGCCGAGGGGACTGCCGCGCGTCAGTCACGGTCTGCACGGCCACTACGGTCGGGGGTTCGAATCCCCCCCCTCGGGCATGGATATTTGTGCCGTCCTTAGTATTAGTTAGTTCATAAGTAGTTTGTAAGTTTAGGGACTGATGACCACGTAGTTAAGTCGCATAAGCTGTACAAACATCTGAATATTTTGAATGTTACTGTGAAAGGTGAATATGTTCCCCCTGTTTATAAGTATAACACAAAAGGGAAAACCAGATGCCATATTCCTTATTCCGCCTTCGTCAGCAAACATTTTTGTATGCAAACATGTTCAAATGTTTGGAAACATATTGGATCAAACTGCTATGGTCATCAGTCCTTAGACTTACAACCTACGTAACCCTTTCAGACCTGACTTTTTTCTGGAGGAAGGAAATTATTGTTTTTTGCTGTTTTCCTCTTAAGTTACGTTTTTAATGATTTTAGAAGCAAGATTTAAGCTGTTGTATGCATCCATTTACATATTACAAAATTGCATATGCTGAAAAGCAAGGCCTTCTTTTTATGGACTAAAATAATTAATTTTGTAGCACTAACTTTTGTACTAAATAAATTGATCATTCAATAGTTGCCATGCAAAATAATTACTACTAATTTTCAGTTGTACAGTGGAATACTAATAACCCACAACTTGCGTGTTGTTTGGAGTTCACAAGCTGCTGCGCAGTGCAACACTGACTACTTGGTATTTTTATAGTGATCTTTCACAGTTGACAGTAAGTGTGCACGATGAAAAGGTTGAACACTCATATGCGTATTGTTTCAATTGAGAAAAAATATTCTGATCTATCTTAGACACTGTAAAAGATATGTACACAATTGTAGCCAGAGGGTCTGAAAGGGTTAAACTAACACCAGGCACAACACACACACACACACACACACACACACACAGCCATGCCAAAGAGAGGAATCGAACCTACGACGGTGAGCAATGCGCACTCCGAGTCAAGTCGACTTAGAGCGCTCGGTCACTTCACCGCGACAAGCAAACGTGTTCGCGATCTTTTAACTAAGAACAAGCAAAATCTTTTTTGCCCAGTCTTTCTTTCTTTCTAGTGAAGCCTTTGTACTTGGCATGACTTTTACTGTCTACGCATGTCTCCCTCCGACTGCTACATCTGTCTCATTTGCTGTCACTGTCTGTCTCCCATCACGATGTCGGCTCTCTCTCTCTCTCCCACTGGCTCTGTCTCCTACCTTTCAACGCCACTGGCTCTCTGATACTCTCTTTTAACGCAAGAAAGCTTTGGTAAAGGAGGAGGGAGAGCAGTAGGTGAAGGAGGAGACAGGAAGAAAGCGGAGGGAGTAGACTGATAGAGAGAGGGGAGAGAAGGAGAATGAAAGAGGGGAGGTGGTGACAGGCAGATGAAAGGACATGAACAGAGGAAGGCGGAGGGGGAAATGGACAGTGAAAGAGGGTAGCATGCGACGGGGAAGAAGAGCAGGTGAACTGAGAGAAGGCAAAGGTGGAGATGGAGTAATGGACGATGGAAACCTCATATATTTTTTATTCTTTTGTTCGTATTTTATGCGCTGCCTTAACGTTCATCTGATTGCGATAAAACTTCGTCATTTCTTACTCTTACGCGAAGGTTATGGACATAGAACAATTAATTTACAGTAGGTGGCACGCGTGTCGTACTGGCAAATGTACGAGGGTTGGAACTTAAATTCTAGCAACACTGCTGTGGAGACACTTTGCAATGGAATCTACCGTTGTCGCTGGTAGCACACGTTGTTGACGTACCTACCTTAGCTCCGAGCAAATGGATCCGGCCGTCCCAAGTCACCGGCATGAGCACAATCGAGCTAAACACAGTCACTTGTGAGCGAGCAGTCTAACGTAATGGTGTCACTATGTTTTCGAAACAGGAACATCGGATTTGGATTAATATTGAATATGTCCGAGATCCTAAAACACTACACTGGCATCAATGTGTTCAAGAGGCGTTCAGGGACTCGGCATTGTGGTGCAGGAAAGTGGCACGTTGGATAAAAGCTTTCAAAGAATGCGCGTTGCGGTTGCTCTGTTCGCTGGATGGGACTGAGTAGCACTGTACCATCTACCGCACTTCCACGACTTAAGTCCTTGTGACTGATTTCATTTCAAAGATGAAGGAACCACTTGGTGGTATTCGCTTCAGAACTGTTCCAGAGATTCTACAGGCAGTAGGCTGCTCCATTCCCACCATCAACAGAAAAGGCTCATTAATGAGAACTGAGGCAGCTGTCTCTCCACTTTTTTCTCATACTCTCTTAAACCGTTTTATTTTCCTGCTGTAGTTCGGTAAGGTTTCGAAATTTTATTTGTGTTCTTCGACACATTTACAAACGGAACGTGCCGGCCGCGGTGGCCGAGCGCTCTGCGGCGCGCCAGTCACGGTCTGCACGGCCACTGCGGTCGGGGGTTCGAACTCCCCTCGGGCATGGATATTTGTGTCGTCCTTAGTCTTAGCTAGTTCATAAGTAGTTTGTAAGTTTAGGGACTGATGACGCCGTAGTTAAGTCCCATAAGCTCTACAAGCATTTGAACAAACGGAATGTGGAGAAAAACGAAAAGAAACTAACTCCTTCACGAAGAGAAGATACACTGTTTTCTTAAAATGGAAGAAGTACTTTACAGCTGCTGCTAATTCCCTACTGACGCGACACACTTCATGCGTCAGTTCAGCGGATAAAAAAAAGCTTATATATCGAGAGAAAAATGAGACAGCATTGAGCTCTTAGCCTGAAATTAAATTTCGATATTTGTTCTACATTTCATATACTGCTATGTATGAACTATTGTCAACCATACGCAAAGTGTACAAAATGAATTATTACCTCCGCAAAATCTTTAAAATGCTGTGAGTTACATTAATTTGATGTTGAACGGCAACTGTGAAGAATAACTAAAAAAACAGTTTGTCCTTCATCGATAGAAGTTGAGCAAGTTTAATTACGGCTGGAACGCCATTCTCAGCACATGCGATCAGAACAACAATCAAATGCTCTTATCACAGAAAGGACATTGAAAATCCATAGCAGCAAAAAAAAAAAAAAAAAAAAAAGGACCGTTAAGTTTTCTGGATCTCATTAACGGGTAGTGTTATCGAAGGCATTTCGGAGAGGAACTTACGCTAAAAATTTCGACGAATTGACATGAACATAAGTTACAAAAATGATCATCCGCACATTTTGCCATTTTGCACTTTTGGTACCCAGACATTACAGTTTCTGGTCGTATCTTGAAAGGGAATACAGATTTTCGGAAGCGGAAAAATAACATTTCTACTCAAATTATAAAGGAATTTAAGCAAACGATTAGAGTTCGTACAGATGCATGCAAGAATTCGTTTTTCGCTCATTCTAGCCGGCCGCGGTGGCCGAGGGGACTGAGGCGCTCCAGTCACGGTCTGCACGGCTACTGCGGTCGGGGGTTCGAATCCCCCCTCGGGCATGGATATTTGTGCAGTCCTTAGAGTTAGTTAGTTCATAAGTAGTTTGGAAGTTTAGGGACTGATGACCCCGCAGTTAAGCCCCATAAGCTACACAAACATATGAACATTTTTCGCTCATACTGTATGGGAGTGGGGAAAAAAAAGCAAGTAACTAGTAGTGGTACTGAGTACCCTACGCCACGCTCCCTTCGGCTGGATTGCGGATCATGTATGCAGATGTATAATTCTTAGTAGTCCAATAACATTCGTCGCTTCTTCTACATCTACAGACACTCTGCAAATCACATTTAATTGCCTTTCTTTACCGTTACATTCTCTAATTGCGCGCGGGAAGAAAGAATACCGAAATCGTTCCGTTTTCGATCTGATTTCTCTTATTTTATTGGGATGGTCATGTCTCGTCATTGAGGTGGGTGCTAGCAAAATATTTTCACATTCAGAAGTAAAAGTCGGTGATTGAAATTTCGCAAATCGATCTTGTCGCAACGAATAACGTCGTTCTTTTAATGATTTCCACCTCAAATCGTGCAACATTTCCGTGACGCTTCCCCCCCCCCCCCCCCCCTATAACGCGATAAAACAAAACGAGCTGCCCTTCTCTGAACCTTCTCAATGTCTTCCGTCAGTTCCACCTGGTGACGGTCCCACACTGGGCAACAGTACTCAGGAGAGGACGCACAAGTGTGATGTCTGTATGTATGTGGTATCTTTGGTGGTGCTGTTGCATCTTCGAAACGTTCTGCCAATGAAACGTATCCTTTGGTTCACCTTCAAAAATCAAAATGTTCAAATGTTTGTAGAGCTTATGGGACTTAACTACGGGGTCGTCAGTCCCTAAACTTACAAACTACTTATGAACTAGCTAATACTACGGACGGCACAAACACCCACGCCCGAGGGGGGATTCGAACACCATGATTGGCACGTCGCAGACCGCTCGGCCACATTGGCCGGTTCGCCTTCCCCACAAAATTTTCTGTGTGTTCTCTCCATTGTAAGTAGTTCGTAATTGTAACTCCTAGGAATTTGGTAGAATTTACGACCTTAAGGCTTGACTGATTTATCGTTTAATTGAAGTTCAGCGAATTTCTTTTAGTGATCATGTGTATTACTTCACACTTTTCATTATTTAGTGTTAATTGCCAATACACACTTTCAAATTTTGAATTCAGCAGGGCTAAAATACAGGGAAATGAGTTATTTATAACTTGTACGAAAGCCAGACCGCAGTTATTAGAGTCGAAGGGCATGAAAGGAAAGGATTAGTTGGGAAGAGAGTAAGTCAGCGTTGTATCCTTTCTCCGATGTTATTGAATTTGTACATCGAGGCCGACCGCGGTGGCCGAGGTGACTGAGTCGATCCAGTCACGGTCTGCACGGCCACTACGGTCAGGGGTTCGAATGCCCCCTCGGGCATGGATATTTGTGCTGTCCTTAGTCTTAGCTAATTCATAAGTAGTTTGTAAGCTTAGGGACTGATGACCCCGTAGTTAAGTTCCATAAGTGCTACAAACATTTGAACATTTGAACATTTTGTACATCGAGCAGGCGGTGAAGGAAAGCAAGGAAAAATATGGATCACGGATTAAAGTTCAGGCGAAGAAATAAAAACATTTCGTTTTGCTGGTGACATTGTAATTCTGTCAGAGACGGAAAAAAACCTGGAAGAGCAGTTGAATGGAATGGACAGTCTGTTGAAGAGAGCGTATAAAATGAACACCAAGAGAAAAACAAAGATAATGGAATGCAGTCTTAGAATATCAGGCGATGCTGAAGGAATTAGATTGGGTAACAAAACAATGAAGGTGGTAGATGAGTTTTGTTACTTGGGCAGTAAAATAGCATATGACGGTCGCAGAATAGAGGATATAAAATGAAGAATGGCAATGGGAAAAAAGTGTAAGGAAGTCTTTTCTGAAGGCATTTGTGCGGAGTGTTGCCTTGTACGGCAGTGAAACATGGACGAATAAACAGGGCGGACAGGAAGAGAATAGAGGCTTTTGAAATGTGGTGCTACAGAAGATGGTAGGTGGGTAGATCGCGTAACTAATGAAGAGGTACTGATTAGAATTGGTGAGAAAAGGAATTTTTTGGTATACTTTGACTAAAAGAAAGGATCTCTTCGTAGGACACATACTTAGACATG
The DNA here is from genome assembly GCA_026315105.1 of Locusta migratoria. Classification (NCBI taxonomy): domain Eukaryota; kingdom Metazoa; phylum Arthropoda; class Insecta; order Orthoptera; family Acrididae; genus Locusta; species Locusta migratoria. The sequence goes on from CM048746.1 coordinate 450,891,141, forward strand.
GATGAATCGTACATTTAGCATTGGAGGGATGTGTGTGGGGTAAAAATCGCAGAGGGAGACCAAGAGACGCATATAGTAAGAAGATTCGAATGGATGTGGGTTGCCGTTCTTATGAGGAGATGAAAAGGCTTGCTCAGGATAGAGTAGGGTAGAGATCAAACCAGTCTCCGGACTGATGACCATAACGACAACAATTAAAAAATCAAATATTTGTAAAGCTTATGGGACTCAACTACGGGGTCATCAGTCCCTGAACTTACAATCTATTTATGAACTAGCTACTACTAAGGACGGCACAAATATCCATGCCCAAGGGGGGATTAGAACCGCCGACCCTAGTGGCCGTGCAGACCGTGACTGGCGCGCCTCAGTCCCCTCGGCCACCGCTGCCGGCATAACAACAACAATTGCCAATGTTCGCACCATGTAGAAATTTTTGTCTAATTCGCTTTGCAGTTGCTTTTGATCCTCTGTTGACTTCACTAACCGATAAACGACAGCATCATCCGCGAACAGTCTATGGGAGCTATTAAGATTGTCTCCTAAATCGTTTATAAACACAAGGAAGAGTAGGGGACCTATAACGCTTCCCTGAGGAACGCCAGATATCACTTCTGTTTTACCCCGCTCCTCCATAATACATTTTTCAGTCTTCGATGAAGTGTTCTTTAAAGGAAAACGGGGGTTAACAGAAGGAATCTGTGCCCTGCCGGGTGGATCTCGGAAGGTCGGGAGCAGCCGTAAGCGGCACCCGCCAGCCTGCCGCTTAACGCCTCCAGTGGAGCAGCAAAAACTGCGCCGCCGCTGTGCCGCGGCCCGGACGGCCAGATCGGCAGCGCCACCTGCTGCCGAGTGTCTAAATCCGCCACCTGTTGCTGCCGCGGCGCGGACAATGGGCGGCGGCGCCACGCGCGCTTTGTCTCGCTTTACTGCCGCCGTAAACGCGGCGCCGCGCACCTGCGCTCCGAGCTGGCGTTTACTGCGCACGCGCCGCAAATTATGGTCCATGTCGCTGTTTACAGAAAAAGTCGACAAAAATATCGACATTATCTCCTGGCGCGCCGCTAGAACTGCGATGATGCCGGTTACGATCAGTGGCGTAGCCACAGGGGAAATGGGGGGGGGGGGGGATAATTGGGCTGATATCCCCTCCTCCAGCACCTCCCAAAGATTTTATTATTATTGTTTATCCTCTCCGGGGGACACCACCTTGACGAAGCACTGTCCGCGCGGGTGGAGAGGCTTGCATATCCGTGTGAAGCTGAGGGCTATACTGAAGGTAGAGGACCTACTGCCGGAAAGGCCTCAGCTGATGGATCAGACTAAGCGTGTCCCACAACGTCCCGTTTCCTTATCCTCTCCCAGCCCTTTCCCAATTCCTTTCCCAACCCAAGGTATGATGCGATCCGTGCCGAGGGGTGCGTGGCACATGGGTGGATGTGTCTCGAACGGAGCCTCAGGGATACTGGGCGACCTCCCTGAGTAAGTAGCCTTGCACCGTGCGGGGTTATCGTGGTGTGGACCATATAAATCCCCAAATCTCGTGGGACTAAGATGGACACAGAGAAAGAAAGGATTTTAAAAGAATCTGAGGGGCAATCTGAGACCTCAGATACTCAGACATGGGGATCAGGACCGATGGAGTGCACTCCTACTTCTGAATCAGGGTCTAGACCTGAGCAAGAAGTGGGAACTGTAACAGAGAAGTTCGACCAGATTTAGATTAAGGCCTTTTCTGGGGCTCAGAGGAGGAAACGTCTCAAGAAACAGAAGCAAAAGGAAGGAAAAGAATGGCTTCCTAAGAATAAGTGGAGGGAATCAAAAGGGCTTGAGCCCAAGACCCCCAAAAAGAAACTGCCTCAGGTCGAAGGGGATACACAGACCCCCTCGACGTCAAAGACAGGTGACAAGAAGGTTAAGGAGGAATCTAAGACTCCCTCCTCTCTGAACAGGCGTGATACTAAAAGGCTGAGGCAGGAAATAGGAAAAACAGACCTTTAGTACTGCAGTCTCGGTCTTTTGAATGGCGGTTGTCCAAGAAGGATACCCACTGGTGAGCATCAACTCGCAGCAGGAGGAGCTCGTGCAGATGGCCCTCTTTGAAGAGATTGGAGGGGGGGGGGGGCGCTGGTACAGGACCCAAATTCAGGAGGGTCTATCTAGATCGCGGTGCCCTCATTTTTGTCTGTGAGGGGGAGCACTCAGCAGAATGACTTAAGGACAAGGTGCCCATGATATCCCCGTGGGAGGATGTGAAGCTGCTGGTCAGGACAGCAACCGAACTCCTGAAGACCGTAAAGGTATCAGTATGGGTACCAAAGATCCTTAAGCATATCCCTCCAAAGACTCTGTTCGAGAAAATAAGGGTCCAGAACCCAAACGTCTCGACAAAGGATTGGAAGGTAAGTAACCAAAAGGTCGTTCCAGAAGGACGACCCCTGGTGGTGGAGGTCAGAGAGAAGTCCCTGATGGCAATGCGAGAGCAAGGCCTGAAACTGTTTTTAGGATTCTCGCAGGTCGTCATCAGGGTAATCAAAGACCTTAAAGGCAATAATGGCAGCAAGATGGGGACTGTAAGTGCTGCAGATAAACCTGCAGCACAGTAAAAGAGGCCACTGCTGCCCTGAGCCGTCGCCTGGGGCGATAGGAGGTGGACGTGGCCCTGATACAAGAACCCTATTTATACAAAGTGGGTGTATTGGGCTTCGGTGGTACTGGAGGTAAGCTGATTTATGCTAGAAATCTAAAAAACTCCAGAACATGCATTTATGTTAGAAATGGAATACCTTTCATACCAATGATGGATTTTTGTTCCAGGGACCTGGTGACCATCAGGATGCAGCAACGTGAGGAAGGTATCACGAGGGAAATTGTTTTGGTCTCAGCATTCCTTCCTTACGATCCTTCCATCTTTGCAAGTGAGGAGACTGATGGAAGCCTGCCATCGGCAAGGTGACGAACTGTTGGTGGGATCTGATGCCAATGCCCACAATCTATCGTGGGGCAGCAAGGACACCAACAATAGAGGTGAGAACCTTCTTGAATTTCTCCTATCTAACAACTTGGAGATCCTGAATAGGGGTGATGAACCCACATTCAGGAATAGTAGAAGGGAAGAAGTAATTGACATAACTTTTGGTTTCATGATGATGGGGAGTTACGTCAAACAGTGGCATGTGGTCCTGGAGCCATCCTCATCAGATCACGTGTATTTTAAATTCAAGGTTGAAATGGGAACCAGACAGTCCATGGCCTATAGGAATTTCAGGAAAACAGACTGGGAGACATATAGGAGAGACCTTGACTTCAGCCTATCGGAAATTAAAACTTCGATAAGGAATCCAGTAGAGTTTGAGGAAGTAGCAGAGGCCGTAACCTCTGCTATAGTGACCTCATACCAGGACAACTGCTCAATCCTCTAGAAGCGCACAAATAGGAGTGTGCCTTGGTGGAATAATAACTTGGAAATGCAAAGGAAACAGGTACGAAGACTGTTTAACCTTGCGAGACGCAAAGGACAATGGGCAAAGTATCGTGAGGCCCCTGTCAATTACAACCTTGCTATCAGACGGGCAAAGGAGGCATCCTGGAAGGTATTCTGTGAGAAAGTGGAGGGCACGGCTGCTCAAGCGAAACTTCATTAAATCCTCACTAGGGTACCGACTAATCCAGGAGGAACATTGAGGAAGGAGGATCGGGAGTATACAAAGACAGCACATTAAACGCTGGAACTGCTCCTCAAGACTCAGTTTCCTCAATATACTCTGGGAGATAACTCAGACCAGAATGCGACTCCTGATAGACAACGGTTTTCAGGTATTCGCAAACAACTTGGAGATCCTGAATAGGAGTGATGAACCCCTCTCCAAGAGGACTGGGATTTGGCCAAGGAGTGTGTCGATTTCAATAAGGTCTGATGGGCGGTGGGAACATTTCAACCGTTCAAGTTACCTGGCCCCAATGGAATCTTTCCAGTTCTCCTGCAACAAGCGGGAGAAAATCTTATTAGATTCCTATGCAGGTTATTCAGGGTTAGCCTAGCAGCAGGAATCATCCCCAATGCCTGGAGGGTAGTGAAGGTTGTCTTCATTCCAAAACAGAGAGAGAAATGATCATATCAAGGCCAAGGATATGAGACCAATCAGCCTGTCCTCCTTCATTCTTAAGACATAGGAAAAGCTGGTTAATGTGCATGTTGGAGAAAGGAGGTTAAGTAGGGCTCCTCTACATTCAAACCAACATGCATATCAGCCAGGTAAATCATGTGAGACAGCTCTCCACCAACTCGTTGGGAAGGTGGAGAAAGCACTACACTTTCAGAAAATAGCCCTCTGTACCTTCATAGACATCGAGGGGCTTTTAGCAACACGACCTTCGATTCCATGGTTAGGGCAGCAGAGGTGCATGACCTAGGGACCACTATACGTAGGTGGACTAGGGGCCATGCTCAGTGGAAGAAAGGTAGAGGCAATCATGATGAATTAAAAAATGGTAATCAACACCATTAAGGGTTGCCCGCAAGGAGGAGTTCTTTTCCCTTTATTGTGGAATCTAGTGGTGAATGATCTGATTGGGGAATTAAACTCTAGGCAGTACTTTTGCCAAGGATACGCAAATGATCTTGTCATAGTAATACTTGGCAAATTTGCTGACAGTGAAGAATATGGCACAAGGTGCATTGGACTTTGTGCAAGACTGGTGCAGAAAACAGGATCTGGGGATTAGTCCTAAGAAGACTGTTGTTGTACCATTCACAAAGAAGCATATCCAACTCATGGTTGGATTGCTGACAGGCCATGGGTATTTCAAAAAACACCTACATACAATGGGACTAACAGAAGAGGACCCTAAATGTAGGATCTGTGATGACGGCGATGAAACTGCATCACATCTAATATTCGAATCCATTGCATTGGAGAGTAAAAGGCACAGAACATTTGGGACAACCAAACCCGAAGAAATTGTGTCTAATAAAGAACTGGTAAAGGGACTCCTTGTACTGTTCAAGGGCATTTGTTGGCTTTACTAGATATACAGGGAGCGATACCGCACAATAAACTTACTTTCGGTGCGGGCAGTGGCGGGTTGGACCAAGACTGTTTTGGCTTCCCTGGAAAAATCAAATCAAATCAATTTTTTTATTGTTTTCATGTTTTATCTTTTTAGACAGGTCAGCACCTGAAAATTTGAAAAAAGTACACATGCAATGAATCACCACGTAACTATGATGCGCGTTTTTACGCAAGTTCCGTTTTGTTGTAGACACTAGTAGTTCGCGCACATACCGCAACGAGCGCGTCCGTCGTGTACCGGCTTGAGAGCCTATATAGCAGCGGTTGGCAACTGACGGACCGTGGTCCAGGTCCGGATCGCGGAAGGCCGAAAACTGGACTGCCAAAAATATTCTTAAAGAATGAGATACATACTGAAATTGTTGGGAAAAAAAACTTTATTCTGTAGATAGGCCAATGGCCGTGTCGCAGTGGATACACGGGTTCCCGTTAGATCACCGAAGTTAAGCGCTGTCGAGCTTTGCTAGCACTTGGATGGGTTACCGTCCGGGGCTGCTGAGTGTTGTTGACAAGCGGAGTGCTTGTGAGGCAAAACTGAGGAGCTACTTGATTGAGAAATAGCGGCTCCGGTCACGAAGACTGACATAACGGCCGGGAGTGAGAGACGCTGACAACGTCCCCTTGCATACCACACCCAGTGACGCCTGCGGGCATAGGATGACACGGCGGCCGGTCGGTACCCCTTGGGCCCTCGCGGCCTGAATGGGGCGGAGTTTAGTTTATTCTCTAGATAACACCCTTATACTTTTTTCTATAATTTTACAATAACTGCGGAATAGTTAGAACCCTTGACGATTATTATAGGTAGATTAAATAAATACGTAGTTGTCATGATGTGCGACGCCTGAGAGTACACTGTCGAGCGGCGGCAGATCGGAGCAAGATGGCACAGGGCCGGCGCAAGGCAGGTGCGAAACGTGCGGCCGCACGGGGCGGCACTTTCCGAGGGGCGGCAGATGTGCCGCCCCCCTTCTTTTATTTTTGTGGGACAAACTCAACATTCATGCCCAAGAGGGGATTCGAAAGCAAACCTCGGAAGGAGCGTCTTCGTGAATTTTGGCAAGGCGCTTCGACTACCTGCCGGGCGCCCCTGTTGAACAAGGGAAGGGGGAGAACTAATTTCTTGCTCGCCACTGTGGCAGCACCGTCGTGTTTACGCTGGAGGAACAGAGAGGGGGAAGCAGTCGGGCGTACATACCTTATGGAACGTTCCAGTCTGTTACGCGCCTTGCGTTTACTCACAACTAATATTGAAGAAGAAGAAGAAATCTGATTTGTAAATTCAAATGCAATGTTCGATACTGCGATTATGTGTTAAGCCTCAAGCAATTTTGCTAAGCCGTTCAATAGCAGTTTCCGAGTGTTTTATTCTTCCCGCATTATGGATAAAAATGGTTTAACGTTACTAGCCAAACATGTCCAACATCTACAATGGCTATAAGTATTCAGAATACGCAGCGAGTAATTACAAGAGATAAAGACATTGGTAGTAAGGCTAACCTAAGTTGGGTTACGAAGTATTTTTCAAAATTTTTGCTATCCGTTTCCGAGTGATAGTCGGACGTTTTGGTTTTTGAGCCATGGAAACACCTGTCTGCGCCTGCATGAACAACAATTAAACTCTAACCGGCACTTTTGTTTGACAATACTACTCGGACACTATCACTTTGACAACATTTTTTTACTGTATACGGTTTTCCTTTGAATACATTATCTGTTCACAACAACTGAAAAATGTTAATTTACGTTAATTTTGTAAGTTCATGTTGCGCGGGATTAACCGAGCGGTCTAAGGCGCTGCAGTCATGGACTGTGCGGCTGGTCCAGGCGGAGTTTAGAGTCCTCTCTCCGGCATGGTTGTGTGTTCTGTCCTTAGGATAATTTAGGGTGCGTAGTGTGTGTGTGAGAGCTTAGGGACCGATGACCTTAGCAGTTAAGTCCCATAAGATTTCAATCACGTTTAACTCTATTTTTGAACTGGTGCCCAGCGACTGTTTTGTACAAATCGGTAGAGAATGTCACATATCAGTAGCATTTTTTGTTTTTATTTTCCAGATCTACATATATTTCGGGTACAGTGTGGCTATTCTCAATGCTTTATGTTTATATCTATACCATCTTGCTGAACGTAACTGTCAACCAGGCGGTTTACATGTAAGCACATACATGTATTACAAGCTTTTCAGACTGGCCACTCAGCGGCCGAAACCTAGGTAGATCTGAAACGTAAAAACAAATATTGCGATCGATTGCTGACATTTACTATAGATTTGTTTAAATGAATTTCCACAAACGTTTTGAAAAACAAAAAATCGTGGGGTTGGAGGGGGGCGGCAATTTAGCAGCCCGCACGGGGCGGCACTTTTGCTTGTGCCGGCCCTGAGCTGGCAGGTGATCTGCATAAAAGCTGTGTACACACGAATGCAGCACCGGAACTGTATTTACTGAACAATGAAATTCTATAAATCGGCTTCCTACTCTGACAACGTCCGAAACCTCTACTTCTGCGGCCAAGGCATACCCATGTAAAGCCATTTTTGTGCTCCTAACGAACGAAAGCGCGAAGATACTTTGCATAATAATACAAGTGTTTTGAATTTTTTTATACATTTCTATCTTACATCTATTGTATTACATATTAGTTTGAGAGTGAAATTAAAAAAAATAGAGATAGTGAAGAATATTACTTTTTCTGGATTTTTTAACACAAATATATCCATTTGTTGTATTTCATATTATTTTGTGAATAAAAATAGAAAAAATAAGGAATATGAGATTTTTCTTGCAGAACTCGATAAAAATTTTCAAAAGTATTCGGACATCATCTGACATTACTTGCCGACGTCTGCTATATAGGGGGAGAGCGGCCAACCGGCCTGTGGCCGCCATGTTTTTACCAAACAGCGCACTGAACGCGAATTTACATAGCGACCCAGGCAGAAATTCAGCCCTTTAATGACTGAAATAAGCCATCACTCCCACCCATGGCAGCAAAGCACATCTTCTAGCTTACTAATCAGTATGTGGTTAAAGAAATGCCATTCATCTATGTTCATACGGGCCTAGTAAATCTGTAAGCAAAGAAGTCTCGTGAAACAGTTTCTATGACTGTCGAATGTTAATACCATATTTTACGATGTACTGGTAATACTATTTCAGAATTTTCTGTCTGAATATCCATCGCCGAAATTAGTATAATATTATCGCTTTCCGCTCCGTTTTAATGTATTTTAAGTGTGCTGTCGATCTTATAACTTCTTCTACACTGGGAAATACCAAAAAGTCATTCTTTAGATGCTTTTAGGGACATAGTATTACTATCTCTAGTGAAACAGCAGAAACAGACTCAAAATAGGTAACTGAATATCTACATTGAGACAATACTCCTGCCCCCTCGCTTTCTCACGTCACATCCCGTAACCAATTACAGGATTGTGAGTAGTCAATAATACACAGACAAGGGGGACGTGCCGTAGCAATGTTAAAACATACTTTGTAGCATGACATATCAACAACCAGAACCATGAACTAACAAAAAGCTAGCAAATACTGTTTAAAAAATTTTCCACCTATCCGATTCGAACATGATGCAAATTAGATGGGTAGATCACGTAACTAATGAGGGGGTGCTTAACCGAACTGGGGAGAAAAGAAGTTTCTGGCATATCCCGACTAAGAGAAGGGATAGATTGGTTTGACACATTCTGAGACATTAAGGAATTGTCAACTTAGAAGAAAGTGTGTGGGGTAGAAATCGTAGAGGTAGACCGAGGAACGAATACAGTAAGCAGATTCAAAAGGATGTAGGTTGCCGAACTTATTCTCAGATGAAGAGGCTTGGACAGGACAGGGTAGCGTGGAGAGCTGCATCAATCCAGTCTGCGGACTGAAGACCACAACAACAACGGATTCGAACTCGCATCCTTCACATTGTGAATTCAGTACGCAACCACTATTACTGAATTTCAATCAATGCCTTCCTTCCTTTATATGTTGCATTTACGGTTTCCGCTTTCTCGGTTAATTTTCACTGCCCACTTTTCCCGCATTTTCTCATTTCTTGCGAACACAAGCATCACATAACAATCTTTAATTCGGTTTTTACAGCCAACATAGGAAGATAAACAAAGAGACATTTCTCTTGATTGCGCTTAATGATTGTGTGAAACACATTATTAATTACACTCAGTAAATTACTTCAAACTAACAGATAATCTTAAAAATTGCCGCGAAGTTTTAAGCTTATCGTCAAAGACCTATGAACACTTTAATTGACGTAAATATAACCAACAAAAGACGTGCAGAAGTGGAGCAGTGCCTACCATAATACAGCCTGTACGTAAATGTACAGTGAAATCACTGTCAGAAGCTTTTAAGACACCACAGTACAGAAACGCACATTGTAGCTATTCACACACATGCAAAGCCCGCCAAATCTGGTAAAAACATGGCGTCCTGGGCTCTCAGCCAATCAGGAGCAGACTCACGCACGGCCGCTCTCTCCCTACACAGGCTCTCTGGTACCAATATGCCTCGGGAAAAACTGTGCTCAGTTTCATCTCTGTAGCTAACCTGTACGGTTCTGTCCTGTGCTTTCAAAATATTCAAGACTATCAACTCGCCCGTCGCGTGTGGGGTTCACTCAGTAATATGGTTTTTGTCACCAATGAACCTGTCTGCTGCAGTGTGAGCGTGAGTGTGGTTCCTTTTATTTTATGCCAGCAGTGAACTGTCTTGTCTTTGGTGCTGTGGCGAAGATTATGCTTGCATTATTGATCTGTGTTAACTATCAACAAAATAACGCCCAAGTAATAAACTACCTCGATACAAACATCTGTGTTGTGCATAAAATACATGACATAAAAATCAATAGTTCGACTAAAATTTTTTAACACATATTTTGGTGTTTACTGCACTGTATTAATACAGAAAACACTGAATTTTAATTTTTCCAAAGCTGATTTCATAATGTGGAACTGAAAAGGTTAGCAAGTCGGCTGCACCACCGAATTGAATCTTATGAAGAACAATAGTGTTATTTGAGTTCAATTATTACACATAGAGTTGCACGTTAATTAAAATGTACTGAGGCTAGTAACATACATGCTGGTTAATTATTTTACGAGCTGGTTATATACACTCCATTTTCATCACGTTGCTCCTCTTCCACTTACAAATTAATGTCAGTGTACTAATTTTCTTTCTTGTGCAATTGCTTTCGTAGTAGTGTAATTGGGTAAATTATAAAAAGTGTAAAAATGAACCATACATTAATAAATTCAATAGGCTTTAATTTTAAAAATGTCTCCCCCCCCCCCGAATCAAATCCTGGCTACGCCACTGGTTATGGCTTCGTCTCACGAGGCGTAGAAACGCACGTGGACGAAGAACTGGTGACGTCACAGCTTGGAATACCACTACCCTGCGAAGCGTGAAACGAAGTATCTAGCATATTAGACTTTTGCTGGTAACGTCACAGCTTGGAATACCACTACCCTCCGAAGCGTGAAACGAAGGATCTAGCATATTAGACTTTTGCTTCATAGAGTAGAACGTGCATAATGACTTGCGACTTTGTTTTCAAGTGACAAAAGAACTTTCGAGCAGCCATATTGCAAACTCACTACCGTACCTTGTGCATTCTTTCATTGTAGCGTACGATGTACGAATAGAAGCTTTTCAAAGCGTCGGAAAAACAGAGGGACTTTTGAAAATGTATCACTTTAGATGTGAATTGTTGCATTAAAATTACCAGAAACTACAAATTGATATCTTTAAAGGTTGTCGTATTTAACGTCTGTTAGCTTGAAAGGCGTCGAGAACTGTCTGCCAATCTTATTTTCATATTTACGAGTTAATATTTCTTATTTAGTGAATTTCACGGGGAGACCAAGGCAGCAATTTCCTCTGGTTGTTAAAGCGAAGCGCTTTAGGTTGAGAGAGAGAGAGAGAGAGAGAGAACGAGAGCGCCCAGTTCTTATGAGACAGAGAGTATGCCTTCCTGGAAGGCGTCCATTCAGTACAAAAGCCGAGGTTGCTGGCTGGCGGTCACCGCTCCCTGAGGGCCGCCCCAGGTAAAGGCGACGCCGCGCAAACACCTCCCGCTAGACAGGGGTCAGTGACCAGCGCGGAGGAATACATACTGAGTGGAGCCGTGTGGGCGTCTTGCGCGGGAATACTCCTCATTGGGCGGTGCCGAGTGGCAGCAGCTCTTAGGTCTGTTTGAGTGGCGAGAAATTTACCAGTCGCCATTGTTTCTGACTACCTCTACTGCGCATGCGCGGCCTTCGCCATTTGCAATTGCAAACTCTTTTTTTCTCGTGTTTCGTGGTTTGGCCACCTGTATTCAATTTGTACATTGAGCAAGCTATAAAGGAAAGCAAGGAGAAATTTGGAGAAGGAATTAAAGTTCAGGGCGAAGAATTAAAAACATTGCGTTTTTGCCGACGACATAGTACTGGCAGAGACAGCAAAGGATCTGGAAGAGCAGTTGAACGGAATGGACAGTGTGCTGAAACGTGCATATAAGATGAACATTAACAAGAGCAAAACTAGGGTAATGGAGTGCAGTCTAAGAAAATCAGGTGATGCTGAAGGAATTAGATTAGGAAACGAAGCAATAAAGGAGGTAGATGAGTTCTGTTACTTGGGCAGTAAAATAACAAATGATGGTCGCAGTACGGAGGATATAAAATGCAGGATGGCAAGGGGTAGAAAAGCGTTTTTGAAAATGAGAAATTTGTTAACATCAAATATTGATTTAAGCCTAAGGAAGTCCTTTCTGAAGGCATTTGTATGGAGTGTTGCCTTGTATGGGAGTGAAACATGGACAATAAACAGTGCGGACAGGAAGAGGATTGAGGCTTTTGAAATATGGTGCTACAGAAGAATGCTGAAGATTAGGTGGATGGATCGCGTAACTAATAAGGAGGTACTGAACAGAATTGGGGAGAGAAGAAATTTCTGGCATACCTTGACTAAAAGAAGGGATAGATTGGTAGGGCGCATTCTTAGACATCAAGGGATTGTGCATTTAGCGTTGGAGGGAAGTGTGTGGAGTAAAAACCGCGAGGAAGACCAAGAGATGGATACAGTAAGCAGATTCAGACAGATGTAGGTTGCCGTTCTTATGTGGAGATGAAGAGGCTTGCTCAGGATAGGCTATTGTGGAGAGCTGCATCAAACCAGTCTCCGGACTGAAGACCACAACAACACAACAGCGCTAGTTGACTCATTTGCTCTCTCAGCTGCGTAGACGAAAGGTTTATGATTTAAAATAAAGAAACATAACAACAGCAAAAGCTTATTATGCTGATCATTATATCTTTTCAGACTTTACTGGATCTTAAAATACAAATATTTATGTGACGTTTACATGTGTCATTCTGCTGATTTTGATCCGTGCTGTATCGTTTTTCAAAGGTTATAAGGCACCACACCACTGAAAATTCCTTATGGAAAACAGTGGTGGTATTTGTGTGTGTGTGTGTGTGTGTGTGTGTGTGTGTATGATGGAGGAGGCAGTACTTTATAACTTAAAGTCGATTACAGTGCGAGAGAGTGTTTCATTAATCAAGAAATGAATATCTGAAATCATCAATTATACTGAATGAAAATATGTCAAATTGTTAAACAAAACTCTTAATAACTACACACAGTAGTTTCCCGTGTACATCCTATTTTACATTACTTTTTTTTTAAATTATAGGATTTAGACAAATTTCAATTGTGGCTTATATTTTGTCATAGATTTCGCCGTCGATTGGTACTAATTATCTGCTATTTAAGGTCAATGTTGATAAACTAAAATTTTGTTCATGATCAAATATAACAAATGTTGTAAATTGTCTAATTCCAAGAAAGGTTATGAATTCGAACTCATGAAGTTGATTGGAAGAGTCTGAAATGTGTCCAGTGTGCAAACGGACGGCTGGTGCTAGAGGTATTACGTATAGAAACTATTTTTTTAAATTTTTTTTATTTACGCTGGAAGCAATGAATATGAAGACTATTTATATTTAAAAAGAAACAGCGGTCAGTAGTTGCTTTCAAAACTGCATAAGTCAATCACCAATACAATTGGTGATCACCAATCACAATTGTTGACTTTTGTGATCCGATGCTTGTATGGAAGAAGCAAAATTTAATTTTTAAAGTGAGATCCTACTTTCAATATCGCTAGATTTAAGTAAACGTCAGACATCGGTAGAAATATCCTCAGTGAATAAAATGATACTATAATGTATTAATTTTTTTGAGACTGCTATTTATCGCCCGTTTAAAAGAATAACCTGAATTTCGCACTTCCTTCCTTCGCGGAAAAGGTACGAGCTGCATACAAAACACTTTGCACATGTGCTGGTTTATCTATTTGGAGCAAGGTTACTAATCGCTTTGGAGTCGGTCATAAGAATTTCCTCTTACCGTCACAAACGATTGCAACTCCTTTCGCACCGCAACACGAACGCCTCAATGTAAGTCCTATTTAATTTAAAACGGTGGCGACCGCAACTCGAACGCTTTAACGCGGTTAAAACCGTTGCAACCGCAACTCGAATGAAGCAAGTGTTTTTCAAAAGCTGGTTTGGCGCCCTATCAGCGCACTGGAGGAAGATTGGCGCCTAAAGAGCGATTTGCTCGTGTTCTTTGGTGAGCGGAGAGTATGTGGAGCAGCGCTCCAGACGGAACTTCATGTTGGGAAGCCGACTGGTACGGTTCCCTTGACTTAGAGGCTTGCTTGTGTTAGTTTAACTTCGTGTTGGGAAGCCGACTAGGGTGGTCGACATACGTGTTCTAGTGTGTATTTACACTGCGGTTATTTTTGTCACCTATTGCGCTCTGTGAACTTAGAGTTCAGGATTCATTTTTCAGACATTGTATGAAACTTGTGTCTGTCGACATAAGCGTCAAAGACGTGAATAGGCTCAGCCAATTTCAATCAGCTGCACCGACGCTCTGATGACGGAATCAAGAGCTCTGATGTCAACTGCGCACTCGACAAACGTGTGTCTAGTGAAGTACTTTTAGAGATTTCGTTTTTAGTCAGTGAGTGAATGAATGAGTGTCCTTTCGCTTTTATTTAGATAGAGATTCGAACACAACGGAGAAAAAAAAATCCTGTCACGACAGGATTCGAACTACTGACCCTATGGTTGTAAGGTCAGAACTCTATCACCTGAACTACACTGACAGATGCTTGCAATTAATTTAATGATTGGTACTTAGGTTCCCTTGCAAAATTCAGATTCGATTTTCTCGACAATTTTTGAGAGATTCGTTGAATGGCTTTGGCTGGTTGTTGAGCTCTGAACTTCACCTACCATAAATATGAAAAATCTCTAAAATCTGATACCCATGTGGTGTCCTTGTTATATGAATGCTTTCTAGCCGAGGCGGAGCGGCCGAGCGCATTGAGGCGCTGAGCTGTGATGCGCGCGGCCTTTCCCCGTCGGGGTTCGAATCCCCCCTCGGGCATATCTTTAGTATTAGGTAGTTCATAAGTAGTTTGTAAGTTTAGGGACTAATGACACCGCAGTTAAGTCCCATAAACTTGACAAACATTTGAACATTTGAATGCATTCTACGAGAGACCTCACCACTATGTGGTACACACAAACAACAACTATCACCTGCGTGTATGCAGAGTCAGCTAGCATTGCTGAAGACCTAGGCTCAGCACTCCGTATTGCAAGTGATCGTCTGATAGCATCAGTCCAGTCATGTTCGTCGATACTGTGGCGTGACTGGGAGACGCGCTAGAGGTGTGCGTGCCACTATTACCACTACTTGTAACTTAACAGTTTCGTGCATGGCTGTGAATCAGCGACTGTTACAATACAATTAAATTTTTTAAGGGGCAGCCTTCAGTCGCAAAGTACGAATGTAATCGTAACCAGGTTTCAATGCCACTATGGGCACCTTCTTCAGACGAAGATGAATATGTTACAACTACATGTCAAAATTTAAAATAATACAAAAAATATATCTGACATAATCAGATAGTCATACCTAAAAAAGTAAATAGTTGTAGACAGGCGGAGCAGTCATGAGGGGCTGCGATGCCTCCGCTGCCAACGTCGACAGATAACTGACTGCGCATATGTACAAAGCGCGTATGTTAGCTTATCGCCATCTAGTGGCCAAGTTATGATACAATGTGGCAGGTAGCTTGTGTACCAAACCGATAGAAGTCAAACATTCTACACATTCATCAGCTGTCCACAGAGCACTGTCAGTCCCTTTGTCTAAAGAAAACTCCAATAAAGAAATTATTCTCATTAAAACAGTAGCCATCAACAATGGTTATGAGGCTCGGTTGGTCGATGAAATCCTCAAAAAAGATTTGAAAAACGATCACTCTTCTTTGCTCTGTCACAAGTACGTCAGATGATACAAAATGTTGGCCTTTTCTAGATACTGTGTCCTATCGGATTAAAAAACTGCTTCGTCAAAAATACAAATGTAATATCGCCTTTTCCACTAACAATTTGAAAAAGAATGTCATCCACAATCTGAAGTCTATCTCTGACCCCTTGCAAAACGCCGGTGTCTATAAGCTCTCATGTGCTACCTCGTTCTGCATATTACATCGGACAAACGGGACGAGCCTTTTCGGTTCGTTGCAAGGAGCACTTTTTGAGGAAGAACGGGTCTTGTCCCCATAATTCCTCGTTTGCAGATCACTTGTTAATTGCAGGACATGTCCCCGAAAAAATTGAAAATGTAGACATTTTGCATATAGAGAAGAAGGGCGTATACTTGACATCTGGGAAGAGTTAGAAATTTTTCAATGCATGACGGACTGTTATGGAATGAACAGATGCAACTTCGTGGTAGTTATTTTTTAAGGCATCAAGTCACTACTTTAGATAGTCAATTTAAGTTTCACTGACCTACTCTTGCAGATTCCGTGATACCTTTTCTTTCACATTAATATGTGTTATTTATGTTTGGTTAATGCATTTCGTTAAATATTGTTCAGATGTACCACGTATGCTTCTATATGTATAATGTGTAGAATGTTTGACCTCTATCGGTTTGGTACGCAAGCTACCTGCCACATTGTATCATAACTTGGCCACTAGATGGCGATAAGCTAACATACGCGCTTTTTACATATGCGCGTTCAGTTATCTGTCGACGTTGGCAGCGGGGACATTGCAGCCCCTCATGACTGCTCCGCCTGTTTACAACTATTTACTTTTTAGGTATGAATATCTGATTAAGTCAGATATATTTTTTTGTATTATTTTAAATTTTGACATGTAGTTGTAACATATTCATCTTCGTCTGAAGAAGGTGCCCATAGTGGCATTGAAACCTGGTTACGATTATTTTCGTACGACGCGACTGAGGGCTGCCCCTTAAAAATTTAATTCCTTGTAACTTGTTGGTAACAGTTCGTGTTGACACTTCTAAGATCACATACAGTCTTACCTGTGCTGTCGTTAGTGTACGACCTGTCGGGCCCAGTAGTCTTGGGGTAAAGCGTTCGACTGGAAACCGAAAGGTCGCGGGTTAGAAACCCGGTCGGACCTCGGATATTTTTAATCTGCGTTTTAACCCATCCTTCACCTCTCAACGATGTGAGGAGTCGCCAGAAACGACATGTGGTTCGGATTCCACGTTAAGCTGTAGGTCCCCTTTCCCCAGTTGGATAACTAGGGTAAGCTAGGGACTCGCCTCGCAAGTAGCCGAAGTAGCGTCCAATTGAAAGACTTGCACCAGGCCAATGAGCCACACGAAATTATTATAGTGTACAAGCTGCCAGTGCTGTCCATACAATACGACGATCTCGGCTGACGTCTGTGCCGCGCACAGTCATACATGGACTAGACTGGCAAACGTCCCTCTGTGACTGAAGCCTGACGCCGCCATCTTGCCTCACGTCAAAAGGATTCTGTATGCTACTACTATGATCTTCTGAGACGATATGACGTTATAAGCTCTACTTTTTGGTTTGAACATGATTTGCATTTGAGCTAATACTTCCGCAATAGTTGAATTCTACATTTACGCCTACACTGTCGAATCGTGTTAGGAGAAGAAAGTGTGATATACGATTAAATTTTACTTACCGTTATGGCGGCCTCGCGTGATTATGATGTCAATCATGTGGTGTTGGCATTAGTCAATAGCGTGACAAAGCTAATTTTTGTCATGAAATCTTCTTTTTAGCAGGGCAATTATTTTTACTGAGTACACACAAGATCCTGTAAATCTGTATGAAACACTAATTTCTAAGAATTTCTTGGCGAAGGTTTCCTACCGTTTTGTTAATGATGCCAACAGTCATAGGAGGCCGCCGGGATTTGTAGGTAAAATATTATCGTTACATACAGTTATAGAATACTGTAGTTATATAAAAAAAAAACGCTCAGAAGAATAAAGATATGTGTTATCCACGACAAATAGCACATTTATAACGGTAACACTATTAAAAGAAAAGCCGAAAAAGAACGCCACTGGTATCACATTAATAAAAAGTGCAAACGTGACTCGACTTAGCGTGCCGTATGTGTCCAAGCAGACTGAAGATTTCGTAAGAACTGTCAAAAGAATAATGATACCTGTTACAGGGCCGGCACAAGCCCAACTGCCGCCCCGCGCGAGCTGCTAAATTGCCGCCCCCCCCTCCCCGTTTTAACACAAAAAGTTTGCGGAATTCTTTTTAAACAAATCTGTAGGAAGTGTCGGAAATCAATCGCAATTTTTGTTACTACTTTTGAGATCTACCTAGGTCTCGGCCACTGTGTGGCCAATCTCCAAGCTTTTAATATGTGCTTACATTAATATACCGTCATGTTGACTGTTACGTTCAGCATGATGGTATAGATGTAATTATTCAGAATAGCCACACTGTGTCCGAAATGTATGTAGATCCGGAAAATAAGAATAAAAATTGCGACTGATTGGTGACATTCTCTACAGATTTGTACAAAACAGTCGCTAGGCACCAGCTCAAAAATGGACTCAAACGTGATTGAAGAAATCTAGATAATTTAATAAGCCTTGAGAATTTACAAAAAATGTTCTGCCTGTGGATTTTCGTTTTAGAAGGTGTCGGAATTAACGTTTTGTTTTGTGCGGACGAGAGGGCTTTGTTGCTAAACCACACTTTCTCAAGTTTTCATCAGAATCAAAAGGACTAGTAGTTTACTTAGATGAAACATGGATTCACACGCATTATACATTAAATGTTTGTTCAAATGTTTGTATAGTTTATGGGACTTAACTACGGGGTCATGAGTCCCTAAACTTACAAACTACTTATGAACTACTTACGAACTAGGACGGCACAAATATCCATGCCCGAGGGGGGATTCGAACCCCCGACCGTAGTGGCCATGCAGACCGTGACTGAAGCGCCTCAGTCGCCTCGGCCACCGCGGCCGGCATACATTAAATAAATGTTGGCAAAGTGACAGTGTGCGAGTAGTATTGTCAAACAAAAGTGCCGGTCAGAGTTAAATTGTTGTTCATGCAGGCGGAGACAAGTGTTTCATGGCTCGAAAACCAAAACGTCAGACTATCATTCAGAAAGGGATAGGAAAATTTTTCAAAAATACGTCGAGACCCAACTTATGCCAGGCTTACTAC
Organism: Locusta migratoria; assembly: GCA_026315105.1. Taxonomy (NCBI): domain Eukaryota; kingdom Metazoa; phylum Arthropoda; class Insecta; order Orthoptera; family Acrididae; genus Locusta; species Locusta migratoria. The sequence continues at coordinate 450,909,812 of CM048746.1, forward strand.
CAATGTCTTTATCCCTTGTAATTACTCGCTGCCTATTTACGTCTAGCCATTGTAAGTGTTGGACATGTTTGACTGTAGTAATGTTCAACATTTATCTCCATAATGCAGGAAGAATGAAACACTCTGAAACTGCCATTGAAGGGTTTGGCTAAATTGCTTCAGGATTAACATGTAATAGCAGTATCGAACATTGCATTCGAATTTCCAAATTAGATTTCGTCTTCTTCACAATTAGTTGTGAGTAAACGGACAGCGCGTAACAGTCTGGCAGCGCTCCACTCAAGAATACTGGCGTGTACGCCAGACTGCTTCCCCTCTCTGTTCCTTCGGCGTAAACACGGCGGCGCTGCCACAGTGGCGAGCAAGAAATCAGTCTTCCTCCTTCCCCTTGTTCAACAGGGGCGGCCGGCAGGTAGTCGAGGCGTCATGCCATGCGACAGTTCCCGAAGCTACTCCCTCCGAGGTTTGGTTTTGAATCCCCTCTTGGACACTAATGTTGAGTTTGTCAAGGGAAAAAAAGGGGAGGCGTCAGATTTGCCGCCCTTCGGAAAGTGCCGCCCCGTGCGGCCGCACGTTTCAAACGTGCCTTGCGCCGGCCCTGACCTGTTATCCATGATAAACAACACTTTTATAATGACCACACTACTGAAAGAAAATTCGCAGTTGAATGAAATTGTTAACGAATTTATAAGAACAGCATATCAATGCGGATCGTTACTGTATGTGTAAAAGCAAACTCCAGCTGAAAACGTTACACCTATATACAATATACGAACTTCCCATATGTTTAAACACTAAAGACAGCGTAGTTACGTCAGTTAATCCGTATTTTTAAGACTGTTTTCTGTAACAACGCAGACGACTGCTTACACGCTTATAGTATAGAAATGTGGCGGCGAGACTTCACGGTCACCAATGGTACTGTAGACGCCAAAGAGCTTCAGTTTCATGAAGTGGCTAACACACGCGTTACAGCGCTCTTTGCGGCAGCCTGTGTAAACTCGGCCGCCATATTTTTGGTGGTCAGCGCACTTGAGAGTATTCTGTGTATATTGTATTTAGTGTGTATTGTCTGTGCAGTTTCTGCTGCTGAAATGTGCCTAAAGTGTGTTCAGCATTTAAATGCACAAATCGAAGCTTGAAGATCATCTCAGTGTAATGTCAAAATTGGTTGTAACGAACTTCTAGGACATGTTATTATTATTATCGAGCTTAGCGCGCCTGCAGGAGTATTTCTTGGTCCAATTGATTCTCCAAGAACAACTCTGAAACGACCACTGTGTGGTTGAACTGTGTACTTCCGAGTGTCTCGTAATAACAAAGAAAGGCCCATTCATAAATATATATGTATAACCATCCTACCGCTTTGGATTACGGAACTACGACTGGTCGAATTATTGTAGAAATACAGACCAAAAGCCAGTTTTTTCGGAATTTTCTTTTTACTTCGTCAACAAATAATAATAATAATAATGAAGATTAGGGTTTAACGTCCCGTCATCAGTCCCTAAACTTACAATCTACTTATGAACTACCTTATACTATACAGCTATAGAAGGGTTAAGAAACCAGAATATATGTACCAGCGCAGTTGTGATATACACTGCATCCAGGAGGCACATCGGATATTTGAGGATAGGCACCTGAATGCGACTCATGTCCCAGAACGTCCTCTTAGTCAATTTCTCAGAGCTATTCTTGAATAACCAGCCTAGATATTAATTCTACTGAAACGACCGTAAGAACCTTATTAAAATCACAACAGTTGAATTGCATTTTATTACGATAGCATCAAACATCTTACAGAAACCCTATCTTACAAAAACTCCTAATTTCTGTGCCGTACCTTCTTTTCCCTCATCACTACTTTTTTCTCCCCACACGTTCCTATTCTCCTTTCGTAGCACCATACACCTCCACCAATCCCTACAGTCATGGCTGTCGATGTTATCTATTTCTTTGAATTAGTATGTTTACTTATAGTCCCAGTTTTCATATGAGTGATGGTTCCTTTTAAGATGCTATCGTACTTAGCTGCTAAGTACAGTAGTATCATAATATACTTGGGTATTGTCGTAGGGAAACACACTATGGCCGGCCGCGGTGGCCGAAGGGACTGCGGCGCGTCAGTCACAGTCTGCACGGCCACTACGTTCGGGGGTTCGAATCCCCCCTCGGGCATGGATATATGTGTCGTCCTTGGTGTTAGCTAGTTCATAAGTAGTTTGTAAGTTTAGGGACTGATGATCCCGCAGTTAAGTCCCATAAGCTATACAAACATTTGAACATTTGAAACACACTTTGATGACAATTCGCTCTGCGGTGTGTCGTTTCAATAGATTTAGGAGGGGCGGGATAAATGACTTTTCGTGGCACCAAACTACTTCATGTTCCCACCTCGCCCATTTCCATCTACCTCTTTTATATAACAAGGCTGTTGTTCATTTCTGATATGGTGTTGCATTTTGATTGTAGCGTGGTAACTCAGGTTAAATTGACGCCATTGTACACCAAAGTTATATTTTGTGAATGTTATCTCTATTTCTTATTGACACATTATATATGTGTAAAGATTACGTGTTTGAGATCTACTGAAATGTTAGGTTGATATTGATTTGTTTATATTTTTAGTTGATTTTTTGTAGTTATGTAGGAGCCTGCAGATTATCCCAGTGTCATGTCAAAATTGGTTGCCAAGCCCGTCTCTAATGACTGTGCTGTCGATGGGACGTTAGACCCTTAGCTTAATTTTTATTATTATTTGTTGACAAGTAAAATGAAAATTCCGAAAAACCGGCTTTTGGTCTGTATTTCTACAATAATTCGACCAGTCGTAGTTGCGTAATCCAAAGCGGTGGGATGGATATAAATATATATTTCTGAATGGGCCCTTCTCTGTTATTACGAGACACTCGGAAGTACACAGTTTCACCACACAGTGGTCGTTTCGGAGTTATATGTTCTTAAGGGATCAGTTGGACCAAGAAATACTCCTGCAGGCGCGATATGCCCGATACTAATAATAATTTCGTGTGGCTCATTGGCCTGGTGCAAGTCTTTCAATTGGAAGCCACTTCGTCTACTTGCGTGTCCCTAGCCTACCCCAATTATTCAACCGGGGGCCTACAGCTTAACCTAGAATCCAACCCACATGTCGTTACTGGCGACCCCTCACATCGTTGAGAGGTGAAGGATGGGGAAAGTGCAGACTGAAAAAATCCGAGATCCGACCGGGTTTCTAAACCACGACATTTCGGTTTCCAGTCGAGCACTTTACCCCAAGACCACCAGGCCTCACATAAGCCCAATAAAGATATATCCATAACTGTTGGTCAAACTTTTCTCAGACCAAATCAAATTTTAGTTTGATAATCCAGTGATAATATCAGAGCGTTCCATATACAGGGTGAATCTAAATTCGCGCACTTGGGCTTCGCTGCGTGATTCCTCACATGCTAGCAACAAAAAAATGTCTCTCACAAAATTTCGTCCTGCGCATATTTCCGGCAGTAAATGGACATCGGAGATTGAGATGGGTGTCTGTCCCATACGCCAGTGTTTTTCAGAATTACACTACTACACCAACGAACTTTTAAGGGATGTGGGCGGTGTTTTGAGGAAACGTCATCCAATGACACTACAGAGCATCGAAGTTACTGGAGGGGATGTCTAGCAGCATGAGCTGGAGCCTGTAACTTGGACTCTCCGTAGCGTCGTTGAATGGCGATTCCGGGCGTGGGTTGCTATGCTCACTTTGTTCCTCAAGAGACTTCCCACATCCCCTAGAAGTTTGTTGTTGTAGTACTGTAATTCTGAAACACACTGACGTATGGGACACATACCCATCTCAGTCTTCGACGTCCACTTAATGCTGCAAATATGCGCAGGACGAAATTTTATGAGAGACACTTTTTTATTGCTAGCATTTGAGGAATTGCGCTGTGAAGCCCGATGGCGCTAATGTATTTTCACTCTGTATATTACAACAGTATTCTGCTACGATTTTTTTTATGTTTAAAAACTCCCCAGTGCCTTTTCAATGAATCCAATCGATCTGTCACAAAGAGCATTTGCATGTGACAGAACTTTCAATTTGAGAATGACTCCGAATAGCTTTTGGCTGCAGTACTGAATTATATGTGTAATTGGCCATCAGCGGATCGGACGTGCAATGGTATCCATTTCTGCCGCTCATTAAAACTCTCGGCAATTTGTTTCATAGCGACGGATTCGCCATCGTTCCACGAGAGGCAGCATAACTGCGAGCTCAGCAGATTTAACTGCATGTATCCTCTCTTCAGTTCCCAATGTTTAGATGCTTGATGGCAAGTAGGATTACTCACGGAGGAATGCGAACCGGTTCGCCGTATTAAAGATGGTAATACATAACTATGAAAAGTGCGCTTACCACAGTTGAATTCCTCGACCCCTCTTCCTTTCTGGTCGCGGGTTCGCATCTTCAGAGTTGACAGGTTTCTTGTTTCTAATTCTTGATTTGTGGATGTCAACGAACAGAGTACGAACACAACGGTGAATACCTTTTTTACGTAGGAGTAAAGTGCTAGATGCAGTTTTCTTAGAGCTAGTATTTTTTATAAAAAAATAAATAAAATAAATAAATAAATAAATAAATAAATAAAAATAAATAAATAATAAATTATTCTGGTTCTTGGGTGTTACTCTGTCTAGACCGTTATATTGATATCAGTCTGGAGTGTAGATCAACATTCCGAGCTACAATACATGCACAATTTGTTTTAAAAATGTTCAAATGTTTGTTAAGCTTAAGCGACTTAACTGCGGGATCATCAGTCGCTAAACTTACAAACTACTTATGAACTACCTTATACTAAAGACGATACAAATATCCATGCTCGAGGGGGATTCGAACTCCCGACCGTAGCGGCCGTGCAAACTGTGACTGGCGCGCCGCAGACCGATCGGCCACTGCGGCCGGCCACGAGTTTTTAAGCCAACTTCTGAAAAGAAATACCTTTTCAAAAAGACACTATTTTCCGTTCGGAGAAGTAATAGCTGGCCATTAAAAATAAAAATTTTAAAACTGCCTTAGTTTTGAAGAGGTCATATGTAAAATATTTTACGAGATGTTAATATTTTGAAGTACTTGTTCTCTTTTAAATATTAACGTCATGATTATTTTTCATGAAAATTCAATTACGATTAAAGCTTGAAAGGATGTTATGAGATTTGTCGCTGTAGTCACTTTGCCGTTGTATGATTTTAAATTTTACCAAATCCCCACCTCCAGTGAGTGATAGATTACTTAAATCTGAGCTGCTTGAAAGGAGTGGGTGATGCCGGTGGTAAGGTCAAAGATGGTTATCGTAAGTCAGCGCCTGATTATTAACCAAACGAATATGTTTTCTGTTCCTTAAATCGTAAATTTATAGAATTTGTCTGATTCTCCCACTGCTTATAGTATTCGAAATCATACTACAAATTTATTATGAGTCTCGAGGGAGTTCCGTGATCGTCATATGAATAAAATTCTTGAATATCCGTCTCCAGATTGCATTTATTTTCTAGAAGATGACCGGTTTCGGGACTGCTGCGTATCTTACAAATATTTCAATTGAATGTAAACTACTATTTACAACGTATAATATCCAAACAGTTTATGAAAAAAAAGAAAGAAAAACATACCAATTTTTTGAAGTTACAGAGTAACCTGTCACGTGATGAACGAGTGTTCACAGTCGTTACTAAAATATAGTACCCTCCTGAGGCTTTATATAATGTGCTTCCAGTCATCTGATTGGTGGATATATTTTCATTAAAATTATTCTCAAGAAGTAATTATTGAATAACATATAATATCATTTCTAGAGACAAGGTGTAAAACAGTAGTAACAAATGAAATGCATTAGCTGTCAAACTATAAGAGGACTTAGGTACATTGGGTTCTTAATACATAAAAAAAAGAAAAAAAAAAAACATTTTAAGTCAATATTTAAATAAGTTATACAAATTTTAACATGGTTATATATTAAAACATTTTAGAAAAATCTCTCAAATAGGTTTCAAACATTATGTTGTGGATATTGTCTGTTATCTTCTCTGCGGATGAAGCTTCAGTGTGTCAGGCAGCAGCAGCGTCGCCGAGGTCTCCTCCGCCTCGCCGTGTCCCATTCACCGCCGCCAGTGTGCTGAGGGCCGCCGTAGCTGGTGTGTGGCAGCGCGTTCCATTCCAGGCAAGGCTACAAAATGTCTTTAAATATTTCAAAATAGTTTTTTATAATTTATTTAAATATTGACTTAAAATGTTTTTAATATGTATTCAGACCCCAATGTTAACTTATTTCTAAGTCCTCTTTTAGTTTGACAGCTAATGCATCTCAATTGTAACTGCTATTTCATACCTTGACTGCTATTTTACACCTTGACTTTAAAAATGATTTTATATGTAAGTCAATAATCGCTCATTGCGAATAATTTTAACGAAACTGAATCCACCAATCAAATGACTGGAAGCACATTATATAGTCAGGAGTCTACTGTATTTTGGTGACGACAGTGAACACTCGTTCATCACTCGAAAGGTTACTCTGTAACTTCAAAAAATTTGTGTTTTTCAAATGTTTTTCCATAAACTTTTTGGATATTATACGTTCTAAATAGTAGCTTACATTCAACTGAAACCATTTGTTTACAGATCTGAAGATGGACAGCTGTCCCGAAACTGGTCATATTCTAGAAAATAACTGCGAACTGGAGACGAATATTCAAGAATTTTATTTAAAAAATGTAATTTTCAAATTTGGATTTATTTATTCATATGATGGATCTTTTAATGCTTGTTTTGAATTGTTAATTTTTGGGCAAGCTGAGGTGAATAAAAGCTGATACAAGTAAGAGTATTTGTTTTTCCGGGTTAAGCACAACTCGATACGCTCTACCATTTCAACCAGCGTAGTTTAAAATTGTTGTTGTTGCGGCTTTCAGTCCGAAGACTGGCTTGCTGCAGATCCCCACCGTATTCTGTCCTCAGCAAGCCTCTTCATCACATCATAAGAACGGCAGCCCACATCCAGTTGAACCTGCTTACTGTATTCGTCTCTTAGTCTGCCTTTGCGACTTCTGCCCCATACACTTCCTTCCAGTACTTATCTGATGATTCCAAGATGTGTCAGTATGTTTCCCACCAATCGTTCCCTTCTTTTAGTGAACAAATACCACACATTTTTCTCCCCATTTCTGTTCAGTTGCTTCTTATTAGTTACTCGATATGTCCATGTAATCCTCACCTTTCGTCTGCAGCATATTTCAAAAGCTTCAATCCTCTACTTGTCGGTACTATTCGTCTTCCATGTTATACATGATTTCGCGTTGGCCGCCATGTTTGAATATGGCAAACGAATTTCCATTAGTTTGTACGTGACAAACCTCATATTTCGAACTTTTTCGTCAATATATGATGAAATAAGCTGGTATGGCAGTGGAATCGAAACGTATTTTAATTTCTTGTTCTAATAACACTTCGTAACAGCCATATTTGATTTTGGCAAGAAACTAAATATGAACATCTATGGCTGGCACGCTCAGACAACTGAAATTAAACATCCAGGTAGTATAGAGATCAATGTTTTGTAACCATAAAATATCGTTGACAAATACCAGTAAATGTCATCAAAGCAATACGTTACAGTATATTCGAACTGTACAAGACCTAGTGGCGTAACAATAACAATATTATATGGAAAACGCACGTTACAGGAAGTATGTAAAATCTAATTTTATATAAACATTGTCGTATTCTGACACTTTTATGTTATAATGTTTCACGAAATTTGTATACAATTGGAGATAACCCGTATCCGAAATGGCCATTGTTTAAAAAGATAGAAACATTAATGCAGCGATTTGGTGAAATATATTTCATATTATGTCGTTAAGTGATATGTACAACGCTGTTGGACCCAAACATTACAAACTTTTAAATTAATATTGCATGTTAATTTTTTCTTTTTTTAAAACACGTTTTTCTTCTCATTGCTATTCTGCATTTTATATCATTTGTACTGGATCATCTTAAGTTATTTACCTGCACAAGTAACAAAACTCATCTACCAGCTTTATTGTCTCATTACCAAATGTAATTCCTTCAGCATCTCCTAATTTTCTTAGGCTGCAGTCCTCGTTTTGTACTTTTTGATGTTCAAGCTCCTTTCAAGACAGTGTACATTCCATTCAGTTGCTCTTCCAGTTCCTTTGCCGTCTCTGATATAATTAAAATGTTATCGGTAAGCCGCAAAGATTTTATTTCGTCTCCCTGAAATTAAGTTCCTTCTCCAAATGGCACCTTGCTTTCCTTCAAGCTTGCGCAATGTACAAATTGAATTACATTGGAGAAAGGCTACAATCCTGACTTACTCCCTTCCAATCACAGCATACATTTCGTGTCTTTCGACTATTATAACTGTTGTGTGATTTCTGTACAAGCGTCCGTTCTCTGTATTTTACCCCTGCTGACTTCAGAATTTGAAAGAATGTATTCCAATAAACATAGTCAAATCTACAAAATCTAGAAATGTAAGTTTGCCTATTCTGAATCTATTTTCAACGTTTCTCATAAATCCAAACTCATCTTCCCCGAGGCTGTCTTCTAGCAGTTCTCCATAACTCTGTAAATAATTCATGCACCCATGAAGTATTAAACTGATAGTTCCGTAATTTTCTCATGTCTGTGCTTACTTTCTTTGCAATGAGTATTATTACATTCTTCTTGAACTCTAAGGTTATTTCACCACACTTGCCGTTGCTTACATCCTTTGACAAGGCTGCTTCTTTTATTCCAATAGATTCTGACGTTATTCCCATGGCGTCAGACAAGCCCTACCCCCGAATCACGATTTGTCTTTTGAATAAAATTAAGGTTCATCTGGATGTTTCTTATTGTATTATGTGATCATTGTTTTGCAATGTTCCATGATTTTTACCTTACAGTTCGCTAGGTCGCAATCTCGTCTTTCTTTATGATATACTGGATAAGGGTTCATTAACATATTTCCCTTCTGAAATATGTTGCTGGGTAATCACTGTATACTTATACAGAGAATATCCGCTGTGCGTACACCACAGGTCTAGGTTACAATCCATCTTAATTTAAGGACACAATTAACATTTAGTTTATGTAAAAGTAAAAACAAATACATAAAGACACTCACCAGTGATTGATAACCTTTAGTCTAAGTGATAGTACGATAAAACGTTTAAGTATTCGATAAAGATCCATAATAAATTATAAACGACTCTTCGGCAACTTAAGCAAATAAGTAATAATTATCAGGACGAAACATTCAAGGAAACGAATTTCATGTAAGATGGTACCCTTGGTCTTACTCATTTGCTTTATTTTATTTTATGTACGTCCCAAAAGTGTTGTTACTGTGTGAGTGATGAGAACACTGTAACAAATGCATAGTTTCATGAAATACGTTGTTGTCTTGTTGTAGAGTACAGCTGAAGTACTTAAATACTAGCAGTTAGTACAGAATAAGTAAAAGCCACAAATACAGACCTACCCACAGGTTCTGGGCAAAGGGCAGCACACTGCATGTGGCAGTAACCTCTTGGTTATGACAGGTGTGTGGGTTGGTGTAGTGTTGCGTCTATTCATCTGGTACTGGATGCAGCAGAATCATTGGCCACTCACTTGGTACTGGGTGCAGTTGAAGCAGTGCCAGCAGCAGCTCTCGCCCTCGACGTACTTCTTGGCCTGTCCGCTCTCGCATGGCAAGGAACACACCGACTCTGGCGGCTGCGGGTGACCCAGCTTGAACTGGATCTCTGCAGAAGTGGGAAAACAAAGGCTTTGTATCAAGCAGGTGTACTGTGTTTGAGGCGATGTCATATTTATTGATAAATAGCTCTGATCGGTGGTGTTACTCGCAATTAAACTATTATCTGTATCTGTATGTACCATATGGATGAATTTTGATGAAATCTTCGGTAAATCTTCAGATTTGGCCAGGGTCTCATCCTGGGACGTTTGGTACCGATGAGAGCAAGATATTTGTTAACGTATACCTAAAAGTTTACATATCGCACTTGGATCTCCCCGAGGGGAGAAAGAACCAAACGACTGCATCTTGCCATTCTTCTGTAACTGCACTGTTGCCGCTTCGAACGCTAGCGTCGTTTCCGTGTCTGATGGTGTTGACAGTGTCGCTATGATTTACTCTTTCTCCACTAGGGGCGGCACTGTCGTTCCAAGTGCGAGACGGAAGCTTTTACATATACGTTAGACTGTGATATTAGTATGTAAATATGGATTATATAAGCATGTTATGCATTGGGTTTTATCATATTAAGTAGAACATTACAACCAACACATCGATTATTATAGAATACTAGCTGTAAGTACTCGGCTTAGCCTGGGTTTAAAATGAGTTTTTCTGTAGAAGCGTACAAAACTGTTTATTTGCATGTAATAAAAGGGTACATTTATGTAAAGCAATGTGATAAACAACATTTTTGACAGTTCCATTTGGAGTATGTAAAAAAAGATTTTTAACTGTCCATGAGAGAAGTATGGTGTCTGCGAACCTTCCTTGTGTAATTTTGTGTACGTGTACCAAATTTGGATATGGATCTTGAGTTATAAGGGAACAGACAACAAATGCGTCTTATGTGTATAGAGATTGCAATCGAAGTCTGCAAGTAAAGTACTCTCCCAGATGCACCGAACGAAATTTTAAGTATACAGTAGCCTTCATATGTTTTCAAGGTCAAGTGTACAAAATTTCATCAAGATTGGAGCAAAACTGTGGATTATGGCGAAATCCGTAAGTATCCTCCACAATGCACTGAACGAAATTTTATGTAGTCAGTGATCTTCCTCTTGTTTTGAAGGTCAATTGTGCAAAATTTCATCACGATCAGTGCGAAGATATAGATTTACACGGACAAATTGAAAACACACTTTCACTTTTTCTCAAATTTTCCGGTTGGTTTTCCAGAAAATGCAACGAAACATGTTTAAGAGCATCCCCCTTGTAATTTTGTGTACGTGTACCAAATTTCACATTATTTGGTTGTCTGGATCTTGAGTTAGAAGATAAAAGACAGACAGACAACAAATGCGTTTTCTAAGTATATATAGAATATAAATTACACCCGTTGGAGTCCAGGACGGGTCGCTAGTTTATCAATAAACATTAACACCGAAACTCAATATCGATATGTATCCGCCATCACGAAAGCTATCTCTTAGAACTCATGCGGCATGAGCCACTTGTAACTCAGCAAGTTGCATGACATAAAGAAACACCATGTTTTAAAATTGCGAGAAAAGCTGATAGATTTCATATCTACAACTATATGGATACTCTGTAAGTCACATTGAAGTGCATGGCAGAGGGTTTATCCAACAGTTTTTATGATGTTGCTCTACAGTTCCATTCTCTAATAGCTCACGGGAGAAAGGCACTCCTAAATCTACCCGTTTTCGATCTGATTTCTTTTATTTTGTTTTTATGATCACGTCTTCCTATTTAGGGGAGTGCTAACAAAATATTCGGAAGAGAAAGTTGGTGAAAGAAATTTCGCAATAGATCTCGTAGCAACGAATAACGAATTTGTTTTAATGATTTCCTCCCCCACTCGTACATCATTCCCGTGACACTCTCACCCCTATATCGCGATAGTACAAAACGAGCTGCCCTTCTCTGAATTTTCTCTAAATCTTCCGTCAGGCCCACCTGGTGGGGAACCCACATTGCGCAACAGTGCACCAAAATAGGACGCACAAGAGTGGTGTAGGCAGTTTTTTTAGTAGAACTGTAGCATCTTCTACGTGTTCTGCTAACGAACGTAGTCTTATGTTCGCTTTCCCTACGATATTTTCTGTGTGTTCTTTACAATTTAAGTTATTTGTAATTGTTACACCTAAGTATTTAGTTGAATTTACGAACGACTGATATGACGTAAAAGTTCTTTCAGTGGTCACTTCACACTTCTCATTATTAAGGGTCAATGGCCATTTTTTGCTCCATGTATAATCTTATCTAAATCATTTTACAGTTGCTTTTGATCGTGTGGCGACTTTACGAACCGATAAGAGACAGCGTCACCCACGACCAACCTAAGAGAGCTACTCAGATTGTCTCTTACATCGTTTATAAAAATAAGAAACACTTCCCTGGGGACCGCCAGATATCACTTCAGTCTCCCTCTCTGTTCAGCACCTCTCCCATATACATCTCCATCTCCCATTCCCCACTCCATCAATTACCTAATCTGCCCTGTCTATTTTCTACTTTTCCTTACGTGGCCCATCTCCATCTCATTCTCTTCCTCTTCCGCCTCCTTCTCCTACCGAGTGACGTGGCGCAGTGCTTAGCAAACAGGAGTAGGATTCGGGAGGGCGGCAGTTTAAATACACCTCCGCCCATCTAGATTTAAGTTTTCAATGATTTTCCTAAATCACTCCAGAAAAATGTACGGACTTTTTTTCTTAAGGACACGACCAGTTACATTCCCCATAATTAATTTAAAAAAATCCAAAGTCTGGAATGACTACGTTGTCGACGGGGTGTTAAAGCCAAATCTTCCTTCCCTCTGAAAAAATTACATAAATGACATACATCAGCCATCTGCCTGGCCAGTGAGGCAAGTAGTTCGTGATGACCTCTTTCTCGCCTTTGATACTTGAGTGACTTCAACTTAGAAGTTTTTTTAATGAAGTAGTTCGTTCACTGTGTGGCCACCGTCTCACAGCTTCAACTGCATATCATGCCGACACATCCACGGTAGCCAGACTACGTTCGTCTTATGAGGGCAGTACAACAGATTAACTGGGAATTGGTGATATACGCACACTGCATTTGCTACAGGGCAGTTAAAGTTAAATGTACCTTCCACTAGTTGGCTGTATTTTTGACCTCCTGATTGTATTCTTTACCGATTAGGTTAGCGATGGTTAATTTCTTTTAAAACAATTAACACGTCCTCAGTATCAACCATTGTTGATAATAGGTAGAGGTTGTGCCATCCTTGTTAGAGATTCATTACTTTTGTATCATAATTCATTCCTGAATTTTGTGCACCGTCCTTTTTTGGATAATTAAATTACTATGTAGAACATTGAATCTTTCTTATTTATTTTGATTAGGAATCCCATCTATCCTTAGCGATAAGAAATTGCCTAAGACTGAAACCAAGTGTTTTTGTATCAAACTTTTGCCAATTGATAGGAGTGATTCATATTTATTTTCATAACTAGATGACTCGGTGAACTTCGTATCACTTACCTCTTTAATATAGATCATACTAATTTAAATCATATGTATTTTAGACCCAGTAGCTTTATAAAGGCATTTGCATTGAACGTCAAATGTGCAAAAAATTATCGCAATCAGATGAACGGTATTGATATTTCATAGAAAAATCCCTTTCTATTTTTTTCTGTATTTTTCCAATTTTCCGGGAAACTTTTCCAAATTTTTGTTTCATAAGAACATTACTCTTGCTTTGAACGTCAAATATGCAAAATTTTATCGCAACCAGACGAATGATATTGATATCCCATTGAAAAAAATCTCTTTCAGTTTGTCGCGAATTTCGAAGTTTTCCCAAATTTTTAGTTCATAAAAATGTTCATCTTTCGCTGATCGTCAAATGATCAAAATTTTATTGCAAGCAGATGAACGGTTCGCAAGTTATAGTGTTGAGTACATTAAGAAACACATTGAAAAAGAAACTTGGTTCGAATTTTGCGGATTTCCTTTTTAATTGTCTCTCTGTTTTTTAGTGAAAACTTTTTCAAGACCATAATGAACAAAACTACAAAAGAATTACCCCTCTCCGAGGTGCGAGTAGTGAGTTATAGTGCTGAATTCAATCAAAAGCACATTGAAAAATGCACTTTCAGTTTTTCTCAAATTTTCCAATTTTCCGGTAGATTTTCCATAAAAAATTGTTTCATACATACTTCGTCCTGTCAAGCCGTACTCAAGTGATGCTCTTACAACCATGTGGCAATTGGTTTTTATTCATAGAAAAACAATCGCTTTCGGTTTTTCCTAAATTTTCCTACTTTCCGGATGACTTTTCCAAATTTTTATTAGATGCAAATCTTCAGCTTGCTTTCAACGTGAAATGTACAAAATTTTATCGCAATTGTAAGAACGGTATCGATAGCTCACTGAAAAAAGCTGTTTCAGTTTTTCCCGATTTTCCTCTTTTCCGGACAACTTTTCCGTATTTTATCACCGTTTAAACCTTCCTGGAGTTACACGAATATTTCAAGACTAAAATTAGCCAAATCGGTTCACCCGTTCTCGAGTTTTACCGAGACTAACGTACAGCAATATATATATATATATATATATATATATAGATGAAGTCCACTTACCAGGCGAAGGAGCACAGACAGTGATAGCAACAAATAAACACACAGACACACACACAGACACACACACACACACACACACACACACACACAAACGCTAGCTTTCGCAGCCTAGCTGCTTCTTCAGGCAGAAGGGAATGAGAGGGAAAAGGAAATGATGAGGGTTTTAAGGGAGTGGGTAAGGAGTCATTCCAATCCCGGGACAGGAAAGACTTACCTTGGGGTACAAAGACGCAAGTACACTTAGGCAGACATACTGTACCGTAAGATTGGCGAACAACACGCAAATTAGCGATAGGACCGTTCATTCAATTTCAGCAACTACTGCAAAATCACTATAAAATAAGAGAAATCAGATCGAAAACGTTAAGTAAATCCATCGTTAACTTGTAAAGGCATTAATAAGAAGCGATACAGACGGAAACGCGAATAAAGCTACTGGACGAGCACGCCTGTGTGGAGGTGTGGTGGGGTGGTGCGCGCCTCACCTGACATGTTGAGTCGCAGCTCGCCCTCCTGGTACTCGCCGACGCGCACCCACTTGAAGTGGCCCGGCCGCAGCTGCTTGAAGTGGATGATGTTGTAGCGCGCCGGCCCGTCGCCGTTGGGGTCGAAGCGGAACTTGTCGCCGCTCAGGCCTGCCAACACACAGCGGAGGCGGCGGTTCCTTATGGCCGTTCGTGTGGCATCAAGGATACATTACATAGGATCATCAGCACTGGTGTTAATATGCAGGGTGTCCCAGCTATCTTGTCCACCCAAAATATCTTTGGAACAATAACAGCTATTGGAAAACGACTTTCACCGGTGTCAATCTACGGCTGGGGCCCATGGATGCACATATTTGGAAACATTCTAAAACGAAAGAAATGTGTTTTTTAACACAAACTTATGTTTATTTAAACGGACATCCTATACGTTTTCTTCAGCAATCCATAGCATGACAAATCACATAAACAATGGCGTTGATTGCATCGCAATATTCCAATTACATCCCGAGATATTGCGACGCGAAGTTGACGCTTGAAATACGCGAAACGCGCGGCTAGCGCACGTCCTGAGACTCAGGTGAGAAACCCATGCTGCTATGGATTGCTGAAGAAAAAATATAGGATGCGCATTAAAAAAAATACATAAGTTTGTGTTAAAAAAACACATTTGCTTTCGTTTTAGAATGTTGTCAAATATGTACATTCATGGGCTCAGCCGTACATTGATACCGGTGAAAGTCGTTTTCCAATAGCTGTTATTGTTGCAGAGATATTTTGGGTGGACAAGATAGCTGGGACACCCTGTGTATAAAAATAGAGGTGTTTGTGTCTATATTTCACTGTGAAGCCAAAAATACGCATCGCAAAGAATAAGGTCGATGGAGCACTGCGTTGACGTTGTTCACTCGACCTGTGTGTGGACGTGCTCCACAATTTTATGATGTAGACATTGTTTTAAATTTTACTTTTTATTCTATTGACATGGAGTCAGCCACATTTCGTTTAACAACTTTTTTAATGTGAGCTTTATGTAATACTTCTAAAGAAGGCAAAATTACTTTTGCCGAAACCTAGGTCAAGGTTTATGCATGTAAACCATTTTTATGCAACTGGTCGGCTGAAACTGTGTTGACTTTTGGATCGTGTTCCACCGTTGCTGAATTGCAGCCATGTTTAAAATTTAGAACAAAATAGATGGAAAATATTTATCGTTAATGCGCATATACTTAAAACTCATTTCCTTATTGTAGGTATTTGCTTACAACTTCATTTCATTCACCTTTCGTCGATGTAAGACTCAGCAGTAGGTGGTGGGAAAGAGCATCGGAAATGAAGTGAGCCGGGAATTATATTTGATAAAATGCATCTTTAACCCATATTCATAGAATATATGACATCAACTGCGATTGGGCAAAGCTGAAAATGTGTACCCAGCCGGGATTCGAACCCGGGTCTCCTGCTTTCTAGGCAGTTGCGCTGACCCCTACACCACTGGGGACACAGTGATCACCGCACCTGCAAAGACTACCCATGCACGCCTCCCGTCAGATACAAATTCCCAGCTTTGCCCTGCCCATCTTTAACCCTCAGCTGTTTATTAAATCTTTAAAATTCGACTAGTTTCGGTCGTGGACCGTCATCACAGATAAAAAGATATTAAACAGATTAAATAGTTAAATAAATCTGGTTTGAAACACCAGAAGTCAATTACATTAAACATGCAGTGGTCATACTGGATTATCGTATCAGTCAAACAAACATAAAATACGAGACTGGCCTTAGTGAAATTGACTCCTGCTGTTTTCAGCCAAATTTATTTTATTTAATGCATTTGACTAATCTGTTTAATACCCTTTTATCTACGATGATTGTCCACGACCGAAAATAGCCGATTTTTAATGATTTAATAAACAGCGGATGGTTAAAGATGCATTTTATCAAATATATGACGGCTGTTGACTCTCACCTTGCCAAAACATTGAGAAATTATATTGTTATTATATTAATTTGTATTTTAACGCAAGTCGCCAAGAAACGTAACTTTGTTACTGAGTTCTTGTAAGTTATTGTTCTAAAAACAAAATTTCGTCTAACAAGTACATTAACAGGTAAGCTTTCGGCTTACCTCTAAGCCACATTCAAAGTGATCGAACGAAGTTTATTTTGCGTTATCTCTTTTTTTTCTCGTTCGTAGTTGTTATTTGTAACAATTAAATAACAATGGAAATCATTGTAAGAAGTGGTCTATGCGCACAAGAACGGTGGTTGTGTACTTATACGATGGGTCTCTGTTTTCTGAAATTCAGACTGGACGTACACCTCAGCGGAGTTCTCTTGAATAAAGTAGGAGCAATAACAGGGACTGCTGGCCGAACGGAAAAGTTTGGCGTGGAGGTGGGGCTCCCCAGCGTTTTGTATCGACTCGTACTGGCAGCAAAGTACCGGCCTGAGTTGATGAAATGCGCTTTGAATCAAGTTCCACCAACTGATTTGTGATACAAATTAACTTCCGCTACTTGATTCGTTTTCCTCTTGGTCCCTTTTTCTTTTCACCGTGCTGCTACTTCTAGTTTACTCAGCCGCACGAAGTAATGCGAGAATAATATTAAATGGTAAGAAAAGACATTACAAAAAGGTACTCCTAAAAAGAGATTTACACGTGAAATATGCAATATAAATGTGTTACGTAAGTGAAAATGTTCATGTTGAAGAGTAAACAAAAAAGGTCTCTATTGTCACAGATATTTTCAATCTAGTGTCAGTAACTAATACTATAAAAGTATTAGACAACCAAGTATTGTGGAAAATATTACGGTCTCTCCCTCATACTCAGTTGTTCATGTTTTCTTTTTTAAATTTCAGTTCATTTACATTAATAAGTTACATACACATTCCACAAATAATAAACTTTATGATCGCAATATTGTCAAATATATTAACGTGGAATACACAATAAAAAATTTTAAAAATTATTCCACAAAGACAAATTTTATTCATAAATGACTGTCTTTCACCAAGAATTGCTTCGTGGCACAGAAGATATTGGAGAAACATCTTTAATCTATATTTGAGCACACTTCTGCTGCAAGTAAGACATTTTACTTTCGTGGCCAAGTTAGTGGTGAGTTTTATAGTTGCACATTTCACATATTTATGTGCCAAAATGAATTTGATGATATTAAAGGGTAATGGAGAATATTGTCCCTTCTAGCGATATACTTCTGAAAGTCTCTATTACTCTCAGATTAAAATGATTTACCGAAGAGAATAAACTGATTGTCAGGCTGCGGTTATATTGTCAGATAGTCGGAGATGCTTGCGAAATAAGCCAGGATATGAAACTCACGAATAATTATGATTACTTTCTCTAGTGCATTGGAAACTTTAATCTACGAGAGGAGTTACGCTAAAATATGTTTTAAGAGACCAATGAATAAAACTGTAGAAAATATATTTGCTTATTGATTTCTCTATCGTCATAGTTGGCAATTATTCATATGAAA
Source organism: Locusta migratoria (assembly GCA_026315105.1). Taxonomy (NCBI): domain Eukaryota; kingdom Metazoa; phylum Arthropoda; class Insecta; order Orthoptera; family Acrididae; genus Locusta; species Locusta migratoria. The sequence goes on from CM048746.1 coordinate 450,928,177, forward strand.
CAAGTAAGCGAACCAAAGTTTATGTAGGTTCACTACATGGATGCTCTAGTGTACCATGTCATGTGTATTTCTGACAGCACAAAACTAGATGGGCTATTTTTGGGATACTGAAAACAGTACGGAATTATCGTAATATCATTCAATATTTATTGTAATTTGACTCCATCATGGACATTGTGCCTGCCCACCTCAATATTGTAATAAAATCAAGAAATTTCCAGCTTGGTGAGCGATATGAAATATTTATTTTAAAAATTACTTATCGATTTCGTTCCCATGATGGTACATGTACGAGGAAGACCTTTTCAGTTATTTTATGAATCTGACTGTTAAATGTTTTATGCGAACTACATGAGTCATCATGACTAGCATCCTACACTGATGATGTTTCATCATGGGAACGAAATCGATATGTAATATCTAAAATAAATACTTCATATTGCCCATGAAGCTGGAAGTTTCTTGATTTTACTTAATATTTATCCTTTTGATGCTTATTTTGCTTGGCTTTACAGTACGCAGAGGAAAGATGCCTAATATGAGAAAAAAAATTGTATACCAATTTTAAAGACTTAAAAGTGAATGCAATTATATTTTTATCATAGTAATAATGTCTTAAATTAATTAATTTTATATTTGTATTAAAACATTCTTTCAAAGTACCTATTAAATCTTTACACATAAAGCATTTCGTAGAAATGTGGTCAACGTTTCTTAATATTCTTTCTCTTTCTTTCTTTTGAGCCATATTTCCCCCACAAGCGGTGTCGGCGCTTTGTTAATGCGGATTTGGAGTGTATTAATATTTACGGCGTGGCTCGATGCCCTTCCTGTAGCCATCCCATGTCCCCGGAAGGAAATGTGTACCCCAAATGTCTGCGTATAGTGCTATATGTGTGGAACTGTAAAGTGTTACGAAATGTTTGCGAATCGTGTAACTGAGGGGAGGGACTTGGGGACCAGACTAGTATTCACCTATGGGTATGTGGGAAACCGCCTAAAAACCACATCCAGGCTGGCCGGCACTCCGACCCCCTTCGTTAATCCGTCGGGCGGATTCGAACCAGGGCCGGTAGAATTCCCCGTCTGGGAAAGCTCGGCGAACCGAGCGGCTTCAAGGTTTCTTAATATGAGATAGGAGTAATGTTTTCCTTCAATTTTTCATATCACTGAATAATGACATATGAATACAAGGTGTTTATATGTTCATTTAATGCTGTTATCCTTCACTCATGTTTATTTTTATGACATTCAGGCCAAAGAAACTGTCCTCTGTGACATGAGCCCAGCGATAACATTTTGTGCACTGTGCCCGTTTTCCCTGAGTTTGCGTTATAAAAGCGCACTGTACAGAACAGACACTCTGTTTCAGCGTCATCAATGCTGTCTGAATCTCCACTCTCATCAGGTTGGTCATCGGATGCCGACTCACAAGACGAGTCTTCTACTTTACGTCTACGTTCGAAGATTTTCCACTCTTCTCCCGAAATAACTTATTGGCTGGTTTGTTAGCTTCAGCCGATGATCTGTTTAGATTCTTCCAGTCCCTTCAAATAAGGAAATAAAATTAGTAACGCAATAGAAGACGAACGAGATGTTTGATCTATTTGATTATTTCCAAGTGGTTTTGCGATATGTGGGAGAGGTCTGAAGTTTTTCGTTTTCGGCATCTCTTTTTTTGGAAAGTGTCATAATAGCGATGAACTGAGAAGTCATGTTTCTTAAAGATGTCTCTATTGATTGAGATGAGAACTGTTTTTCAGAACGCAGTCGCAGATGCTTCCATTGTTGCTGCTCGGTTTTAAGCTGCCCCAAAATAACCTGACTGTTGGCAATGGGGTGATAACAAGACCTGGGTTACGTTTTCAAAGACCCCCATAAATCCGATGTTAAGCAGCTGCATTTTCGAGTTGAGTGAGGCGGGGGGGGGGGGGGGGGGGGGGGAACCCACCCACGGAATGAACACTGAGAGAACGAATTCCTCCAATATGTGATAGGTGTAGTAATATGCGACACTGTCGCATATTTGGATCCTCATACTATCGCATGGTAGGAATGTCGCAATCCTACACAAGAATCACGCACATGCTAACAACGTTCAGTTTCTTGTATTGGGGGCTCGCAGCACGTTTGATGTCTCTTACAGACATTATATATATATATATATATATATATATATATATATATATATATATATATATATCCAGGAAGCTGCTTAACTAATGTTATATTTTATTGTGCAATAGATCTATTTCCGCATTGTGCCATTTTCAAGATCCTGCGAATTATAATGAACAGTACTGTAATTTATCTAGTTATAGTCATATTATAGCCTACTGTGATGGTTTTATAATGTTTACAAAATTTTTTACTTACATTATGTTCTCATCTAATGTACATAATTCATCTGGTGTGGTCGCTGTCGTAAGAAAAACGTCGAAAAATTTCATTTATTTAGACGTTTCCACCGTGAAATGAACTTTTTTAAAATTCGTTCACTGTTTAACTGAAGATTAACATTTCGTATTTTTCTACGGTATTTAGTATGACAGCAATTTGACAGCGCATCTATGATGATGTATTATGTTTACAGTTGACATATATGTTCTATGGAAGTTTTACAAATGTTAGTTCCTTGGATATAATTTTTATCGCTGGAATTTTAATGTTTATAATTTTAATCGGTGTCCAGATGTAGGAGACTAATAAAGTTTTCGATGTTTTAGATCTGTTTGATCGTTGAGTATTTTATTTGGGTGCTTGTGTGCATGTATATGAAATTCTATTTCTTCCAAAATGTTCATCGTAAAACCTTTAGAAATTATGAACAGCACTTTCATATCTTCATTGATATAGCCTGGTTTATGGTGTTGGTTTTTTGAATGTTCAAAAAATGTGGACGTGTTCTTTTCGCTATTTCTTATGTGTTCATTGAATCTGATGATGAAGTAACTTTATCACAGTCTGAACAGTTTAATTTATAAATTCCTGCGTTGATGTATATTGGTAATTTTATTTTATTTGAGTGGATTAGGTTTTTATATTATGTGCTGTTCTATTTACAAATTTTACTGTTTTGTTTTTTAGAAGTCTGTTTAATTTATCTGATATTGTCTCTGTGTAGTTTATTGATATGTAAGTTACTTTTCATTTGGGTGTAGAATCTTTTTCTAAAGTGATGTTTTGAAGTTTTTTTATTTCTTGGTATGGTATGTTTTTTATATAGTTTTTCTATACACTCATCTACATCTGGACGCCGATTAAAATTATAAACATTAAAATTCCAGCGATAAAATTATATCTAAGGTACTAACATTTGTAAAACTTCCATAGAACATATATGTCATCTGTGAACATAATACATCTTAGGTGCGCTGTCAAATTACTGTCACATTAAATACCGTAGAAAAATACGAAATCTTAATCTTCAGTTAAACAGTGAACGAATTTAAAAAAGTTCATTTCACGGTGGAAACGTCTAAATAAATGAAATTTTTCGACGATTTTCTTACGAATTACGTACATTACATCAGAACATAATGTAAGTAAAAAATTTTGTAAACATTATAAAACCATCACAGTAGGCTATGATTACAGTACTGTTCATTATAATTGCACAATAAAATATAACAGCAGTTAAGTTGCTTCCTGGGTTTATTTATATATATTTGCTAACAACGTTTGTTGGAAAATGACCCTATTTGTGAATAATTATAGGTAAGACCGGCACAAATGAAAACAAGAATGCAGTAATATCCAGTTACCTTTCAGCTGAAAGATTGTCTTAACAATGTAACAAAAACTGCAAACACTAGACATTTTATCACAATCTTTATGTACTCTGTTTGGCTCAACAATGGCAACCTACTCGCTGTGTCGTCGTCTGACATGGTATAGACCAAGGAGGTGAGAATAGGGGGAGATGCCCTCAACGCTACAGAAGTGAAGCCGTTGTCGCCATATTGCGGAGCCAATCATTTTGTGTTAATAAATCGAAGTTCACATATCTGGAAGGTCTGTATATGTTCACTATATCAAACATTTACCAGAAATGACAGTTATTTAAATGTATGAAAGTTAATAGGGCACGAACCACATAGTGCTTAAATCTGAATCATATTTCGTTGACTGCACAATATAGACTTCGTATACACTTGTTTAAGGAATTCTGAACCGGAGTGTAACACCTGCCATGAACACAGTTGTGGTGTTTCATGTTAGAGAACTATTGCGCAATAGACACCTTTCCTGTATCTCCTCAGCAACGTAAAACGTTGTATGTGGGTACACGATAATCTGTCTTAATTAAGTCTGAACCCACACATTCCAGTATTTGTGATTGCTTTTATACACCTACTCGTCTTCATTTTAACTTATTACAGTTATTCTTATCACAGTAACCACATCTTTAGCAAACTTCAAACCTTCGTCATCTTTCCTCAGTACTTCGTATCCCATTTCCATCCACGCTGCTGCTTTCTGACGATTCTCTTATCTACTTGTTTTTCACAGTAAATCAGCATTTACAGTAAGTTTCCTTTTATCTGCAGCTTCGCTCGAGTTGATGTCATTCTATACGTGAAAAACACTATCGAAAGTACAATAAAATCGTAACTTTGTTTTTAAGTTACAACCAAGGATGTTAGAATAAAGGGATATGGCATTATCTATGCCGATCACATATCTCAGTTGAAGCCTGTCGCCATCTTGGTCAGTTTTGGAATGCTATTTCTCCGTTAAAACTATGCATTAAGTCGACCTTCTTCCTGTTAAGGCATTGAACTGTCACTGCAAATTACCCACTTTCGAACAATATACTTTCTTGAATAAATAGTAATAAATACTCATCATAATATAATTGAAAATTCAATTTTTAACGACTAATTTGCAGTCTTTTAACACGTTGTACACCACGACAATGCCGTTGGATGATTTATTCCTGTTATCAGTGACATAAAACGTTAGCTCTACAATACGAACACTTCTCCAAAACTTAGCAATATGTCGGAGCCAGGCTTCACTTTTTCAGCGTAAGGGCACCTCCCTTTACTCTAACCTCCTTCCTTACGACCAGGACTCCAGGATAAACGAAGCGTTTACAATTTTCCGTTTTAAATATAAACCGTGCGTAGATTGACGGTAAATACTGGCCATCTTTATCGAGATGAAAATAAAGATATTATTAAGTACGAAAAGAAACTGTGTTTGTTACATCGTGACTAAACCGTTGACTGAAGTAATTATACGTTACAAAACGCGGAAATTATGCAGGAATCAAATGTCATTGAAATCGGTTCGGCCGGCCGCGGTGGCCGAGGGGACTAAGGCGCTCTAGTCACGGTCTGCACGGCCACTACGGTCGGGGGTTCGAATCCCCCCTCGGGCATGGATATTTGTGCCGTCCTAGTTCGTAAGTAGTTCATAAGTAGTTTGTAAGTTTAGGGACTGATGACCCAGTAGTTAAGTCCCATAAGCTATACAAACATTTGAAACATTTTGAATTTGAAATCGGTTCTGTGGTTTGAAGACTTTGACGTCTTGTATAAGCACTGTCTTTATTATGTTGATTCGTATTACGGACAACATATCAACATTAATAGTATTTTAATATATGTGGTAAATTTCAAACGTCAGAGGGAAAACAGCTTTTCCAAGGGGTCTCCAAGCGTCACAGAAGCTATAAGAGAGAGTTTGCTCAGCTATTCCATATTTCGAGTTATATCCAAGGAAGTTAGAATCTTCAGAGATGCCCTAATACTGAAAAGGTGAAGCCGGCAAAATGCGCAGTTCGGCATTTGTTGGTGCCCAAAACATTTTTCGTAGTGCCTGTGTACAGTCGTTGAAATGTACGTCATATCTAAGTAAATACTCCGATGTGACTGCCAATGTAGTGGGTTTACGTAAAGAGGGATCTCACACAGGGATTTAAGCGAGAAATCTTTATTTGGGGCACAAAAACATGGCCCACCTGGCTTCAACCAGTGCCTATTCTAAGCATACGTAACGCCACCTCCCTTTATTCTAACCTCCTTGGTTATATCACAGTCTCACATATACAGTCACGACACTCCCACTGATTTTCGTTATACGCTACGACAGCAGCGCTCTAAGCGGCTGGCAAGGTACATTTCTGAATACGATATAGGATGAGTTTGAATATTATCGTTTAAATCAATTTTAACATACTTTTTACAAGAGGTGAGGTATGCATTTCCATAAAAAATCGGTAACAATGAGAAAACAACTGTAGATTAGGTTTTCTAAGATCCATTGAAAGATATGAAACCGTACATCACAGTATATTTCAGATTCTCTTGAAATCTACGACTTTTTAACGAATAATTTCAGTTTTTATTAAGAAAAAATGGCTAATAAACAATAGAAGACCCAACCTGCAGGAGAAAAGCGTCGGTTTTCTACTCAGAAAAGTCAAGTTTTCTTCACTACTATTCCAGTAAAATCAGTAAGTGTTAATGTACGAAACTTATATAAAATGCCATGCCGACATTATTTATTGTAGGCTACCATATGAGCCACTAAAGCTCTAGCTGAAGTAAAAACTCACAGCCATGACAATAAATAATAGAAAGCGAAAAAAAAAAGTTTACCAAGAAAGCAGAAACCAATTCAGCAATTGTTGATACATCTGAACTACTAATGGTAATAATCTTGAAAACTTTCGTTTTGTAAGCAAAATTAATTACACTCAAAAGTATATGCGTTTGTAACAAAGACGAGTGAAGTCGAAAAAATGTTAGAATCATTAGACTTACATTGGAATTTTTACACGTCAAATAAAGTACCTGTCATATAAGAATAGACTTCAACAGGAATTAATGTTTCTCGTCTGTTTATATTATCTTACTTTCAGTGGAGTATGCTGCAAAATATACATATATTTGTAAGTATTTCCTCCTGAATAAATTGTTGTTTATATAACTGAATCGGGGAAATTCGGCTATATTTACATATATTCCAGGATTATTTATGTCTCTCCATATTTCACTAATGCTTGGACGCAAAAATTACAGAAATTATTTGGTTAATTAGGTAGAAATGCATTAATAAACAAACATTACTCTTACGGCGCCTACCCACCACTAGGAACGCTAGTGTCGTTGCAACTGTCAGTTGCTAACAACTTTCACAGCAATCAGTGTCGCGACTGTGTATGTTTGTCTGCAGCTGTATACTTAAAATAAATTATTTCTCATCGCTGTTTTTTGTGGGTACGCCATATCTCCTGTACTACTTACACAACATTAATGATTGAGGTATCATTTTCAAGGTTTAGTTCTCCACTAATGACGAAAAATACACAGATAGTTAAAGTTATTGTTTTCACAGAAAAACTATATAAAAAAAAAGTACTGTTCTTACAATCTAAGTTGATACCCGACGAACGATCGGAAGTGGGACATGTATATGCGGTTGCTCCCATTAGCCACCCACGCCAAGTATCAACTTCATTTGCGCGGCCGATATAAAAGCAAGATAGAGAGTGCCATCTATTGACGATCTGCTTAACTAACATGAACGACAGCTCTTGCAATTGTTTAGAGTCTTTATGCAAGCCAAAGATCTCTTTGATACAAGCACAGTTTATCACACGATTTGGGTTATACTTGTCGATTTAAAGCATAGTTTATCACACGATTTCGGTTATACACGTCGATGTAACGACGAAATATAGACAATTTAATTCAGCAGGACAGGTCTTGTAGTTGTTTAGATCCTTTAAGCAAGCGTAGTTTATCACGATATTTCTGTTTCACACGTCGATACACAACAGCTGTTGGAATTGTTCCCATCACAATTAAGTTTTCCTCTCCCTTAACTGCCTGAATAATTTCCTTTAGCTCCTCATATATTTCTTCGATCTCTTCATCATGGGCACAGCTAGTTGGCATATAAACCTGTACTACTGTTGTCGGTGTTGGCTTCATATCTATCTTGACAACGATAACGCGATCACTGTGCTGCTCATAGTAGTTTACCCGCATTCCTATTTTCTTATTCATTATCAGTCCTACTCCTGTGATACCCCCAACTGATTTTGTATTTATAATCCTGTACTCACCTGACCAGAAATCATGTTCATCCTGCCACCGAACTTCACTAATCCCCACTATATCTAACTTCAACCTATCCATTTCCCTTTTTAAATTTTCTAATTTTCCTACCCGATTAAGGAAAAGGGATCTAACATTCCACGCTCCGATCCGTAGAATGCCAGTATTGTCTTTCCTGATGACAACATCCTCCTGAGTAATCCCCGCCCGGAGATCCGAATGGGGGACTATTTTACCTCCGGAATATTTTACCCGAGAGGTTGCCATCATCATATTTCCATACAGTAGAGCTGAATGTCCTCGGGAAAAGTAACGGCTGTAGTTTCCCCTTGCTTTCAGCCGTTCGCAGTAGCTGTGTGGCAAAGCCACATTAGCTGATGTTACAAGGCCAGCTCAGTCAATCATCCAGACTGTTGCCCCTGTAACTACTGAAAAGGCTGCTGCCCCTCTTCAGGAACCACACGTTTGTCTGGCCTCTCCACAGATACCCCTCCGCTGTGGTTGCACCTACGGTACGGCTATCTGTATCGTTGAGGCACGCAAGCCACCCCACCTCGGCAATGTCTGTGGTTCATGGGGGTGGCACAATGAAACACAATGAAGTATTATTATTTATTATCTTCTAATCACCTCAAAACTTACCTCACAACAAAATAATGAAATGATGGATCTATTATTTGATCATGACTCACAGTAGGAATTGTTAGGAGAGTATTGTTAGGAGCGTGCAGCTGTGCTGGATACATGCAGGAAAAATCGTTTGCACAGGCTCTGGTATCGCAGCGTCGTCGTTGTCACGAGATTAGCGACTGAAGGCAGCGCGCAGCCGTGGGTGCTCACCTACGAAGTCGACCTTCCGGAGGTACTTGAGCAGCTCCGTGCCCTTGATGGGTTTCATGGCGTCGCACAGTCCGGGCCTCCCATGGCACAGTTCTCGGTGCATGTCCCTGTAACAGCAAGTGTTTTGCCAAACATACCAACCATCGAGAGCACAAAATATATTTGAGGAGTATTCAGTCTGCGTATTATGCATGGAAGATCATGACAGCTAAAGATAGAAATATAGTGTTACCCCTTTACCAATATACGATGCTGCGAATAACTTCGACAGCCCACAAAAAAAAAAAAAAAAAAAAAAAAAAACTAGAAAACACACACAGACACACACACACACACACACACACACACACACACACAAAAGTGCGCGCTCATATGTGTCAACTAGACATTACAAAAATTAAAAAAAAGGGCCTGCAGAATTACGAACCAATATCTTCAACGACTTAAACGTATTATTACTCGAATATATTAATTTTTTGACACAAAAAAGGCCTCACAATCAACACCAATTTAGAATGCATCGCTGGTATGACGTAGTACATATTCCTAGATTTTGGGAAAACAATTGCCACACTACTGACTGTTAACGAGACACATAGCAAACTATATGGTTTATGTGGTAAGTGTAGATCTAAAACTCTGAAATTAATAGAAGTCTCCTTGTTCACGTAGACGATAGAACAGTCTCTCTCTCTCTCTCTCTCTCTCTCTCTCTCTCTCTCTCTCTCTCTCTTTCCAAGCATTAAGTTTCTCTCCATAGCAGATGGAATTGGGACGCAGCTGATACGATTATATAGATGGATGAAAATACCAGCAGCTGTATGCAAATTCTTTATTCCTTTTTGTGCGACATGTTTCGGTGCTTCACTACACCACCTTCAGGCCCCCGTTGTATGTTATTAAAAGCACATTTGAACTGGGTAGCCATTAAAACCGGAAGCTATAAATTTCTTGTTCTATTCATGTTAAACCCTCAACGACGACTCGTTTTAATCACTACCCAGTTCAAATATGCTTTTAATAACAGTTAAACAACGGGGACCTGAAGATGGTGTAATGAAGCACTGAAGCCGGTCGCACGAAATTTAATAAAGAATTTGCATACAGCTGCTGGTATTTTCATCCATCTTTATGAAATTGTAGATTTGTATGCAATACAAACACAAATATACGGGAACTCTGCTTTATATATAAAAAAAGAAGAAGATTTTGAATGTAATTCACTCTCTCTTTAATGTGAAATTGATTAAATATTGGATTGTTTGAGAGAGTTTTTTAAAGGTTGAACATTGTTATCTTGGTATTAGTGGTTAAGAACAGCTCCCCGCTTTATATCAGTGAAATTTAATAAATGAAAATAGTTTTTTTTCTATAATTACATTTCTTTGTGTAGCACAGGAAGGTGGTTACATGTATGTATAGTTAGTTTTGCACACCATTCCTGCCGAATCTAACAGCGGCGCAGGTTTCCTGAAGTAGATGAAACATCGCTGTCGACCTAGGGCAAGGAAGGCAAGTAAAATTGTCTGTAGCATCAGCTCCATGGCAATCTCATAAGCAGATGCAATCTTGCTCACATTTCGTTTTATTTCATATCAACATTTCATTGCGGTTTAGTATTCGCTGCCTCTCTGTGTCTTACTATCAGCGTAGCTATTGATCTTTGTTGCTTCTACATTATATGAAGTGTACAATTATTTTATGTTACTTAATTTTTGTATAGAGCTGAACACAGTTCAAGAAGTATTCGTTCCTTGTGATAGTATTCTGGATTATCGAACGATACCTGGACACTGAAGATCAACAGACAATATAAGATTCATAATTACACTACCGGTCATTATAATTGCTACACCAAGAGAAAATGCACATGATAAATATATTGTCCTAGAACTGACATGTGATTACATTTTCACGCATTTTGGGTGCATAGATCCTGAGAAATCAGTGCCCAGGACAACCACCTCTGACCGTAATAACGACCTTGATACGCCTGGACATTGAGTCAAACAGAGCTTGGATGGCGTGTACAGGTACAGATGCCCATACAGCTTTAACACGATACCACAGTTCATCAAGAGTAGTGACTGGCGTATTCTGACGAGCCAGTTGCTCTGCCACCATTGACCAGACGTTTTCAATTGGTGAGACACTGGAGAGTGTGTTGACCAGGGCAGCAGTCGAACATTTTCCGTATCCAGAAAGGTGCGTACAGGACCTGCGACACGGAGTCGTGCATTATCCTGCTGAAATGTAGGGTTTCGCAGGGATCGAATGAAGGGTAGAGTCACGGGTCGTGACACATCTGAAATGTGACGGCCACTGTTCGAAGTGCCGCCGATGCGAACAACAAGTGACTGAGACGTGTAACCGATGGAACCCCATACTATCTCGCAGGGTGATACGCCAGTATGGCGATGACGAATACACGCTTCCAACGTGCGTTCGCCGCGATGTCACCAAACACGGATGCGACCATCATGATGCCGAAAAAAGTACATAGATTCATCCGAAAGAATGATGTTTTGCCATTCGTGCACCCAGGTTCGTCGTTGCGTACACCATCGCAGGCGCTCCTGTGATGCAGCGTCAAGGGTAACCGCAGCAATGGTCTGCGAGCTGATAGTCAATGCTGCTGCAAACGTCGTCGAACTGTTAGTGCAGATGGTTGTTGTCTTGTAAACGTCCCCATTTGTTGACACAGGGATCGACACGCGGCTGCACGACCCGTTACAGCGATGAGGATAAGATGCCTGTCATCTCAACTGCTAGTGATACGAAGCTGTTGGGATCCAGCAAGGCGTTCCGTATTGCCCTCCTGAACCCACCGATTCTATATTCTGCTAACAGTCATTCGATCGCGACCAACGCTAGCAGCAATGTAGCGATACGATAAACCGCAATCGCGATAGACTACAATCCGACCTTTATCAAAGTGATGGTACGCATTTCTTCTCCTTACACGATGATGCACAACAACGTTTCAACAGGAAACGCCGGTCAACTGCTGTTTATGTATGAGAAATCGGTTGGAAACTTTTCTCATGTCAGGACGTTGTAGGTGTCACCACCGGCGTCAACCTTGTGTGAATGCTCTGAAAAGCTAAACATTTGCGTATCACAGCATTTTCTTCCGTCGGTTAAATTTCGCGTCTGTAGCACGTCATCCTCGTGGTGTAGCATTTTTCATGGCCAGGATTGTACTTTCAGTTCATTTCATTGTTATTTTCAATTTAGTCTGGGAAAGTTAGAAAAATGTCTTTGTTAATCTGAGTTTGGTTCTTGGGCAGCCTTATATCACAACCATTCTTAACAACTTGCACCAGAAAAGCATTGTGAGAGTGAAAATTCAAATATGACACACATTAGTAGAGGTATTTAAGTTAAATATCTGTCCAGGAGATTCCTCTATTCTTGCAGTGTAGTAGTAGTGGTGTGATGTCTGAGGGACTCACGGTGAATAAATATCTAGGCGTAAAATTTCATTTAAATGAAATGGAGGTATTACTTTCGATCGGCAGTAGGGAAGGCGGATGGTTGACTTTGGTTTCTTTAGAGTATGAAGTAGACGTCCTATAAAACACTTGGGTGGTTACGACCATCACTAAGTCGGAAGCCATCAAAACATTTTTTTAATTTAAAAAGTGATCTTCATTCTAAGAATGTGGTGAGAGGGACGGAGCCTTCAGCGAGGAATGGAGTAGCTGTGAGGGCTAAGGCTGAAAAGAGGGGAATATTTCTGGCATGAGTACACAGTCAGGTAGGGAAGACAGTTGCAAACTTATAAGGGCCACTGAGATGGTGAGAAGGATGGAAACAATAATAATGCCGCAGCCACGGTAGGTGATTCTCCAAGACTGGGGAGACGAGAATGTGTTTGGAATCTACATCTACATAGATACTCTGCAAATCACATTCAAGTGCCTGGCAGAGGGTTCATTAACCACTTTCATAACTTTTCTGTACCGTTCCATTCTCTAATAGCGCGCGGGAAGAAAGAACACCTAAATCGTTCCGTTTTCGATCTGATTTCTCTTATTTTATTGGGATAGTCATGACTCCCTAAGCAGGTGGATGCCAGCAAAATATTTTCACATTCAGAAGTAAAAATCGGTGATTGAAACTTCGCAAACACGCCGCAATGAATAACGTCTTTCTTTTAATGATTTCCACCCCAATTCGTGCAACATTTCCGTGACGCTTCCCTCCCTCCTCGTAACGTGATAAACAAAACGAGCTGCCCTTCTCTGAACCTTCTCAATGTCTTCTGTCAGTCCCACCTGGTGAGGGTCCCACAAGGGGCAACAGTACTCCAGGAGAGGACGCACAAGTGTGATGTAGGCAGTCTCTTTGGTGGAGCTGGTAACCTTTGGTTCGCCTTCCCCACAATATTTTCTGTGTGTTCTCTCCAGTCAAAGTTGTTCGTAAATTTGGTAGAATCTACGACCTTAAGGTTTGACTGATTTATCGCGTAATTAAAGTTCAGCGGATTTCTTTTAGTGGTCATGTGTATTACTTCACACTTTTCTTTATTTAGTGTCAATTGCCAATTTTCGCACCATGCAGAAATTTTGTCTAAATCGCTTTGCAGTTGCTTTTGATCCTCAATTGACTTCACTAACCGATAAACGACAGCATCATCCGCGAACAGTCTAAGGGAGCTATTCATATTGTCTCCTAAATCGTTTATAAACACGAAGAAGAGTAGGGGACCTATAACGCTTCCTTGTGGAACGCCATATATCACTTCTGTTTTACTCGATGACTTACCGTCAATTACAACGAACTGTGTTCTTTATGATAGGAAATCGTGAATCCAATCGCACAATTGGGGAGATTTTCCCTAAGCACGCAATTTCATAAGAAGCCGCTTCTGGGGTACAGTGTCAAAAGACTTCCTGAAATCCAGAAATATGGAATCGATTTGAAATCCCTTGTCGATGGCACTTAACACTTCATGTGAATAAAGGGCAAGCTGTGTTTCGCAAGAGTTATACTTTCTGAATCCGTGTTGACTACTGGTTAATAGGTCGTTCTCTTCGAGGCAGTTCATAATATTCGAACAAGGTATATGTTCCAAAATCCTACTGCAAATCGACGTCAATGAGATAGGTCTGTCATTTTGGGGATCACTCCTATTGCCTTTCTTGAATATTGGAGTAACTTGGGCAACTTTCCAATCTTTGGGTACGGATCTTTCGCTGAGTGATTGGTTGTAAATTATAGCTAAGTACGGAGCTATTGCATCAGCATACTCTGAGAGGAATCTAGTTGGTATACAATCTGGCCCGGAAGATTTATTTTTGTTTAGTGACTTCAGTTGTTTTACTACTCCAGGAATATCGACTTCTAAGTTTGGCATGCTGGCAGCTGTTCTTGGATTGAATACTGGAGTGTTCACTTCGTCTTCTTTGGTGAAAGAATTTCGGAAAGCTGTGTTTAGTAATTCTGCTTTAGCAGTACTGTCATCGGTAGTATTACCATTGCTATCGCGTAGTGAAGGTATTCTTTGTGTTTTGCCGCTAGTGTACTTCACATATGACCAGAATTTCTTCAAGTTTACGGGGTACTTGGGAGAGATCTTGGAGTTCTATTTGCTTGAGGAGTTGTCGGAATTTGATTAATTAATAGTAATTAGTAACGTTGACGGTTGGGGAAGGGAAGGCGGATGTGGAAGGCAAGACGGAGTTTATGGCGCTCTAGGATTTCGAGGGAGTGGTAAAAGGTCAGGTGAGCAGAAGTGAAAGCGGGATTAGCGTAGGTGAGGGTCAGGTGGATGATGGGCTTGAAGGTATTGAGGGCAGTGCGTAGGCTCACTGGCCATGCTCGAGCTGTTAGATGTTTAGTAGACTGTGTTTTTTTTTTGTGGCTAGTTAGTTTCCGATCGAGTGCTAGTCTGAGGTATTTTATGGTAAAGCATTTTAGACAAGTGCTGCTAGCTGTACGAGGTATGTCCACAAAGTAAGTTCCGTTTGGTTATATAAAACAAACGTCTACAGATACAAAAAAATATTTATTTTACAAAAAATCTGCAAATTATCTACTTGTCTACATAGCTTCCGAAATTTTGTAGGCACTTGTCATAGCGTAGCACAAATTTTTGTATGCCACCTTCATAGAAGGTTGCCGTATGTGTATTCAACCATGTGTTGAGATGTTATTTCAGCTCGTCATCATCGTAGAACTGTTGACCACCAAGGACAGGTTTTAGGTGTAAGAAGAGATGAAAGTCGCTAGGAGCGAGGTTCGGGCTGTACGGAGGATGATCAAACACGTCCCAGTGAAATTCCCGTAAGAGTTGTTTGGTCACATTCGCCGTGTGAGGTTGTGTATTATAGTGGAAAAAAATCACCACCTTTGGACAGTAATCCTCGGATCTTTTTCTGTATTGCGCGCCACAATTTCTTAAAAAACGGTGCACATGACTTTTCGAGGTGAGAAGATTTGCATAGGCCTTCCTTTGGGATGAAGTGTACCTCCGTTTCACTGATTGACGTTTTTTCCCCCTCGGGTGTCGTACGATACGCAAGTTTCATCCCTCGTGACTATCCGAGAAAGAAGCACATCGCCTTCTTCATTGTGAGCGTGTCAAAAACTGAACTGCATTGCCCATTCCGTTATTTTTTGTGTTCTTCAGTAAGAATTCTGCATACCCAACGTAGCAAATTTTTCTAAACTTCAGTTTTTTCAATAACAATTTCATGAAACAGTGGTTGTGAGATTTGTGGAACTTCCATATGAAGGGCACTACGTGTAAAGTTATGGTTGAACCAGTTCGTCAGTAACCACAGCCGGGCACTTGATCACGTCATTCATTGAACAATCTGACCGATCTTCGAACCATTTAATCACTCATAGCAATTTGTCCGTAAACCTCGAAGCTTTGATGAATGTACTTTGGTTTAACTTTCTTTAAATTTAAAAAACGAATCTCAGATCTGATTTCACACGCGGCGGCATTTTAAACTGCGGCTGAGATTATGAAAAGAACCACTACAAAGCACACACGTCGGCAGCAGCGATCTCTAAATGGCATACGTCTTCTCCTTGAGTCAGAGTAACGCTCTCCGCACAAGAGTCGATTCGCACTCGTCGCGGCTGTGACTCGTCTTCGAAACGATTCCAACCCCATCCGACTGCCCATGGAAGTAAATGGGATGCAGCCAACGCACGCGTCTCGTAATCGTCTCGAAGTCGTTGCGAGCGATGCTCGTCTCATGCGACCTGCAGTGCACGAGAAAGTTCGAGCGTGACGAGCGGATCGTACGTCATGGAGGTAATTTACCATGTATTTTTTTTCTGTATTTCTAGTGCATAAAACACTTTCGATATATATATATGTGGTGTCTGTTCCGAAAGAACAGTTGTTATTGTTTCATATTCACAGAATATATGACATCAACTGCGAATGGGCAAACCTGAAAATGTGTATCCAACCGGGATTCGAAGCCGGGTCTCTTGCTTTCTAGGCAGTTGCGCTGACCTCTATACCACTGGGGCCATAGTGATACCGCACCTGCAAGGACTACCTAAGTACGCCTCCCGTCAAATACAAATTCCCAGCTTCACCCTGCCCACAGTACTCAAACTCGTATTTATGAAACTAATTCCCGTAAGAGTAAGGGCCACAAACTTACCCACCCCTCCCCACAAACGAAAGGATCATTGCCCGTCACTGGCATATTATATACATCCATGTGGCGTCTGATCCGAAATCACAGGGTGAAGTTGGGAATTTGTATCTGACGGGAGGCGCGCTTAGGTAGTCCTTGCAGGTGCGGTGATCACTGTCACCCCAGTGGTGTAGATGTCAGCGCAACTGCCTAGAAAGCTGGAGACCCGGGTTCGAATCCCAGCTGGGTACAAATTTTCAGCTTTGCCCATTCGCAGTGGATGTCATATATTCTGTGAATATGAAACGCTTTCGAGCCCATAAGATCAACAGAATATATGACATCCACTGCGAATGGGCAAAGCTGAAAATTTGTACCCAGCTGGGATTCGAACCCGGGTCTCCAGCTTTCTAGGCAGTTGCGCTGACCTCTATACCACTGGGGCCATAGTGATACCGCACCTGCAAGTACTACCTAAGTACGCCTCCCGTCAAATACAAATTCCCAGCTTCACCCTGCCCACAGTACTCAAACTCGTATTTATGAAACTAATTCCCGTAAGAGTAAGGGCCACAAACTTACCCACCCCTCCCCACAAACGAAAGGATCATTGCCCGTCACTGGCATATTATATACATCCATGTGGCGTCTGATCCGAAATCACAGGGTGAAGTTGGGAATTTGTATCTGACGGGAGGCGCGCTTAGGTAGTCCTTGCAGGTGCGGTGATCACTGTCACCCCAGTGGTGTAGATGTCAGCGCAACTGCCTAGAAAGCTGGAGACCCGGGTTCGAATCCCAGCTGGGTACAAATTTTCAGCTTTGCCCATTCGCAGTGGATGTCATATATTCTGTGAATATGAAACGCTTTCGAGCCCATAAGATCAACATGTACGGAGGCACATATAACACTCTTTGTGTCTTCCTTTTCTCACACCGATACCAGTAAAACATGACAGTGTCCCCCTCATCACTAGAACTGTACATTATAAACGGGTAATTATTGAAGGAAATAACCGACACCGTTTTGTAGCTCCCTGTTGGAAGTCTCAAGCTGACTAAAGGAATATCGCGCCCGCGACGAGTGCCAAATCGACCCGTGCGCGGACGGCCGTCGCTTGCATCGCGAGGTTCGCACAAGACGCGCGAGACGGACGACACGCGAGTCGCGAGTCGTGACCACGACGAGTGAGAAACGACCCGTGTGCGGACGGCCTAACTGCCGCGCAAGCTCTGAACTGCGACCATAGCGCGGCCGAGGATGGAAATAGAAATGGAACTTACTTTATGGACGTCCCTCGTATTACCGGTAGTTTCAACCAGCTTTGAGTATTACTGACATGCAGAGATTATCCTGCTTAGCCATAACAGGCGGAATTAGCAGCACACCAACTGCTGGGATGGAAACCATGCTGGATATGCCCCCATTACACCTTTGGGTCAAGATGGAGGCAGCGGCTGGTGCATACAGACTCAAATCTGGCAACAACTGGAAATCTTTGGGATATCCAGAATCACACACTAAAATAGTGAGTGAGGTAAATATAGGAAAGATTGGGGAAATGCCAGCCGACTATATTATAACCCCCATACTGCTTCAACAAGCCTTTCAATATAACAATTGGAAGTAGGGAGCAATGGGAGAAAATAGTTCGACACCGTACGGGGGATATTGTCTGGTTCACTGACGGGTCAAAATCAGACCATGGCGTTGGGGCCGGGATATACGGGGTGCAGCCAACACTGGAGGGCGTTATCTCTCTAGGGAAACTGGACTCAGTATTCCAGGCCGAAATCACTGCCATCAGGGCGTGTGTGGAGGAGAATTTGCGTAGGTGCTACTAAGATCGTAGCATCTATATCTATTCAGACAGCCAGGCAGCCCTGAGATCACTGGCACCTCCTGCAACAAGGTCTAAAATTGTTGCAGAATGTCACAGGGTCCTGGTGGAGCTAGGGGAAAGCAATAGAGTAAACCTATTGTGGGTCCCTGGCCACTCGGGGATCAGTGGTAATGAACATGCCGGCAGATTAGCCAGGATGAGGGCAGAGACTCCATTTATTGGACCGGATCCTGTCCTGACAATCACCAAGGCAATGATCAAATTGGAGCTACGTAACTGGCTCAGAAGACAGCACGTAGAATATTGGACCAAAGTCCATCAACAAAAACACGGCAAGGTAATGATGCCAAAGCCATGTTTTAAATTTGCCAATTTGAAAATTTGAATAAAAACTGCAGCAGTAAACCTGTTTCTTTTGTGTTCGGCAAAGCGGGTGTTGGCACTTCTTTGATGAACGGTGTAGCCCTATATGCGCTGTATAAATGCGAAAGCTGTTTGTTGTTTGTTTGTAATTCTATCGGACCAAACTGCGTGGTCATCAGTCCGTAGCTTACAAACTACTTAAACCTAGGTAAACTAATCTAAGGACGACACACACACACCCATGCCCCAGGAAGGACTCGAACCTCCATGGCGAGCAACCGCGCGCTCCGCAGCGAGACGCTTTAGACCGCTCGGCTACTCCACCGCGGCAAATGCGAAAGCCCCTCGAACTACAGTGGTAGTAGACGGCAGACCGTAGAAGACCATGATGTGTCCCGCAGATGGAGACGAAACGTCAGTGAGAAGTTTTATTCATCGCGTAACTAATGAGGCACCGAACAGAATTGGAGAGAAAAAGAATTTCTGCCATGTGTTGACTAAAAGAAGAAATCGAGTGGCAGGATACAGACATAAAGAAATATTGATTTTAATAATGAGGGCTTGTGAGGGGGTGAAAAGTGAAAAGTAAGAGGTTTAAATAGATGTGTGTAGCCGTTATTATGAGGAGATGAAGAGGCTTGTTCAGAACAGAGTAGGGTGGAGAGCTGCATCAAACTAGTCTGCGGACTGAAGGCCACCTAAGTTTTGGCAATACCTGCCTTGGACAATTTTAGGTGACAAATGTCTTACAAAACTGTTCTCAAAACACGACCTCTCAGCCTGAAGACAACGCCGGCAGTGAAAGTTTAAGTGATAGTTTAAGATCTACTCGTAACTATGCTCCTTGACAGTGACACATCATACGAAGTTTAATTTCATCCTCACGTTTTGCACAAAACTATGCGAATGACGACTACGATTGGCACTACCTTTCAAATACACTCTTGGAAAATAAAAAAAATAAAAAACACCACGAATTCGTCGAGCCAGCAGAGTGAAATTTTATTGACACATTCTTGAGGATGTGTGGAGCACTATCACACAGACAGTCAAACGTACCTGACTACAGTGTCGACGCTAGTACCGTGTATACTCGCCTTTTGCAGCAATGCAAGCTGAAATTCTCCCATGGAGTCTTGGGGAATGGCCTGCCGTGAAGTTTCCTCCTGGTGCTTCAGTTCGTCCAGGTTTCCTACCGGTCGTGCAGACCGCGCAAGATGACGCTTCATCCGGTACCAAACATACTGAATAGGGGAAAGATCTAGGTACCGTGCTAACCAGTGTAGTTGACGTACACCTTGAACAGCACGTTGGGTGATTCGAGATATATGTGAATGTACATTGTCCTGTTGGAAAAGCTTATCGCCTTGTTGGTGCCTAATAGGTAGCAAGATGGCTTGAATCATGGTTTCAGTGTAACTTTCGCAGTTCAATGTTCTCTGAACGATCACCAGAGAAGAACGGGCACTGTAGGATCTGGCTCCCTACACCATGATGTCGGCCCCGTTTGCCTCTGTCACGTACTCTCCAGATTTTCGCACTCCCCTGCACCACACATGCGTACGACCATCATTGCCACCAAGGGGGAAGCGAGTCTCATCACTGAAGACGACACGTCTCCAGTCGTCCTTTCATATGCGCCTTTCGTTACACTACTGAAGGCGACCTAAACATGTTGGGGCGTGAACGGAAGACGCCCTAACGGCAGGCATGATCGTTCAGCATGGTGTGTACAGCCGTAAACTACACTGGCAGTTCCCCTCTGGTGATCGCCGAGGGGACATTGAATAGTGCACGGTGCATTAAAACCACAATTCAACCCGTCTTGCTACTATTCTTGTACCATCAAGGCGATGTGCTTTACCAACACTACAATGCACGTCCTCAACTATCCCCTACCACCCAACGTGCTCTTCAAGGTGTACGTCAACTACCACGTCCATCATTATTCCACGATGTTTCCTCCATTGAGCATGTTTGTGTCCGGATGAGACGTTATCTTGTGCGGTCTGCACGACCAGTACGAAATCTGGCCCAACTGAGGCACCACGTGGAAATTGCATTGCAGGCCATCCCGTAAGACTGCATTCGGCACCTCTACGATCGTCTCCATGGGAAAATTTCATCTTGCATTGTTGCAAAATGAGGGTATACACAGTACTAACGTCAGCATTCTGCACACTCTGGTGAATGTGCTCACGTGCGTAAGGCTCTGTGTGTGAGATAGCGTGTTCTATACATCTTCAAGAATGTGTCGATAAAATTTTGCTATGCTTGCTCGAGTAATTTATGGTGTTCTTTTTCATTTTCTAGGGGTGAAGTTTACTTATTGGAAAATATTCTTTCGCCTTCTTTATAGCACTTGCTATCAGCAGTCGGTTACTTCTATCTTCATATTTTCACTGAGAATGTAAATAATCGAAGACTAAAGTATTTATTTCCGATTCAGACGTACAATATTATCTGTTTAAGACACACATTGTTTGTGCTTCCTTCCTTTGATAGATACCTCGTAAGGAATGGAAATAACTTCTTGGACTGGGGGAATTCAAGAACTAGTTAATAAAAGAATGCCGCGAATCCGTCACGTAATAGAGTAATCTCCTGCCCTAAGAAATGTCAGATAGTCTGTATTCAACACGGCTACATAATTACACTGCGCGATCTCTTCCATTCACGAGGACGGAGATGTTAATCGATTGAGTAACACGGGAATCGTCTCAGAAGCCCTCTCAACTCCGGAAATTAGTAGAGCCTCCACCGGAGATTGAGCCCCGGACTATTGTCCGCGAAGATCAAACAATCCTGCTGCGCTGCCACGGAGTGTAATTGTCAAATTATCTCATCTCTGAAGCGTTAAATCCAGGCCACCGCGCCTGACTAGAAACTGTTTCTCTCTTCCGAAGAAAATTTTGAATATTTGATCCTTCTGGAACAGACAAACGCGTGTCAAAGTACGATTACTAAACGGATGTCTGTCTATATGTAGCGTGTGTTAAAAACACATCCTTGTGATTACACATGGAGGGATGGTTTAGAAGCGCCACGCGTCGTAGAACACGATAAGTAGATTTTGCCAATACAGCCATTCGCAGGTAATGCTAGTAAAAAAGAAAAAAGACTCAGTGAAAATTCTTCCAGAAATAAACGGATTCATGGAGCAAACGGGAACTGATGATAATGAATACCCCTTCAAGTATTAGTGTGCTTGGCAATATAAGTACTTCGAACAAGTGTTACAGACGCTGACAGAAAACGCGCTTTCCCACAGAAAAGTTTAGAAATGAGAAGCCTAATTTAGACCATTAAAAGCTAAATTTCTATATAAAGATTTTTCACGAGTAAAACCAACTATAAATGGAAAGAATCAGGCTAGGCGGAAAAAAGATAGTTATCAGCTCTCCCCCGTTCCACCAATTGCTACAATAATAAAGTACTTGAATTATAAAGTGCAGGACCAGAACAGATAATGAAGAAATAAAACAATATCTCTATCAAATGTTCAAATGTTTGTATAGTCTATGGGACTTAACTAAGGGGTCATCAGTCCCTAAACTTACAAACTACTTATGAACTACTTACGAACTAGAACGGCACAAATATCCATGCCAGAGGGGGAATTCGAACCCCCGACCGTAGTGGCCGTGCAGACCGTGACTGGAGCGCCTTAGTCCCCTCGGCCACCGCGGCCGGCCAATATCTCTATCCTGGCACAATTAGCGTAAACAATAAAAGGTATTTTTTTTAAAATAAATATTCCTTGTGAACACACCGAATAAGAAGCTTTCCACTAACGATCATGCATTCACTTTTTCTTCGACGGAGAGTGAA
Source organism: Locusta migratoria (assembly GCA_026315105.1). Taxonomy (NCBI): domain Eukaryota; kingdom Metazoa; phylum Arthropoda; class Insecta; order Orthoptera; family Acrididae; genus Locusta; species Locusta migratoria. Next base: position 450,950,739 of record CM048746.1, read on the forward strand.
GACTAATATATTGAGTTGGCGTGGAAACACACAATATAGAACATTTTCAGTTTCCTGCTTTTCCTGTGCCGTCAAACGAAGTCAGTGAAGTCAATTTAAATACTGCTGAGCTCTTCCACAGGGAAAAATAAACACCTTTCCATTGAATAGCATTATTGTGACTACGCTATCAATAAATTTCTTCCATCATTCGCGCATTTACTCCATTTGTTAATAGCCCTGGAAAAAAAGTGTTCTTTTTCTGTCAAAAAGACAGTTTTATCTGTAGTTCACAATCTGCAATGAAGAAGGATTAATGATTTCCAACTCATTACCTTACCTTAGTAAAATTTAAATTTAAACTAATTAGACCTTAGATTAAGTGATTCGAGATAGCGACCATTTTTTTTGTGCGATGATTGTTTATGTATAGGAGGGCTAATGCGAAAGTTTTCTATCTAATGGTGATCGTATATAATCTAAGCTGATAAAATACAGCAAATCATCGTAGCAATTGTCAGTATATTTAACATGATTCTCTTTAAATACTGATTGTAATAGCTGAGAATTTGGAAAGAAAATAAAACGTAGAAGAACTATAATAAAGTTCTATTGGAAATCTTATTTCCCCCCGGAAACCACCTGCATGCATTTTCAGTGCCAAAAGTCATTTGAAAGCTGTCTCGAACATATGATCACAGCTTTAGAAATATTTCAGTCGTAATTCAACGTTAATGAAAAACTTCGTTAGTTCCTCTCCCAATCTCCTCACAGTAATAAATTCTCAATCTAGGGAACAGACAGTGCGATGGATAACGTAATAAATAAATTAAAAATGTCCGCCCATATTTTTTAGCTCCTTTTCTCATCAGATTTCATATCGTCGTGCCAAACTCCTGTTCTTGACAGATGGCTCTCCCAGTTCACGAGCTACTAGACGAGTAGCTGCATCCGAATACACAGCATTTTTTCAGCTCGTCCCTCTCAAGAGAAAGAGGGAATTCATATGTGAATTCGGCATGGCAGTGCAATACCGTCGACAGTAATTCCATATCACGAAATAGTAAATCACTCACTGCAGGCTAAGAGGTGTAGTCTTCGTCGTGTTGCGGATTGCGCGGCTTCTACAGAACTTAATATTATGCACGAAAGAATAAAAGGTCATTGATTGGGGGTGAATGTAAGTTCTGCTAGCGTTATTTATCTTTCTACGCCCCGACGAAGTGTATGGCCATGCTTAAAGTAGTAGTACCTAGAGCAGTCACCGGACACATCCTTAGGAAAAAAATTAATGCTGATCACTAATGGAAGATAAAAAATCCGAAGATTGGTTTGAACACCACAGTGCTTTACTAGGCATGGTCCTGTTTGGAGGTGGTATGCCGTTGCCTTCCTCCGACCTTCGAACTGACTTACCCGGCCAGTTATAGGGGGACCTACAGTTTAACGTGGGTTCCGAACCACGGTGCTACTCGGTATTTTTCACATGAGCCATACTGACAGCTGTGAAAGAAGTGGAAAGTGACAGATAAAAGTGCGACCTGGCGGGATCAAACGCGCAACCTTTGAATATATAGTTTGGCACTCTACCACTGTGCAACCGAGGCGCACAATGGAAGATAACAGAGGGAAATAACACAATAGATGAAATGGTAGTTTTGAGAGATGAAATATTGACGGCAGCAGAGGACCAAATACCAACAAAAATCCTTGGATATCACAGGAAATACTGTACTTAATCGATAAAAGAAGAAAAAGTAGAAATGCGTTAACTGAAGTAGGTAAAATGTAGTACAACACGACTAAAAATCAAATTAATAGGAAGTGGCTAAGCAGGAGTGGCTGGAGGACAATGTAGAAGAATATATGACTAGAGCCAAGATAGATACCGCCTACAGTAAAATAAAAGAGACGTTTGGATATAAGAAAAGCAGCTGAATGAATGTCAAGAACTCAGATGGAAAATCAGTTCTGAGCAAATAAGGGAAAGCTTAAAGGTGGAAAGTATATACAGAGGGACAAAGGAAATGAAATTCAAGTCAATATTTTAGGAAGGAAAGTGGAAGTATATGGGGATGAAATAGGATATAATGTACTGAGACAAGAATTTAACAGAGTATCGAAAGACCTAAGTCAAACAAGGCCCCTGGAATAGACGATATTTCTTCAGAGCTACTGAAGTCTCTGGGACAGACAGCGGTGACAAAACTGTTTCACATTATGTTCAAGAGACAGGCGAAATACACTCGGACATCAAGAAAAATGTAATAATCCAAATGCCAAAAATAGGAGGCGCAGATAGTTGTGATAATTACAGAACCGTCAGTTTAATAAGTTACCGTTGCAAAATTACATACAGAGGAACTGAATTACTGGTAGAAGCCGACCTCGTGGAAGATGACTTTGTATTTAGGAGAAATGTCGGAACACGTGAGACAATACTCACCTCATGACTTATTTCAAAGATAGGGTAAGGAAGGACAAACTTACATTTATAACTTCTGTGGATCTGGAGAAGGCTTTTGACAATTATGATTGGAATACAATCTTTCAGATTCTGAAGTCAGCAGAGGTAAATGGAGGGAAACAATAAAAATAAATAAATAAATAAAAACAAAGATAGCAGTTATAAGAGTCGAAGAGTATGAAAGGGAAGCATTGGTTGGGAAAGGAGTAAGATAGGATTTTAACCTAAATTTTCCCCAATGTTATTCCATCTGTACATTAAGCAAGCTGTGAAGGAAAGGAAGGGGAAATTTCTAGAAGGCATTCATGTTCAGGGAGAATAAATAAAAACTTTTCGGGTTATCGGATTATTGTAATTCTGTCAGATACAGAAAAGGACCTGGAAGACACTATCGTGCAAGAGACGTATAAGATGAACATGAACAAGAGGAAAACTGTGGTAATGGAATGCAATCGAAGAAACTCAGGAGATACTGAAGGAATTAGATGAGGTAACAAAACAATGAAGGTTGTAGATGAGTTTTGTTACTTGGGTAGTAAAAGAACATACAATGGTCGCAACACAGATGATATAAAATGCAGAATTGCAATGGGAAGAAAAGTGTTTCTGAAACAGATAAATTTGTTAACATTAAATGTAAATGAAAGCGTTAGGAAGTCTTTTCTGAAGGAATTCGTGTGTAGTGTTGCCTTATATGGTAATGAAACATGGACGATAATAGTTCAGACAAGAAGAGGATAGAAGCTTTTGAAATGTGATGATACAGACGAATGCTGAAGATTAGGGGGATAGACCGCGTAACTAATGAGGCACCGAACACAATTGGAGAGAAAAAGAATTTCTGCCATGTGTTGACTAAAAGAAGGAATCAAATGGCAGGATACAGACATAAAGAAATATTGATTTTAATAATGAGGGCTTGTGAGGAGTGAAAAGTGAAAAGTAAGAGGTCTAAATAGATTTGTGTAGCCGTTCTTATGAAGAGATGAAGAGGCTTGTTCACAACAGAGTAGGCTGGAGAGCTGCATCAAACTAGTCTGTGGACTGAAGGACACAACAACACTATACAGCAAACTTTTATACTCGTTATTCTATGAGGAATAATGTTTTCCCAAAAGTGTATTTTAAGCTTTAACAATACCTGCGTGGACACTTTTAGGTGACAAATGTCTTACAAAAGTGTTCTCAAAACATCCCCTCCGCCCAATCGGAAAATATACTATCATTGATCACTTTAACCTTTCGATTGCAGCGTAAACAGGTTACTTGACGATTACAATGTGACATCGATTATAGTAAGAGGCTGGATCGTTATAAATAAAGAAGTCTGTATAAAGTGCAATTTTACATTCCAACATGATACGAAATGAATCAATTGATAATGGGAAGATGTCAAGAGTATGAAACGCAATGAAATGTCAGTAGTTCCTTAGAACAAGAATGTAACGACTCGCGTCGAAAAATATCTAAGGCCCCAAGTGAAAATACTGCGAAAAATTGCAAGAGAAAAACAAGCGAAGCGGGAAGGTAAATTCAAGTAAAATGTGGCTGCTATTAAAACTGTATTTGCCAGCACAAAGCAGTGGAACAAAAGTGTAAATAGCGCTATTCTGCGACGTAAATACCTTTAGAGGCGCGCCGAAGCACAATAGAACGTCAGGTGCAGCTGTTGTAAGCCGTTGTCTGGAATTTAGCCGTTAGCGGTACAGACTTAATAAATTTGACTAGGCCTTTGTTCACAGTCAGCTGTATCCAGCTACATTACCTTGAGACATTTAGCGAAGAAAACCATTGTGAAGTGGAAATATAGTTAGGTAACTAAAAGGTTTTGATTAGTTTCTGCGTTGGGGAAAATTTACTTAATTATTTTAAATCAGCTATTTCGCAATGTTTAGTTGTTGGGATTCAGAATGAACCTCAGTTGTTTTCCTTGCGCTTGGGCAATAGCCATAATTAGTTAATTAAAAGTTGTCAGAAATCCGCTGAGGGTGTGTTAGTTAAATATTTCTTTATACCTATTTGTAATTATAGTGCTAATAGGAAATGTTACACTCTATTCATAATTATTACACAAATATAGAACACAAACAATTTTTTCTGTCCACGTGTACATTGGGAAATAGTAATTCTTTTAGCAGTTTAGAGTACGTGTGTGTGTCAGTTAAACCATGGTGCAGCTTTTAACCGATGACAGAAAGGCAACGAAACAAGTTGGAAACGTGAAATTTTTTCTAAATGAAAGAGAAACTCTCTAGGTTTGCATACATGTTTAGTGCAGTTTGATGTAACATCCAGATCCGAACAATTTTGGTGCAAAGTGGAGGAGAGTCTTGTTGAAAAATGTCACCGTCACATTGAATTTATGGCACTATACAGAACTGCAAGAAGTCTAGGAAGCTGTTTGACGTCACAGTTTGATTCGCAAAGAAATACGAGTCTATAATTTTATCATGCATAAGGGTATACCAGACATCACATTAGGTAAGTTACATTGGAATTCGTTGTAAGCAAGAGGATTTTTAGCAGTCCATTTTCTGACCTCACAGCGACTACCGCATTTGCCTGTGACGATGGGCATTCGATAACAGCGCTGGACCCATCCTTTCACCGTTTTGTTTTGTCTTCAGTCCGGAGACTGGTTTGATGGACCTATCGATCCCACTCTATCCTCAGCAAGCCCCTTCACCTTACGTACTTACCTTGCATCAATCGCGAACGTTTAATCTAGCGCAAAGTTCAAAAGGACTGGAAAAAGGCACCAGTAATCCCGAGTATAAGGAAGGCAATAGCACAGACCCAATAAATTACAGACCTATATCATTAACGTCAGTTTGTTGTGGAATTCTTGAGAATATTTTATATTCTAATATAGTACAATTCTTTGACACGGAAAAGCTTCAGTCCGTGCATCATCACAGCTTGCCCTTTTCTCTCATGACTTCTTGCGTGCTATGGATGAAAGGCAACACCCCATATTTCTCGATCTTAGAAAGGCGTTTGACAGGGTACCGCACTATATACTGCTAACGAAGGTACGAGCTTATGGAATAGGTACCAAAATAAGTGAGTGGCTCGAAGATTACTTACGCAATACAACTCAGGACGTTGTCCCGATGGCGAGTGTTCATCAGAGACTAGGGTATCGTCAGGGGTGCCCCAGGGAAGTTTGATAGGACCGCTGTAATTTTCTATCTATATAAAAGATCTGACAAACAGAGAGAGTTGTGGGGTATAAGAGGGTCTCGTCATTGAATGACTGTAGTACGATACAGGATAACTTGGACCAAATTTCTAGGTGGTGTGAGGAATGGAAACTAGCGATAAATGTAGAAAAATGTAAGGCGATGGAGATTAGTAGGAGAAACAATCCCGCAATGTTCGAATACAGCATTAATAGTGTGCTGCTTGACAGAGTCGCGTCAGTTACATACCTAGGCATAACGCTGTACAGCGATACGAAATGGAACGAGCATATAGGGACAGTCGTGGGTAAGGCAAATGGTCGACTTCGCTGTATTGGGAAGAGTGATTCGTCTTTTAAAGGAGACCGCATTAAAACTCTAGTACGACCCAGTCTTGAGTATTGCTGAAGCTTTTGGGATCCCCAACAGATCGGATTTAAGGAGGACAAAGAGGCAGTTCAGAGGCGGGCGACGAGGTTTGTAACTGGTAGATTCGACCAATGCGCGAGCGTTACTGAAATGTTTCGGGAAGTCAGATGGGAGTCGCTGGAGGGAATGCGACGTTCTATTCGAGAAACACTGTTAAAGAAATTTAGAGGGCCGGAATTTGAGGCGGACTGGAGAACGATTCTGCTGCCGCCAACCTACATTTCGCGTAAAGACCACTAGGATAAGATTAGAGAGATTGGGGCTTGGACGGGTGATTACAAGTATTCGTTTTACACTCGGCATTTATGGGAGAGGAACAGGAAAGCAAGTAGCCAGTATCCTCGGACACGCACCTTTGGGTGGACTGGGGAGTAAGTATATAGATGTAGATCTCCTCATCAGGACGGCAACTCACATCCATTTGAATCTGTTACTGTGTTCTTCTCTTGGTCTACCTCTGTGATTTTTACCCCAGAAAGTTGCTTACAATGTTAAATTTACTACTTCTTGATGTCTAAAAATGTGTCCTACCGACTGAACCCTTCTTTTAGTCAGACACTCCTTTTTCCCCAATTCGGTACCTCCTCATCAGATACGTGTTCTTTCTACCCGCCTAATGTTCAGCATTATTTTGTAGCAATACATTACAAAAGGCACTATCCTCTTCCTGTCTGAACTATTCATCGTCCACGTTTTACTCCCGTACAACGTAACACTCCACATAAAAGCTTTCAGAATAGAATTCCTTACACTTAAATTGATTTTCTATGTCAGAAACATTATCTTTTTCAAAAATGATTTTCTTCCAATTGCCATGCTGAATGTTAAACCATCTGTACTGCGACCATAATATGTCATGGGTAACAAAACCCATCTACCACCTTTACTATTTCGTTGCCTAATCTAATTCCTTTAGCATCGTCTGATTTGTTAGACTGCATCTGCTTTTGTTAATGTTCAACTTAATGCTCCTTTCAACACACTATTCATTCGTTTCAACTGCTCTTCCAGGACCTTTGCTATCTGGCAGAATTACATTGTCGTCAACAAAACGCAATGTTTTTATTGCTTCACCCAGACCTTTAAATCCTTCTCCAAATTTCTCTTTTCTTTTCTTCCCAGCTTGCTCAATGTACAAATTGAATAACATTGGAGAAAGGCGACAACCCTGTCTTACTCGCTTCCTAACCAAAGATTCTTTTTCATGCATTTAGACTCAAATAACTGCTGTCTGGTTTTTGTACAAATTGTAAATAACCTACCCTTCCAAAAATTTTACCCCTGCTGACTTAAGAATTTGAGAGAATGTATTCCAATCAACATTGTCAAAAGCGTTCCTCAAAACTGCATTTCCTTAATCAATTTTCTAAGACAAGTCGCAGGGGGAGTATTGCCTCAGGTGTTCCTACATTTCTCCTAAAACCAAACTGATATACTCCGAGGTCAGCTTCTACCACATTTTCCAATTTTCGTATTATTTTCGATTAGCGAAATGTGTGGTAATATGGCTGACCAGGGCAATAATTAATCTGACATCCTGTGATATCGAAAGGCAGTGGTGTCTATTCCTTGGGACATATCTGGAAGAATAGTTACCATATTAATAATTACACTCCAAACACTCAAATTGGTGATTTCTATTTGAGAATACAGGTAGGCTGCGAGCGTGAGGCAATACTGTGCAGGTGGCACTACCATCGTATAGGGCAAGAGTATTCAAGCAAAACGTACAATAGCTAATGATACTGGCGGTAAGGAAAGAAACGAGTATCAACTCATGATCTTGCTCTACCAGTGGACCAAACGATTCGAGAAAATAAGCTTCTTTCTCTTTAGCCATGTTTCTGTACATGCAAGGTCGGCTTTGTTAAATTCTTATTTGGCGTGTTAATATTTAAGGGGTGGCCGGATGCCCTACCTGGCGTCACCCCATGCACCCCGGGAGGAAATGTGTACCCCAAATGTTCAACGTTTGTAAATCTATCGGACCAAACTGCATGGTGATCAGTCAGTAGCTTACGAACTGTTTAAACTAAGGTAAACTAACCTAAGGACACACACACACACACACACATACACACACACACACATACACATGTTCCAGGGAGGACTCGAACCAGCCGGCCGCGGTGGCCGAGGGGACTAAGGCGCTCCAGTCACCGTCTGCACGGCCACTACGGTCGGAGATTCGAATCCCCCCTCGGGCATGGATATTTGTGCCGTCCTAGTTCGTAAGTAGTTCATAAGTAGTTTGTAAGTTTAGGGACTGATGACCCCGTAGTTAAGTCCCATAAACTAAACAAACATTTGAAAATTTTTTTAAATATGAGTGATGGTTACTTTTAAGATGCCATCGTACTTAGCTGCTAAGTATAGTATTATCATAATATACGTGGGTATTCTAGTAGGGAAACACACTATGATGACAAAGTAGTTCATAAGTAGTTTGTAAGTTTAGGGACTGATGACCCCGTAGTTAAGTCCCATAGACTATACAAACATTTGAACATTTTTGACTCGAACCTCCGACGGCAAGCAAACGTGCTGTCCGCAGCGAGGCGTCTTAGTCCTCTCGGCTACTCCACCGCGGCTACCCCAAATGTCTGCGTATAGTGTTATATGTGTGAAAGTGTAAAGTGTCACGAAAAGCTTGTGAATCGTGTAGCTGAGGCGGGACTTGGGTACCAGCCCGATATTCAGTTGGGGGGATTTGGCAAACCACCTAAAACCACATCCAGGCTTGCCGGCACTCAGATCCCCTTCGTTAATCCACTGGGCGGATTCGAAGTGGGGCCGGTTCACCTCCCCATCTTGGACCACACGGCTAACCGAGCGGGTGACTCGAGAAAATAAGCAACGAATTGAAATTCGGAATGTTTACATCAGGCATTGTCTTTCCTGATAATGCTCGGCTGCACATCACAGCCCCCTTGATTTCATCACTTTGATCCCATGAACCATTGGCCACGAAACATGTGGCACAAACTACAACCTACAGACCGGCGCGGAGGATTGCCAGGAGGCAGAAAGAAGCGTCAACCTCCTATGGCATGAGTATTGCAAAGTTTTTGACACTTCACGAGAAAAGGACGTTAAGGTCTTGTACATTTAATTCCATCCAAAACGTGCACTCGTCGGAATAATCCGAGAAAAAGGGCTGTATAGTTTTTCGCTGAACTCATGTACTGGTCAATTTGGACGTTAGAACAGCACAGCTAATTGGCATCCTGTAACGGAATCACTTACCTCGAAGGTGATTAACATTCGATCCTGTTCCAGTAAATTTTTATTAAAAAATTAGCATTAGTCATAGTAATTTTTAAATAAAGTTAAGTTATTTCATTTTATTTATGAAATAACTGACAGCCACTTAAAATATGAATTAAAAGTAATATTTCTTAATAAGTTGAATAATTTCAAATGCATTTTAACATAGTTACATTAAAGTCTTAATTAGCAAACTAACACAATTCTGGCTGGGGTTTCATTTATGTGACAATATTTTTTAATGTATTGTCACTATGTTCAATTTAGTATGTCACATACAAGCACCAGTCTGATAATTTCAATAAAAACATTGAAAAGATTTTATATCCTGCACAAATTGTGAAGAAAGAGTTTTCTTTCAGAGAACTGCTGAAAAACATTCTTTGATTATGTTTATCAAAACTTCTCTTCCTTCAGAGAGTCTGCCAAGTATAACGGATCATTTTGTTAAACACTGGCGAAGACAGTTAATGCACTATTGATTATATTTTTATACAGTCATCACGCTTCACCTCTCAACAATGTGAGGAGTCGCTAGAAACGACATGTGGTTCGGATTCCCCGGTTGGATAACTGGGGAAGCTAGGGACATGCAAGTCACCGAAGTGGCGTTCAATTGAAAGACTTGCACCAGGCCAACAAGCCACACGAAATTATTATTATTATCACGGTAATATATGTCTTTATTACTTTCAATATGATAAATGCAGTTTTGTATACGCTTTGTTAGATTTTTGCTGTCTACGCAATAATAAAAAAAGGTAAGAAAGCAAAATAAAATGTTACTGGAACATTACATTGATTTTGGATAGACTCGTTTGCAAGCGAGTTTGCTACATTCACAGACATTTAGTTGTTCTGAAATATATAAGTTATTATTGTTATTATTATTATCACATGATTAAACAATACAAAGATTAATTAATAACAACATCATGTCGCGTTCCTGTTATCCTCCGCCAAGTATCTTATTCCAGCGCATTTTGCTTGTCGATGCCGCGATGTTCCATTACTCCATTTGAAACACGTCCACTGAATGTGTTATCGTGTTACATTTTGAGTTATGAACTATAAAAAGGTCTACTTTCCATACTCTAAAGTGTTTCTCCACCACTAATATTGTTTATCTGTACGTCAATTATTTTATTGCTTTATTAATGATCAATGCCCCTTGTTTATATATGTTTCTAACCATGTGATTGAACTTGTGTGTTCGTATGAATGTGGAAGGTTGCTTTTAATATTGACTGACTGCCATGCAATGGCTTACAGTCGCCGCTTCGCGCTTTATGCCTCGTTTAGTATACTTAAAAATGCATGGCTTAGTATGTCGTCTGCACTGCCGTCTGCTAGGTAGCCTGAGACACCCTTACTCGACAAGATGGCGAGGTGGCTTGTTCTTGTGGTAACAACATAATCATGGACAAAAGAGGTAACAAAAAAGACCTCTCTGGAACACTAGCAGAGGGTATTTTCTTTCTGAGGTAGCGAGGGTTGGTAGACAATAGGCTTTGAACGCACCCTAACATCCGGTGCGGGCAGGGAATGCTCTGTTTGTGGCCTGAGGAATTACTCTCGCTGCGAATGCCGACGTATTCCTTGAATCATGCTGAGGGGACGGCATGCTGTCAGAACGTTATTTCTGATCAGGCAGTCCTGGGTTATCAGTGATAGTTTATCTTAAGTAATTCTTTTGCTATGGGACGTGAAATGTTTCTTATTTTTTTAGTATTTGTATTTTCAACTTGGTAAGTTAGAATTCACATGTGTGGCCTGCAGACTTTGCGTAAACTTAGTATACTAAACTCTCTCGCGAAATTTCTGGATTGATTCAGTCTTTCCTATCTTGGTATGACCGATTGCACAACGTGCTTTAGTGATGGTCATTACTTCAGCCTTGAGCCTTGCTATTTGTAGATACCACCTTTACTCTGTTGAATTCTCGCTTTTGCTTTACTTGTTTATTTTAAGTTAATTTCTTTTTGTAATTTCTATGTAATTCACTGTGTTTGTACACCACACGGTACTTAAGGATAGTATTCCGCTGCCTCCCTGCACATGAGTTCGTTCATGCATAGTATACTTTTAAATTATGCTTGAAGACACCCGCCATCTCGCCAAAACGCCATCGACGCTTCGTTTTGCTGCTGCCATGAATTGTTCATGATTGAGTAACTGTCACAAGCATTATGCGTGTATCTGTGAGTGAATAAGTGTGCTTTCTTTATCCCTTGTGAAAATGAAAATATCCTCCCACATTCCCTCCATATTCATAAAGGGCAGAAACCATTTTATTACGGGCAGTAACTTAATAATTTAATTCACTGTTGTACGAGGAGTGTTTTTCATTCTGCTTACTTGGTCTCCCCACATTTTGCTTGTTCATTTGACTGAGTAGATGATAATCTAAAGTACCAAACTCCTGATTTATAATTTCATGCTCCCTGTCCCATGTTTATTTATCTATTCTTTTTGTGTTTGTTAAAACGTTGGCTGCTCCCTTAAGGAGCATTGCGCAAGAACTGTGGCCTCTCTCAAAGTAATTTGGAGCAGCAGTGAGCGTTTTAACTTGCCTTTCTGATCTCTACCGCCGGAAATCTTTCAATACAAAATTTAACAAGCTACTTTTACATTTTCTGGCCTGTCCAAGAACGCTGTGGTCTTCCACGCTTACGTCTGCTGGGTGGTTTCTATTTATAAACCTTCTATGATCTGGCCTTTTCATTATATGTCTATACCATGTCAGTGATTTTCTTTCAATCTATCACAACAGACAATATATAAGTTATGCGTAAAACTTACTCGGAATACTCTGGTTAGAGTAATTTACAACTCTTTATGTTTACTAGTAACCTGCGAAGTATTATCAATATCCTAATTTCCGAGACTGCAAGGTCCTCTTGTAAAGTGACACTACTGATTTTCGCTGTGGCTTACATTTCGCGACTGTTCAGACCTTAAAAATAAATCATTATTATAAAAATTAATGTGTGTGTATGTGCGTGCGTACGTGTGTGTGTTCCACATTTCCTCATGAACTACTGGACCGATTTCAACGAAACTTGGTGCAAATATTTCTTATTATCAGACAACAATCCCTTTGGTCCACATAAGACTTACAGAGTTTAGGAGCTATTACGTCATAAATAATGAGAGTGAAAAATATGCCCGATTTTGCGACGCGTGAATAACGAGACTATTGATCTCCAATTTTGAAAAAAACGAGCACGTAGCAATTTGCAGCAAACATCAAACATAAATGTTCAAATGTTTGTAAAGCTTATGGGACTTAACTAGGGGGTTATCAGTCCCTAAACTTACAACCTACTTATGAACTACTTACGAACTAGGACGGCACAAATATCCATGCCCGAGGGGGGATTCGAACCCCCGATCGTAGTGGCCGTGCATACCGTGACTGAAGCGCCTCAGTCCCCTCGGACACCGAGGCCGGCTTCAAACATAACTTCTAGCCTTTAATAAAAGTTTTTTCCCTGCCACCTCCAATAAAATCATAAAAGGATAGAAGTTTATCGCTAACTCCTATTCGCTGTTCATGCAGTACAACTACGGCTTTCGTTATGACATTACAGTTCATTACTTCTACACTACAAATTATATTTGCGAGACATATTCCAAAAATCAAATGTTCGAAAAGCTTATGGGACTTGACTGAGCGGTCATCAGTCCCTAAACTTTCAAACTACTTATGAACTATCTTATACTAAAGACAGCACAAACATCCATGCCCGAGGGGGTATTCGACATCCGACGGGGAACGGCCTCAAGCATAGTAGCATAGCGCCTCAATGCGCTCGGCCGCTTCGACGCGGATAAACATGTACCGTTCAAATTTCTAATTTATGTTATAGTACGACACTCTTTTCATGCGATATGAGGTTATAAACAATTAGTATAATGAAAATCCGGTTCATCACGCACGAAGTTTATTATGTGTTTATCACTAACTCGGTCTTCGTTATCAAATCATCACGATCATTACGTGTAATAAAATTAGATAAAATAATAATAATAATAAAAGGATTCGCCTAGGCGGATTAACTGTGAGCACTGGGACGCCGTGCTGTGGTGCGCGTGGTCGTTCGCCGTCGGATGTCCGAGTCTCCTCTCGGGCATGGGTGTTTGCGTTGACCTTAGGTTAGTTTATCTGTTCTATGTAGTTTGTAAGCTATGGACTAATAACCACCCAGTTGAGTCCGATAGATTTACAAATATTTGAACTTTTTTTTTACTCACGAAATATTTTACAGAGAGTATGCACAGGTACCACTGAATATACCTTCGAATATATATCATAGTACGACATAGTTCAAGAGTCGTACGAAATACAATTAAATGCATGAAAATTAGCCCCATCACTCACGAGGATGAAATTTATTACATCGTAACTACCAACTCCATTCGCAAAACATTACGCAGATAGTTCCTAATATTACACTCTACGAACATGGAAAATTATGTTGTTGTAGGACATACGGTTCAGGAGATATGACGTCATAAGGATACATGAGAATGAAACTGATATGGATAGAGGACAGGTTAGAAGGCCATGGACAAGGGAATAAATGCACACCTGAAAATTGCTAAGAACTAACGATAACTAATAAATAAATAGCCCTCTTACCACTTAGCCCCCTTAGTACCAGGTTGGCGTCAAGAGCACAAAAGACCAGATCGGGTCACTCCGTTTTATTTTACTTACGTTTTTTCAGTCGTGCGGGAATAGCCGAGTGGTTCGGAGCGCCACGTTACGGATCGCGCGGCCTCCAGCGTCGGAGGTTCGAGTCCTCCCTCTGGCATGGGTGTGCGTGTACCGTACTTGGGTTAGTTTGAGTCGTTTGTGAGTCAAGGAACTGATAACCACAGTAGTTTGGTTACATAGAATTACAAACATTTGAACATTTGGTCGTTCTTTCAGCAAAGACTCCACGAGAGGAGTGGTACTGGGAAACAGCTTATATCCAGGGTAATGGCTTTCCGGCCTTCCGCGAATGCTCTAGGGAAGACTCAGTGCTGCATCGGGCCATGTTACGTTACACTGACCAGGCCGCGACCATCAGCTGACTGGCTACCGCTACGAGGTAGTGGGCTGTGTCAACACTGCGTAGATACACGGCCTCACAACAAGTCAATATTACGTCACACCGATAGGCTGCTCTCGCAAGGTCACTGGCTGGCAGCTGAGGCACAGCCCGCTGCCTCGTAGCTTCAGCCAGTGAGCTTGCGAGGGCAGCCTGTTGGTGTGACGTGACACAGACGTGTTAGGAGGCCTTGTATGTAGAAGGTGTTGGCACAGTCCGCTGCTTCGTAGCGGCCAGCCAGTGAGCCTGCGAGGGCAGCCTATCCGTGTGACGTGACATGGACGTGTTGGGAGGCCTTGTATCTAGACAGTGTTAGCTGTGCCCCAGTGACCAGCCAGTCAGCTGGCGGTCGCGTCCTGGTCAGTGTGACATCGTGACACGGGGTCCATGGGGTCCACTCGTGGAGTCTTTGCTGAAAGAACGATCAAATGTGGCCTTGTATCTAGACAGTGTTAGCTGTGTCCCAGTGACCAGCCAGTCAGCTAGCGGTTGCGCCCTGGTCAGTGTGAGTCGTGACATGAGGTCCACGGGATCCACTCGTGGAGTCTTTGCTGAAAGAACGATCAAATGTGGCCTTGTATCTAGACAGTGTTAGCTGTGACCCAGTGACCAACCAGTCAGCTGGCAGACACGCCCTGGTCAATGTGACGTCATGACACGGGCTCTTGTGAGGCCTTGTCTCTAGGTGGTGTTGGTCGTGCTGACCTGGTACCAAGAGGGTTAAGTGCGGGACTGCTTGCAGTGAAGTGTCCAGCACGCACAGTACTCACCGGAAGGCGTACCCGAAGGCCATGACGGCGTCGCTGACGAACTGCAGCTGGTCCTCGAAGGCGGTGTTGTTGCGCGTCAGCACCTCCTTGGTGGTGCACGGCGTCGTGTACTTGGAGTTGTACGGCGTCAACGAGCTGTTGGGGTACTTACAGTGGAAGTGGTCCTCCCAGAACTCTGCAACCCATGAAAAAAAGAAGCGGTTTTACTATTGGCCAGCTGCGCGAAGCTCAGGGTAGGAATCAGGAGAGTGTCGGTAGGAGCGGCGGAGAGGGCTGGTCGGTAGAAGAAAATCCTTCTGGGAGTGCGCGGCGGTAACGATGTCGGAGACCCGCGGAAAGAAATTAATGGAGAAAATGAAAAAGGAGGAACGCGTACAAAGCGAAAGCTAATAAAAGGAGAAAAGATTTCACTTCTGTGTTGTAAGTACAGGAGGCGAGGGAGTAAAAAAGAGAGAGAGAGAGGGTTGGAAGTGGGGTGTCTTTAAAATAACAAAGGTGGTGTTGGCAGCGAGACGTCGTCTTAATTGGAGTGTTTGTCATTCGGTGGGGCATTGAAACACAAGAGAGGGCGGCGTACCTAATGAAAGGTTATGCTACTCGTTTTTTCATGTCCCACCTCTCCTTTTTTACTATAGCTGCGATTAACTACAGAGACATAACAAGCTACGTACTCAGGAACACTAGTTCTAACATAAACCCCTTACGTCGCACTGTGGGCGAGAAGTCGCCTGGCACGAGACGGAAGAATGAAAGCGGGTGTAAGACAGAGAGCGGGCGGATAATAATTGGCTCGTAACGACGCCATGCCGCACGTCCCCGTAATCCATTGGATACACTGCAACACGGGCCGCAGTCCGGGGATATGGCAGAGGAAAATGGATCGTTATCTCTTCTGCCGATGTTTATGCGCTGCCGGGACCCGGATAAAGCGCTTACATCAACTGCGGACGATAGCGATACACGCAGGGTCATTAAACCGCAATAATACCGCGCCGACTACAGGGAGGGAGACGATGTTATCTTGAAGAACGGGTATTAGTTTCCATAAACCGGCTCGGGTGGGCCCTGCTACGGACCATTCCTGAAAGATGGGGGGTGCAGTTTGCGCCCTGAAGGTGGAGCGGATTATCAGCGTTGAACGTGGGGCAGATTGTGTTAACCGTCGCTTTAGAGTAGGTGATTCAAAACGCAGGGAAGTGATGGTGAGGAGAGACAGAGGGAGAGGGGGCAGGGGGGGAGATCCATTGTCTCGATGGCACTTGATGGTTTGTGGCTGCATCACAGTCTAACACACTGAGCGAGCCACGAGATTTTTCTCCGGTTTCTGGAGGGTATTCGTTAGGTTATTTGGAACAAAAAATGTAAGTAAAGTAAAGGGATCAGAGTCATAATTAAGGAGGGATCTGTGCTAAACTGACAAAAATGTCTTATTTTTATTTTGGAAGCATTTAATACTGAAATTTATTGACAACTATATCCCAAAGTTTCACTTTCTAAATCGCCTTGGATACAAGGGAAAAAATTACGTTAATTTAATATAAATTAAGAAATCCCGAGACGGTTTTTAGTCTCAAACATGTCTATGACATTGAAGATGAAGGTGAAGCAATGAATTAACATTTGTGATGCGACCGGAAATCGAACCCGGACCTCCATGCTTACTAGGCAGACGTGTTACCTTTCTCTCTTTTTTCCCCTTTTTTAAATAAATTTTTATTTACTCTATTTCTTGTACATTCTATTGTATATAGTGATCATCAATTATGACATCTTAGGATACAAGTAAGATACCTTACACAGGTACTCATAATGATATACTCACACAAACCCAATTATAATAACAACATGTTGATTTACTCATATTTTTAAATAAGTTAACCTTAGCATTTATGCTGTTCATAACGCTTTCAGTTTTTTTTATAGCCATCGATAAAAACTTATATTTAATGAGTCCATGTATATATATTAACCTATAAGCTTAATAAGCATGTTTCCATATTTGGATTTTTGGTCCATATACTTGCTAGACCACCACACCACTAACGAGTAAGGCGCCTTGTAATAGTCTAAGTACGACTTCCCTCCACGTTAAAACTTTAATTCAGCTTGCTTGTTCCATAGGTAATTGCCACTACTGCCAAGGCTCTCCATGTAGCGGAATAGCACCCCGGCAATGAACATAGTGGAACGTTCCTGTTAATATGATATACATACCAATTTAATATAAATAAAGAAACCATGAGACGGTTTTTCATCTCAAATATGTCTATGACAATGAAGATGAAGGTGAAGCTTGGAGGTCCGGGTTCGTTTCCCGGCCGCATCACAAATTTTAATTCATTGATTCACCTTCATCTTCAATGTCATAGACATATTTGAGACGTAAAACCGTCTCAGGGTTTCTTAATTTATATTAAATTGATATTTATATCATATTAACAGGAATGTTCCACTATGTCCATTGCCGGGGTGCTATTCCGCTGCATGGAGAGCCTTAGCAGAAGTGGCAGTTATCTATGGAACAAGGAAGCTGAATTAAAGTTTGTAACATGGAGGGAAGTCGTACTTAGACTATTACAAGGCGCCTTACTCGTCAGTGGTGTGGCGGTCTAACGGTAAGACGTCTGCCTAGAAAGCATGGAAGTCCGGGTTCGATTTCCGGCCGCATCACAAATTTTAATTCATTGCTTCACCTTTATCTTCAATGTCATAAAAATTACGTTGTTTGATGTTTTCTGTCTACGCCTCTAGTTGCAACTTTTTCTGTTGCCTTAGTCGGATCTTCATAATTATTATGTGAATTTGACAAGCAAGCCTTCTAACAGAACCACATGAAGGCTTTGATGTATTACTCTGGTATTTTTGCGATCACTGATCGGCTTATTATCGGTAGCTGTGCCATGTGGAATTGTTTTGATTTGTCCTCTACAAACATAAATGCTTTAATGAATCAATTTTGTGACTGTCATATGGTATAAGCTATATTGGTGTGGGAAGGGAAGGAAGAAATTTTCTGTGAGAGCCACTGAATATGTCACCACCATGTCATAGTTTCACGAAGTTGAATGTTGAATTACTGACGGCAGGCCCAGAGGGATAACAGTTCCTCCGTCCACAAAAAATGAATTCCTGAATGTATGCTGAATGCTGTGAAGCCCACGTTTAGGCAACTCCTGACCTACTAAGGAAGTCTGTCCATGGCAAAACAAGTAATCCAAATGTGTCTCTCAACTCGAGGCAGAAGACAACATAGTCATCATCTACAGTTGTCAAACTTGCTACATATGATGCTGTGATTGTTTCTAATGATGAAAACACACGGCCAGAGTAACTGTTACTGCTTTCTTTTGTGTCCCGACTTCGTCGCCGCTTTTTGTCCCAGCCTCGTCGTAGGTGTCGGTGGCCGAGTGGAATGTGACCGACACAGGAATAAAGACAGCACGCTGGTGCAGGTATGGAGGGGAGCAGCCAGAAATTATAAACACTAGAGTAAATTAGAAAGATATATATTGCACAGAATGTAACAATACTTAACTTTTACATAGTACTGCAGAATGTTGATAGATAGTTGTTAGAGGCCTGCCTAGTGCCTGTACGATAGCAAAGTCTTCAATGGTGCCTATCTGATTACGAAGGTCCTAACTGGTTGCTATCTCCGTCCGAAGTGCCCGGTGTCTTTCCGTGGTGGCCACGAGCGGGGTTGCAGCAGAGGGCGCTCGTGGCTGTCGTCGTGAGAACGCCGCGCCGTGCGTGCATGGCGGCGCGCGGCGAAAGTAGGTGGCGCGCACTTTGTACTTGTGCAACACCACACTTTCGACCTTCAGAGATGGTGCATTCACTCTACACATTGTTAAGGAAATGTGTGTCACCATGTGGCAAGAGGTGAAATGTCTATGCAGGACCTTGTAAAAGAAACAAGGCAAAAGCAGAGTAGTTACAGGACAAGCCTAGACAACAGAGAAGTTCCTGAGTACTGTCTGCGAACATTCTGAGAAGCTATAATCTCAGAACTATGACCTTAATCTTTAAATCCATTTTCCTGGAAACGACATATTGTGACACTAATGTACCTTTTATTCAGTACATCTGCGACACAATGTTTTCATATTTCGTTCATACATTTCTATAGTACAACAAACACACAGAGCTAAATATTGAAATGTTTCGTTTAAGCTGAGATATATGGATAATTTATTGAAAAAATTACACCGATTTCCACCATAAATATGTAAAGTGTTGTAAATAAAAATCTAACAAAGGTATTCAAAATTGCCTATGTATAATTATTTGTATGGATGTAAATATAACACAGTGAAATTTTGGCCGTGATTGGTTTAATAGGTTACGAGGGAGAGGAACATAAATAATTGTAGAGGTATTACATTTTATAATTTTGTAATAATTTCAAAATTATAGTAAATGTTTAAAAAATTGAAGTTAAAGTAGCTTTTGGTATTGCTAAAAAATTTTACTTGTTTATCTTCAGTATCTTAGGCAGATCATTTGATAACAAGAGAGTATGCGTTTCGCATACGTTACCCCTTAAGAAGCTACAATAATTTAAAGACTCAAGAAAATGGCAGAATTTTTGGTGCAGTAATTCACTATCAAAGATGCACATAATAATTAAAAGATTTTGTAGCAGTGTATTGCATTCAGAGTGGATTTAAAGCAAGTGTTCAAAATTTCCTCCCTACATTTTAAGGCAAATATTGGCACAGGGGAGACAGTAATTTCAGACGCTCGTTCCTGATTGACGTTGCGGCATAGAAAATGCGTCGTGTCTATTATTCTCGCGTTTCCACCTCAGATTCGTACACGATGACTTTCATTCAACCCAAGATGCAATAATCTAGGGGTGTTAAATCTGGGGATCTGGCAGGCCAGTTGATGGGGCACCCGAGATCTATCAATCAATGTGGGAATTGCTGATTAAAATAAGCTGTTACCACATGGTGGAAGTGTGCAGGTGTCCCATTATGTTGGACGTACATTTTGCGTCTCGTTTTCAGAGGAACATCTTCAACAAGCTGCCGGCATTCTTCTCATAAAGAGGTTTCTTATATCAGACCATTTAAAATTCCCGGTAGAATAAACGGCTTCAGTAATTGGTCACACAGAACACCACACTAGACATTGACACTAAATCTGCGTTTAAAATGGGAAACTGCTGTGGCATGGGGATTTTCGTCTGCCCAGACATGCATGTTGTTGATGCATGTTGTTGACCTTGTAAAGGTTGCCTCATCACTGAACATTATCAAGCGATAGAGGTTCCGATTTCCATTTAACCAGTTACAAAGTGCAGCCTGTTGGCAGAATCATGTAGTTCTAAATGGCGAACTTTCTGCACATGAAATGGACACAATCCATTCTTATGAAGAATTCTACATTAGATTGTGAAACGTTCAATGGGTAGCTAGGCGTCTTGTACTTCAACGAGGACTGCGCTATACTGAATTCAGAACGGAGCGAGAATTATGGACACTTTTATTTGATTTTCTTTTTTTGGTGATATGATTGAGGACTTTAATTTCATTTTTAATTAGATGATTCGGGGCTTCCGTTTGATTTTTTTGTGAGATGGATCAGGCTGCACGAAGAAGCTTTTCGCTTCGTAGAACTTCTCACACAACTATTTTTACAGCAAGGACAGGTCTCTTAGTAATTCGTTTTGTGCCCTGCAGACAAAACCGTACCTAAATGATGAGATTAAGGTCTTTTTGGAAACTGGTGTGATCTTTTGAATATTGTTTCAACAGTAAATGGAGGAAGATGTCTTGGTTGAATTTTTTTGGTGTCATTTTAAATCGAATTAAGGAATAAATTGTTTACGTTTTGTCCAAACTTTGATGTCACTAAGATACAGTTCATGTCTTAAAGTCAAACCGATCCATTACAAATTGTTATGATTTATTAAAACTTGACTTTTTTTGAGAATAGTAGTTTCAACAATCTCACAATGCACATCAGTGAGGTTAATAATTAGATTTTGCTTGTAGATTTATGATTTTTTTTCGAGCAGTGAACAGCTTTTCAGTTAAATAAGCACTTAATTACTCTTCAATCTTGCAGCTAGCAAAATAATTCAAGCAGTATTTTTATTGAAAGCACTATTGGTTATAAGAAAACGCTGGCAAAATTTAAACTAATTAATCAGAAGCTAGTTTCTCATTGTTCAACAGATAATTACACGAAAATAGGGCCAACAAAACCAATGAACATTTACAGTCTGTACGTCTGCAGTCAATTACACCAGTACCTTGCAATCAGTTTCATATAAGTCGCCGAACGGAGGAGGCAGAGCTCAAGACATTCTGCCATTGTTACAGACAAAGACCTTTCGGAAAGAAAGTTCCATGTCCTCCAGTCATGGACTGAACGAACAATGACGACAAAACTGCCCTGCGCAAAGCTGAAGCCTACACTTCATCGAGGAGGAGCCACCAGGGTTTCATCAGCCCCGCGCCGTGTGGGAAGCCTTCAAGCGAATCTGCACCGGACATGGGAGATGAGCAGACGCGCTCCACAAATGGGGGAAAAAAAATCTCTTCCGTAGAATGTAACTGAGACGCGGAAAGGCAAACTGTGCCACATACTGTGATGGATTGCAGAAACCGCTCATACTGTGGAAGGTCCAATAACTTTTTATTTGATACTAGTTATTCTATAAAGTATATAAAAAAGCTGGATGTTTATTTATAAATCAATAATGCCGAAAATTATTACATAATCTAGCCTGAAAACATGTGACATTTTAAAAACCTAAATATTTTCGTCTGCCCAGACATGCATGTTGTTGATGCATGTTGTTGACCTTGTAAAGGTTTCCTCATCACTGAACACTAAATTTGGTCCACAATATTATTTATTTGCCTGTTCTTAGCAGCTTTCGGCTTCTCAGGCCATCGTCAGATAACGTCATACTGCAGCTGCAAATAACAAGCAAATAAATAATATTGTGGAACAAAAATACTACGTATTTAAGTTTTTAACATGTCTTTGTTCCTCCAAGCACCAACGGAATATTCCATAAACATGTGACTTTGTTATGTTTTGTACTGCCATACGCTAAATAAACAAATAAAATTCATGCAAGTAAAGAGATTCTCATCATAATCGTAACAAGCTGAATAGAGTGCATTAACAGCCTAAATTGTTAAAAAAAGAAGGGGACTCAAATAAATAATTCATTTATACTATACCAGTTTTATACTGTCACTATGCAACCTACTGTTGTCTTTCGGTGCTAAGTCAAGGTATAGTGCGAACACTTTCATCAATATTATGTGTAGTATTATCGAATTTTCGTGAAGTATTTTGTTCTGATGAATTTACAGAGCAACATTGGTATTATTCTGAATGACAAAGGCAGTATTACAGCAGTGGAATCCCCCCCCCCCCCTTGATAGTGATTTCTTTTATGAAAATCAACTCTACAATTAATATCAGAAATGTATAGAAAACATTAAATCAATTCAATGATTGCATCTCCTGTGAACTTCAGCACACTGCTATAGACTGATGGAATAACGGCAACAGTGAAGGACTGGTAACTCTGCGCTCCGTTCTGAGGAATAAAGTACAGACATCCCCATAGCTATCGGTAACGTTTGGTTCACCAGTCCGCTCTTTCCTAAGGTTGGGTGTGGGAATCCTAAGGACAGCTGGTAATCCTCTAATATATGTACTATACCGATTTCTTGAGATTCAGACTCTATCCCCGTTAACAACCGCAAGCATTGCGAGATCAACGTACTGATAACTTCGTAAAAATGTGTTAAAACTGCTATTCCTACACAGTCTAATACTATTGTTGTTGTTGTTGTTGTCTTCAGTCCGGAGACTGGTTTGATGCAGCTCTCCACAACACCCTATCCTGAGCAAGCCTCTTCAACTCCATCTGCCTGAATCTGCTTACTGTAACCATATATTGGTCTTCCTCTGCGGTTTTTACCCCACATACTTCCCTCCAACGCTAAATACATAATTCCGTGATGTTTAAGAATGTGTTCTACCAATAGATCCCTTCTTTTAGTCAAGGTGTGCCAGAAATTTCTTTTCTCTCCAATTATATTCAGTACCTCATCATTAGTTACGCGATCCACCCACCTAATCTTCGGCATTCTTCTGTAGCACCACATTTCAAAAGCCTCTATTCTCTTTCTGTCCGCACTGTTTGTCGTCCATGTTTCACTCCCATACAAGGCACCACTCCATATAAATGAAACGTCTTCCTTAGGCTTAAATCAATATTCGATGTTAACAAATTTCTCTTTTTCAAGAACGCTTTTCTACCCATTGCCATTCTGCATTTTTATATCCTCTGTAATGCGACCATCATTTGTTACTTTACTGCCCAAGTAACGAAACTCATCTGCCTACTTTATTGTTTCGTTACCTAATCTAATTCCTTCAGCATCACCCGATTTTCTTGTACTGCAATCCATTACCCTTGTTTTACTCTTGTTAATGTTCATTTTATATGCACCTTTCAGCACACTGGCTGTCCGATCAGCTGCTCTTCCAGGTCTTTTGCTGTCTTTGTCGTCGGCAAAACGCAATGTTTTTAATTCTTCACCCTGATCATTAATTCCTTCTCCAAATTTCTCCTTGCTTTCCTTTATAGCTTTCTCAATGTACAAATTGAATAACATTGGAGAAAGGCTACAACCCTGTCTTACTCACTTCCCAACCACTGCATCCCTTTCATGCCCTTCAACTTTGAAAACTGCTGTCTGGTTTTTGTACAAGTTGTAAATAACCTTACGCTCCCTATATTTTACTCCTGCTTGCTTCAGAACTTGAAAGAGTTTATTCCAATCAACATTATCAAAAGCCTTCTCCAAATCTACAAAAGCTAGATATGTAGATTTCAATGGAAAATCATGGGGATGTAAGAAGACAACTTCCCTCCTTAAATAGTACAAATGATGCCATTGGTAGCTTTGTTGTAATTTTTATTGTTACTTAATTAGTTTCAGCAGTCTAAGCTGCCATCTTCATATGCCTCAACGACTCAGAGAGATCTACGCCGAATCGCTGTTGAGGCGTGCATCAGTGCAAGAGGTATTAGGGGGTATTAGGAACACTGGTGCATTCTGCAATCCATTGTTACCATCTGTCGCTGGTCCAGATTGTTCCACTCCTCAACAGCGATTCGGCGTAGATCTCTCTGATTCGATGAGGCATCTACATCTACATCGGATACTCTGCAAATCATATTTAAGTGCCTAGCAGAGGGTTCATCGTACCTCCGTTATACTATTTTTCTCCCATTCCATTCTCGAATAGCGCGCGGGAAGAAAGAACACCTGAATCTCTCCATTCGAGCTCTGATTTCTCGTATTTTATTCTGATGATCTTTTCTACATATGTAAGTGGGAGTCAAGGATATATTTTCGCATTCGGAGGAGAATGTTGGCAATTGGAGTTTCGTAAGAAGCGCACGCCCCTGCGATAAGCGTCGTTGTTGTAATGATTCCCATCCCAGACCCTGTATTATTTCCGTAACGCTGTTTCCCCTGTATCGTGATGCCCTTCTTTGGACTCTTTCGATGTCCTCCGTCAAACCCACCGGATAAGGATCCCACACTGGGCAGCAATACTCCAAAAATGGACGGATAAGCGTAGTGTATGCAGTTTCTTTGGTTGTTCTGTTACATCTTTTAAGGGTTCTGCCAATAAAACGCAGTCTCCGGTTCGCCTTTCCCACGACATCTACGTGTTCTTTCCAGTTGAAGTCTGAAGTAATAGTAGTTCCTAGGTATTTTGTGAATTTTACGACGTTCACATTTGATTGATTTATCTTGTAAACAAAGTTTAACGGATTTCTTTTCGTACTCATGTGGACGACGTCACACTTCTCATTATTTACAGTCAATTGGCATTTTTTTACACCATAGTGATATCTTATTCAGATAATTCTGCAGTTGGTTTTGATCTTCAGATGATTTTACTAGACGGGAAATGACGGCGTCATCTGCAAACAATCTAAGAGAGCTACTTAGATTTTCCCCTAAATCGTTTATGTAAATAAAGAACAGCAGATGACCAAAAATACCATTCTGTCGAACGCCCGATATCACCTCTGTTTTAGTCGATGCCTTACCATCGATTACTACGAACTGTGTCCTCTCCTATGCAATCGCAAATTTGGGGCGATATACCATAACCATGCAATTAGATTAACAGCCGTTTGTGAGGTACGGTGTCAAAAGCCTTCTGGAAATCAAATAATACGGAATCGATTTGCGAACCCTTGTTGATAGCACCCATCACTTCGTGTGAGTAAAGAGCTAGTTGTGTTTCGCATGAACGATATTTTCTAAATCCGTGTTGACCTTGGGTCAATAGGTCATTCTGTTCAAGATAATTCATAATATTTGAATACAGGATATATGTTTCAAAACGCTGCTGCAAATTGACGTCAATGAAATAGGCCTGTAGTTTAGTGGGTTACTCCTACTGCCTCTCTTGAATATAGGTGTGACCTGTGCAACTTTCCAGTTTTTTGGTACAGATCCTTCTTTGAGAGAGCGGTTGTATGTGGGTGTTAAGTAAGGAGCTATCGCTTCAGTATAATCAGACAGAAATCTAATGGGTATGCAGTATGGACCAGAAGACGTGTTCTTGTTAAGTGATTTTAGTTGCTGCACTACTCCGATGATATCTACTTTTACGTTTCTCATTACAGTCTCTGTTCGTTATTCGAAATTGGAGATGACTTCTCGACTGTTGAACTCGTTATGCAAAAAAAAAAAAAAAAAAAAAAAAAAAAAAAAAAAAAAAAAAAAAAAAAAAAAAAACCAACATACCGACCTTTGGCTTCATTTTCACTCTCAAAGGAAACCGCGCCCTGAAGATGTGCAAATCCTCGTTAAATGATGAATTGCCGGTGCTGGCTCGTAGCTGGGCTCTCAACTATGTAATCGTGAAGGAGCACGCGTTCTCGAGAATAAAATAGAGCTAACCAGTGAATGACGGGCGCAAGATTCTTAAATTAAGTGTCGTGGCGTGACGTGCCGTGGCATCGGAGCAAACTGTCTCTCCCACTCCACGACATTGTGGAAGCGCATCAGCCTTCAGTCTTCTTTCCTGAAGGACGCCCTTGTGTGCGGTCTTTTTACGGCCTCAGGAGCTCGGCGGCGTCCGCATGCCAACAGCGGCTGGTGGTAGCAGCGACCCCTCGCCCTACTAGCAGGAGAGGTAGAGCTCTCAGCTTTACAACAATTTTATAGTCCTGCGTCCCTGTCCTAAATAAGCTTCCCCGTGGTGCCTGCGAGCTAACAGGACGCAGTCCAGAAGTATGACCAGGCTCTTACCGAACAGCAGGAAAAGGAATCAAATGTTCAAATGTTTATATAGCTTATGGGACTTAACTACGGGGTCATCAGTCCCTAAACTTACAAACTACTTATGAACTAGCTAACACTAAGGACGGCACAAATATCCATGCCCGAGGGGGGGATTCGAACCCCCGACCGTAGTGGCCGTGCAGACCGTGACTGGAGCGCCTCAGTCCCCTCGGCGGAAAAGGAATATTGTCTAGGCTGCTCCCGGCATTATAAATAACGTCTGCAGTTACGGTGCAACACAAAGAGATCACGTATGTCAAATTTGTTGCTTATTTCTTTACAAAGGATGTTACTTGATAGTGTGGGGCCGCGGTGGAGTAGCCGAGCGGTCTAAGGCGCCTCGCTGCGGAGCGCGTGGTTGCTCGCCGTCGGGGGTTCGAGTCCACCATGGGGCATGGGTGTGTGTGTGTGTGTGTGTGTGTGTTGTCCTTAGGTTAGTTTACCTTAGTTTAAGTAGTTTGTAAGCTACGGACTGATGACCACGCAGTTTGGTCCGATAGATTTACTAACATTTTGATAGTGTGAGTACCCATTTTGCATTCTAAGATGTGCCGACCTACAGTTTGGGGGAAAACTATCATGTAACTGTAATGCACAGACGTTTTGAGGGCACACAATGCACGGCACAGGAAAAAAATCAGAGCAAAATAAAATTAAATATGTTATTCCGACCACGGATTCGAGTTGCCAATAACAATACAAACTCCCCGATACCAATAACAGACCGGACGGGACCTTAATTAAAAAGTAGCAAAATTAAAACAAATAATTTAGGACGGTTTATTAATTTTCACCAACAAAGGAGCATCATAGAATGATTGCTTACTTAGAGGAAAATAGAATGGAAGGGACATAGTAATTTCTACATTGGTTAATCTAGAAATTGCTCAAAATGGAGAATATCCTGTAGGCGTTAAATTCTAAAGCAACCGAAAGCGACGCCGTGGCGGAGGCATAACGGCCTTGTCCCGCGCTCAAAACAGGTGTCCCAACCTGAGTGTCCAAGACAGAGTGCCGCCCGCAAGGGCTAAGCTTCCCCAACGGTTCCTCTCCCCTACCTGTAAGGTTGGCTACAGGGACTACTTTAGAACAGCGGAAGCACACTGCGGTGCCGTGCCCGGCGAAAAGACACGCACCGCCATTCATTTGCAGAGCTTCGAAGTATCCACCTCGCGGGCAATCTAGGGAGCAAGTTACCGCCGTATTAGTAAAGTGTGACTTTGAGGAGCACCCGCCTCTGTTACAGTGATGGGCGAGTGGAAGCATCCGGTACACTTACCATTCTGTTTATAGTGAGGTAAGCTTGGCCGTTTGGCCCCTGCTCTGATTTTAGTATTACGACTTCTCTCTGATTCAACCACTCTCCGCTCTCTCTAGGGACTACAAATGTGACTGAACAAAATGTACTTATTTCTTGACTATTGTTAGTAATTACTTGACCTACAGCAAGGTGTTTTCGTGGCAAAATAGTCTTATTTGTGAAATAATATTATCATGAAACAGGGCTACCTCAAATTCATCATATCTTTATAAAAATAGATTTTACCACAATTCTGCCTATTTGTTCTGTAACTTTCCTAGTGTCCTCTTTTTCAATTAGTGAATCTTCAATAAGGCGACGAAACACCTGCCAAGAAAAGAAGTCCGACGCCTTTACGGTCCAAGGACAGCAGATCAGCAGGTGAGTGTAACTTTCTGTCTGAGAGGAAAGGCGATAGGCAGCAACCCGTTTGCTTAATCTTCTTTAGAAAAACTTCACCAGTTACATAACATTGTAGTGTAACAAGTTACACTACATTCCCTACGATCCAAGAAGGCCAGATAACTTATTTATGGGGTAATTTGGAAGTTATAAGGATAAGTACTGCCCCGGTTATTTTGTTTGTCAAGGTGAACGTCCGGGCACTAAACTACAAGTCGCAGTGATAACGAACAAGTGTATAATCTTGGTGACAAAGGGGAAATATTTTGGAGTTATTTGTGATCCATGGACTTGAGATATATGTTCTCTCTTGTTTTTGAATATTGTGTATTGAGCTATGGACTCGGAACTAATGTACCATTAAGAACATTACACAGAGCTGTTAAAACAGTTTAGTCTTTGTGAAATGTATTACTTGGGTTCAAAGAAGCCCTTATATTCTATTTAGCACAAAAACTAGGAAGAGTTTTTATTTAATGGTGCAAATAATTAGTACAAAGATACAAGTCTCCCTCTTCATTATCCATCTGATACCTTCTGTGATGACTGTCTGAGCCTATGCAAGAAG
Source organism: Locusta migratoria (assembly GCA_026315105.1). Lineage (NCBI taxonomy): Eukaryota > Metazoa > Arthropoda > Insecta > Orthoptera > Acrididae > Locusta > Locusta migratoria. The sequence continues at coordinate 450,979,562 of CM048746.1, forward strand.
AAGCTGTTTTAAGACGAACGGTATTATTGGGCCTCTATTCAATAATTATAATCAATAAATCTGAACTGACATAGCAAAGACGATCTTGTGGCGGTTCATACTAAAATTTACACAGTCACACTACAACATATCATGGTCAATGCTTGCTTGGACCGCTGCGATGTGTGCCATAAAGAACTGGAAAATCATAAAGTGACAGAATACCTACATCCAAACGACGTTATTGCCATCATCAATTTCCGAAATATGATAGCGTTATGTATAAAGACGAGAATTTCATGCAAATGCATGTCGCATGCATCTTTGCATGTTTTTGGCCATTTGAAAGAATGCCTATTTCGGAGTTATTCGACATCAGAGCATGTTTTAGACGTTTATACAGCATTCTGAATACTTTTAGTGCTTATATTACAATAAATAGAGTTATATGACCTTTTGATACCGTACCTTACAAACGGCCTTTAATCAAATTACTTGGTTATGGTATATCGACCCAAATTTGCGACTGGATAGGGGATTTCCTATCAGAGAGGACACAGTTTGTAGTAATCGATTGTAAGGCATCGACTAAAACAGAGGTGATATCGGGCGTTCCACAGGGTAGTGTCATTGGTCCTCTGCTGTCCCTTATTTACAAAAACGATTTGGAAGAAAATCTAAGTGCTCTCTTAAATTGTTTGCAGATGACGCCGTCATTTACCGTCTAGTAAAATCATCTGAAGATCAAAACCATCTGCAGAACGATCTAAATAAGATATCACTATGGTGTAAAAATTGGCAACTGACTCTAAATAATGGGAAATGTGAAGTCGTCCACATCAGCACGAAAAGAAATCCGTTAAACTTTGAAGGCCGTAAACTCTACAAAATATCTAGGAATTACTATTACTTCAGACTTAAACTGGAAAGAACACGTAGATAATGTCGTGGGAAAGGCGATACAGAGACTGCGTTTTATTGGCAGAACCCTTAAAAGATGTAACAGAACTACTAAAGAGACTGCACACACTACGCTTGGCCGTCCTTTTTTGGCGTATTGCTGCCCAGTGTTAGATCCTTATCAGATGGATTTGACGGAGGACATCGAAAAAGTTCAAAGAAGAGCAGCTCGTTTTGTATTGTCACCATACAGTGTCCCGGAAATGATACAGGACCTAGGATGGGAATCATTACAACAACGGCGTTTATCGCTGCGGCGTGGTCTACTTACGAAATTCCAGTCACCAACATTCTCTTCCGAATGCGAAAATCTATTGTTGACTCCCACCTAAATAGGTAGAAATGACCATCAAAATAAAATACGAGAAATCAGAGCTCGAACGGAGAGATTCAGATGTTCTTTCTTTCCGCGTGCTATGTGAGAGATGAGTGGTATAAAAGGTGGTTCGATGAACCCTCTGCCAGGCGTTTAAATCTGATTTACAGAGTATTCCATGTATTGATTTTCTGATGATTATTAATGACTGAAAAAGAGAGTAATATGAGTAATTTTTCTATTTTTGTAATACTTCGTATTGAGTACAAGGGCCCTAGTTGATGTTGGTAGAAGGCGACAGTGTCTACTTCGTCGCTTCTCTCACTGCTGTAAATCCTTGCTATCTACAATGAGTAGTAAGGGCTATTTTACTTAAACTGTGCATAATTATAAGATGTAATTATAACAACTAGTATTGCCTGTAGTCGATATTCGACCAGTTGAGTTTACAAAGTCCTGAAAAAAAAGTAATGTAATTGGATATTATTGAGCACTGCAAATTTATAGGATTTATGCAAATGCTATGAAAGCAGGTGAAAGAAGGGCAAAGAGGAAACATGAGTGAATGAAAGACACAAATGTGGGGATAATTGCCTTATTTCATATTAACTAACAATATGCAATAACTCAGATTAGGTAACGAAACAATGAAGGTGGTAGATGAGTTTTGTTACTTGGGTAGTAAAATAACATGCGATGGTCGCAGTACCGAGGATATAAATTGCAGAATGCCAATGGGAAGAAAAAAATTTTTGATAAAGAGAAATTTGCTAACATCGAATATTAAATTAAGGGTAAGGAAGTCTTTTCTGAAGGCATTTGTGTGGAGTGTTGCCTTGTACGGAAGTGAAACATGGACGATAAGCAGTGCGGACAGGAAGAGAATAGAGGCTTTTGAAATGTGGTGCTACAGAAGAATGCTGAAGATTAGGTGGGTAGATCGCATAACTAATGAAGAGGTACTGAACAGAATTGCCGAGAAAAGGAATTTTTGGCATACCCTGACTAAAAGAAGGGATCGCTTGGTAGGACACATTCTTAGACATCGAGGAATCGTAAATTTAGCATTGGAGGGAAGTGTGTGAGGTAAAAATCGCAGAGGGTGACCAAGAGACGCATATAGGAAACAGATTCAAGTGGATGTGGGTTACCGTTCTTATGAGGAGATGAAAAGGCTTGCTCAGGATAGAGTAGGGTGGAGAGCTGCATCAAACCAGTCTCCGGACTGAAGACCATAACAACAACCGGAACACTTTCCAGGTAAAAGTACCTGACTGCTGGACTACTACTTTTTCGTCGTTCAAGGTGATGTCACAATGTCTTAATCACCGACATCGCAACGTTGAGTGATATTCGATTGTTCTATATAACAATTCTGTGATCAATAGAGGTCAAGTTATTGTGCCAAAATGATATTAAGAGGCCTTTGAAAGCTGTTAAATACGTCTTGAGATCCAAATCAATATTTTTTGCTGACAGAGTTAATATGGCATGAACACGTCTAAAACTTTGGTGGACCTCGAAGGATGTTGCTTCAAAATTTGGCGGACTATTCGTAGCCTTTGATTGCAACAAGATGTAGACAAAGGGACAAGTAGGGTGGAGAGCTGCATCAAACCAGTCTCCGGACTGAAGACCATAACAACAACAATGCAATAACTGTTTCACACATAGCTATTTGTACAGGGCACATAGGCGTAGGTTTATCGCTGATCATTCCTTGGTCTTTATAAAATGAAAAAGCATAATGTAAAGCAATGGTGATATCTTTTTTTCTGCTTTAGCGGGCGCGTCGATTGTTTACATTTTTAATTTTTCCCCTTTCACGAGAAGGTGCGTGGGGTACTCAATTCATCACCTTCTATCGTAAATTAAAATTCCCTTACGAACCAGGGAAATATTTATATTTTGCGGTAACACTGGCTATGCTGCAGCACTACGAAATTCCCCTACGGCATATAGGGTACTCAATACCCCAGACGCCCGCTCAAGGGTTCAGTCCTCATTCAAATTTGTACTTCACATGTTTTGAATACTCACTTCAATATTAGAAAATCCTAGTTGGGTTACCATTTTTCAAAATAAAAACTATGTTCTTACAGAAAATCAACGGAGAGGCTTGAAATGTATTATTTAAAACAATTGCTCTTCAAACACATTAATTGAAATTATTGTAATGAATCTGAATATATTAATACTGCGTTCATGAACCGAATTGTTTAATTACCTTTAAAAACTATATTTAAAAGTTAAGAATTAAACATTACAAAGAGTTTTATAAAAATGGAGGCAGTGGGAATCGAACGCACGACCTTAACATTGAAACTAGTGGTAAAACTTGTGCAGAATTTCTTTTTACCACTCTTAACGGCTACGTGCAGACACAATTTTTATATTCGCAACATCTATGACAAACCACCCTTGGAATTATATGCGTTTGATTGGCCTTCTTGTATGATCAATATTAAAAATCTGTACCCCCAGTTTCGTGTTAGCGTATTAATGTTATGATGTCAATAGTTTGATATCCTTAACTAAAAAGGTATGTGTAAAATTTATGGATGTTTCAGTTTAAATATTCTCAAACCTATAAAATATATTAGTTATTATAAAATGATACTTTGCTCTATAAAGGTATTTTCAAAAGGCCCTGAATGTGTAGCTCTACTCTGTGGGGCAGTTGGTTGGAAGCTGCTATGTTTTACGCCGACAATTTCGATGCCATTAAATCGGTATGAAATAAACTTGATACGCACTTAAATGTAAATAATAATAATAATAATATTGCTATGTCTTATTCGAAAATAAATATTTCTGTCATTTTAAGTAGTAAATACTAGTTTTAATAATTGTTTTGTTGATGGTGCATGTTTTGTTGTTTGATAGTGCATGGATGCATGCATTTTTCGGGAAATTATAGTGCATGAAATTCTCGTCACCAGTTAGGAGTATAATCGGCACATGTAAAAGACTGTTACATTATACATCTTAAAAATACTTGCTATAGCTAACATAAAAAAATGGTGAGGATAAGTGTTTCTGCCTTGAGCGAACACATTTGTTGCTTTTTAATCACCCAAACATGTTTCAGAGACATGTATCCATCATTTTTGGAGTTTTCTTTATTATTGTATATAAAGAATTTTAGTTTTATAAGTTTTTAAGTTTTACGCATCAATAACCAATTTAAAGAACATTAAAATTACATTACGTGTTCAATGTGGCTGTCTCACATATGCTGTTCAGCTATAAATGTCGTCCAGATTATCATTTACAATTATTAAAGGATTTTTCTAAGTTTTGATACTTGAAAGTGACTTAAGCAAATTTATCCTTAACCTGAAAATATTGCTTTTTCTGTATTTTCATTTGTTTTTCCTTTCGATTTCAAATTTTCAACTGTTAGTTATGGAATCTAACTGCAGCGGGTATCGAATTCTATACTTACTAACTACTTAAACTAACTTTAAGAATAGCATTGAGGGAGGATTCGAACCTCCGAGGGGGAACGGCTGCGTACCCCGATGCAAGGCGCCTTAGAGAAAACGGCTATTCCCGCGTGGCCTGTTTTCCTTTCTTTATACTTATTTTTGTCATTATGTTTATGTTCTGTTACTTACAAATATTCGCTTTTTCGTTTTATGGTTATCGTTTTGTCTTTAAGAATACCGTACTCGTTTTTGAAAGTACTTCTCAGAATTTATTGATTGTGGTTGCGTTTTGTGAACTGATATCGGGGGTGGAAGCCACGTGTGAATAATAAGCGTGCTCAGGATTTGAGGTTTTCTTGGATTTATACTTCAATTATTTGGTGCCACTGTGTTTGTCGATAGAATGTTTCACTGTTTACAAGGTTCACTGTTTTTGGTTCGTTTGTTCGGCCATCTTGTTTCGTAAGTTATGGGAGAGAGTTAGGAATATTGTCGTGAAATTAAGCTATGAATCAGGTGTAGTTCGATTATTTGCTTACACGTAGCCTATCTCTGTGTGTGTATGTGTGTGTGTGTGTGTGTGTGTGTGTGTGTGTGTATCTGAGATTGAGAATTTTCTCCGAAACATGTTTGGGTGAATAAAATACAACAAGTGTGTGTGTCTCCTCAAGGCAGAAGCACTTACCACATGTTAGGAAGAAAAAATAAGAGCTTTAACAAGAAGACCATATTAATAGAAAATTATACGGGCAGTATCAATATCAGATGTGATTTCTATGAATAACAATATGTGCGTATCTGAATGTGTAAAATGAGGTATGGGCAATGTGGAAAAATGTGCGAACTTTTACCACTTGGCGAAGAGTAGTTGCTTAAACAGTCGTTATCATTACCGTAAATGACAACATGTAACTACGGGACACTATTGTTTGGTTTAGTGAGGACACATTACCACCAACAATTATGGATATTATGTTTTGTTGTGTGGCCATCTTCCCCCGCAGTTGTTAAAATTGATTATAAGAGATAATCCGACTTATGCTGACTGCAATTAAGAGATTTATTTTACACCAGACGCGTTTCGCTTTTTTTAAAAAAAATAAAAAAAAATAAAAAATAAAAACATCTTCTGTGGTCGGTTGTACAGTTTGTTTTCGATAAATAGATTAAAAACAGTTTTTAAAAACTTTGTGCACGTTAGGCCTATGTGTTTTTCACTTAATATTCAGAAAAAAACATGATACATTTGACATATTCAGGAAACCAACAACAACAGACACAATTATACACCACACATCTAATCACCCAGATACACATAAACATGCAGCACTTAGATACATGCTCCATAGACTAAACTCCATCCCATTAGACACAAATAACTACCCCACGGAACTGAATACTATAGTACAAATAGTCACAAACAATGGATACAGAGAAAACCAAGTAACAAAGCTGAACAATAATAATAATAATAATAAAGAAAAACCAAATAAACTCACCAATACTACCACCACAAAGGCATAATACCACAAAAAAAAAAAATACACAATGTGGTGTGGCACAAGTCCAAAGTGCGCGCCACCTACTTTCGCCGCGCGCCGCCTTGCACGCACGGCGCGGCGTTCTTACGACGTCAGCCACGAGCGCCATCTGCTAGAACTCCACTCGTGGCCACCACTGAACGACATCGTTCACTTGGGACTGAGATAGGAACCAGCAAACACTTCGGAATCCGATAGGCACCAGTGAAGACTTGGCTATCGGATAGGCACTAGGCAGGCCTCTAGCTCAACTATGTATCAGCATTCTGCAGTACTGAGCTATGTAAAAGTTAAGTATTGTATAAATTCTGTGCAATTTACTCTAGTGTTTCTAGTTTCTGCTGTCCCACTGGCTGCTCACCTCCGTACCTGCACAAGCGTGCTACCTTTATTCCTGTGTCGGTCTTCCTACTCGGCCACCGACACCTATGACGGAAACGAGACACAAAAGCGGCGATGAGGCTGGGACACAAAAGTGGTGATGAGGGGTGATAGAAGAACCGTGGAGCAGCCCACTTGCAGCAGCTTGACAGCAACAGTCGGAGAACGCAGAAATTGCTCCCGCCCACCCACCCTTATTATAAGAATTTTGGGGGCAGATATTTTGTTACATGTTTTGTGGGCATTTTTGTTGCAGAGCGTCCTCATTTACCTTGCATTTGTATTTTGTTATAATTTACTTGTATGGGCGGCGCCTAATCGGTCAGCATGGCCACTACCCCAAACCCAAACTTAATGGAAATTATTTAGTTACAGACGACGCAAATCACACAACTACTGCAGGCGGTGGTGCAGTTGACGGCAACTCAACAACAGCCATCGCATCAGCAGCCTACACCTGCCGCTGCATCGCTCCCTACGTTCCGCCAGTACAACGAACGTGAAGAAGAATGGAGCGACTATTTCGCGCAGTTTCAAGAACTCGTCGCGGCTCATCAAATTACAGGTCAGAGAGTGAAGAACCTTTTCTTATCGATTGTGGGCCCCCAGACCTTTGTATTACTGCAGAAACTTTTCCCCACGCATCTCCTCGTGACGTAGACTTTGAACAAATTGTAGATGCACTGAATGCTCATTATGAGAGAAAAGTTCTCGTAGCCGCTGCGCGGTACCGATTTTTCAGACTGAAAAAAATCACCGGAATTGAAGGGCTTAACCCGCCAATTTACTTGCTCTTGTGGACTTTCTTATAGTGACGTGATGTTGAGAGACGCTATCACTCAGAACATTCAGGACCCCAGAATTAGGGCAGCAATTCTAAAACAGTCTGACCCCTCATTAGACAGTGTACTGCAGCTTATAGAAGTGCATGATACCTTTGACTTAGCAGATATAGAAATGCAAAGCCACAGTGTTAATTCAGTGCGCCGCAATGGACGCTTTCCTAGCCGTAGTTCTCAGTATAGCACTAGTGATTTTTTAAATTCTACCGGTCGTGCTGAACAGACAGTGAACATTAGCCAGTGTAAAAGTGTGACACAAAGGTCGCCCCGTCGTGTTAGAAACAGCAATTTGACAAACGGGCGCCAACGCTCTTTTCCGAAAAATGTTAGTAAGTCTTGCCCCCAGTGTGAATCTCGCCATAAGCTTGCACAATGCCCTAATCGCAACGCCACCTGTTATCAATGTGGCAAATCAGGACACATACATACAGTGTATATGCAAAACAAACATTCAAAGAACGGTACCGTTAGAAACAGTGCTTCGCCGAGTGCACGAACAGTTCATGCTGTCAATATCATAGACGCTGTGGAATTGAACAGTGCTTTACTTGATTCTAAAATGCAAAAAAATTCTTCTGCACCTATTGCAAAACTATGTAGTGAGCCACGCCGCAAGCGCCGACGAGCGCGTAAATCTGTGCAACGGAAAAGGGTTCGGGACAAGCAAAATGACTATGTACAGTGCAATCCTGCAGTGAACCTAGTGCCTTCTGCAACTTCTCCTTGTACTGTGTATCTAGCGACAGTAGACTTGATGTAGCTACTCAAAAGTTTAGTGCAGTAGTTAGTGAATCTGTAGTAACCTCGCAATGCGCGGACGCCGATCCGGCGGTAGTGCCATCTAGTGACAGTGTTGTTAATCTGCTGCGTGCCGAGTCTGCGCCGCTTACTTCACTAAGCGGCCCGCGCATGCGCAGCAAACAAGTTGTATTAGACGTTGCCCACATTCGCGCACCTGTCGAGCGCCGCAAGCAAAAACTTTTTGTGACTCTCTCCATTGAAAATAAGACTGTGCAATTTCAGCTCGAATCTGGTTCCGCTGTCACATTAATTAATACAGATATGTATGAACTTCTGTGTTCGCCAAAATTGTCGCTGTTTCAACAAGTGCTCACTGCGTACACAGGTCAAAATATTCCCGTGCTAGGAACGTGTAGCCTGCCCGCCTCTTTTTAAGGTGTAACAGAAACAGTTGCTTTTGTAGTTCTTCAGGCCAAATCTACACACAACATTTTTGGACTAGATGCATTTGACTTGTTTGGTTTATCAATTCAAATAGATGTGCTTCAAATTTCGTCAATAGTGCCTCAGGACAAAATCAATGCATTGTGTGAAAAATACAGTGACTTATTTTCGCCGGAATTAGGTTGTGCAAAAGACTTCGTGGCACATGTAACTTTAAAAGAATCTGCAGTTCCAAAATTACGTAAAGCTAGACTAGTGCCTATCGCAGTGCGTGATACAGTTGCCAAAGAACTTAAACGTTGGCAAGATAGTGTGGTGATTTCTCCTGTTTCTGCGAGTCAGTGGGCCTCGCCTTTAGTAATTATACCCAAGCCGTCAGGAAAACTTCGTCTCTGTGCGGACTTCAAATCAACAGTGAACAGTCAAACAATTATAGACACTTATCCCCTGCCCAGACCTGAGGAACTGATGGACAAATTAGGACAGTCTCGCTTCTTTTCTAAGATTGATTTAGCAGAGGCATACTTACAGATTCCGCTCGATGACGAGTCCAAAAAAGGTTTTCGTCATTAATACTCACATGGGCATTTTTCAATTTCAATGCCTACCCTTTGGCAGTTCTTCCGCCCCCGCTATTTTTCAGCGCTTTTTGGATCTGCTGACAGTTTCTGTACCGTGTTGCTCGAACTATTTAGATGATATTGTGGTATCCGGAAGTACAGTTGAAGAACATTTAGCAAACCTGGAGTGCCTTTTCAAAGTGTTGACTGCAGCAGGTCTACGTTGTAATAAAGCAAAGTGTTCATTTTTCCAAACTGAAATAGAGTACCTAGGCCATGTGATTAATGCCCAAGGAATTCATTCCTTACAGTCACATCTTCAAGCGATCAAAGACTTGTCTCCTCCTAAGAATGTGCAGGAATTGCAAGCAGTAATGGGAAAGCTTAACTACTATTTCAGGTTTATTCTCAATGCCTCTCAGATTGCAGCTCCACTGCATCACTTACGTAGGAAGAATGTTCCTTTTGTATGGTCTAAAGATTGCTAGGTTGCTTTTGACAAACTAAAGTCTGCACTACTCAATGATGCATGTTTGATTCCCTTTGACTCACAGAAGCCTGTAGTGCTAGCAGTTGATGTCTCGTCGTACGGTCTGGGTGCAATATTGTCACATCGTATTGGTTCTCACGATCGTCCTATTGCCTTTGCATCCAAGCTACTGACGCCAACGCAACGGAATTACAGTCAGGAAAAGGAGGCCTTAGCAATCATTTACGGCATCTCAAAGTTTCATCATTATCTCTATGGCAGAAAATTCTATTTGTTGACAGACCACAAGCCTCTCACGTCGTTGTTCTCACCCACAAAGCCAATTCCGCCACGAACGGCACAAAAGCTTCAGAGATGGTCCTTGATATTGCCAAATTATCAGTATGGGATTTTGTACCGGCCTACCAATAAACATGCCAACGGGGACACACTTTCCCGACTTCCGGTTGGCCAGGATGTGACGTTAGATTCTTCAGAAATGGCATGTTGTCAGATAGACTCCAGAGATGCTTCCGCTTTCGCAGACTTCCCGTTGAACTCTCGTCGGGTTGCACAGGAAACAGGTGCGGATGCAGACCTAAGGGTGGTAGCACATTTTGTTCGCTTTGGTTGGCCTGCTAGAGCCAAAACATTCAACGGCCTCTGGTTCGACGTTATTTTGCACAACGTCATGCATTATCTTTAAGTTGTATTGTTGTTGCACACCGACAACGACCAAGCAAGAGTGATTGTTCCTCGTTCCCTGTAACGAGAAATGTTACGTCTCCTGCATCACGGACAAAGCAATTGGCCAGACGTCATTGTACCTGGGTTGGTATGGACGCCCAAATAGAGAGTATGACGTCACAGTGCACGGTTTGTGTGGAGCATCAGCATCCGCAAAGTTTCTCAGACTGGCCACGCCCCAAGGGACCATGGCAACATTTACACATAGACTTTGCCGGACCTTTCTGGAATACGCGCTGGTTAATCGTTGTAGACGCTTTCAGCAAGTTTCCTTTCGTGATTGCCATGAACTCAACGACAGCGTCTAGTACAATCAGTGCCTTAACATCAGTGTTTTGCATCGAAGGGTTGCCTGAAACTATCGTCAGTGACAATGGACCTCAGTTTGTTAGTGCGGAATTTCAACAGTTTTGTCGTGTGAATGGCATTCAGCTTTCACCATCGCACCTTTTCACCCTCATTCCAATGGTGAAGCAGAACGTTTCATTTGAACATTCAAGTCTCACATGGAAAAGATGAAAGGTCAGCACTCCAGGCAGCAAGCTCTTCACATTTTCCTGTCTACGTATCGGTGCATGCCACGTGACGGCCCGTCTCCTGCCGAGCTGCTACACGGCCACCGTCACCGCCCTCTCCTTCACCTGCTGCAGCCTTCCACGCATCGAGTCGGTTCGTATGGCGCTACGCGTTTTCAGGTTTCCACGCCGGTGCTGTACAGGGTGTTTGCTGGCAACAAGAAGACATGGTTACCGGGCATCATTCGGCGCGTGCTCGGTCGCAATATGTATGTCGTACGTTCTTCCACAGGGTCGGAGCTGCGGCGCCACGCAAACCAATTGCGCCTGCACAGGCCGCGCGATCCTGTCTCGGGTTTCTTGATTCCAGACCCAGTTCACCGCCAGGGAGCACAGCCACATCGCCCGCCGACCGGTCCAGCGTCCCCGGACTACGAGATCGTCCCGATGGAGATCGACGCGCCTCCGTCGCCGCCGCGGCTGACAACGTCATCGAGTGGGACTCCGGGACCGTGCGTGTCCCCGCCGTCTGGGCCACGCACCTCAGAAGAAGATGACATGCTCCCTCTGGGCGGAGGGGTGCGCCCTTCCCCTAGTTTTGGTGGGTTTCCCGGGGGATCGCAAGGTGTATACCGGGGCGCGGACGGCATCTCGATCCCAGCCTCAGCTACGACGCCCGTCCCACCAGTAACGCCCCCGCCCAGGCCCTCCTCCCAGTGCCGTCGCCGTGGCCCTCAGCCCTACGCAACGACGGCGCGGCGGTTTGGGGGGGAGGGGTGTGGTGTCGCACATGTACAAAGTGCGAGCCACCTACTCTCGCCGCGCGCCGCCATGCACGCACGGCGCGGCGTTCTTACGACGACAGCCACGAGCGCCCTCTGCTACAACTCCGCTCGTGGCCACCACTGAACGACATCGTTCACTTGGGACTGAGATAGGAACCAGCAAACACTTCGGAATCAGATAGGCACCAGTGAAGACTTGGCTATCGGATAGGCACTAGGCAGGCCTCTAGCACAACTATGTATCAGCATTCTGCAGTACTGAGCTATGTAAAAGTTAAGTATTGTATAAATTCTGTGCAATATATATCTCGTTCTAATTTACTCTAGTGTTCCTAGTTTCTGCTGTCCCACTGGCTGCTCCCCTCCGTACCTGCACAAGCGTGCTACCTTTATTCCTGTGTCGGTCTTCCTACTCGGCCACCGACACTTACGACGGAAACGAGACACAAAAGCGGCGACGAGGCTGGGACACAAAACACAACACACAGACACAAGAACAACAAAAAGGCAGAAAAATGAAGAAAACAACAGATGGTATACAATGACATAGAATCATAAATACACACACAGATTATCCAACATTTTCTAAAAACAAGGCATCAAAATAGCCCACCAAACTAACAACTCACTTCAAAAATATTTTCCAAACTCAATAGAAAATACAGATCCACACAGAAAATCACGAATACACCAACTGAAATGCGACACATGTTATGGAAGATACATTGATCAGACTAAAAGAACATTTGACACCAGATACAAAGAACATGTAAGAGCCTGGATGTGTAAAACAAGTCATTCAACATTTGCAGAACGATTACACCAAAACCAACATAAAATAACCACCAGAGACACAGACATGGAAATCTTAAGAATAAACAACAACAAAAAACACCTGCTCACGCTTCAAGAAAACTACCATGTCCATAAAACAATAACAGAAAAGAAACATCTCATAAATGACCATACCAATCTAGCAAACAAAACATTTTTCAAGCTTATTGACCACCTAACATAAAAATAAACATTATGAGAGTCAACCCCCCTTTCACAAAAACGCAAATCGCGATACCATCGTCTCCCCCCACCTCCCACAACCCAATTAAACCTGAATTTACTCATCTGAAAAAACATCTTAACATCCTGTTCACGAAATTAAATATCTCCCTCTCTCTCTCTCTTTCTCTCCCTCCCACCCCCCCCCTCTCTCTCTCTCTCTCTCACTCACACAAACACATATGTTGAATTTAATTGTATTTAATATGTATATAAATAAAATTATATAACGTTGACAACACTCACAGATTACACGGAAAACAAATGAACAGACAAAAACATAGCCACACTGTAGTAAAGTGAGAAACAAAGTGTCAGGCATTCCACTTATAACAGGTGATACGCAATCTGTATGCATTTCAAAAAAGTGAAGTGATGTGATGGGCTGTGATGTGACGGAAGAAACGATACAAAAACACACGAAAAGTGCCGTACGGGCCGAAAAACACACCCCAGGAAGGAACCAACTCCAGCCAACAAGACGGAGAAACAGTAGTAAGATGTAAAGAAGAGACATCAACACCGTGAGTAGACCGAATACTAAGTTCAAAACACATACGCCTAACGTGCACAAAGTTTTTAAAAACAAGCCTTTGTATCATTTACAGACCACAGAAGATGCTTTTAAAATAAAAAGCGAAACGCGTCTGGTGCAAAATAAATCTCTTAATTGCAGTCAGCATAAGACGATTACCTATTATAATCAAATTATGTATATATTTATATGAGCAATGTTACGTAGAAAATCGGCTGAGAACGCATGCTCATGTTTAACGTGGGCGACACTGGTTCATAGAAAGGTACGCCCAGCAACAGGTGAGAGAAGCCGTGATGGATATTGCTTGCTTGCAGCCAGCGCTGTGAAAAGTGGAGCACAGAATTGGGAAACAACGAAGCGACAGAATAACCACATTTAGTTGACGTACCTAGCATCATCAGTGGTAATATTTATGATACTGCAGAGAAGATCGAGTGCAGAGATATTACAGTTGTCATCCAGATCCATGGAGCTACTTTGTCCCTTCTGCGGTCGCAATAGATATCAAATAATTCAATATAGCCGGGAGAGAAAACAAAGAGTTGTTTATGCACTAGCACCGCAGAATAGCAGCTATGAGGGATACTATTTCATGAAATAAACATTCGACGGGCACGCGTGAAAGGGATCTGATCGTTATCGGATTTACGCGCTCAAGAGATTATGTACTTGACAGAACATGACATGTTAATTCGTCGCGTTTTGTCAATAGAGGCGAACTGAACTGAATCCTCACATTTCGAAATGGTTAAATCGGCTGCTGCAAGAATCATTGAAATATCTGCTGTACTTTGTTCCCTCATTTTCAGCACGGATATTTTGAGTGCAAAGTACTATGTATTTTCCTTTTGTTTGTTTACGAATTTACAGCTTTACTGAATTAATCGAAAAGACGTATGGCCAGGCTGCTGTTAAATTTCTGTGCGTTGTTACATCTCGATGCCGACCAACCACATCGTAGACAAGTTCGATGCGAACACGCAGGCCAGGAAAGCGATGGTATCCGTCACTCCTCTAAGGCGGTCTGTACATTCCTCACACTATGAAGCCAAGCGATGTGCTGTTGAAATATTCCTGAGGAGATGCCTGACACAGTAGGAGTACCTCAGGCTTTACAACCACTGTTAGGTTCCGGTTGATTTCGAAGTGCCCTCAATACGCAAGGAGCGAGATCTGTTGTAACCAATGGCGCCGCGAACCATCAAACATGGTGTTTACTCGTTATGTCGCTCAACAATGAAGCCCTCCAGGGGTAACGAACCGTCGATGCAGTGGTCCAGCGCGAGCCAACACTGTGGGTGACGCTGTACGGTCCATGCGGACAAGATGACTGTCATCCCAAGTTGTGGTCATGTTCCGTTGTCCAGCTGTCGTTCATCGCTGCGTACAACTTTCCTGTATCCACTCATTCCACACACGCATTACTGTCGTTGCAGCATGCCTTGTGCGAGCCAAAATGCCACTGTATGACAACCCCAAGGACCGATCATTCTGCCCAATTCAAACACGCACACATGCCTATATGGCTCCTTTTGATGTCGACGAAGCATACTGGCACTCATTGTGGTGTTTCTACCTTGTGTCATAGCTCTGCGCTGACTACAAAAGACGCAACACTGGCCCGTCGTAACGACTTGAGAGGGCTCTGCTTGGTCTAAGTGTACCCTATCTTGCTCCAAAATGTATCTCTTATTATAACATGTAGGCTTTCACGGCCGGCGTCTTCAATGATTAAAACTTCCGGGCTGAGAGGCCGTGGTCGGCCAGTAGAAATTCTTTCCTCTGACGTTTCGTTGCCGGCTGCGGGCAACATCTCCCAAGGTGAATCGACGAGTGGCTGCTGGGCCGTGGAGGTACTGCTAACATGGACGCATAGAGGCCGCCACCATTCATCGCATGATGTCAACAGTAAAACTATCTCTGTCTGCCGTCATTACTCTCGATCAAAGGTAATCGATTGTCTTATATTTGGTACAAAATCAATCGCCGTATCTTATCTAACGTCTTCTTCCTTCTTGTTAAAATTATTGTGGTGTTTAAAGATCTCTGTAGCCTCTCTATACATACGTGCATAATAATCCGATGTATTAGCTAGCATGCTCATCTCACTAAATTTTATTTCGTGGTCACCGTTTTCAAAAACATGTTTCCCTATGGCCGATTTGTCCGTGAGTCCCAGTCGACAGTTCCTTTTGTGTTCAGTGTGACGAGTATTGATACTTCTTTTCGTTGTTCCAATATAGACCTTCTCACAACTACATGGAATTTTATACACACCAGGAGTAGCTAAAGGGTGTCGTGCGTCTTTCGCTGATCGTAAGCATTCGCTGATCTTTTTGGTGGGTACTTTCCCGATGTGGTCCATGATATTGTGAACGAATGGGAGAAAATCTTTCCCCGCCAGAGGTAGTTGTTGGACATTTGCAGACATTTGTCATCTGGGATGGAGTGCTCGATCTATCTCTTTATCTCTGCATCCGTTTTTCTGAAGGATATTACTGTCAGCCCTGGTGATATTCTTGTCAGCTTTGATGTAGTTTGTCTGTTCACCATGGTTCCTGTCAACGATGCTCTTGCTTACATATCTGACTTGTTTCCCACTGATATTGTAGCTCTGTTTCGACACTGCCTATCTACGACTTATTTTCAGTATAATAATGAATTCTATTAAC
Source organism: Locusta migratoria (assembly GCA_026315105.1). Taxonomy (NCBI): domain Eukaryota; kingdom Metazoa; phylum Arthropoda; class Insecta; order Orthoptera; family Acrididae; genus Locusta; species Locusta migratoria. The sequence continues at coordinate 450,995,539 of CM048746.1, forward strand.
AAATTAATGTATGGCAATGGGTCGCCCTCTAAGTCCAGCAGTTACTAATATTTTTATGGAATTATCTGAACAACAGGCACTGCACTCAGCCAGAAAGAGACCTTTGAAGTGGTATTCGTATGTAGACGACACTTTTGTGAGATGGATTCACGGAACTGTTTTTTAAAGCATTTGAATAGTATCAGTGCAAAACTACAATAAATTTTTTAGATAAAAAAATAAATTTTTAGACGTTTCAGTAATTAAACAAGCAGATGGGACTCTGGGTCATAAAGTATACAGGAAAGATACGCACACCGATCGGTACCTTCATAAAGATTCGAATCATCATCCCAGGCAGAAGATAGGTGTTATCAAAACATTAGTGGACAGGGCTAATAAAATCTGTGAGCCAGCTTATTTGCAAGAGGAACTCGATCATTTACGAACCGCATTTCAGAAAAACGGTTGCAGTGATAAAGATATAGATCGAGCACTCCATCCTAGATGACAAACTCTGCAAATGTCCAACAACAACCATCTTTGCCGGGGGTAGTTTTTCTCCCATTCATTCACAATATCACGGACCGTATCGGGAAAGTACTGGCCAAGTTTAGAGTTGAAACAATATTCAAACCCACCAAAGTGATCAGCGAATGCCTACGATCAGCGAAAGATGCACGACACCCTTTAGCTACTCCTGGTGTGTATAAAATTCCATGTAGTTGTGAGAAGGTCTGTATTGGAACAACGAAAAGAAGTATCAATACTCGCCACACTGAACACAAAAGGAACTGTCGACTGGGACTCACGGACAAATCGGCCATAGGGAAACATGTTTTTGAAAACGGTGACCACGAAATAAAATTTAGTGAGACGAACGTGCTAGCTAATACATCGCATTATTATGAACGTATGTATAGAGAGGCGATAGAGATCTTTAAATACCACAATAATTTTAACAAGAAGGAAGAAGGCTTGACGTTAGATAAGGTATGGTGGTCGACTTTGTACCAAACATGTGACAAACGATTACCTTTGATCGAGAGTAATGACGGTAGTCAGAGATAGTTTTACTGTTGATATCACGTGACGAGTGGTGACGCCCTCTGTGCGTCCATATAAGCAGGACCTCCACGGCCCAGCAGCCAGTCGTCGACTCACCTCGGATGATGTTGCCCGCAACCAGCAACGAAACGTCATGGGAAAGCATTTCTACTTTTTGACCACGGCTTTTCAGCCCGGAAGTTTTATTGTATCACCTATTGCTTACACCGACTTCTTCATTTCCACCAAAAGTGGCGCTATTCGGATAATTCCTTCTCGGTGTTGCACTTATCACTAACGATAGTGTAAATTGTAACACGTTAGTGTAAATTGTAACTCGGTACTGCGAAAAGGGGGTCTTAACTGACAATAGGCAACGAAGTGATTTTGAAAGGGTCACGTTTTAGCCGATTGAGGTACGGAGTGATAATAATGGGTTCAAATGCAATAAGCTACACGTAAAATAGTAAAAACTAACTTCGTCAAGACAATGTAGAGAAATAGGTAATACTAAATAACGACTGCTACGCAGTTTAAATAGATAAAGTGCAACATATTAAGTGCACAGTACACAGATACTGACTGATGAGTGGTGAGACATGCAGGAATTAAATAGGGGGAGCAGGATGTACAAAACGACATCGGTAGGGGCAGCTGAATCACCTTCGCTGTCTGTGAAACTCATAAACTTCTCAACTGATCTTAATTAAATTTTGCACTCCTCGTGTGAATGGTCTAACTTAAAAGATTAAAAGATGGTATCGTTTTTATCTAGATTGATGAACTCAATTTATTATTGCAAATTAAATGTTATCTAGGTAAGGTAAGCATCCAGTAGTTATGATTTAAAACGTTTCCTGTTTTGTTGACAACTTGTGTAAATTTGACTGAGTCCCTGGATAGTTTATATTCACACCTAGAAAATCGAAAATATCGTAATTAGTTACTATTTATGGGCATCGACTCTTGGAATTAGATTCATATGTTATGTGCTACCATGCCGTTCATCCGCCAATATAATTTTACACGCTTCAAAACGAGAGGAACAGCACTGTCTACATAATAATTTCTACCGCACATGGCGGGGACGGGCGTTACTACAGAAGAGACTCAGATACTGCAGTGTGTGTGTGTGTGTGTGTGTGTGTGTGTGTGTGTGGTCTTCAGCATAAGTTAGTTTAAATAGGTATTGAATGTAAAGAGAGGCGTTGAATTAAAATTTGTGCTGTGGCCCGAATTCGAACCCGTGGCCTCCTGCTTACGAGGCAGACACTTTAAACTGCTCAGCTAACACAGTGTTACGGACAATGCGGCTACAAGGACTGTCTTCAAGCACGTCTCCCTCCACACCACATACTTCAACTGAGGACTTCGATGTAATAACAGCGTTAATCTATTTACGCTACTATTGCATAAACACCAGCATTAAACAAGCTGGCTCATAATTCCATATGTCGCTCCTAGAGCCTTTTGGGAACATCATATGGAACTAAGGGCCGGCTTGTTTAATAGAAAAAGGTTGAAGGATTTGTCTATGCAATACAGCGTAAATAAACTAACGCTGTTATTGCATCCAAGTCCTTAATTCTGCCTATACCTTCTCAGTGAAATATGTATCAAATTGCCAAGGCTCTACTAAATTAGTATAGTACCCTAGCAAAGAACCTGAATGGGAACAATCCCGCCTTGTTCCTCAGACAGACGTGATATAAATATCAACACTAATTCAGTTCTTTGAAACTTATATTGTCTCAGTATACCATAGGTAGGAATATAAGGAGATGCGTTGATTTTTTTCTGTGGCCGGGATTCGAAACCAGGATCTTCAGCTTAGTAGGTAGAGGCTTTAAACCGTTATGTTAACACAACGTTATGGATAATGCGGCTGCACGTCGTGCTTTCAAGCACATCCCGCTCCACACCACACGTTCTTTGCTGGAATGCTATTCCAAGACGTGGCAAGTTAATAGATATTTCACAGAGAACACTGAGGCAGAATTAAAGTATGTGGTGTGGAGGAAGGCGTACTTGACATACAAGTGGTTTAGATATGAGCAAGTGTTGAGAAAGGTTATATGGATGTTGCATGAACTTATTATTAATAGAAGCATTTAGCCTATAGGAATTTGCCCTGCTATAAATAAAACATTTCATTTTAGTATTTCACCACATACAGTTATGTAAGACAACTTCTGGCAAATATAATTGTTTAGAGTGTGGAAGTTCGTAGTGAGTTGAGGAGAAACCATTAAAACTCAGTAAATTTGTAACATAACAAATAGTTATAGGAAATAGTGATATACGCTGCATTTTCTTTAAGAGTACAAATGATTGTACGCATTTCCTCATGGATGTATGAGTATTTAACGAATTGAACAATGTTTAAACATATGACATAAAAGTTTTCTGGGTGTTGCACCGCGTCAAGACGGCTATTACTTAAATAACCGACGTTTCGGCCAACGTTACAGTGGCATTCATGCATTCATCTGGGTATACCCAGTATAATAGCCTTCTTACATCATAATGCGGTACAACAGCCAGAAAACTTTTATGTCATCTGACTCTGGCCGCCGAAGCCTACGTAATTATAATGCTTAAACAATTTGAGTTGCAGATTTAAATGCTTGTTAATCATTTTCTGATCACTTTAATAGATCAGCAAAAGAATACATGCATAAAAAAAAAAAAGAAAAAAAATCAGTGTAGCCGCAACACTGTGTGAGATGAGAGGTTGAAAGCATCTGCCCATTCAGCAGGAGGTCCTGGGTTCGAAACCCAGCCACAGCACAAATTTTAATTCAACGCCTCTCATTATATAGTACCTATGGTATACTGAATTATTGTTGATACTTACTTTAAATAGTTTGTAACTCTAGGGAATGATGACCACAGCAATTTGGTCCCATAGCTTTATTAACATTTGAAAATTTGTTTGGAACAGGTGCAAGCAAAAGAGGAAAAGAAGTGGAGAGAAGGAGATGAAGAGACGGAGTTAAACAGACACAGAGCGAGGATATGGACAGGATGATGTGAAGAGGTGGAAAGAGAGAAGGGCGAGATGAGATGAGGAGATGAAGAGATTAATAAAGAGAGTGGGAAAGAGATGAGATGGATTAAGAAAGGTGTGTAACGAATTGTTTGTCGGTAGGATTCGACCACACAGTTGGGAGAAACCAAGAAGAGAACCCTGGCGAACCTCAGCCGTATTTTGGATCTGTCAAAGGAAGAAACAGCCCAAGAGATTCCACAATCCACAACAGCGTGGTGTATTTACTATTTATTATTTTAATAAATTCAACAACCAGCCACTTTTATACGCGTTTCAGGTTTTCACCCATCTTCAGTTGGCGTAATTAGAACTTCGTTTAATGTGTGTCAACATCAGTTTGGAAGCTGCATATGTCCTGTGCAACGTAACGAATTTTCATTTAACTATCTTTAATTTCGCGTGTTTAATTTTACGAAATTGTGTGCTTACAGTCTCCTCTGCATGCAGAGACCGTAAAGTACTCTCAAGTACACCATTTCACAAAATTAAACACGCGAAATTGAAGAAAGTTAAATGAATATTCGTTACTTTTCACAGGACATATGCAGCTTCCAAACTGATGTTGACACATATCAGTAACATAGCCAGGATATTGTCAAAAGGGGGCGGGGGGTGGTTCCGACTTGTTGAAGAGAAATTTACAAAGGCTCATGTTTTTAATTTATTCTAAAAACAAATTTAAATGTACGTAGTTAGCGTTTGTAAGACCTTACAAATACTGCAGTATTTTATATACAAAACTGAATGAGAAGTGTGAAGTCGTCCACATGAGTACGAAAAGAAATCCATTAAACTTTGTTTACAACATAAATCAATCAAATGTGAACGCCGTAAACTCCACAAAATACCTAGGAATCACTATTACTTCAGACTTAAACTGGAAAGAACACGTAGATAATATCGTGGGAAAGGCGAACCAGAGACTGCGTTTTATTGGCAGAATCCTTAAAAGATGCAACAGAACTACTAAAGAAACTGCATACACTGCGCTTGTCCGTCCATTTTTGGAGTATTGCAGCCCAGTGTGGGATCCTTATCAGGTGGGTTTGACGGAGGACATCGAAAGTGTCCAAAGCAGGGCAGCTCGTTTCGTATTGTCACGATACAGGGGAGACAGCGTTACGGAAATGATACAGGATCTGGGATGGGAATCATTACAACAACGGCGCTTATCGCTGAGGCGTGGGTTACTTGCGAAACTCCAATCGCCAACATTCTCCTCCGAATGCGAAAATATATTGTTGACTCCCACTTACATAGGTAGAAATGATCATCAGAATAAAATACGAGAAATCAGAGCTCGAACAGAGAGATTCAGGTGTTCTTTCTTCCCGCGCGCTATTCGAGAATGGAATGGGAGATAAATAGTATAATTGTGGTTCGATGAACCCTCTGCCAGGCACTTAAATGTGATTTGCAGAGTATCCCATGTAGATGTAGATGAATGAGGTGCCTTATGATGTACTGAAATATTGCCACTCCAAATAACGACTCCACTGTAAACATTATAATGTTGTAAATAGATAAATAAACTACTATAGTACTACGTATTTTAACGTACGCTAGTGGAGGAATAAAAGTCGGTTTTTCTCTTTTTTCTTGTTATGAAGTTATACATAATTAGAAGCTATCTTAACAGCACAAAAGAAATAAACGGCAGCAGTTACATTACATTCCAATGCAAGTAAGAACTGTGGTGTAGTGCTTAACATAGCAATAATGGAGTAAGGCCAACAATGGACAACAGCTAAAGGAGGACTGGGCAATAGACGATGCTGTTATCGACAATTAAAATCTATAGATGGTTATGTTGATTGTCGATATTGCGTATCCATTTTTCGTCGTATGACTGATATTAACAATATTCACTACACGGTAGCTAGGTCGTGCCTTATTTAATTTAGTCCCTTCGGAGGTTCGAGGCCACCATTGGGCATGTGTGTGTGTGTGTCGTCCTTAGCATACGTTTGAGTAGTTTTTATCGTTTAGGTGATTTTGGGGGGGGGGGGGGGGGGTCCGGACCCCAAGACCCCCCTTTGGCTACGTCCTTGCACACATTAAACCAAATTCTAAATGTTCAATGTTTGTAACGCTTAAGGGACTTAACTGTTTGGTCATCAGTCCCAAAACTTACAAACTACTTATGAACTAATACTAAAGACGGCACAGACATCCAGCCCGAGGGGGGATTCAAACCCCCGACGGGGAACGGCCTCGTACAACGCAGCATAGCGCCTCAATGCGCTAGGCCGCGGCAACCATATTCTAATTACGCCAACTGAAGATGGGTAAAAACCTGAAACGCGCCTAGGCTGAATAAAACGTGGTATATAAGTGGCTGGTTGCTGAATTTATTAATATAATAAATACAAGCTGCGTAGTAAGCCCGGATAATGCCGGATTTTCAGCTAGTTATAAAACAACCACCTGCTCAATAATTAAAATATGACAGTCTAGATCGCAGCCGCGGCGGACTGGCCAAGCGGATTGAGGCTCTATGCTCTGATGCGCGAGTCCTTAGTGTTAGCTAGTTCATAAGTAGTTTGTAAGTGTAGGAACTGATGACCCCGCAGTTAAGTCCCATACTCATTTCAGACCCTCTGGCTAAAATTGTGTACATAACTTTTACAGTGTCTAAGTTAGATCAGAAACAATTTTTCTCAATTGAAACAACATTTGTATGACTATTTGTGTTCAACCTTTTCATGTGCACACTTACTGTGAACTGCGGAAGATCACTATGAAAATACCAAGTAATCAATGTTGAACTGCGCACCAGCTTGTGAACTCCAAAGAACACGTAGGTTATGGGTTACTCGTATTCCATTGTACAACTGGAAAGTAGTAGTAATGATTTTGCATGGCCACTACTGAATGATCACTTTATTTAGTACAGTAGTTAGTTCTACAAAATTAATAATTTTTGTCCATAAAAAGAAGCCTTGCTTTTCAGCATATTCAATTTTGTAGTATGTAAATGGATGCATACAACAGCGTAAATATTGCTTCTAAAATCATTAAAAACCTAAATTAAGAGGAATACAGCAAAAAGAATAATTTCCTTCTTCTAGAAAAAAATGAGGTCTGCGAGGGTTAAGCTTGACAAACATTTGAACGTCTAGATCGCAAGTTGCTTAGCTTTTGGCCCACTTTGGGTTACGGTAGTAACGCTTAAAGTGGGCCTTTGCGATCGTCTTTTGACAGCTTTAAATTTAAATGAAAATAACGGCTTAACTATTCTGCTGACACGAAAATTGAATAACCTAATTTGTAGAGGAGAAAAATCTCCACAACGTTGCTCTCTTATGTCTTTTTTTTTCATATCTCATAGCGTTTCTAAGATATTTGCAAAAATAACGGCGATTTTGGGATGTCTGTCTGTCTGTCTGTCCGTAACGTATTCCCTGTTTTTAAGACGAACCGTTGAACCGATCATCACCAAATTTTACAGACATGATTGTAGGCCACCAGAACCTCCCTTTTTCAAATTTTTCGGACAAAAAATACGGTAGTAATAATTAAAAAAAGCTGTTTGTAATATAATTGTAATTGCAAACGAACCGTTCATCTGATACGAAAATTGAATAACCTAATTGGTAGAGGAGAAAATTCTGTTCAACTTAGCTCCCTTATGCTTTTTTCATATCTCGTATCTTTTGAGACATATTTGCAAAAATAACGGAGATTTGACACCCTCCATTGAATTAACGAAAACCAGCCGTTCGGAGATGTCACGTGACATTCCTCGCCCAGAACTCTCTCTAGCATACGCCATCTTTCGTTGCGTATTTGATGATTTTCTTGTTGTAACTTACACGTTGTCATTTCAAAGCAATGGCGCACTGAAGAATTAACAAAAACACATCGTTCTTCGTACGATAAATGATAATGCCATATTAGCATCAGTTATCAACGGCCATCAATAGTATGAGATTATAGGACTTATCTTCTGATTGATAACCGCATCGTAGTGGGAAACGCGTTAGACTTAGATGCCAATGCCAAAGGTCGGTTGTTCGGAACCAATCACTACCTAATTTTTTTTCCCTGAAAGGCTTTCAGGCACTCTTATTAATTTTTTTATTATTTAGATTATTATTTTGGTCCAAAATGTTTGCAAAAACTTATAAAACTATAAATCTAAAGTGGGCCGTAAAACACGTCAGCGCGATTTTTTTTACTGGCAACCGGTTTCGGACCTAGAGGACCATCATGAGGCAAATAAAAAAAATGTTTCAAATGTTTGTATGGCTTATGGGTCTTAACTACGGGGTCATCAGTCCCTAAACTTACAAACTACTTATCAACTAGCTAACACTAAGGACGGCTCAAATATCCATGCCCGAGCCGGCCGCGGTGGCTGAGGAGACTGAGGCGCTCCAGTCACGGTCTGCACGGCCACTACGGTCGGGGGTTCGAATCCCCCCTCGGCCATGGATATTTGTGCCGTCCTAGTTCGTAAGTAGTTTGTAAGTTTAGGGACTGATGACCCCGTGGTTAAGTCCCATAGACTATAAAAACATTTGAAACATTTTGAGTTTGTAATTTAGGGACTGATGACCCCGTAGTTAAGTCCCATAGACTATACAAACATTTGAACATTTTTCCATGCCCGAGGGGGATTCGAACCCCCGACCGTAGTGGCCGTGCAGACCGTGACTGGAGCGCCTCAGTCCCCTCGGCCACCGCGGCCGGCCCCTCATCAGGCCTTTGGCACCTTGTTGGTTGACGCCTGCTCCGGCCACCGGCACCGTCCGCCAACAAGGTGCCAAATGCCTGATGATGCTTCTGTAGGTCCGAAACCGGTTGCCAGTAAAACAGCTAATCAAGTTGCGATCTAGACTGCCATACTTTAATTATTCATCATTGTAAGATCGCTGTTTCCAAAAATGGTTTGAAAAACCAGCTGCTGCAGTGTGCGGATACTTACCGACGAACCAGGGGTTGCGGCGGTTGTTCTCGACGGTGAGCGACAGGAAGTAGTCGTGGAAGCCGCGCACGGGGTTCGCCTGCGGCTGCACGGACAGCGTGCCCTCCACCTCCAGCTCGTTGCCGTCGGACACCAGCGAGCGCGCGCTCCAGCCATCGGAGCCGATCCACGAGAAGGAGCCGGTCGCGTTGCAGCGCCGCACCGCGCGCATCACGCCCGCCACCTCCTGGTCCGAGCCGAAGATGATGGCGCCTGCCGAAACAACACACACACTGAAGACGCGGCTGCAGGCGGCACTCCACAGGAGCTCCACACTTCCACTACCACATTATGGATTCAGCTTAAAAGTAGGCCACTGTACGAAATAAAAGCTTAATTCTGGCACGAGGTACCCAGATAAGAGATTACTGTCATAGAAAAGCCAAAAGTTCAGTGTGAACTACCGGCTACTCCCTGCTGCTAGTCCTTGTTCCCCGGGCCCAAATTGAGAACTCGCTTGGTTCAAATTACTCTAATAACAGGAAGCTAACGATACAGTGGCCAATATATGTAGCAGCTCACACGAAATTACACACAGGCAGTAATAAACAAGCCACCACAATTAAAGTTATTTCATAAAAGTGGCTGAGAAAAACATTTATGGCGCAACGGAACTTAAACTTAAAAAAATTGCATCTGAGCTTGTCCTCAGCACTGGTGAAAAACAAAATTAAATAAAAGACGGAAGGTGCTCGAAAACTACAATTTATAGGCAAGTCAAAATTATACTGAACTTAACTTGTTTATTCACGTCGAATGCAAGCAAAATAGGTAACCAATTTTGTTAATACAATAAAAATGCATATCCTTACAGGAACTAATACTGACGATGCCCAGAATTGAATTTAACATTAATTACACAGAACTTAACGCTGCTTGGGGGAGGATTTTCAAACAAAACTCACTTGCTCACACACACGCAATGCAACAGCGAAACTCACCAAAATCAGCGTGCTGAAGCGAGGCAGAAGCAGGCGCCGCTATCGTAGGCGAAATTCAGCAAAGCCGGAGGTACCACACAACACAACATGCAATGAAACTGCGAAGATGGCTCTGGTCTGTCGTGCCGGATTCGAGATGCTGCGTGAGTATACCAAAGTTAAGTTGCATTTAGATTAGACCGCGAGCAAACACGCTAACGGCGACACACGACTACGTTACATGGTCGCACTCCAGTGAAGATGAAGTGGTTAAAAAATCGGATTCATTACACAAAATCACGGCGGACTGAAGTTGCAATCTGATGTTCAAATGTTTGTTAAGCTTATGGGACTTAGCTACGGGGTCATCAGTCCCTAAACTTACAAACTACTTATGAACTACTTACGCACTAGGACGGCACAAATATCCATGCCCGAGGGGGGATTCGAACCCCCGACCGTTGTGGCCGTGCTGACCATGACTGGAGCAGCTCAGTCACCTCGGCCACCGCGGTCGGCTTGCAATCTGAGAGTAAATTACCTAGGCACTGGTTTTATGATAACTGCCGTGAATTCATTTGATTAGCTGCAAACCCCTGAAGTCGGAGTTCGGACCTACGTGGTTCCTGAAAACCGATAAAAGTGTATAAATTCAATTTCCGAAAAATAAAGAAATTTAACTACGGCATGCAACCCCTAGAACTGCAAAGAATTTCATAAGGAAGCTACTGAAATGCAGCAACATGCGATTGGGAGCGTTCACAGAGATGGATGAAGTCCAGTCTCAGAACCCGGAGAAGTCAAATAATTACACAGTCGGAAAAAATAAAAATGAAAACTACGGCATGCAACCCATAAAAATGTTTAGAATTACACAAGGAAGCGAATGAGATGCAGCTACACACGATAGGGAGCGATTGCAGAGACGGATGAAGCCCCCCCTCCCAAAAAAAAAGAACAACAACAACAGAAAAGTGAAATAATTACAAGGACAGAAAATTAAAAATAAAACTATGGCATGCAACCCTTAGAAATACATAGAATTTCATAAGCAAGCTATTGAAGGAGGTTGTACACGGCTCGGAGAGAATTACTGACAAAGACTGAGTGTATACTACAGGTTCGGAGAAGAAACAGTAAAATTAAAATAGGCGGGGAGAGAAGATCGCGAAATATTAGTGGAAATCAGAAGGATTCGCGCATAGTTACTAGCCTGAGGGCATGGAACAAACAATAGTAGAAGCTGAGGGCTTTGTTCTAAGAACCGACTACGTGGAACACATATCACTCACAGAAGGAAACTATAAGAAAAAGTTTACATGCAATGTACAAAAATGCACATATCATCAGTGAGAAATTGGGCCCCCACAAAGCTAGAAAGAATTTACACCGAGTTCGTACACCGCCACACAATCACACAATGTTTGAATATACCAGGCCGTTATCAAACTGCAACTAGTAACACATACACCGCTTTTATCTGTTGGAAATCACTGGATTGAAAACTACAACACATTTCCGCACACGATCGAAAAAATATTCCGAAAAATGAATCTAAGTTGAAGAGTCTAAGTTAAACATGCTAGACAATGAATCGCTACAACCTCCGTGGACACAAGAGCAGAACCAACCTTACCTCATCACGATCCCAGCACAAAGTGATCAGAAGCCCGAGCAGCCAGGAGGCGGGAAAGCTACCGGAAACTGGCAAAACCCAGCGGTTGTGGGGAGAGAAGATCGCGACTCTCCTTGGAGAGGGCTCGTCAACTGGCTTGTAACCAAAGGGTGTAGAAACCTCTTTGGTCACATGAGCAGCAGGGGTTGGTAACGACTAACTATCGACTCTGAGCCAGAGAGAACCATGCAAAGCGAGCTATTACCACCCACATTCAGACAGCCATTAGATTCTCGCATATCCACTTAAAAGTAAAGCAAGTACACATTCTCACAGGGTCAGTGGCGTAGCGGAGAAGCCGTACTTATTGCCACATTCATAACCACAATAATAAATTTTTAAAATAACAAAATCCTAACAATATTATCTAATATTTCAAAAACTAATATTTTAAAACATGAAATAAAAATGCTATTCCTAGTTTTAACAAAATGCTAATCTAGTGACATAAAATAAATTACAATTTTATAAAAAATATATGGAAGACGATAGACGGTCGTCTTTCAAGCTCTGGAAAAATTAAAATTCAGTGTGTTCTGTATTTATACATTGCACGTAACATCAAAATATGTTTCTACAGGAATTTACCGCCATTTGACAGAATTGTTGTTTATTTCCACAACCAGGTTTCGGCCTTATGCCTTTATCAGACAGGTTTTATCACTTAATACTGGCCTAAAGCCGAAACCTGGTTGTGGAAATAAACAACATTTTAGTCAAATGGTGGTAAATTCCTTTAAAAAGTTTTACATGTGTAATGACCAAGATGCATCAAAATCAAAATATGTGTTTTAAATTTTTTTTATCGAACTATTGTTTGTCATGTATTTCATAAACAACACAGCTTGTATCGAGCTATTTCATTATTTGGAACGTTATTTTGTTGATAGTTAACACTGTCACATCAATAATGCTAACATAATCTTCGCCACAGCACCAAAGGCAAGACAATTCACTCCTGAAATAAAATAACATGAACCACACTCACACTCGCAGCCACGTAGAAACGGCAACGTAACACAACCACCAGAACGGACAGATTAATGCTCCAGATGTCGTACTAGAAGCATATTGTTCATAAACATCAATGCAACTTTAAGGACTGATACGTAAAATAAGGTATAAATCAGCTTTTAATACGTAGTTGTCTAGGAACAAGACAGAAATGAAAGGGTTAAAACATCTGAGCTCAAAAAATAGAAACAATATTTTTGGCGAATGGCTACAACCACAAAGTGATCCACACCGCCATGGGTAAAAATAAAAAAAATAAAAAAATGCGATAGGCAGGACATCGATAAAAATAAGCCATCAGCATGGTTGTATGTAAAAAAAAAGTCACAGATCGCATTGTTAAACATCTTCGCCGGGTCGGTGTCCAGCCTGTCTTCTATAGCTGCCTCAAAGAGGGATCTGTACCAAAAGACTGGAAAGTTCCACAGGTCACACCTATATTCAAGAAAGACAGTAGGAGTAACCCACTAAAATACAGGCCTATTTCATTGACGTCAATTTGCAGCAGGGTTTTGGAATTATCTCGAACAGTATGGTCTATTGGCCCAAGGTCAACATGGATTTAGAAAATATCGTTCAAGCGAAAAACAACTAGCTCTTCACTCACACGAAGTGATGAGTGCTATCGACAAGGGATCTCAAATTGATTCCGTATTTCCGTATTTCCAGAAGGCTTTTGACACCGTATGTCACAAACGGCTTTTAATCAAATCGCGTTGTTATGGTATATCGCCCAAAATATGCGACTGGATAGGTGATTTCCTGTCAGAGAGAACGCTGTTTGTAGTAATAGATGGTAAGACATCGACTAAATCAGAGGTGATATCGGGCGTTCCACAGGTTAGTGTTATTGGTCCTCTGCTGTTCCTTATTTACATAAACGATTTAGGGGAAAATCTAGTAAGATTGGTTGCAGATGACGCCGTCATTTACCGTCTAGTAAAATCATCTGAAGATCAAAACCAACAGCAGAACGACCGGAATAAAACATCAGTATGGTGTAAAAATTGGAAGTTGACTCTAAATAATGAGAAGTGTGAAGTCGTCCACATGAGTACGAAAAGAAATCCGTTAAACTTTGTTTTCAAGATAAATCAATCAAACGTGAAGGCCGTAAGCTCCTCAAAATACCTAGGAATTATTATTACTTCAGACTTAAACTGGAAAGAACACGTAGATAATGTGGGAAAGGCGAACCGGAGACTGTTTTATTGGCAGAACCCTTAAAAGATGCAACAGAACTACTAAACAAACTGCATACACTACGATTGTCCGTCCTTTTTTGGAGTATTGCCGCCCAGTGTGGGATCCTTTTCCGGTGCGTTTGACGGAGGACACCGGAAGAGTCCAAAGAAGAGCAGCTGGTTTTGTATTGTCACGATACGTAAATGATACAGGATCTGGGATGGGAATCATTACAACAACGGCGCTTATCGCTGTGGCGTGGCTACTTACGAAACTCCAATCACCAACATTCTCCTTCGAATGCGAAAATATATTCTTGACTCCCCCTTACATAGGTAGAAATGACCATCGGAATAAAATACGAGGAATCACAGCTCGAACGGAGAGATTCAGGTGTTCTTTCTTTCTACGCGCTATTCGAGAATGGAATGCGAGGTAAATAGTATACAGGTGGTTCGATGAACCCTCTGCCTGGCATTTAAATGTGATTTGCAGAGTATCCCATGTAGATGTATGTATAGTCACAAGATCCAGGATGTACTTGGTTCCACAAAGGACAAGATTGAGGCACTACACGCTGCTGAAGTGTACGAGATGGAATGCGAGTATGGGGAAGTATACATAGGTGAGACAGGGAGGGCAGTGGCAACGTGCATAAGCGAACATGAACGCTACATTCGATTAGGCCAACACAATAAATCTACAGTAGTCGAACACCAGCAAGATTGCACGAATAAGATAAAATTTAACGATGCTGAATTACTCGCTAAGCATCTAGGGATGATTAAACGCAAGATAGGGGAAGCGATCGAAATTTTAAAACATACTAACAACGTGAACAGAGATGATGCACTCAGGATTTCCCCCTGCTGGGTACCAGTTATCACAACCAAATAGACCGCACTGACAACAAGTGAGCGTCACCAGCAAGCAACTGCCGCCGCGCGGCCCGCGGCCAGCTGGACAGAAACGGAAGCCCTGACCTCATTCGCCAACGACCACCAATCATATCTCGCTATGCAAGAAGCAACAGACGAAGGCTAATCCGAAATCCTTCCATCTCAGCATCCTATCATAATAAAGTTTCCACTCTTCCGCCAAAAATCACCAGTAACAACGAATATTTTTAAAATTATGACGTAACAGTTGACAGTAAAGATAAAATATAGCGACGTGCAACAACCAGCTCACATCAGTATAACCAGAAGAACGCCACTGTGACTTTGACCGAAACTTCTGTTATTAAAGTAATAGCCATCTTACATTATGACGCGGTACAACACCCAGAAAACTTCTGTGTCGTCTGGCTTTTGGCCGCGAAAGGCTACGCAATTAGATTAATTTAAGTTTCTCTGTGCCCACGCAGTCCAGAAGGGACTACTATATAACAAAAAATCATTGCTTTACAATGTTACAAAAATCTTGTGTACTGATTATTAGCTGCTCGCAATGACTGCGTGATGTAAGGCATCATGCTACGGATTGAATGAACGTTCCCGTCGGAGGTTAGAGTCCTCCCTCGGGGATGTACGTATGTGTTGTTCTTAATGTAAGTTAGTTTAAGTAGTTCGTAAGTCAAGGGACTGATGAATATAGCAGTTTGGTCCAGTAGGATTTCAAACATTTGACTTTAAATTGGAACTAATTTATCTACATTAGTCAAAACAATTATGTCTATTGAGGTATCTAGCTTCTGAAGTATGGTCATCGGTATAATAAACTAAGATAGTTCAAAGATTTTCTGTCAGTTCTACGGAGTGGAGGTAACAACATTACGCCAACCGAGATAGTGGTAATAACAGAAAGTTGCTGCAGAGGGGAGTTCGTGTTGAATTGTGCCTACCAAACGAATTGCACAAACAGATGCGTATGTTAGTGTACTGAGCAGTTAGTGCAAAGCAACAACAACGTAACTTAACCGAAGTTGTGGCATAGAGAGGCACAGGAAAGTTGAAGCGGGACAAACACGGAGGGAGATGGCTGCAGCTATTGGAGTTTCCAAAAGTGTAATTTACAGTACTTGGGCGCGATTTCAGACAACAGGAACCGTTAAAAGACTAGGCAAAGCCAAGGTCGTCCAGAGAAAACATAAGCAAAAGATGACCGTTATCTCCGGTTAACAGCCCATCGAGACAGAGGGCTGAAAGCATCTCAGCTATAATGCATCCTCCATGTAGCAACAGGACGCGCAATATCAATACAAACAGTCCGAAATCGCCTTCGGGAATGTGTCCTCTTCATGGTGTGCCCAATTAAAATCACGACACTGTTTATCCCACACAAACTAGGCGGAGGAACATCAGGAATGGAGTCGTAACGAATAGCTCTAGGTTATGCTCACAGATGAGTCAAGATTTTGTATGCTGCCTGATAATCGTCGTTCCCTCATCTGGAGAGAACTTGGAAGAATCCTTACTTGAAACAATCTTTCTTCTATGCCAGAAACATCACCATATCATGGTGGTGGCCGACTGGTGTCGGTAGCAGTCAGTATTGGCGGACGCATGGGCCTCAATGTCGTTCAGAATGGCGCTTTTCTACTGAGGGGTATAGAGATGAGCGATCTTTTGTTGTGCCCTACGCTGGTGCCTTAAGAGATGGGTACCTTCTGGTGGAAGGTAACACTTGACCCCACGGAGCTGCACTGGTGGAGATCATTTTTGAAGCTAAGGGTATTGAACAATGCAGTCACCAGCCTGTTCACCGGACTTCAACACGGTTCAACACGTCTGGGATGCACTTGCCAGATACATTGCAACCATATCAGCTCCTCCTACAACGGTTGCAGAGCTGGACATTGCACTCATAGAAGAATGGACAAATATCCGTCAACAACTGATAACTTCATACCCTCCATGCCACGGTGAGCAATTGTACTGGCCATCCGAGGTGTTTACACAGCGTATTACAGGACAACACGAATTTTAACCCCATGGTGCCTTGCTCTAAGTAAACGCCATGTAAACCTCAAGTCAAAAGATGAGACAGAAAACTATCTTACTGTATCAGGCAAATATTACAATTGTAACCAATAAGTTTCCATATGCATGTTCTATATGCAATATAACCTGATCCCCCATTTGCTTTGAGCAGTGTACTTACTTACTATCACATGGTAGTGTAATGAAAATGTGGACAGACATATGCTTCTTACTATGGATTAAACTGAGTTAACTCGAGTTTTGGGTGATATGGGTTGACCCGAGTTACGAATATACTAACTTGGCTTGCGTTTGTGTGTAACTGCCACCGTTACACTAAGGAAAGCAATATTGATTCGCGTCACTGCAATATGCGAAACTCGAGTTAGACAAAGCAGTACGGCCAAAACGTCTAGAGAAAAGTCCTCAGTGCAGTCTGTGACACGTCAAACAAAGTAGGCCATGATCGCTAGCTGACTGGCTGGTCATCACGAACAGTGGGCTGTGCCAACACCGTCTAGATACAAGGCCTCACAACAAATCTGGGTTACGTCACACCGATAGGCTCCCGCCGCTAGCTGAGTGGCTGGCCACTGGGGCACAGTCCACTGCCTCATAGCGCCATTCAATGTCCTTGCAATGGCTGCCTATTGGTGTGTCGTGACACGGACTTGTTGTGAGGCCTTGTATCTAGATGGTTTTGGCTGCGGCCACCAGTTTACTGGCTGTCCTCTACAAGGCAGTGGGCGTGCCCCAGAGGCAAGGCCTTGTCTCTAGGTGGTGTTGTTGACAGAGCCAACACCGTCTAGATACCGCCTCACAAGTCCGTGTTACATCACACCAATATGTAGCCATTGCAAGCTCACTGAATGGCGCTACGAGGCAGCCAACACCGTCTAGATACAAGGCCTCACAAGTCTGTGTTACGAAACACCAATAGGTAGCCATTGCAAGCTCACTGAATGGCACTACGAGGCAGTGGGCTATTCTCCAGTAGCCAATCATTCAGCTAGCGACGGCAGCCTATCAGTGTGACGTAACACAGACTTATTGTGAGGCCTTGTATCTAGATGGTGTTGGCCACTGTGTCGCAGTGGCAAGCTAGTCAGCTAGCGATCGCGGCCTACTTAGTGTGACGTGATAAGGACTCTTACGAGGCCTTGTCTCTAGATGGTCTTGTTTCAGCACAGTCCGAGTCACGTCACATGAAGTAGGCCGCAATTGCTAGCTGACTAGCTGGCGGTTGCGAGGCAAGACCGTCTAGAGACAAAGTCTCAAAACAGTCTGTGTCATGTTACACCGAGTGGCCACGATTGCTAGCCGACTGCCTGGTCACTTGGGCACAGCGCACTCTCACAGAAGCAAGCCATTCAGATAGCGATCGTGACCTGAACTGTGTGACGTGACATGGACTGCGCTGGGGCCTCGCCTCTAGACAGTGTTGGCCTAGCGCAACCGACAGCCTACTAACCTGAGTTGCCCACCACGCATAACAGGCCTGCACGGCGCTATAAAAACCCAGAATGTATCAAGAGGCGTTAGGTAATAGACGTAGCCACTGCTAACTCGAATTGGCCAGTCCACGCAGCAGAGGCACGTGTAATACAAGATGGCCCAGCAGGCAGCACTGGAAGTCAGCCATATGGCTATGTGTTGCCAGCGTATGTGCTCCAGCAATTTCACTATGGACCAATGCAATATAGTGAGATATTAGGTGTCAGGTTAAAAAACAAAACCAATATCTAATGAAACACTGACAACAGAGTCGTTCAGTATAAACTGTTGCTGTTGTACATCCCCTCAGAATTTGGGGCCTTCTCCGGTACTACTTGTGCAAAAATTTCAAAATCCAACGTGATTTTTTTCAGTGCTTAAAAACATGTTCATTCCAAACGATGGAAAACATCGTTATATATAAAGCGTAGCGGCGCTGTCTTTGTTTGTGTGTTTATATTGTTCATAATTCAACACTTTTCTCCTAATCTTGATGAAATTTTTAATATTTGATCTTCAGAATAACAGGAAGGTCGCTGTTTACATAAAATTTCGTAAGCCGCTTAGCGAAGGGTACAGTTGAATCCGATATTGATGAAATATTGCACCTTGATCTTCAAGACACAAGAAAGGTCTCTGCCTACATAGTGTTTTGTGCGGGGCATTGCGGAGAATGCTTTACAAGACATTTGGACAACCACCTAATGCTTTATTCAGATCTCGGTGAAATTTTACACACAGAAAAACCAATCCTACGCCAGATTTGTAGCTAGTTCTACTATACAAAAAATCATTGTCTAACATTGTTATTATTAAAGTTTTTATTCCAATAAAATTAAACGGCCCACAATTTGTGCGGTAAACGTTCCACTTGCACACTCCCCAGCGACTCTGCCAATAAAATTTAAATTGCCTCCCTCTCCCTGATTGTGAACTACGGCCTGACAGTCACCCATCCTACCAGCTATGAATCCTGTTCCACACAGTCCACCCCCAACTCCCTCCACGACTCCCTCCCCAGTCTGTGTCGCGCAGGAGTAGCCGAGCGGTCTGGAGCGCCACGTTGCGGATCGCGAGGCCTCCCGCGTCGGAGGTTCGAATCCTCCTCGAGCATGGATGTGTGTCTTGTCCTTAGGTTAGTTTAATTTAGTTTAAGTTGTTTGTAAGCTAGGGACTAATAACCATGCAGTTAAGTCCCATAGAGTTACAAACATTTGAACAGTTTTGAACTCCCCAGTTCTCTTCCTAGATCATACCTCCTTTACCGTCTTAAGGGATCTTTACATTATCTCTCATACGATTTTGGTGTATATGTGTTTGTTCGAGCCCAAGTACTTTCCTTGTAAGATTCTTCACACCTGTAAATATGGTGTCAAGTACTTATTTTAAACTAAGAAATTATACAATGCTAATGGTGTAGCTTAACTTGCCTTTTGTTTTCAACAATCACAGTGGATAATCAAAAACTACCAGTAAATTGATTTTTTTGGAGAAGGGGGCGGGTAAAAGAAATGACGTGACGAAAACGCTTCCAACCTTGCAAAGGAGAGGACACAACTGCATGTTACCATTGAGAGGGAGTCTGCTGATGACAAGAAAATATTTACGAACGGGACATATTACCTGAAGAGGTTGGCTGTAGAGATGATTCGACCGTACATTTGGGGAAACCAAGAAGATAGCTCTGTCAAACCATCAACCGTATTTTGGATATGCCAAAGGGAGAAGAAGCCAAAAGGATTCCAGCATCCACAAGATGGCGGTGTAATTCCTATCCAAACGCTCGACACCGAAATTACAGAGTGAAATGTGCTATTCGTAAGAAATGTATTTCTTGGACCATCAAAGTGTGTGCTTCCTGTCTTCAGTAATGTATTTTTTCTTAAGTATGCCTTAAGTGTTAATCGTATCACTTTGAAATAAAAAAGAGGTAAACATTTAAAAGTCCGTTTTTATTTTGGGTACACCTACACCACAGTGTAGCCCACCTGTCAATGAAAATAAGTGTAGCATTCTAGAGTTTATTTGTTTTTGCGATTTATTGCAATTGTAATGTTGTATTTAATTTATTAATGTATAAGAAATGTGTCTCTAATCAAGTAGACGCGCTAGTTAATCGGGGCTTTGATATTGTGTAGATCCTTTGTGGATTAGTAGTATCTCGTGGAGAGCATGTGGTTAACTTGGGCGTTGGCTTGTCGTGAAAAAAGAGGAAAAGGCGAACAAGCAATGTTAATTACTTGTTTGGACACCGAATGTGTAATCAGCTAGCACACATCAAGAGGAATGCTGTGGGCCCAAACTTAGAATAGTTATTTGGTCGCGAAGAAGAGACTGTTTCCTACAATTGTTAAGGGTCAACGTAATTGCGCCGTATATATCAAGTTAATTGAGCCATGCTGGCCGCGGTGGAGTAGCCAAGCGGTCTGAGGCGCCTCGCTGCGGAGCGCGCCGTTGCCTGCCGTCGGACGTTCGAGTCCTCCCAAAGGCATGGACGTGCTGTGTTGTCCTCGGGTTAGTTTACTTTAGTTTAGTTTAAGTAAAGCTACGGACTGATGATCACGCAGTCTGATCCGATAGATTTACAAACATTTGAACATTTTTGACGCAACTTCACTCATTTGATGTGAACCATCTGCAATAAAAGAAACCTATATATCATAGTTTAGGAAATAAGCGTCAACCTGAAACAGCTGTTTACATGCTGCCAACTGTTTTGTTTAAGACGCAAAAACCATTGGCATACGCCTATTTAAGAACAACTACTATCATTATTCTGATTTTTCCGCTCAGTAGGAGGAATTATGAACGCTCTTTTAAAACTAATAGATGGTGCTAAGCAAGAGGTTCCCGAAACCACAATATAGAAAATTAGACAAATTCTTGGCAACGTCCCTTTAGAAAAAGTTATTTTAAATGCACATGCCTTTTAACAAATACTTTAAACAAGCGTGTGCCCTTTGTTGTAACAGTCTCGAAATATTCGTGCAACATCTTATTTGATCGCGTATACTGATGTTCTGTGAACTTTCATTTTTCATCAGATGATGATCAACAGACCGAATTTCCAGAGTAATTTTTTTTCTTTCTTTCAAATCCACTCCGTTGGATTAAATTGGAAGCTTCGACATTCGTGCCTGTCTTTATCTGCTACGCCGGATTGGTCCAGCGATTTGGTAATGAAGGAACCGGTAACAGATGACTGTCTAACAAAGGGACGCTACGCTCTTGGTAATTTAGTGTTGGATGAGACATCCCGGGTTAGTAGTATACTTGAATAGTGTCCACTCATAAAAGTTTTAAAGCGCACTACCCAGAAGATTCCGAGAAAAAGGGCTCTAAACTTTTACGAACAGCTCATCTACTGGTCAATCTCTACGCTATGGCCTCACAGCGAAATGGCTGCCACTGTAGCTCACTCACTCGCCGCGTGGACGATCCAGATTGGATAGAACCCATCGAGATTTTTCATTTTGTTTTTAATTGCTAAAGAATTATAGCAACTTTTAAATAAAGTTCATCACCTAAAATATTGTCAGCCGTATCACGTAGAATTTTATTTTATCAAATTTTATTACAGTTGCAGCTAATTAAATTAATATATGCTTTTTAAAAGAAGTGAATGACTTAATGGGGGACGTTGATGAAAAAGAACACTATTTTTTTTAAAAAGCACCAAATCCACAGTTTTGGAGATATGTCAATGAAAGGTTTGTACCACACTTTACATGAAAGTAACACAATTACATATAAAATCCTTAAATTATAAATATTCAACCTTTTTTGAAATGAAATTTGAAGTTTTATTTTCAAAAAATAATATATTTTCCTTTTTCTCAGAAAGTATGTTGTAAACTTCTCTCATGAGATTTCATAGATGAAACAGGAAAATTTTCATAATTTTTTAATTACCATCCACAAGTACAATTTTAAAATTCCAAGCACTTTGCCCAATATCTCAGCTCGAAACTAGAATTTCAAAATTTGCTCTTGTGGCAACGTTTATTAGGTTTACAGAAATATGTGTACAAAATTTCATAATTCTAGCATTCATAGAATCTAAGGAAAAAGTACATAAACTAAAAAAAAGACTTTCAGGAAACGCAATTTAAACCTCAACCTAACTGTTTTCTTTATGTCACTTCTTCAGGAGGCACCACATTTGTACTTTGGGTCGTCTTTCCCTTCAAACTTTCTCTTCTGCTTTCTTGCTGTCTGTATTGTTTCCTTTACCAGGTTGTCTCAGGTGCAGAGATGCGCTGTAAATCTGTTTTTCTCAGGATGTCTTGAGTAAAATTGCAGCTCATTCTTTTTGATACCTTCACCCTCCAGACGTTCCCATCATTAAACACAAGAACTGCATCATAAGTTTGCAATTTTGTTACTTATAGCAGATGCAAATGTCGTTTCAGGGCATCGTTTCCATATGAGTGAATTTAATTTCTCATTTGGTTTCTGGGTTTTGGTTTCAAGGTCAATTAATCTAAACTCAGTGTACCGCGATTCATCATTGTTGTATGCACCATTCACCTCACTAATTTTTCGCTTGGAGCTGCTAGGAAACAAGTTCACATTTACAGCAAATGTTCTTACTTCGGACGTAGCCTCATTGCTGGTTTGTCATTGTTCCTCACGTCTTCTATTCGCGATCTTATTCAAACGCAGTTTATCCAGTTTTTTATACACTCTTTGTACACATCCTTATGCATATATAAAAAATTCAAAAAAAGTAATTAGCTTATACTAAAGGAAGCATAAACACTCATGCTCGAGGGAGGACTCGATGCCCCGACGGCGAGCAATCTCGCGCTACGCAGCAAGGCGCCTTAGAAGCTCGGCCATTCATATACAAACTCCAACTAACGACCCAATTCATTATTGATTTCTTTCAGAGAATGGAGCATTCTGTAGGTTTCTGTTAAATCTTATAGGAATTTTTAAAATATTATAAATGAGAAATGTCTATTAACGAAGATATTGCGAAAGTGTCAGAAGCTGCAGATGAAATCAGTCGATATTCATTATACAATGAACTGTCGAAGATCAGGTAAACAATTGCGATCGTTTTGTACGAAAGTTTGATTGCTAGAAGTATTAGAATACATTTTCTCTTGAAGCAATGTAGGTGGAATAAAGATGTACGATAAAGAAGAGTGTGTTAAATAAAACTGGAGAACTTGAATAAAGAGTATTACGGAGAATGAGTATGATTAATAAAAGAAGTTAGTACTCCTTTTCATTGTCTTTGGGGGAGGGGGACCTTTGATACAGTGGAATAAATTACTGGACTTTTTAAGGGTGAAAGGACCTGACTGTAGGGATAGAATACTGATTAAGAAAATAATAGTAAAGGTTGGGAATGAAATGACAAATGAAAGCACGGCTGGGAGCCAGACATGGCTGCGGTCTCTCTCCAATACTGTTAATATATACTTGGAGCATATTATTCACAAATGTACGGAACGAGAGGAGTGTGGGTTGGGGGTAGGAGGATAGAATTATTAGATCTGCGGATGCTTAGAGAGAACGGTAGATGAATGGAATATATAAGAACTGGGAGGAATTCGGAATGAGATTATATATATATAAAGGTTGAGAATGGACACTGGGGAAGAAAGGAAGAAGACTTGAACCTTTGATATGTGAATTTGTAGGAAAAAGGTAGGGATAAAACGACAGAAAAATTGAGTAATGAGGGCGTATTTAGTAGTGTGTGGGAGGAGAGGGAGCTATAGAGGGTTAAACCAGTAGTGAACGCTAGGGAAAGACAAACATTGCAATACCTCCAGCAAATAACTGAGAACATAGGATACAAGTGCTGCTTAAAATGAGGATGTTGGTGGAAGGGAAGAATTCGCAGTGGGCCGCATCAAACTAACAATAAGAAGGACAAAAATAAATAAATAAATAAAAACAATTCTTCACTACTTTTGCAATTGCAGAATTATGGCTTAAAATAACGACATATACCCAGTAAAGTTTCCAACACTTGGAGAAAACTCTGACAATTTTCAAAATGAAAAGCCAAGATCGCACATTAATAATTTATTAAAATTGTTGTTATTTTATACCCAATTTTTTAACAAGATGACCAGCTTGTAAAATATATGTGACCAGATGATGGTGACACAGTGCACCGAAACCGCTCGTCATTTAATAAATTATTAATGTGCGATCATGACTTTTCATTTTGAAAAATATAAAACGATCAGATCGCCTCCAAACCCGACTATGTCAAATAATAAAACTCTGACAATTAAAGGAAGTTATTTGACCTCTTAGGGCAGTGTTACATAAGCCTACTTTATGTGCCTTTATCTTTACAAAGTTTACAGGAAACTTCCCCACGTCATTTATGTCTACTGAACTGCAATTATATATTCAAATTATTGTTTTCATTCTGCTTTAGTAGCTAAAGTAATTATAATGAAACAGTTGACAAAGTATCATGTAACTACCATATACAGATTTTGTTATAAAAGTACATAAAATACGTAATTTTGAGAAAATCGCATTAAAATTTTAAATGGTACAAAGATTATTTTGCTAAATTAAGTGTCAAAAGTATCCTGCATCATAGCCAGCACTATCTTCTTCGCCAACTCTTTTCTGTAAAAGATTTTTTCTTCTGGTTGACATAGATTCTCTGGTAGGGAACTTTGCCACACGCAGTGCCTTAACGAGTCTCGAACTGTCCAGTAATTTCAAGCCCTTTACTGTATCGTAGGTTGATGTTGAGAATTCTTAGAACTCTTATTCTTCCCATGTTTCCATCATTAAACATTAATATACCGTCTCTGACTACCAATTTTGGCGTCACTTTAATAAAGGGAGCAGCAATAAGATGGAAACGCCTTTCCGTAAGATGCAGCCTGACAAGTTTAGCACTGAACTTCGGCAACTACTTCCCCGCGTTTCATCTCGTCGTGACTGGGGACAGGCTGGGCGCTTTCGAATTACCAATCACGTTTTCATCACCCTCGGGAAACGAGATCGACGCACGACGCCTCCTCCCTCCCCTTGCTGATGGAAGAACAACAGCCGCCAGCCGCCGAGATATCGTGCAGGGATAAGGGACAACCAGGAAACACCAAACTTCAGCTTTTACCGCGTGTCTCCGATCAACGCAGTCCCCAGTCTAGGACAAAAGCTTTGTGGCGGTCGCGATTTCCGTTGATGCCAGTCGAGTGTAGCGAGAGAGAGAAAATAGTGGCGGGACAAATTTTACGGAAGGAATCATTCTGTGTAAAAATTTTTAAAGTGTCCCACTAAACAGGGGCCCAAAATCGAGCAACGTGAGAGTTAATCTCTAGGAAGGGAACATCAACTCGACCTCATATTCTCTTGAGAAAAAAATACATGAGCTAGGTATCAACCACAGAAATCGATGTTGTTGTGGTCTTCAGTCCGGAGACTGGTTTGATGCAGCTCTCCACAATACCCTATCCTGAGCAAGCCTTTTCATCTCCACATAAGAACGGCAACCTACATCTGTCTGAATCTGCTTACTGTATCCATCTCTTGGTCTTCCTCTGCGATTTTTACCCCACACACCTCCCTCCAATGCTAAATTCACAATTCCTTGATGTCTAAGAATGTATCCTACCAATCTATCCCTTCTTTTAGTCAAGGTATGCCAGAAATTCCCTTTCTCCCCAATTCTGTTCAGTACCTCCTCATTAGTTACGCGATCCACCCACCTAATCTTCAGCATTCTTCTGTAGCACCATATTTCAAAAGCCTCAATCCTCTTCCTGTCCGCACTGTTTATCGTCCATGTCTCACTCCCATACAAGCCAACACTCCATACAAATGCCTTCAGAAAAGACTTCCTTAGGCTTAAATCAATATTCGATGTTAACAAATTTCTCTTTTTCAAGAACGCTTTTATACACATTACCATTCTGCAAGAAATCGATATCACGTGAAAATTTGGGACATTATTCAGATACTACGCAGTTACGGCCTCTACGGTAGGGGGTTCGAATCCCCCCTCGGGCATGGATATTTGTATCGTCCTAGTTCGTAAGTAGTCCATAAGTAGTTTGTAAGTTTAGGGACTGATGACCCCGTAGTTAAGTCCCATAGACTATACAAACAAACAAAAGTTACGGCCTCCTCAGAGTACAGCTTTTTCACGCGCCTGGGTTGTTCCTCACTCGGCCCCCTTCACTGCGGCCGCTTAATGCCCGAACGACTAATACTGTGAGCAGAGTCTAGTAAGAGGTTTATGTTCACGGTGTCAATTACCCCACAGGCTGTCGTGCGACACCTCCAGGAGCGATATGGAATGATAACTAATCTGCAACGATTGAATGTCAAAGAATTAGAGCTCTTTAATGTCGCCACCGGTAAGCATAAGTTTTTGCAGTTATTAGACGTACTATACACGGCTAAAGAAAATACATAGCGCTTTCCTTATGCTTCTCCTTATGTGTTTCAACTGCGTTGCAGATAGCAGAGACAATTGAACTGATGAAGACGTGCTTCATATAGAAGAAAATAGCGGGTTGGTGTTCGGGGCAGGTTTAGAACAGGATGACGTCGACGATAACAACGCTGCCATTTCACCACCGTCACATTCTTCGATCATTTTCATTGTTTCAACGGGGCTTGGGCGTGGAATTGAGGTCGTCAGTATTGGTGACAGCTGGTTTGATGTTTAAATTCTGTACATTAAGGAGACCGTAACTGCGTAGTATCTGAATAATGGCCCAAATAGTCACGTGAGATTGATTTATAGGGTTGATATCTAGCTCATGTATTTTTTCTCAAGAAAATATGAGGTCGAATTGATGATAGCAGCTAGCTCTCAGTATAGAAAAATGTAAGGCGATAAAATGTAAGGCGATGCGCATGAGTAGGAACAACAATCCCATAATGTTCGAATACAGCATTAGTAGTCAGCATCTCGATGTTGTCGCGTCGTTCAAATATCTAGGTGTACCATTGCAGAGCGATATGAAACGAACATGTAAGGACAGTTGTGAGTAAGGCGGACAGCCGTCTTCGGTTTGTTGGGAGAATTTTGGGAATATGTACTTCAACTGTAAAGGAGACCGCGTATAAAATGCTTGTACGACCACGTCTTGAGTATTGCTCAAGTGTTTGGGATCCGCAGCAGATCAGTTTAAAGGAAGACATAGAAGCAGTTCAGAGGCGAGCAGCTAGGTTTGTTACTGGTAGGTTCGACCAATGCGCGAGTGTCACGGAAATGCTCCGGCAATTCAACTGGGGATCGCTGGAGAGAAGACGACGTTCTTTTCGTGAATTTCTGTGAGGAAATTTAGAGGGCCGGAATTTGAAGCTGAGTGTAGTACGATCTTGCTGCCGCCTACTTACATTTCGCGTAGTGATCACAAAGACAAGACAAGAGAAATTAGGGCTCATACGGAGACATATAGGCGTTCTTTGTTTCCTCGTTCTATTTGGGAGTAGAATAGGGAAGGAAATGCCTAGTAGTAGTACCCTCCGCCACGCACCTTACGGTGGATAGGAGAGTATGTATGTAGATGTATATGATGTTCCCTTGTAAGTATAAAAACGAATAGCTGTGCGTAAGGCTCGCTAAAACTCAGAAATGGCTTGCCCAATTCGAAATTCGTTTTAATGTAGGAGTGATTTAGGAAAAAAAGATAAAACCCAAAGGAACATTTGAAAAATAGAAAAAAATAAATAAAAATCTAAAGTCCGACGCCTATTATTCACTCGATCGGCACAAATGTTTGGGACCTGCAGCCGTACGAAGAAAAATGGACACTGTTAGTCATTTGATGCATCCTAGTATTAATGAGTGTACACGTCAACTGAAGTACTCGTTTATAATTTTATCTTTCTTGTGTATAAAGTAGAGTGACTCTAAGAGTGTTTGTTTGTTGGCAGTTCATGCAAATCAACAGTTTTATTCGATCTTGATTTAATTTTGCCCACTTTCAAGATTATGTATTCACTGACCACTATGAATGTTGACCGATAAATGTAGCTAGTAGCATCCCGCACCTTAAGACCTGCATTTTTTGTGCGAAGTCAGTGTCCGTGATGCCTCTTCCCCGGTCTGCGGTCATCTTTTTTTCAAACAGACAGAACCTTGATTCGTCTGAAAACAATATCTGATGCCAATCCTCTCTCCAACGATACGCTATTGCCGTCTAGTATATTCATTATTCAAAGGTAGGCTGAGAATTGGACGACGCGCACGTAACTAATGCCGGAATGAACGGCCACACCACAGTCACCCATTATAGCACAAAGTGTTCCACTATTCCAGGGCCGAGGTAGACGCAGATCTGTCCTGCAGTGTCATACGAATAGTCTGGGTGGTGGCACCTGGTCCAGCTGGTGATACACGGCATTCTGTGAACCACTTACTACATTGCGACCATGAGAATGCGTGGGTGTGGTTAGTTGACCCAACACCAGTGGTCTTTATACGGGCCGATATTTCGCTTCATTAGGCTCGGCAGCGGTGGCTCTTTGTGGTCCCCTGCCCTCTGTTTTAGCTGATGACGAGGCGAGTGTGACGAAAGTTTTCAATTTCTGTGAACTTTCCGGACTCTGGCCTAAGCTTTTAGGCTGGAGGTTTTAGGACGTTAACGAGTGGATAGCCCACCACTCCTCTGGCATGGCATTTTGAGTACGTCTGTAAACCTTACACGCTCACCATCTGTTACTACCTTGCTATGTTTGGTTGGGTCTTTGCTTCGTTCCCCTTATCGTTTGGCTAGTTTGGATACTTTCTCTTCTGTTCCCTATTTGTGTTCATTTCATTTTAATCATGTCACACGTATCGCCTAATTCTCTTGTACGGACGCTAAAGACCTAGTTGTCGTGCGCCCATAACATCATATCCATCCATCCATCCATCATTTGGCTCGAGCTGTCACCACGGGTGCTGTCAACAACAAAGGCTAGAGAGAACGCCTCGCAATACCTATTGTCACACCGAGTAATTTGCGATCGATTGCTGACTGGCTGGCGAATGGGACGCCTCGGAGCGGCTAGCCAGTCTGTTTGCGATCGCGGCCTATCAGTGTGAACTTCTGTGAGTCCTTGCCTCCCTACAGTTGGACCGAAAAGCGATGATCCAGGGATCCGCCCACTGGGCTGGGAGTCTGCCCCCGTCGCAGAAACGGAATCCAGACATGTTGCCAAATAGTTGGTTCGCTGCCAGACAGTGTAGCTAACGGTCGCTGTTGTCTGACAGAACTGGCAAAAGTGCACAGCGCTGCTGGACGCGGGCATGCGCAGAGTAACATTCGCGTTTGACTTAATACAATGGTCTGCTGCCTCAGCCGGCGCTCAAAGTCGATTGGCGCAACCACCAGGGATCAACGTATTTCGGCTCGACTGTAGACAGTGTTGTCTGTGACCACGGATGGTTACATCAAAACGCAAGCCATAAGCGCATTCTACACGTCACTGCACGAGCATGCATGCTTAGCACCGCAAGGCGGTCATGGTGCTGTATTTTCTAGGTGAAATAAGATCACTGTCAAAGCACTCTTTATTGTGAATATAGGCCTGAATAGTCCTCTAACAGACCATTTTATCTCACCCAACTTTATGCATATCAACCTGGTATATGTCAGAGCATTACAAGACATGTCCACTATGTTTTTGGATGCAAAACGCAGATCGGCTATATGGTTAGATAAGGTTTCTTTCAAACGCCTTTGGATGATCTTTTACAACTCAGAAAATATGTATGCTTTACTACACCAGTCTTCAAACCTATCA
The DNA here is from genome assembly GCA_026315105.1 of Locusta migratoria. Taxonomy (NCBI): domain Eukaryota; kingdom Metazoa; phylum Arthropoda; class Insecta; order Orthoptera; family Acrididae; genus Locusta; species Locusta migratoria. The sequence continues at coordinate 451,025,531 of CM048746.1, forward strand.
ATGACAGCAAACCAATCTTCTGATAAGACCACAGATAGAACAATCCAAAGGGTTTGGCTTAGGCCTCCTTCGACTATCAGTTTTGGATTATATTGACAATTTCAATGTATTCTATCAGTATCAACATGTCTCGGTGCCCTATCTACATCCATACTTCCCAAACCACTTTACAGTGTATGGCGGAGTATGCTTTGGGCACCACTACCACTTCCCCAATTTCCTCTTCCCTTCACGATTAATCCGAACGATTGTTGGTTAAACTATATGTGAGCTCTAATCTCTCTGATGTTACATGCGTTGTCTTTTCTTAAGATATACGTAGACGAAATGTATGGTTGAGTTTTCTAGGAATTTAAGCTCTCGTAATCTCAACTGCAAAAACCACGGCAGAAGTGTCTGACAATCGAGTTGTCTGAAAATGTTCTTTACTCTTTGGTACTTTATCATGATTGTTAGTATTATTGCGCACGTTCTAAACGAAATAAGCCGCCAAAATTATAGAGGTGGTACATCTCTGTCTGCTTAACAAAAAAGTCTAATGAAATACTGTTGTATCATGTGCCTCATTTTTGTATTCGTAAAAACCGATATTTGTAGAACCGTTTACATTGTCAACTGACGATTCACGAGAGAGCCCTGTAGACGCGTGGCCTATCAACAAGCGCCTGCCGGTGAGAGAGAGAGAGAGGCGCGGATGCACTAAGGGACGAGAAACGTAAACATCCAATATGTACAACGACGCGGCACGGCGGCTAGGTGCTGTTGAAACAAGCAATTTGAACAGTCATTGGCTTGTCAAGAAAATGTAATGTAAGCACGGCGGCTAGGTGCTGTTGAAACAAGCAATTTGAACAGTCATTGGCTTTTCAAGAAAATGTAATTCTTTTTCTTAAGCAATAAATTAGGTGCAACCAAACTTTTCTTTTTTACAGTACCATTATGAAGGTCGTGGTAGTAGAGAAAAGCTAATATTAAAGAAAATGTTTCCCTTAGTATAAAATTAACCAGGTACCTAGTAATTGTGCATTGCTACAATCAACCATTTCCTCTTTTAACAACACAAACGTATCAGAAATTAATCATCATCATCATCATCATCATTAGAGACTGATTATGCATTTCAGCGTTCAGTCTGGAGTATAATACCTCTAATAAAAATTCCTCCATGATCCCCTATTCAATGCTAACATTAATTCCTCGCCTGATGTTATGCCTTTTACTTCAAAATCATTCTGCACCGCATCTAAGTACTTTCTTCTTGGTCTACCTCGACTCCTCTTACCCTCCGCTGCCGGGCTCATGAGTCTCTTAGGTAACCTTGCTTGTCCCATGCGTATAACATGACACCACGATCTCAGTCTGTTCTGTCTAACTGCTGCATCTATGGTGTTCATTCCCAGTTTTTCTTTGATTTCCTGATTATGGACACCCTATTGCCATTGTTCCCATCTGTTAGTACCTGTAATCTTTCTGTAACCTCGACCTTATGAACCTGTATTCACTCAACTTTCACTCCCATACAACAAAGTTGGTTTAAAGATAGAGCGGTGCACTGCTAACTTAGTCTTGGTACTTACTTTCTTCTTGCAGAAGACAGTTGATCTTTGTTGAACACTCACTACATTAGCTTTGCTACACCTCGATTCTAGTTCTTTCACTATGTTGCCATCCTGTGAGAAAATACATTCCAGGTATTTGAAACTGTCTACCTGTTCTAACTGTGTTCCTCCTATTTGGCACTCAATATGTTTGAATCTCTTTCCGAGAGACACTTCTTTCGTTTTGGAGATGCTGATCTTCATATCGTAATCCTTACACGTCTGATCGACTTATTGCACTGTAATCTACTGACCATTTCCTCCACTTCCTCAAATGAGATCCTGTTTCCTATCCCATTCTACCTGACACATCATTGAACGTTTCACCTACATTAAGCAATTCTTCGAAATATTCCCTCCATCTGCTCAAGGCATCTACAGGATTGACTAATAGCTTTCCTGACCAGCCCAAAACACTTGTTAATTCCTTCTTCCCTTCCTTTTCGAAGATTTCTAATAACGCTCCTAAATGGTTTTCCCGCAGCTTAACCCAGAGTTTCTAGCTTATTTCCAGGGTCTTCCCTGATTTCTGCTTGAAGTCTGCGATTATCCGTTTGGATTGTTTCTTTCTTCAACATAACTATCTCTGTCTTCCTGATTACTAGTATGTAGTCATTTTTGAAATGCCTTCTTTTTCATTTTATAGGCTGCCTTGCCTGTGTCATTCCTCCAATGTGTCTTCAGTTTATTTTCCTTTCATACAACACTAACGAAAATGATACCCAGTTTACTTTGTTTCCTCTTACACAATACCATTCTAACTTACACATCTTTCATGACAGCGAACACAGCGTCCTCGCCGGCCGCGGTGACCGAGGGGACTGAGGCGCTCCAGTCACGGTCTGCACGGCCACTACGGTCGGGGGTTCGAATCCCCCCTCGGGCATGGATTTTTGTGCCGTCCTAGTTCGTAAGTAGTTCATAAGTAGTTTGTAAGTTTAGGGACTGATGACCCCGTAGTTAAGTCCCATAAGCTTAACAAACATTTGAACATTTGAACAGCGTCCTCGCACTCGTTCACACACATTCACATTTGCCTTATGGTATTGACAGCATCGAAAATCCTTTGCGTAAGTTCGGGAACATTCTTAACTTGCTAAGCATAAACAATTTCCCTCAATGGCGCCAGAAGTAAAACCTGTGGATTTAAATCACGGCTGTGTGCTGGCCATCGACGTTGATCCGAACGTCCGATCATCGTCCTGGAAATCGTATATCCAAAAATCTGCGTATTCTGTGACGAATGTGGAGTGGAGCACCATCGTGGAGGAATCACTTGTTATGACGTATGACTAACGGAATGTTATTGTTGTTGTTTGTTATGTTTATGGGACTTAACTGCGTGGTCATCAGTCGCTAGACTTCTAACTACTTATAAACTAACTTATACTAAAGACAACACAATCATCCATGCCCGAGGGAGGATTCGAACCTCCGACGCGGGAGGCCGCGCGATCCGTAACGCGGCGCTCCAGACCGCACGCCTACTCCCGCGCGGCTGACGTATTGCCTTCTAATAACGTTGGTAGTACTGTTTCTTCTAGAAAGATTCGGTAATAGTTACCAGTCAACCGTGCGGGTATAACATAAGGCTCAGTAATGTCATCATCGTGAACAGCCGCCCACAAATTTACGGAAAATTGTCACTGAAAATGTGTTTCCACTAGGTGGCAAGGATTGTGTGTACACTCCACATCTGTATGTTATGGAAATTAATTATTCTGTCGCGAATGAAACACGCTTCATCTACGACGAGTATTTTGTTTACAAAATAAGCTACGCACTGTGTAACAAAACCATACAATTCACGTCGTGGAGGGAAATTTTGTTCTTCCAACGCTTGTACGCGTTGAATTTGGTAAGGCCGCAGAGGCACCTCTTTCAAAGTGCGATGAACGACAGGGTGCGATACACCCACATGGCGGGCGATACTTCTAGTACTCTGAGGTGGATCCTCCTAGATACGATCCAGAATTATTTCCTCAGCTTCCAATGTGCTATCGGAGCATTGTGGGCCTCTGCTTTCTATGTCGGGCAGTAAAGAGCCAGTATCTATCAATTAAATACGTACTCGTAAGTTTTATTCTGTCATGATGTAACAAGACCGGAACGTATATCAGAATAAGATAGGTTTAAGTAGTTTGTAAGTCCAGAGAAGGGTGACTTCAGCAGTTTCGTCTCTTAGTGTTACAAACATTCAAATGTCTGTAAACCTACGGGACCAAACTGCTATGGTCGTCAGTCACTAGACTTACCAACTACTTCAACTAACTTATACTAAGGACGACACACACACACACACACACACACACACACACACACACACACACACACATGCTCATGGGAGGATGCGAACCTCTGGCGGGTGCGGCCACCGACTACGTAGGGGGCACCTTAGACCAGGCGGCATTCCAGCGCGGTCTTAGGTTTACACAGAAAACAATAAATAAAAATGAAAATAATCAATAACTAAAATAGCTGATTGTCAATATAGAATCAAAATTATTTGACAGCTGAAAAATAACAAATCTAAAGGATTTCTGCCAGTTGATGACTGTTTACTTTTGCCTAACCGGTAAAAAACGTCATAACACAGGAGGGCTATGTTTTCTTCCTACTCTGATGTGTTTCATTTGCCGGGAAAGTGCTAAGATGTGAAGACGCGAGCCGGCACAGCGCATCTCTCGGTCGCAACGAGGCCCTATTGCCAGCTGGAGCATGCATGCACGTACCAACTACTACCTCATTTGAGAAGATCGTCATAAACATTTAAGTACACATCTTTTGCGAATCTGATCTGCTCACTGATCTCATCCGGTTGCCTTCGTTTCATAGTGCAAATCTCTACTTCCTCTAAAATGTCTAGCCGTTTACCTTTTTTAGAATTTGCGTTTCTGCGTCAGTGCTACCAACAATACGTGTTTAATTCCTGTCTTCGAGACAACCGTTGAGGTGAATGCGGGGAAGTGGACAATAACGACATCAGCAAATGTGTTTAAACAAGCCCATCGCCCAGCTATTCTTTTCTTGGGTGCCGAAGGACAAACACCGGAAGACATCCATAGGCGAATGAAGAATATCTGTCGCCGAAAACCACCGTGCGCCAAGTCCCGTACAGGTTTCGTTTCGACACAAGACGCCCATCGATCTGGGAGGACGGACCATCCATTACGGAGAACCTTAGTGGAAGACACTCGAGGAGTCACCCTGAGCCCTGATCCACCCTATACAGTTTCACCGTCCGTTCCCTTACAAAAGGCTGAAATATTGCGCCAAAGATTAAAATAGATAAACCACGAATAGGGGCAAATTTCATGTTTCCGCTATCGCTTGGGACATCTACACTTCACTGCTGTAAGTGTGACGTAGTGAGGAGTATTTTGTTTTATAATAAAAATGCAAAAACCAGAATTTAAAATTTGGTTCACGATTATCTGCACACGTTGATTAATTATTCAGTTTTAATACATATATTTTCAGTAACTCTTGTGATTGTTACAAACGCCATTATTGGTAGCCATTACGCGACGTGATAAGGAAGTGTAAATATAATTAATCATTTACTAAATCCTAAGGGTTAATTTTCTTACAACCATGTCGGTTAACAGATGTGCAAATATCTTTATTTGAATTATTCCTTTTTTTCTTAAGTGAATTGAAACTTAGGTTTTTCTTAATATGTAGCTTAATTGAAAAGTATTTCATGGTAGGCGAAGTTAACCTCATTGTAATTTCAAATGCTTTAATTAATCCGAAACTATGAAAATAAAACAATAGGTACATTTTCGCCTATTATAGTGTTGCTCCTCCCCATCATTTGAAATAAATTTATATGGCCTTTAAAAATCTTTTAGTGTTCATATCAACGAACTCAGTTATTTATAGTCAGTTGCTATTTTTGTGCCATACTGATATTTTAGACGAATATTAATTAAGCACGGCACATTATTTTCAGTATTTAAAATGTGATGAACAGTAATATTCTTTTTAAATTTATATCATGCTGGCTCAGTTGCAAATGTTGAGAGATAAATCTTACTCCGCGATACGCGAAGCCGTATTTGTACTCCCAACTGCTTATGCTACGCCGCGGTTTGCGGTGCGCCAACAATAAAGTTTATCTCCTTTCTGTTACCAGTCTAACGCGGCGGCACTGTCCGTTGGAGGCCAATAGTGATATTCAGCCCATCTGGCGGCATCCCTTACACCACACACATTCTAACAAAAATCGAGCGGACAACGCTATAAGGCCTTGAAGGGTCGACGATTCAAGTCGGAAAAGAATGTGCAGCAGACAATTACGGATTTTTTTGTGCAATTACGGATTTAGTTATGTGGGTGGACATAGTATTTTCCTAAACGCGCATCTTCAATCTGGCGCGTCGGTGGGATGATTGCCTCTACATCTATATCAACATCTACATCTTAATCTACATAAGTACTCTATAATTCATGTGAAATAACTGGCAGAGGATTCACCGAACAGCTTTCAGAACGTCTATACCTTTCCATTCTCGAATAACGTGCGGGAAAACGAGCGGAGAAAACTAGTGAAAGAAACTTGGTAAGTAGACTTCGCCAAATCGAATGATGCCTTTCTTTCAATGATCTTCATCCCAAATCTTACCCCATTTTCGTGATACTCTCTCCCCTGTATCTCGATAATACAAAACTAGCTGTCCTTCTCCGAATTTTTTGAATGTTCTCCATCAGTCCCACCTGGTGTGGATTCCACACTGAGCAGCAATACTCCAGAGGATAAGAGTATAGTAGGCAGTCTCCTTATTGGAATTGTTGCATGCTCTAAGTGTTCTGTCATGAAACGCAGCCGTCTTCCCCACAATATTTTATATATGATCTTCTCGATTTAAGTTGTTCGCATTTGTAGCTCCTTAGTATTTAGTTGAATTTACGGTCTTTAGATTTGTTTTAGGGTTCACATGAACGAACTCACACTTTTAGTTATTTAAGATCAATTACCATTTTTGCGCCATACTGATATTTCATAGAGATTTTTCCTTATTGGCATACCGATTCTGTTGGTTTTTCGAACGCCACTTTTAGTTCCTTCCTTACTTTAAGAGGACTCTGCCATAACTCCGAGGACAAATCAGTCACACATATTTCTCAGTACCGAATTAATTAATTTGTAAGTGTATATGTAAAGTTAGACGTTCTAGAATGCTAAGCTAATTTGCCATCTACATAATTGTAATTCAGTTAAATATATTATGTGTAGCTGAATCGAACTGTTATTTACACCTCGGCGAGTTTCACCTCGTTCTCTGAGATATATCAACTACAGGGTGCGTCTGTAAAGTTGGGTGAATTGTACCGTATTTTACAAATCGTGCTGGTGATGTTTAGATGCCCGCGTTTACAAATCGAGGGACACGTCAACAAGCGCCCCCTATCATGCTAAGCGCTGCAGTGAAGCGGTGGTAAACGCTGCGACCGCCCAGGAGACTCACGGTTCTTTCGTGAGTACATGCTTGGCGAGCACGGGGCCCCGAGCTAATGCAGTCTTCCTTCGTTCTTTACTTCCCAGACTGTATTTCCTTTCCCCCTCCCCTCCTTTCCTATCCTCACTCTTTCCCCTTCCCACCGGGGGACTGATAACCTCAGTAGTTTAGTCCCCCTATCCCAGTCAAACAACCCAGCCCAACGCAAACGCTGCGACCAGGGTTAGTGTGAGAACTCTTCATTGTAACATGGATCGCAAAATGGAGCAACGCGTTAACAAGTATTGTCTCAAATTAGGCATAACGGCGACGGAGAACGATGGGATATTAATGCAAGTATGTGATGTTTCAACAGTGAGTATAAAGTGTGTGGGTGGTTTAAATGCTTTGGAGACGAAAATAAAGGTGTCGAGGACGAGTCACATTCGGATTGACCGTTCACAATAACAGTTCTAGACAGTACTGAAACAGTGTGACGGATGCTTGTGAATTATCGGCGGCTGTCTTTGAGAATGATAGCAGACGATTTGAAGATCAGCACAGTGTAAGGACTATTGCACACGAACATTCGGGAAATCTGAAGATCTGTAGCCGGTGTGTACGGAAGATGCTGACAGACGAGCAGAAGCAAAATCGGATGGAAGCATCTGGAGATTTCATCAACGTGTCGGGCAGGAATCGTCAATTTTTGGAAACCATCGTTACAGAAGATGAGAGTTAGTGCTACCAGTACGATCCGGAGACGAAGCGACAGTCAGTGGTGTTCTTCCCCGCCTCCCAAAAATAGTCGCCTGGAAAAATACAAGATAAAGACGACATGGTTGTCTTTTTCGATAGGACGGGCTTTATCTATCATGAATTAGTACCAGAGGGTCATACTGTCAACGTAGATGTTTACGAGGGATTTCTGAATCGGGTTGCATTACATCGGCGTGTTCGGCCAGAACTATGCCGGGGCGGACAGTGGAATTTCCTGCGCGACAGCGCCCGTCCGCACACTGCGATGCGTGCTCACTTTCTCCATGGACGCAAGGTCACAGTGCTTCCACACCCTCCATATTTTCCAGATTTGGCGCCGGCAAGCTTCTTTCTGTTTCCCCGCCTTAAATTAGCCCTGAAAGGCTTACTCATCGCAACGGTTGCGAAGATCCAATAACGCGTGAACTTGTGTTTGAAGCGGTTCCACAAGAAGCATTTGCTGACAGTTTACAACAGCTGTACAACTGATGTTAGAAGTTTAGTAGCCAATGGCGACTGCCTTTAAGGCCAGTAAAAGTATTTTGTTTGTAACTAATGTTTCCTATATTTCATAAGACCACTCACCGAACTTTTTCAGATGCACCTTGCATTATAAATATCATACCCGTTTCAGTATAATAATGCTTCATCATAGCATTTTTGTGACAATACAACTCTAATATACAGTTTTACGTTGTGTGATTCATCGTTCCCCCTAAATAACCAAAATTATCTTACACATTTTAGACATACTTCCTTAATGACACAGAGTATGATTTTTAACACTTTCTATTACACATTTCATCAAAAGAGCACAGGGAATTAATGACGATGTTACATAATATACACACGGTGGAGTGGCCGAGCGATCTGGTTGTGTGTGTGTGTGTGTGTGTGTGTGTGGTGTTTATATTTAACTTAGTGTAAGTAGTTTGTAAGGCTAGGGACTGATGAGCGTTTGAAGATTTTTATATAATGCAGTTGATTGATTACCATGTTACGTATTCACATCACCAACTGATGAATGTGTGTCTTTCTAAGCTATAATATACAAGAAAAACTGATATTTCGTTTATCTGTTGTTTGTTCAAATGCCGACATACAGCCTACAATACCGGTTACTCGGCTACCCAAAGGCTTGTTACCATTACAGTTTCATCAGAATAAAGAAAATTACACCATACCGAATTTGCACTAAATTGTAGTCACCTGTAATAATCATACAGGTACTAGACATTCTGTTAAGAATGATAGGGAAGCCAAGTGCATAAAAAACTGTGCTAATAAAACAGTCTAACGTTCAAGCACAAAACATATTTGTACTTTTTTGTACTTGATCGTTAGACAGTTTTTATACACTTGGCTTCCCAATTGATGCTTAACAAAATTCCTAGTACCTGTATGATTATTACAGGTGACTACATTTTAGTGCCAATTCGGTATGGTGTAATGCTTAACTATACATTGATAATAATACAGTCAAGGTACCTTATGCTGTAACCATTCTGTGTTAATCTTAACCATGATAATTGTTACGTATATATTACACTATTCTGCAACTGTCCGATATTTTACAACCGTCCCTATGCGGATGAGATCGTTACTTTCATATTCACCATACAATTAATCAATTAATGCCTATTTAGCATAAAAAAAATAAAAATAAAAAATTACCCACATTTTTACAGTAAAAAATTACCCACATTTTGACCAATATTAATATTTCAAAGTTATTTCATTACAATCAACTGGTATCATGTTCGTAACGTAAATTTTTTACATACATTTATTTTGTTGTTAACTATTGTTATTGTCTGATACAGGGTCTGAAGATGAGACTGTATTTTCGAAACATGTAATAAAAATTCCAAAAAATAACGGCTGAAGGTTTTTCATTTGTTAAATTAATATTGTCATGTGTAATCTTGACGTCACTTGATGGCGTTTTCATTAAAAAGCGCCCATAAATTTATTTTTATGAGAAACTTCAATGTGAAAATTAATTTAAGTATAATTGTATCCTGTGACGAACAATACTGCAAATGAAAATTGTCAATAACTTTTTAGGTAATGTTAACAATACTTTTTAGGATACCGTACCGTTCTGTACGTTGCACGTCAGGGTAATTCCTTTACATACTTGTATCGTTATATAATTTCAACTCTCTGCAGAACACCTTGAAGAATGCCACTTGAAGCGGTGGCCGATGCGTCGCATAATTTTTACGAATTTACATTGCGATCACATACCCAGAAGAATTGTACTGGCACTGATAATGGCTGAAGAAGCCTAAGCTATTATTTGTATCTTGTTAGAATATGAGACACCAAAACTTGCATTTCAGTTTCCTTAGTTGCGTAATAATACAAATGACAAAGTATAAATAGCATCCATCCATTTCAAATATTGTAAAAAACTGTCACAAAGTATGTCAACATCGGGTGTAGAGTTAAGGTGTTGTTTGGAGTGTACCCGAATGAAATGTTCAAATGTTTGTAGAACTTATGGGACTTAACTACGGGGTCATCAGTTCCTAAGTTTATAAACTACTTATGAACTAGCTAAGACTAAGGACGGCACAAATATCCATGCCCGAGGGGGGATTCGAACCCCCGACCGTAGTGGCCGTGCAAACAGTGACTGGAGCACCTCAGTCCCCTCGGCCACCGCGGCCGGCAAGAGTGTACCCGAATATGAAAAGTGTTGCGTGGATGACAAATGTATGAGACGAGAATACAATATTTAGCAATGTAGTTTCTTTGAGAAATTCTGATGATTAGACGGGTAGACAGGATAACTGATGTGGATGTACGCAATGAAAATGGAAGGAAAATAATTTGGTTAAAAGAAGGGAGGAGTAGATACGGCACATCCTGATATTACAAAGAATCGTCAGTTTGTGATGAAGATGGGAGTGGGGTGTACAGAACAAATAACGCTGAGGAAGGGATGTCAAAGAGACAAGTGAACATAGATTGTAATAGCAATTCAGAGATGAAAAGGCTTGCCTGAGATAGGCTGGCTAAAAGAGTGACATCAAATAAGTCTATAAAGTGAAAAACAAATGAAACATTTTATTTACTTCCTCACGAGAGAAACATTTCCTGCACAACAGTCCAGCACGAAGTGAAACATACCGGCCAGTAACTCTCCAGGCAAAAACGCATCAGCGATAAAAATACACGAAACTAAGCTACTCAGCCACATACGAGCCGCGCGGTAACAAAATAAAGAACAACTCTTGACGTATGAAATAAAAACGAGACTAGCACACGATTTAAACAGCCTTCGCCACAGAGAGACGAGCGTTTATTTCGCGCCCCATTCACGGATCCACAGCATTTGTAATTGTGACACTTTTAGGGAATAATCGCTGGTCACGCGAGCAGGTATAGAAAAATCGCAACGGCGGTGCCTTATTAGCAGATTACCAGGACTTAAACACAAGCGGCAGCGTTTTTTTGAAACCATCTGCTTTAAGACGAAGGGCTGGGGTGAGATGGGAGACATTTACTGCATTCATTCCGCTGCAATTTGATGGGCACTGGACCCCTCTGACGATGGAAAATGTTCAACTGTTCAACTGTTTGTATAGCTTATGGGACTTAAGTACGGGGTCATTAGTCCCTAAACTTACAAACTAGTTATGAACTAATTAATCGTAAGGACGACACAAATATCCATGCCCTAGTGGGGATTCGAATCCCCGACCGAAGTGGCCGTGCAGATCGTGCCTGGAGCGCCTCAGTCCCCTCGGCCACCGCGGCCGACGGTGGAAAATGCTACACGAACAAAGACCGGAGTAGTTACAGCGAATCTGTTTAGAACACTGTAACACCACATCGCGACCATAGCATTAAAATCAAGATATTCCAACATTTTTCATCGTTTCGTAATTTTAATTATTTGTTAAGAGGCAGAAATTTCTCATTTTTCAAATTTTTTAGTAAATTCAAATTATATCAGCGTAATTCAGAATAAAAGTATCCAGGGAATAAGTTAAAACACCTCATGTATATCAGAGATCATTTGTCAGATTGCCATTATAATAGTACCCATTGATGATGTGATGCGATAATGTGATGATGTGATAACTCTCTATATGAATAATTTTCTATGTGCTTATCTCTCTTTAAGTTCAGATCTCTCAGTATTCAGTACTTATCTCTCTCCGTGATTAGTCTTGGACTTTGATCGGGTTGGGCTAGGAAGGAAGAATTATAAACTTCTGCCTCACGTTAATAAACTGATTAACATTCGTGATATTGTAATTCGAACGAAGTTTAAGAAAATTACATTTAAAAAACACTTATCTGGAAGAACTAAAGTTCGTGGTCAATGTAATAGGATCCAGAGACTTTAAATGAGACTTTTACGAAAATAGTCACGCATTGTGAATTTACGAAGTGTTTCCTGTGAAAGTGATTTGGTTGTAACTATTAATTTCAAAATAGAGAATCTGTGAAAGTAAAAAAAAAAGTTCTTGATCTGTTATTCAAGTATTTAGTTCTCTAATATAGTCCAAGATTATTCTGAAAGTGAACATGTAATATGTAATAATATATGTGAAGTTCGTAAGAAATCAGTTAATGTGTGATCGAGAAATATCTATATGGAAATAATTCGATAGAACTAGAATCAGGCACAAATAATATCTTTTGTAACTGGCTTCAAACTGTCTGAACAACCGGGACTCAATGATTCAAGTTCCCAAGTTTATTAAGTATCAGTCCCTGAGAAACGAAAGAAGTACCAGGTCTACAAACCTAAATTTCATACTGGGATGACAAAATTTAGAACCCACACAGATACAAACTGTGAAACTCAAGCCGAAATCTAAAGCTTACAAGTCACAAACTAAAGCGAAATACAAGCCAACCAACCGAAACCGAGTTACAACACGTAGCACGAAGAACCCTTTGTTGGAAATGAAGCCCCTGTAAAGTGAGGAGGATCAAGAAATTATTACTGTGTGTTGCTGCCATTAATGGCAATCACTGCTGATACACTCAGCAGTGAATCAAAGAGGCTCCGGAGGATGTTGGAGTGTACAGGCGTCCACAGGGATCTCTATACTAAGTGAGTTGAACTACAGATTTCTGAGCGTGCCAGCCAAAGATTTTCATTTTTCTGTTTCTTGACTAATTACAACACGGCTGTTATAAAGTATTACAAGAAAAAGAAAAAAAATACGTTTCGGTTCCGTACTCAAGCGAGTCTGTTACTTCGCATATTGACACAAATTTAAGATCTTGAGGTAATTTGGCTATTATTTGTCACGTACTAACTGATGGAAATTCGTTTTACTAATTACAACACGGCGGACAATACATATTCGTGTACAAAACATATGAATGTGCAGACACGCTACAGTTCTATGCTCAGACACCAAAGTTATGTATCCAGGTTGTGTAGAGATCACTGGGCGTCCATGACGTTTCCGCATACCGCCAAAGCTGATCTGATGGAACTGTGGCCGCTGTATCTCCGTCGAAACGTTCCGCAGTTATCCACTGACGTTTTTGATAAGTTAGGGAGGTATCAGGAGAACAGTGTATGGCAGAAGTGCAATTAAATGGTAGACAAATAAGTCGTGAACATGTGTACGACATGTTTGTTTATCTAAAGGCGCGTTTACACTGAAATTCGGAACAAATTTTTGTTCGCGACATGTTTCCAGCCAATGTTGACAACATTGTTCGTTGTTCGTGACCGCGACTACACTAGCGACGAACATTTGTTTTCAAATCGTCTGCTTCTGCATGTATTTGTGTTACAGAATTCTCAGAGCTAAGCTATGTCAAGTGAGGAGGAAAAAAGATTAGCATGTGGAGCTGCGTTATTATTGATAGATCAATAAAGAAGACGGAAAGAATGACATAGTCATCGGCGGTGGATTAAAACAGTTACAAAAGTCGTGATGGAAATGACAGGCTTTGTGAACTGAACGTGGAAATCTGTTCTGGCCTTGGTGATTTTACAAAGATGTCGCGTTCATATTTTTAAATTTTGCTAAATATTAAAGGGCTTGTTTTCTTGAAAAAAGACACGAATTTCAGGAAGGAAATTCATGTGAAATAAAGACTTCCTGTAACCCTCCATTTTCTTGCAATAGAAAAACGTACCAAAGTCTAGCATATTTATTTCGTATTTCAAAGTCTACTATACGATATCTAAAATAGTTGAGCGGTTTGTCAAGGTTTGTTTGAAGGATTTAAGGATTATGTAAAGGTAATTAATTTATTTTAATATCACTAAAAACTCGCACATTCACAGCAATAAAGTTGATCCCATCTGAATGATTGCAGTGTTATGTCTAGGAACTTTAAAATTTTATATCCACACCATTTTGGATTGTACGACAGTTGGCCAACAGATAGCACACTTCCTGTTTTCATTTTTTTGTACTCTTTATTTTCCTTTTCTCCTGCCGGTATTGTGACATGAGGGTTTTTATTTTCTTATCATTGTCACTGCTGCTAGTATTTATTCATTTTGAAAGAATCATGTTTATCTCTCATGTTCTTGTACCTTGCACAATTTACGTTCCACAACCACTACTCTTTCTCATATAATGGTACAAGATGTAAATCTTTTCCTGCTACTCTCCATCTGACAGAACACCGAAACCCACAACGCAATACTCAGTTAAGTAGCAAAATAAAAACAAAGACTAGCGCTGTGTAGCGGCAGTTCGGGGTTACAGGCAACGAACAAATGTACTTTTCATCTTTACTGACACAGCCTCGGAACACTGTTTCTGTGTTGGCAACATGTTGCCAACATTTTGTCAATATCGCCAGTGTCGTAGCAGCCACGAACAATGTTGCGAACAATATCGTGAAAATGTTCCGATCTCAGTATAAACGGGCCTTAAGGGACTCAACGACTTTGGTCACCGGTCCCTAGACTTCGAAACTATTTAAACGTAACCTAAGAAATAAACACACACTCACACACATATATGCACAAACATGCCCGAAGGAGTACTCGAACCTTCGGCAGTAGCGACCAAGCGCACAGCAGCATGATGCTGCAGAAGACACGGCCATTTCCGGTTGTCGCCAATTTTGAAGGGCATTATTAACTGTATGTTCCTAAAGGAACCGACGTTGGCGGTGGTCCGCAGCAGTGGTAAATGTTCACACATATACATCGCAAACTGCGAAATTTTTCGAAATCTGCTGCTCTTGTAAAGATGGTCAGTCGACCTGCAACACATGAAAATTTGTGCCGGACTGGAACTCGAACCCGGGCCTCCCGCTTTTCGCGAGTGGTCGCCTTAGCCACTCGGCCATTCTTGCACGATGTCGAAAAATTTCGCGATGTATATGTCTGCCTGTTACCTTACCACATCTTCAGATCTTATCGACGATCACACTGCAACAGGAAAATGGGCGACCACGTTTGACGAGAAATGTTTAAGACTTTTTCGTCGCTCATCGGATTGTATTGCTGCCGTGCCAAACGGAAATTGCGAAACGAGTAATCGGCGATAAAACACTCGCTGCTGCAAAACACTAACTTTGGCGATATATGTAAGTAGACTTGACCGTTACAACCCAACAACACATCCAGAGTGTATTTGTTTCGTCTTCCTCGCGCAGGGCTGCATTTTTACTCATGTGCTCTTCCTAGAACGGATTACCTCCTAGTGCCAGACATTTCGGATTAAACAACTAGAGGTATTGCAGTGGCCAAAAGATAGGGACAAGGATGCACGATAACACATTATTAAGTCTACTTAATCTAAATTCAGCCGTAAGGTACCGGAAAACTTCCTCTCATAGTACAGATGTGTTTATAAATAATGATAAGCTAGTCGCTTTGTATATTGTTGATAACCAAGTCATTTTCACGGAAGATGGTTGTGAGCAAAACGATTTGGTTAAAGAGCTGTTGTGGCGAAAAGTCAGCGCCACACGCCAGACGCAAGAAAACGATCATGAAGAAGGCAGCGGATTACCGACAACCAATCACGGGCCGGCACCGCGACTCCTGGAGGGAGGAACCGAGAAGTGCGCTCTCTACAAGCAGCTTTATCTAGGTCGACATGCGTCTGGAAGGGCACCTCTGAACTCCACTCCGAACTAGGCAGTTACTATGATACTGCGTAACTAGCATCGTGCAACAAGACGCCGCCGCGAGAATAGAAGTTGAGTATTTTGTATACCTTAGTAAATAAAACTTGTATTACTAATCTGTATAGCTGTTTCAGCTGTCCACGCATCCCACACGTCCTGAGCAGATCCTTTCCCGAAAGACTGGCCGACGAGGACAAAACAAAAACTACACAGAGAAAAAAAAAAGCGCAGGTCAATCAAGTTCACAAGAAGAGTCGCCGAACAGGCGTAATCTCTTATGTCCGGATCTTGAAGAATTTTGGAAGATGTTTTAAGCTTGTGTACTATGAATTCTGGGAAACCAATATAATCTCTGTATGAATCGAAATCCGCAAGCAATGATCGTTTGCAATCCAGCTCGCTGTTTCCGTCCGCGAGACCCAGAAAGCAATGGATTCCGCGTTTGTTGACTACTGCAAGTATTTCGATTCAGTTCTGCAGCATCAACTATTAGGAAAAATGAGTATATAGCGAACGTAAGACTAACAGCGTGCCTAACGAACGGCATGTCATCCTCAACGGAGAAAACAATTTCTGGTGTACATCAAGGGAGAATTATACGGCCATTACTTTTCAACACATGTGTGACCTAATACAAATGGAAATTCCTTGAGGCTTTTCGTGGTCATGCTGTAGTTTATTGGGAGAATTTTGAGAAGATGTATTTCATCTGTAAAGGAGACCGCGTCTAAAACTCTTGTATGACCACGTCTTGAGCACAGCTCAAGTGTTTGGGAAGGACAGCAGATCAGTTTAAAGGAAGACATAGAAGCAGTTCCGAGGCGAGCAGCTAGGTTTGTTACTCGTAGCGTCGACCAAAGTGCGAGTGTCACGGAAATGCTCCGGGAACTCAATTGGGGATCGCTGGAGGAAACACGACGTTCTTTTTGTGAATTTCTGTTGAGGAAATTTAGAAGGCCGGAATTTGAAGCTGAGTGTAGTACGATCTTCCTGCCGCATACTTACATTTCGCTTAGTGATCACAAAGACAAGATAGGAGAAATTAGGGCTCGTACGGAGGCATATTAGCATTCTTTTTTATCCTCGGCTATTTGGGAGCGGAATAGGAAAGGAAATGCCTAGTAGTGGTACAGTGTACCCGCCGTCAGGCACCTTACGGTGGATTGCGGAGTATGTATTTAGATGTAGATCTAGATGTATACCGAGAAGGCGCAACGGCGCGGTGGAACTTTGTAGCGAAATTTCAGAGGCATTTGCAGGATATCAATATATTTTGGTATAGGGAGGCAGTTGAACCTTAAAGTAACCAATGTAACGTATCTCAAATACGTAGGAAGAAATATCATTTACGGTATGACGACACAAAATACGTGGGAGTATTCATAAGCATCGATGTGAAGCATAGCGATCACATATATTAATCTTAAGGCAGATGCCAGACTCAGATTGTTTGGAAGAATCCCCGCCGGCCGCGGTGGCCGAGGGGACTGAGGCGCTCCAGTCACGGTCTGCACGGTCACTACGGTCGGTGGTTCGAATCCCCCCTCGGGCATGGATATTTGTGCCTTCCTAGTTCGTAAGTAGTTCATAAGTAGTTCGTTAGTTTAGGGACTGATGACCCCGTTGTTAAGTCCCATAAGCTTAACAAACATTTAAACATTTGAAGAATCCCCTGGATGTGTAGTTCATTAACAAAGTAAGCAGCATACAAATCACTCATTAATTGAATACTGCCTATCAGTGTGCGATACATTCCAGATGGCATTGATATATAAGATGGAAAGGACAACAGCACGCTTCGTTGCGGGTTCATTTAGTAAACGTGTCATGGCAGTGATGCCCATATCCGGTGGCAGACGCTGCAAGAGAGGCGACGCTACTGACAAAGTTACGATAAGTCTCTAGAAATTTCAAACAATATTGACTAATCATGGGTTTACCTCACAAACAGACCACTAGGATGAAATTTAGCCGTGCTGTAGTGGCAGCGCGGTATAAGGCGCCTTGCTCACCAACGGAGATTCGAGTCCTTCCGCTGGCATGAGTGTGTGTGTTTGTGTTGTCCTTAGCATAAGTTAGTTTAAGTAGTTTGTAAGGCTAGGGACTGATAACCGCAGCAGTTAAGTACCTGAGATTTGCAAACATTTGATAAAATTCATGAGATTGGAGCCTAAACGGAGCCTTAGCTACAGTGGTTTTTACCAAGAACGATATGTTACTGGAACAGGAAAAGAAGGCCGAGACAGTGGTACACAAAGTAGCCTCCGTCACGCACCGCGAAGTTACTTGCGTGTTTGTAAACGTTCGACTGGGAAGAGGCAGTCATTTATGCCAGGGACGAATTTGCAGGTGTAAGGTAGGAGAGATATGGAATTCTGGAAACTGTAATTATATTAAATCGCAAAACTGCTTTGGCACAACTCCAGTGCCGTAGAAATTGGTAATTCAGGGGGAATTTCGTATGAATTCATGTGATAATAATAATTTAAAAAATCCGATTTTTATCCTGAAGCGTGCTGCACACTCATCCATAAATTATTGTGACGAAAGGGTGAATATTATTTACCAAATGTAATGTGGTGGACAGAATAATGGTGGATGAGACAGCAATCGATGAGGGAAACGTGTCACAGCCTCGCGGACACTGCAATTACAATACCAATACACAAACAACAGGTTTACTTATTCTGCATGGGTGAATGTAAGCGGAATGTTAATATCCAGTTAAACAATACTTAAGTACGAAATGCACGTGACCTACATTTTGCACAGTATCTTCATGACTGCACTTAAGATACGTTTGAAGCTGTTGCAGTGCTGCCATCGCTTTGAGACTCCCTACACTTATTATGGATTGGATAGGTTATCTGTCGTACCATTCCTCAGTCTATTATAGCGGTTACACTGAATTTTGGAATGTAACATTACAATAGTCCTCATAATCATTATGGGTATATCTAATCTTCAAACTACTTCAGTTCCGTAACGATCTTAAATTGGATACCTGTTTATAGGAATTTTCTGCTTATTTTTACATATATAATTTCACAAATTACATCAACACCCACAGCTACGTGGGTACTCTTCTGATACTGCTAAAAATTCTCCGGGCTATTATGCCGTGGTATTGTAGATTTGTTACTAAAACACAACGTTTAGTACTATCAGTAACGAGCTAGGGTGTGTACCGGACGATCAAAAGAGCACGATCCCTCTTGAGAATGTCTTCCGCAGATGAGGACGAAACGTTAGGTTTTATTAATAAATCCACAAAACCATGGCTTAACAGACCGTCATTTTTTAGCAGTATTAACATTTACGGCCGTGAAAGTTTACTTTTACAATTACTTTTCAAATACACTTAAGTGCGTTCATACTATTTATCTACCATACCAGTTTTGAATAGTGCGCGGGAATAAAGATCACCTAAATATCTGCGCTCAAACTCTGATTTCTCTTATTTTATTATGATGATTGTTTCTCCCTATGTAAACAGAAATGAAAAATATGTTTTCGCATTGAGAAAGTTGGGATAGAAATTTCGTCATAGATCCCGCCGCAGCGGAAACAAGTATTCCACTACAACTTCTGTAGCAGTACCGTGACTCTCTCGCTGTATCGCGATAATGCGAATCACGATTACCTTCTTCCTACTCTTCGATGTCCTCCATCAACCGCCCACGATAAAGATCTCACATTGTGAAGCTGTTTTCCAAAAGAGGACGGACAAGGGTAGTGTGGTATGGATGGGACAGCGCGCAAATGGTTTAAATCATACTTAACTGGAAGAGTTCAGAAAGTTGAAATTAGAAATTTACATAATATCCAAGAAAAAGCTAATTCCTTTAACTGTGGAGCTATCAAAATGGGGTCCCACAAGGTTCAGTATTGGGTCCTTTGTTGTTCTTAATTCTTTTTGCTGACAGTATCACGCCTGGAAAACAGGAATTACTGATGGAATTGTAAATCATGTCTTTCAGAAAATTAGTAAGTTGTTCACTACAAATGACTCTCATTAAACTTTGATAAAACCCTGTAAATACAACTTCCTGGCAGATTAAAATTGTGTGCCAGAACCGGGACTCGAACCTGGGACCTTTGCCTTTCGCGGGCAAGCGCTCTACCGACTGAGCTATCCCGACACGACTCACGATGCCGCCTCACAACTTTACTTCCACCAGTACCTCGCCTCTTACTTTCCAAATTTCACAGAAGCTCTCCTGCAAACCATGCGAGACTAGCACTCCTGGAAGAAAGGAGATGGTGGAGACATGACTTAGCCACAGACTAAGGGATGACTTTACTGGACGATAAATGATTGCATATGCAGCAAACAACCGAAGACGACTGCTAAGACTTTCTGCCAAATCGTTTATATAGACAAGGAACAGCTGAGGACCTCACACTGCCCTGGGGAACTTCATATATAAACTTTGTTTCATCCGATGCCTTTCCATGAATTACTACGAAACCATATTCTCTCTGACAGAAAATCTCCAGTCACACAATTGAGACAATATTCCTGAACTGTGAAATTTGATTATAAGGCATTTTGGAAGTGCGATGTCAAAAGTTTCCTGGAAATATAGAAATATGAAATTAATTTGAGATACCTTATCGATAGCACAACACTTCATATCAGTAAATTCCTAGTTGAGTTTCACAATAGCGATGTTTTCAGTAGATCGTTTGTTCCAGGTAATTCATAATATTTGAACACAGTACAGGGTAATTCACGAACATACGCAAATATTTTAATATGATATTCTCAAGTAAAACTAAAGGAATAAAGTTACTATGAATATAGATCTGCAAATGTTTTGTTACGGCCAATAAAAGATTTTTACCTGCTATTTAGCAGCCTCGTTAATATGAAGTCATCGCTAAGGTTAAAGTAAAGCACGATGTCCAATTATTTTGTTGTTATTAATATGGTGAATCTAATGAAACTTGTCCCAGACGTGTACTTGTATAATTTCCAGCAGCGATGTAACATTCGAGGTGCATTCAAGTTCTAAGGCCTACGATTTTTTTTTTCTAATTAACTACTCACCCGAAATCGATGAAACTGGCGTTATTTCTCGACATAATCGCCCTGCAGACGTACACATTTTCACAACGCTGAAGCCATGATTCCATGGCAGCGGCGAAGGCTTCTCTAGGAGTCTGTTTTGACCACTGGAAAATCGCAGAGGTAATAGCAGCACGGCTGGTGAGTGTCTTTCATTGATGGAAAAAGCCAAAAGTCACTAGGAGCCAGGTCAGGTGAGTAGGCAGCATGAGGAATCACTTCAAAGTTGTTATTACGAAGAAACTGTTGCGTAACATTAGCTCGATGTGCGGGTGCGTTGTCTTGGTGAAACAGCACACGCGCAGCCCTTCCTGGACGTTTTTGTTACAGTGCAGGAAGGAATTTGTTCTTCAAAACATTTTCGTAGGATGCACCTGTTACCGTAGTGCCCTTTGGATCGCAATGGGTAAGGATTACGCCCACGCTGTCCCAGAACATGGACACCATCATTTTTTCAGCACTGGCAGATACCCAAACTTTTTTTGGTGGCGGTGAATCTGTGTGCTTCCATTGAGCTGACTGGCGCTTTGTTTCTGGATTGAAAAGTGGCATCCACGTCTCATCCATTGTCACAACCGACGAAAAGAAAGTCCCATTCATGCTGTCATTGCGCATCAACATTGCTTGGCAACATGCCACACCGGCAGCCTTGTGGTCGTCCGTCAGCATTCGTGGCACCCACCTGGATGACACTTTTCGCATTTTCAGGTCGTCATGCAGGATTGTGTGCACAGGACCCACAGAAATGCCAACTCTGGAGGTGATCTGTTCAACAGACATTCGGCGATCAACCAAAACAATTATCTCCTCTTTCTCGATCATGTCGTCAGACCGGCTTGTGCGAGCCCGAGGTTGTTTCAGTTTGTTGTTACGCGATGTTCTGCCTTTATTAAACTGTCGCACTCATGAACGCACTTTCGACACATCCATAACTCCATCACCACATGTCTCCTTCAACTGTCGATGAATTTCAGTTGGTGTCACACCACGCAAATTCAGAAAACGAATGATTGCACGCTGTTCAAGTAAGGAAAACGTCGCCATTTTAAGTATCTAAAACAGTTCTCATTCTCGCCGCTGGCGGTAAAATTCCATCTGCCGTATGGTGCTGCCATCTCTGGGACGTATTGACAATGAACGCAGCCTCATTTTAAAACAATGCGCATGTTTCTATCTCTTTCCAGTCCGGAGAAAAAAAATCGGAGGGATTAGAACTTGAATACACCTCATATATGCGTGGTGTGGCATAATCAACACACACTTTACTGGACCATACATTCTCCTAGGACGTCCAACTGGCGAGACGTACGTACGATTCTTTCAAGAAGAAATGCACCACTTGCTCGAAGATGTTCCACTTGTTTCAAAATTGGAAATGAGTTTCTAACATGATGGTACGCCTGCACATTTCACCATCGCAGTTACTAGACATTTAAATTAACATTTTCCCCAGAAATGGATGGGTTGCGGCGCAATACGCCTGTAACTATCTAGATCGCCAGATTTAACGACAATTTATTTTGTGTATGGGAATGGATGATGGAGTTCAAGGACAATATTGGAAATGTAAAATTTGAGTTGGAAAAATTTAAATCAGAAGTAGAAGGAATGGTAGAATCAAAATTAAACGATGTGAAGACAGAAGTGGGCAAAATAGGGGAGGAAGTTGATTCCGTTAATAATAAGGTCAGTGCATTAGAGATTAATTTAGGTAATGAAATGGAAAAGGTACAGCACGAAATGAACAGCAATGTAATGAAGACTGTGCAACGACAAGATAATTTTGAAAAGGCAACTACAGCTGATGTAAATAATTTAACGGATAGGATGGCGGGTTGTGAAATGGAGGTAAAAGAATGTAGTGGGAGAATTGATCAGGAAAAGGTGCAGCTACAGCAAAATATTGAGGAAGTGCGAGCTGAAATAGGTAATGTAAATGTTAGTCCACTTGTAAATAATTCGTGGTTTTCAACTGGAAATAATGTTTTTATAATGATGGCAGTTACCACCCAGTAGATTTTCACGCCGCGTGTAAGGATGGATTTGTTAAGGGGATGAGTGACCAAGATAAAATTAAATTGGTAAAAAGGCAGCTTGAGAGTAGTGTGCAGTCGTGGGCTAATTTAAATAATCATTTGTTCGAGACCTATGACAAGTTTGAGATTTGTTTCTTGAATAAGTACTAGAGTGAAGCAATTAAATAAGTAAATAAATAAAAACGCGGCTTCAAAACGAATTTCTTAACGGTCCAAATTTCAAGTATTGCAAAGGTACAATTCGCGAATTTTGTGTGCGCGAACTGGGTAAGTTAACGCATACAAATCGGAAATCACGACGTTAAAGAGAGAATAACCAGATGATTTGCAATGGAATTTGGTGCATAGTCCAACGCAATCGATTGATGTGTTTTTAGATTTTGTTGAAAAGTTGGAACGAGCATTGAAGTTTAAACCAAATCACGATAACGGAGGAGGAAATGGTAGTCACAATTGGAACCATAATAGTAATAATGGTAATTATGGGACCCACAGTAATAACAGAATCAACACAATCACAATGGTAATCAGCAGAATAAATTTTATAAAGGTCGATGCAGTGGGAATTATCAGGAGGGAAATCACGCAAGGGAACATATTGATATGCGATCGGGAAACTGATAAACGCCGCGTCTCTTGTCAACCCAGAATGAGAGCAGATCCATCTATCAGCAGTTGCTGAAGCTCGTAAGCGATGGTGGGGGAAGCGACATCGTTGAAGAAAGTTCAACACTTTTCAAATGTTTGTAAACCTATGGGACCAAACTACGTTGGTCATCAGTCCCCAGTCTTATATACTAAGTTAAACTAACGTAAGGACAACACACATCCATGTCTGATGGAGGATTCGAACCTCGGACGCGGAAGGCCGCGCGATTCGTAACATGGCGGCTACTCCCGCGCGGTAAACACTTTTCAACTTAAGTGTAAACTTAGCATAACAGTGAGCAAGTTGTGTGTTTCTATGTGAATGTTGACTAGTACGTGAGGTGGTGGGGGATACATGTGTAAGAAATTCATGTCTGTTGAAACTCGGCTTAACAGTGCGTTTAAAAGGAGTGACCGTACATCGGTAACCGTAAATTTCTTCGTCCCTGCATGACAGGTATCAAACGACACCTGTCATGCAGGGACGAAGAAATTAACGGTTACCGGTGTACGGTCACCCCTTTTAAATGCCATGTTACTTGTGACAATTTCGTAAAGGGGGCCTGAAGATGGTGCGATTATAGCACCGAAACCGGTCCCCTAGTTAATTTAAAAATTGAAATAGCTGTTGGTACTTTGTTTCAATCTACACCGTTTTACGAGGTACGACCAGAAAGTAAAGTCCGTTTGCATATATAAAACAAACGTGTACAGGTACAGAAAAAATATTTATTGTGTAAAAATCTACGACTGTTAAACTACTTTTCTACATAGCTGCCGAAATTTTGTAGGCACTTGTCATAGCGTGGCACAAGTTGCTGTATGCCTTCATCATAGAAGGTTGCCGCCTGTGTATTCAGCCATGTGGTAGCATGTTCTTTCAGCTCGTCATCGTTGAAGTGTTAACAGGACAAAATTTAGGTGTAAGAAGAGGATTTCCATCAAAAGGTGGTGTTTGTTTCCACGATAGTGCCCGATCTCATGTGGCGAATGTGACCAAACAACTCTTACGGGAATTTCACTGGGACGTGTTTGATCATCATCCGTACAGCCCGGACCTCGCTCGTAGCCACTTTCATCTCTTCTTACACCTAAAAATCTGTCCTTGTGGTCAAAATTTCAACGATGATGACGAGCTGAAAGAACATGCTACCACATGACTGAATACACAGGCGGCAACCTTCTATGAAGAAGGCATACAAAAACTTGGGCCACGCTATGACAAGTGCCTACAAAATTTCGGCAGCTATGTAGAAAAGTAGTTTAACAGTTGTAGATTTTTGTAGAATCAATATTTTTTCTCTATCTGTACCAGTTCGTTTTATATAACCAAACGGAACTTACTTTATGGACGTACCTCGTATTTAGCGATTTAAGTTCTTTCACGAATCCGTGGATTTATGTTGAGTTCCTGCTGAACCACCATTTATGAACATGGAAGTAGTATTTTGACCAGTGGAAATCACTCTGGACAAGGCTGTTGTTCTCAAACACAGGAACCAGCCTGTAGTCGCCGAGTGTCGGCACCGGCGTATACAAGCGAGTGCAGCGGCCGTGGAGTCGGGGTTTTCCCGCTCTCTGGCTGTGCTCTGCCGACGCAAGCGCTGTCCTCTGCGCTCTTAATGGCACCGTTTTTCCCCCGCAGCTCGGATCAGAGAGCTTCGGAGACGAAGAAACTCCGACAGCGGGGACGACCGGATCTCTCTTCCTCTCTCTCTCTCACTCTGTATATCTTTCTCTCTCCGTGGCAGCACACTTCAAAGAATTCCATTTTCCATTTTTATTGTATACGCAAACCGTTTCTTTTCGCACAAAAATGCATCGAGCATAAGAAACGGCTCTTCCTCTCCCTCGGAGATCAAAGAAGGACACGGAAAGCTTTATTACGATTCGGTACGACATTTCCCCCTTAATTCGCCCTCGCCTTTTGCGACAGAGGTAAGGACCGTGGGAAGTTCAGGTATGGGATAAAGAGGTGGTTCTCCGATGCGAACTCTCAAGGCCCCGCGTCTCGTGTCAAAAACGGATTTCGTGTTGGTAGGCGATGCCTCACTGCGGAGGAATGTACTGATATGGAATATAGCGCAGACAACGAAACCCGAAGTACGAGAAAATTCTCTAAAAATTAGATCGTGAAAAAATTTCTTATGTTTAAAGTGACAGGTTTCGCTAGTTTTCGATTATCTTCAGACTACTTCCATGGGCGATGAGCAGAGGTGGTGGAACAGTAGGGCACTCCTGTTGACTGCCTCTACTCCGCTCGTCTCCGCTCACACCAACCGAGGTGGAACAGTGGTACCACATTGCACTCGCATTCGGAACGAGGGTGGTTCAGATCCGACTCCCGTCATACTGATATCAGTTTTCAGAAAAAAATGCCAGGATGGTTCCCTCGAAATTGTACGGCCGATATCCTGTCCCATCCACATCCAAATAATCCGAGGTTAAGCTCCTTCACTAATGATCACGCTGTAGACGGGAGATTAATCTTGCTTCCTTCTTCCTCTGATCATTGCTCTTGCTCGTCTAACGATGATCACAAATAATTTAAACTTTTTAGTCCAAGATTTAAACTAGAAAGAACACGTAGATAATGTCGTGGGAAATGCGAACCAGAGACTGCGTTTTATTGGCAGAACCCATAAAAGATGCAACAGAACTACTAAAGAAATTGCATACACTACGCTTGTCCGTCCTTTTTTAGAGTATTGCTGCCCAGTGTGGGATCCTTATCAGGTGGGTATGACGGAGGACATCGAAAGAGTCCAAAGAACGGCAGTTCGTTTTGTACTGTCACGATACAGGGGCCCCCTTTACGAAACTGTCGCAAGTAACATAGCATTTAAAAGGGGGTGGCCGTACACCTGTAACCGACACCTGTCAAAATGTTTGTGTAGCTTATGGGACTTAACTACGGGGTCATCAGTCCCTAAACTTACAAACTACTTATGAAATAGCTACTACTAAGGACGGCACAAAAATCCATGCCCGAGGGGGGGGGGATTCGAACCCCCGACCGTAGTGGCCGCGCAGACCATGACTGGAGCGTCTCAGTCCTCTCGGCCACCGCGGCCGGCGACACCTGTCAAGCAGGGACGAAGAAATTTACGGTTAAGGGTGTCAAGGGCCACCATTTTTAAAGGAACTATTAAGCCGGGTTTCCACAGACATGAATTTCTTACACATGTATTCCCCCACCACCTCACGTACAAGTCAACATTCACATGGGAACACACAACTTGCTCACTAACTTACGCGTAAGTTGAAAAGTGTTTACCGCGCGGGAGTAACCGCCATGTTACGAATCGCGCGGCCTTCCGCGTCCGAGGTTCGAATCCTCCATCGGACATGGATGTGTGTGTCCTCCTTACGTTAGTTTAACTTAGTTTATAAGGCTGGGGAATGATGACTAATTTAGTTACGGAAATGATACAGGATCTGGGATGGGAATCATTACAACAATGGCGCTTATCGCTGCGGCGTGAGCTTCTTACGAAACTCCAATCGCAAACATTCTCCTCCGAATGCGAAAATATATTGTTGACTCTCACCTACATAGGTAGAAAAGATCATCAGAATAAAATACGAGAAATCAGAGCTCGAACGGAGAGATTCAGATGTTCTTTCTTCCCGCGCGATACTCGAGACTGGAATGGGAGATAAATAGTATAAAGGTGGTTCGATGAACCTTCTGCCAGGCACTGAAATGTGATTCGCAGAGTATCCCAAGTAGATGTAGAAGTATGCAGAAAAGTGGCTGGCCGAGTTCTCCACACTCGTCCTGCAAACTGGCAACTTACCACATTAAATGAAACAAGCGAAAAGTATACCCTTGCGGAAACCAGGTACACCGAATGACAACTGCTTATCGCTTATCACCAGCGATGAATACCGGAAGAAAGATGTAACTTGACATATTCGGGTGAAACACGATTTCAACTGCCGATGGGAGGCAAAGTGTGTACGCTTGGGGAAAGATATTTACTCTCTGTCTTTCTTACTTTACCATATTTCAGAAAATGCGTTTATTCCTCGCTATCGTCTACATAATATAATTCAACACAATGAATAAATGTTCAAATGTTTATAGAACTTATGGGACTTAACTATGGTGTCATCAGTCCCTAAACTTACAAACTACTTATGAACTAGCTTAGCCTAAGGACGGCACAAATACCCATGCCAGAGGGGGGATTCGAACCCCCGACCGTAGTGGCCGTACAGACCGTGACTGGAACGCCTCAGGCCCCTCGGCCACCGCGGCCGGCACACAATGAATAACATGCTTATGTAAACCTCAGCTACCCATGTGCGTAAAAGTGTATCTGTTTTGACGTCATCGTACAACTGTTTGTCGTATAATTCAGGCAAATAACGCACCAGTTGTCACATATATATATATAATTTTATGTCATGTTTGGTGACGCCTTACTTCAAGTACTACGAAATTTATTTGCTGTTAGGCAGCGTCATTAACAAAATACTTGCATCTTATCGACAATCTGATGTAGACTATGCATATATGCTGCAAGTATTTGTTAATCATATTGCCTAGCGGCAATTTTATGAAACTTGATAATGGGATAATGTCGTCTCGAAACGTGTCGTGATGACATAAAATATTCTATATCTGACAACTGGTGCATGATTTGTCTCAATTATTAAAGGTCTGTCTGGCGCTTGCATTGGGCACTCGGAACAACAGTAGCGCCCCTAGCGGAGAAACAGCCAACCGTAGCGGCACTATCAATGTACGGTGTAACACGAAGTCAGGAAGCGACATGAGCGCTCCAAGCGCCAGCACTGCAGTAACTGAATAACAGAACTTTTTTTTAATGTTTTTATTTCCATATTTCCCAATCGTTAAAAGTAGTGATGGATTTTACAAAGTTAGTATCAAGCTGTAGTAATAAAAAGTACAAACGGTGCAGACATCGGTTCACAGTAGCAGAAACGTAATTGTATTATAGATGCGGGTCGCTAGTTGAGCTATAAATTAAAAAAAGTGACTATTTGTTCAACTACATTGAGGAACGACTAGTTAGCAAACAATTCTTCTGTGAAAAGACAGATCATCTAACTTTTTAATCAATAAAATTCTTCCGGGTGTGAGATCGCATTGTCAATCTTCAAAAAACTGTCTGACGTTTCGAACACTGTTGCAAATGGCCTTGCCTGGGTATTTGTCTGACTGGCCATAACGTCGGATAGTTTTTTGAAGAATGACAATGCGATCTCACAGACTGAAGAATTTTATTAATTGAGATAACGGCCGAGGAAGCATACGCATGCATTTAATTTCTTATTTAGACTTTTCTGTTCTCGGTGGTCTTAGGGTAAAGGGCTCGACTGGAAACCGATAGATCGCGGGTTCGAAACCCGGTCAGACCTCGGATTTTTTCAGTCTGCGTTTCAATCCATCCTTTACCTCTCAACGATCTGAGGAGTCGCCAGAAACGACACGTGGTCCAGACTCTGAGTTAAGTTGTAGGTCCCCTTTCCTCAGTTGGATAACTGGGGTAAGCTAGGACACACAAGTCGTCGAAGTGGCGTCCAATTGAAAGCGCATTGAGGCGCTATGCTCCGATGCCCGAGGCCGTTCTCCGTCGGGGTTCGAATCCCCATGCGAGCATTTATGTTTGTTTCGTCTTTAGTATAAGATAGTTCATAAATAGTTTGTAAGTTCAGGGACTGATGACCCCGCAGTTAAGTCCCTTAAGCTTCACAAACATTTTTTCCAATTGAAAGACTTGCACCAGGCCAACGAGACACTTGAAATTATTATTATTATTAGACTTTCTGTTTAATTAAGGATCGCGCCGCAGATTATATGGCGGACAATGTGATCAAATATTGAAAATGGGCCGTTGTGACGAGTTTGAATACATTAACCCGATCTGCATATTACTACTGATTTATTTGTAGTCTCAGAAACGTTGTTTGATTCAAGATATTTGGCTCCTAAATAGCTTTGTTAATCATTTCAGTGTAATGAATTTGATGGAGGTGCCACAAGTTGCATGTAATACATTATAACAACGGAATGTTAGATGTGATATGTGGTGATCTACAAATTTATTTTTTAAGAGTCGCTTTTTTCCTGTTGGCGATGGTTACTCTCTCTGTTTTGGTCAAAATCAAGAAATACCTGCTTAGCGAAATCAGTGAACAGATTTCAGCAACGCTCACTGCCTTCATTCCTCATGAATTAGATGAAATTTCTGACCATCGAAAATTATGACAAAGGAATAAAATAAATGTCGAGAACCAACTCAAGATACTTCAACGTGTCCTGTAACAAGAAACAAAACTGAAGAAAGTTTGCCTACCTACATTAATTGTCTATGGGTTCGCCAAATGCGAGGTACAGTCTGAAAAACTGCGAAATTTTGTCTATTTTGTGCAAAAGCTCGAACGTTATTCATGTACGTAACTACGAAGAACGTCCAGTTTGGTCACAGCTCCTGGCGTACAAGAACAACGGATTGGCCCTTAAGACTATTCAATCTATTCATTAAGGACAGTTAAGAGAAGGGAATGTCATCGCTAAGCTTTCAACGAGATAATGAAGGTGGACTAATGTACACACTAGTCTTATCCGCAGAAATATCATTTCCAAGGTCTGAATTCATCGAATACAAAAATCATTTTTTATTTTACCTTAAACTGATCATACTTGTTTCGACCAGGAGCACATAGATTGAAAGGGGTAAGCAAAATAATTTTCACTTATTTTTTGCCTGTTATACAGCCTTGAGCATGTTTTGTTACAAAAACCTAAGCTATAATTCTGTAGAAAACAAATTTATGTAACAAAAGTTCAAATGTTTGTAAAGCTTATGGGACTTAACTACGGGATCTTCAGTCCCTAAACTTACAAACTACTTATGAACTACTTACGAACTGGTACGGCACAAATATCCATGCCCGAGGGGGGATTCGAACCCCCGACCGTAGTGGCCGTGCAGACCGTGACTGAAGCGCCTCAGTCCCCTCGGCCACCGCGGCCGGCATTTATGTAATATTTTGTATCATTTCATTAATCGATATAACATACTGTACTTAATTTCATATCTTTGCTGTAAACCAAAGACTTTGTTTTATCTTTGGAGTGTGTGTTACACTCGCAGTTGTTGCGTTTAAAGAGTCTTTGTGTGACCTTCGTGAAGGAGAGTCGATGTCTGATTATGGTAGAGTTGAGTCGATGAGTAGTAGCTGTGAAACTGTCGGGTTTGTCTGTGAGTTAGACTCGAAGAGTAGAAATTCAGACAGTTTTGAAGAAACGCAGCCAAGTCTGCAGATTGTATTTTTGCATGGAAATTAATCTGTCTCAAATAAGGAAAACTTGTACTTTTCTATTGTTATGTATGGTAGTCTGTATTTGAACTATTGTAGATGGTGTTTGTCTTTTTGTTAATGAATACTATTTAGTGCAGCTTGCATTTATCATTTTTACCCTGAGTCATTTTACCAGTTCCTCGTTCCTTTCACCAATTTCAATTGCTATCAGTTCTGATCATTGTTTTTTATGATAGTGTTGCATAATTACTGTGTTTGTAAATGTATGTGCTAATTAAAACAGTTTAGTGTAGAGATTGTCATGATCAATTGGGCTATTAATGAGAGCAAGAAGTAGTTTATTCATAAATGCAGTAAAGTTCATAGTTAGAGATTTTCTCAGTCTTTATGAAAGTACAAATTATTAAGTCAGTTAATGTTAGTAACAGTTAAAGTGATTTGTCTGATCAGAAGAGAACTAGATCACGTAAAGAGAAGAGAAGTATTTGCAGTTAGTGAGACTTGAAACCATTACCAGGTTTGTAGGACTTTTTTTATTACGTTGAATCAGTAGGGTAATTGTTGTTCAGATAGGCACATTATCAAGTGCAGTGATGTTGGTATCTAATTAATATCAAATATCTTTGACATCCTGTTAATTCAAGTAACAAAATTATCACTATAGTATAGCACGCTCTTTTTGTTGGCTCTCGCAGTCGAATTGTGCAAGTATAGTCTGGCTACTGGTATATGGTGCACGATAACAGATCTGAACTTTTCATTTGCTCACATTGTCTCTCACACACGAGATTAATGTGTACACCAATTACGAGTTTTAATTACTGTCAACTTATTGACTACTGTACAATTTAAAGTGTTATCCGTTGCGCATCAAACAAGACCAAATTTACGTAAGACCATTGCATTCCATGTCAGTTGCAATTTATTCTAACAGGGCAAAGGAAGGTACTAAGTCTAATTGCTTAGTCAAATTATTTTAGCGGGGACGGTCTTTTAACACAAACAGTGACACGCTCGCCCCAAACACTTACTACCTTTAGCATCCTTTCAAACAAACACACTACTTTTAAGATAATGAAAGGACAGCTGCATGCCCAATCTTCTAACGAATTTTCAGGGTACTTACTAATTTTATTATACTACGAGCATACTGGAACAGCCAAGAGAAACGTTTTCTACAAAGGATTAGTTTAATAGAAAGTTACATACTGGAGTCACAAAGCAATGTTAATTAATCCGCGACAATGTTAGTAGCGATAGTTCGGCATTGACAATACAACACCATTGAAACAACACTGAGAAACAAAGCGAACACGGTAAGCCCCGTACAACAGCCTACTGCATTCAAATGTCTTTCTAGTCCACGTTTGTCGATTGTTAAAGAAACATCGATAATCACTGAGAAATTACACACGAAAGTAGATGGGAACAATGTCTTTCAGAAGGGTTGAGACTAGAAATTACAAATTCCTATGACGAATTGTATAGACGGAAATAAAAATCTTAGAGAAACCATTCACTTCAACATCAAAAGCTACGATGAACATTCAAAGGGGCTAAACTTTAGTGGTGTAGAGATATGTGCCGCCAGATAGCACTGCTTCACCTTTAATAAAAAGGAGCTGAGTGGACGTCGAGCTTTCAAAGCGAGAGAAATTTAATAAAGGAAAATCTTCTCGATGTAGGGGTGGGTATATTCCTGCTCCCCTTATATCGCCGCTATCCGTCGTTCGCTCAGAGGGGAGGAGAGAGGCACTGAAGACACTGTTCCTCCTCTTACTGCGCGTAGTGGTTCGCTGGACTTTCAACCATAGCGCTTCATATATCAGGCCGTCAATACATAAGTTCTTTTTGGTTTTCTTAAACCACTTCAGACGAATTCCGGGACGCCACCTTAAGCAAATATGTAGCGGGTAATCTAGAATGAAATTTGTATGTTTGAAAATTTTTATGAGATGTAGGTATACGACGGAACGTGGATTGCTGATAAAATTGTCCATAATTTTACGATTTTAATGTGAATTATATGAAGACTGATGACACGATAGTCAAATGTCATCTACAGTAATAATTTTTTTCAATTCAAATGCATGGAACATTAACGAAAGGCGAGCAAGTGATATCGTTTGTAATTCCAGTT
This sequence comes from Locusta migratoria, assembly GCA_026315105.1. Taxonomy (NCBI): domain Eukaryota; kingdom Metazoa; phylum Arthropoda; class Insecta; order Orthoptera; family Acrididae; genus Locusta; species Locusta migratoria. Next base: position 451,058,608 of record CM048746.1, read on the forward strand.
ATTTCGCTTCGAATGCAGTATGAGTTTTGTATTATTTCCTTGTACACATGATATTTTCACAAACAGCAACGAATTTTTCAGTACAATACTATAAACCTAGTAAAATCCTTATTTTTTGTGGAAGATTCGCAAAAAAAGTTGTCCTTTTTAAGAAAAATGCACGGTTGAAAGATTTCTTGCATTCCGTTTTCGGTGTATATTCGTAAGGTTTTCAGGTTGTTAAAAGGTAGAAGTTGGTATAGGTTATAATCACGTGGCGGACTAGTTGGAGATAAGACACATGAATATGCTAGCGTATTATGCATACTTTCACTCCATAATGTCATACGGTACTATTTTCTGGGTTAAATCATCAGGCCAGGCTAAAGTTTTCAGAGTCCAAAAACGTGCGATATGAATCATTTGTGGTGTCAAGAACATCCAGCGTAGGGCTATTTCAGGAACTGGGGATACTTACCGCTGCTTCCCAATACGTTAATTTTATTGTCTAATGAAATTTGCCATTAACGTATTTCTTTTTTTCAGACCAATAGCTCAGTTCATGGGATAAATACTAGAAACAAGAATAACTTTCACGAAGGTTTAAAGTCACTTACTTTGGCTCAGAAAGGTGTCGAGTATTCAGCAATACAGATTTTCAACAACAAGCCAACGGCAAACTATAAAATCCAGTTTGAAAAAGTCTAAAGGATTTTTTGGTGGCTAGCTCCTTCTAGTTCATTGATGAACTTTTTAGCAGAAGTGACTGATGTATGTTATCGTATATAATATTCACAAATGTGAATATTGTGTGCAGTCTGACTTCAGTACTAATATTGTGCAGTTTGTGTTCCTTGTATATAGGTGTTGTAAAAAATTCTAAGCATTATAATAAGCACCTAGTATATTTAACATTTAGTATGTAGTAATAAGTTGTACGTCCTTTGAAGTGTAAATATTCCTAAGATATTTTTTCTGACCAATTCCAAATCCACAAAGGCAATTACATATGTGATCTGTGGAAGGTACATTAACAAATATGCTCTCATTTCGTAAGTATTTATTGTGTACTTTGTTCGGACATGTTCTACAGGCAAGAGGAGTTCCTCAATTTGGATTTACTGGAACGAAAAGTACATCTAATATAATCATCTGAGATGCTGTGATCGAGTTTTCAGGCGTAAGTACTGTATTCGGAGGAGATATAGGTAGGAAAAGTTTGAGAATTAGATGTGTTGAAAGACAGTTTAATGCTGAAGATACGTATACTGGACCTAATTTGGTCAATTTGATGAACGTTTAAACTGGTATTATGACTCGTTTAAAAGCAGTATACACCGAACAAGTGGATTTCAGACGGAGACGACTCAACGTCGTTTAGTAACAAAACCAGAAAATACTGAGCAATCAAAGGTTTGTGCACTCAAGGAAACAATGTAAAAAATAACTAGAAGCAGAAGTATGTAAAAAATTCTTTTGTCTATATCAAGGTCAATACATAAGGCATACAACTTCCACCATATTATGTCAGTGAAAAATCTTGAGTAAATAACATTCTGGTGCTACGTAAAAGTCGATTAGAATTGACATACTTATCCTTCATACTATGGAGCTTTTCCCCTGTTAATCAGCAACATCACGACAAATCCTGAAGAGTACTTTACACACAGTTTTCCTTCTGCCTGTACAGATCCCCTGATATAATTTGATTTTCGAAAGATTTAATCAGTTTCTGAGATGATAGTTTTAGTTAAGAAACATTACAGTAGACCAGCCATAGTCGTTATGATTCTCGTTGATGCAGTATCTAGAGAACATTCACGTCAGAACTACTTACGACAGAATAGCAGTCGTAAAAGGCAATTCTAGTGAACCGTTACGCAGAACTGATTCGGAGCGCGGCATGAATAATGGTATTAAGTACTGCATTTCCAGAGTTTAAGAGCTACAGTAATTACACCTGTTGACATGCGATAACAGTTCCATTTCTTTTTATTGTTACATTGCTGCTTACCGTTTATCTTCATTATACTGCACTGCATTAATGAACAGTTCTACAAAGTAGTTACGTTTCTTGTTTTCGCGAGCGTGATTTAAAGCGAGGGGCTGGGGTTTCTAAACGATAATAGCTACCTACGACGCAAGAAAGCGAGAGAAGTAACTGTATCCTAGCAATTACGTTACACGCACTGAAGCAACCACACAACTGAGGCTATAACTGCCATCAGATACAATAACTATAGTTTTTTTACTGAATTTTCTTGTACCAATTATGTAGACTACTATACTAAGCCCGCGTTACTTTTGTAAAGCTTAACATGGATAAAATACACTATCGTTTGCAGAAATTACAACACCATGACGGAAACGCTTGAAATGAATGAACTTAATAACACTGGTATTAAACGTGACAATTTACAAATTATTATCTTTTCAAATCTATACGTGTCCTTTGAGCCCTTCTGTTCATTATGTCGTGTGGCCACCATCGCCGCAGTTAGAGATGCTATACAACGTGGCACTGAGTGAAGAAGGTTTTGAATACGTTCCCTGAGGGATTTGTCTCTACGCAGTTTGTATCTGAGTCCACAAATCTGTGATAATAGTTATTGGAGGACCGACCAGCCATCTCACAGATATGTTCGATAGGCTACATGTCTGGCGAACGAGCAGGCCAGGAAAGCAAAAGCAATGGTACCCGTCGCTCTTCGAAGAAGGCCAGTGCATTCCTGAAAATATGTGTCCAGGCATTTTAACCCTACCCGTCCTACACCACCGGTTAGTATACGATAATTAGAAAAATTAACCCGTGTGTCTAGTTATCTTAATTGGGTGGAAAGGATATATAGGTAATGGAGCCGATGTTGTAGCGGAGATTATAATTAATGTTTAAATGAAAAATGCGGAACAAAGCAGCGTGTCTAGTTTGGTATTACATTTTAGTTTTGACACATACAGAGATTAACAGGACAATGTTAATACATTACAGAAATAAAATATACAAATCTAATATATAAAGCAGAGTGTCCGTATATTTGTACGTGTTGCATACAAATCTACAGTTTTGTTCCAATCTTTATGAAATTTTGTACATGTAAGCTTCAATCCACGAGGACGGTCGCCGTAAGTGTAAGAATCACATACGATACATAAGTCACGAGTTACGACGTCATAAACAATGAGATGCGCGGAAAACTGCTGCCATAAGCGACAATGCTACTCATTTTCTCCTAAACCACTGGACCGATTTCAATCAAATTTGGTACACATATTCCTTACGTGAGATAACATCTTCTGTAGGAGTACGAACTACATACGGCACATGGTTCAAGATATATAACTCAATAAACGATAGGAGTTGCAAGAAACTGCCATAATGTGATGAGATTTTACAAATACACTATATGAGAATCCGAGTACTTAGCGACTTGCAACAAACTTTAAACATAATTTCAAACCTTTATTAAACTTTTTCTCGCTGGCAACCACAATGAAATGATGAAAAAAAAAAAGTTTCTCGCTTACTACTTTTTCGCTGTTTATGGAGTAAAACTACGGCATTCCGTATGACGTTACAATTTATAATTTCTACACTACAAATTGTAGCCGCAGGAAATTTTATAGGCAATGTACACACATATCGTTGAATGTGCCTCCGAAATTGTAGCACAGTGCGAGCTGTAGTTCATGAGCTATGAGCACATAAAACAGTAACGTTAATAGAAAACCGCCCTATCACGCACCAAGTAGTAATCTATTACTTCTTTAAGACCAATTGTATTCCCAAGAAATTTTACCGACATGCAGAACGTATACAAATGAATACATACCTGAAAAATTATACAATTGTACCACATATAAATGAAGAAAAATATGAGATCGTGATAATTTTATGTCATTAGTGTTTTGACTTCTATCTTTCTTTGTTTGAATAATGCGCTTATAATTCTGTACATTATCCAGGACAGCGTTATGTTCTCCGATAAAGATAACATATTTTTAGAAAAAAGAAGATGGACAGAGAGAGAAGGGTAGGAGAAGTAATAACTCCATGCAGGAATAAATAAATAAATACCCGGGCAACGCCGGGTTTTCAGCTAGTACATATTTAAAAAATACAAATAATAAGGAAAAACACATAAATCATCGTTTTACATTACTGTAGGCACACATAAATGGAAAGCGGTGTTGGTCACTGTGTTGTTGTGTCACACATTGTCCTGTTGGAATGTGGCCTGAGGAGATGCCTGAAGCAGGGGGAGTACCTTAGGCTTCACAGCCACCTTTACGTACCGGTTGGTGTTCAAAGTGCCTTGAATGCGTGGGAGGCGAGATTGGAGTGGTGCCTGAAACCATCACACCTCGCGTTTGTCCGCTATGCCGCTCCACAATGCAGCCCCCCTAGGTAGTGCTCACCGCGGTACTACCGGACACGTATGCACCCATCACTGCAGGACACGTTGAAGCGGGACTCGTCCCAAATGATTACATTTTGCCATTCAGTACCCTAGTGACGGCGTTCACGTGCCCATTGCAGTCGGAGGAACTTGTGATTTCTGGACAATGGAAGCCGACCTCATGGTATCCGTGTAACCAACCTGCGTCAGACGATGACGGACTGTCGATGCAGACAAGTTCACATCTCTTGCAGTGCTACGGCGACGAGCCAACGCCAAGGATGACACTGTACGGTGATGTATGTCCATGAGGACAAGATGATGATCATCTCGTGCTGTAGTCTTGTTCCGAAGTCCAGTTCCTGCTCGTCGCTGCTTCCACACACGCATCATTGTCGTAGCAACATTCTCTGTGCGAGCCAAAATGTGACGGCATGACAACCCCGTTTCCTGGAGACAGATTATTATTCTCATTCGAACTCGCTCGCATCCCGAAATGGCTCCATTTGACGTCGAAGAGGCATCCTGGCACTCACTGTATTGTTTCCAGCTCTTCACCGACTACACTAGGCGCAACACCGACCCTGCTACACTACAAGAGAGACCGCTGCTGGGTCTACGTGTATCCAATCTCGCTGCAAAACGTATCACTCATTGCTTGCACACCCATAGCTACTTACACCAAGTAGTTACTCGGATAATTCCTTCTCGGTTTTGTACTTTTCACAAACGGTATTGTATATTTGTAGTTTGCTCGCTAACTAGTTGAGTCACACTACAACAATAATAATAAAATCATTATCTTGTAGTGTCAAACACACAATATGGTGTAATTTGGCGATAGTGATATATGCGCCACTATCTGTATTACACGATTACAGAGGATTAGATTAACCACCATAATGCGTGAGAAAATGAATTCATCGAAACATTTGCATCTATATTAAGACTCTTTAAGTCACCCCAAATGGTCAGAACATACTCAGTATCACAGTAAATAAATTACATAAATTTCAGAAACTACAGAGGAAATCCACAGAAATCTTTCTGTATGGAGAAAAAATACACTCATTAATAACGTGCCCTTTAAAAAGTAGAAAAACGAAAAGCAACTATAATTTTTTAATAAAATCGCAAACTTTAGTATTTATTTGCAACTAGTTTCAGTTCACAGATGGTCCATACTCTCAGTTGTCGTAGTACCTGCTCCGCCCCTCCAAAACTTTGGAATACGTCCACCTCTGGATTTAAACTAGTTTCAAATAAATTCTAACTGATTTATGATATGGATTAATTACACTACTGGCCATCACAATTGTTACACCTAGAAGATATGCAGATTAATAAAGGGGTATTCATTGAACAAATATATTATACTAGAACTGACATGTGATTACATTTTCACGCAATTTGGGTGCATAGAGCCTGAGAAATCAGTACTCAGAGCAACCACCCTTGGCAGTAATAACGGCCTTGATACGCCTGGCATTGAGTCAAACAACAGAGTTTGGATGGCGCTTTTTTTTTTTTTTTTTTTTTTTTTTTTTTTTTTTTTTGTGGTTTTAGGGCGCATAACTTCTATGGTCATTAGCGCCCAGCCAAGAACATAGATTCGCTATGATCTCAAAGAAAAAAGGTGACTGTCAGAACATCAACAAGAGGCTAAAAACGAAAGATAAAAGACAATTAAAAGGGTTAAATATCCTTGGATAAGTTGGCCAAGTTGATAAAACGCAAAACTCGAGCAGCTGCTCGTGTGTCATCAGCTAAAATTTCCTCCAAAGTAGACGGAAAGTGAAGGGCTACACGGAGATGATTAAAATTAACACAAGTCAGTAAAACATGTCACACTGTCAGCAGTTCACTGCAGGAGCACAGCGGTGCAGGGTCGGCGGAGAGCAAGTGACGGTGGCTGAAACGGCAGTGACCGATCCGCAACCGGGCCAGGATGACCTCCTCTCGCCGAGAGGGGCGTGAGGAGGTCCTCCAAGCGGTCGGGATCGGTTTTACAGTTCTCAATTTATTGTTGTACATTGAAAACCACGCACTGTGCCATTGCGACACGATACTCCGGCGAAGAGCCCGTTGAACATCGTCAATGGGACGCAAAAGGTAGCCATGCGAGGCAAAATAGCTGCGGCCTTGGCTGCTATGTCGGCGGTCTCATTCCCGGGCACTCCCTCGTGGCCAGGGACCCACAGGAAGGAAACGTGACAGCTGTCATCAGCTAGCAACTGGAGGGAGCGTTGGATCCGATACACGAGAGGATGGTTCGAGAAAGGGTCCTTAAGACTCTGCAGGGCACTAAGGGAGTCCGAACATATGGCATAGAAAGGTTCGCGGTGGCGGCAGGTATACAAAATGGCCTGGTGGAGGGCAAAAAGCTCAGCCGTGAAACTCGAACACCGGTCAGGGAGCTTGTATTGGAACCGGTTGTCCCTGACAACGAAGGCAGATCCGACACCGGCAGTGCTCTTGGAACCATCAGTGTAAATAAATATGGCATTATCGAACCGCGAACGGAGTTCGACAAGCCTCGAGCGGTATACCAAATCCGGAGTGCTCTCCTTGGGGAGCGAACTAAGTTCAAGGTGAGTGTGAACCTGGGCCTGATGCCACGGTGGCAATGGGCTTTCGCTCAACCGAAAGGTGGAAGGAAGGGTAGTAGGCGGCGAAACCGACCTACAGGTGGAAGCAAGGCAATCGCAGACAACTGATATTGGCGATCGAGTGAGTCGTCAAAAAATAATCGGTAAGATGGATGGTTGGGCATCGACCGCAGGCGGCATGCGTACCGACACAAGAGTATGTCACGGCGAGTGGTCAAGGGTAATACAGCAGCCTCGGCATACAGACTTTCAACAGGGCTAGTATAAAATGCTCCGGCCGCAAGACGTAAACCCCGATGGTGGATAGAGTTGAGACGGCGGAGAATCGACGGCCGTGCAGAAGAGTATACAAGGCTTCCGTAGTCGAGCTTCGACTGAACAATGGCCTGGTAAAGGTGAAGCAGGACGGTACGATCCGCTCCCCATGACGTGCCACTGAGGACACGAAGAACATTAAGGAATCGGGCACAATGGGCAGCCAGGTAGGACACGTGTGTGGGCCAGCAAAGTTTCCGATCCAACATGAGTCCCAAGAATTTCGTAGTCTCCACGAAAGGGAGAGCAACAGGGCCAAGATGTAGAGAAGGTGGAAGAAATTCCTTGTATCTCCAGAAGTTTATGCACACAGTTTTCTCAGTGGAGAATCGGAAGCCTTTTGCGATGCTCCAGGAATATAGACGGTCAAGACAGCGTTGAAGAGAACGCTCCAAGAGACACGTCCGCTGGGCGCTACAATAAATTGCGAAATCGTCAACAAAAAGAGATTCGGAGACGTCGGCTGAAAGGCAATCTACGATCGAATTGATTGCAATGGCAAAGAGCGCCACACTCAAGACGAAGCCCTGTGGTACCCCATTCTCCTGGCAAAAGGTATCTGACAAAACAGAGCCCACCCGTACCCGGAACTTGCGATCCGCCAAAAACGCTTGAATGAAAAGAGGAAGGCGGCCCCGAAGGCCCCATCTGTGCAATGTGCGGAGAATGCCCGCTCTCCAACAGGTATCGTATGCCTTCTCCAAGTCGAAGAACACTGCTACTGTTTGACGCTTCTTACGAAGTTGTTCATAATGAAGGTCGACAACATAACGAGGTGATCAGCAGCAGAGCGGTGTCGACGAAAACCGCATTGGATATTAGTCAGGAGGCGGCGAGATTCGAGGAGCCAGACCAACCGAGCGTTAACCATGCGTTCCATCACCTTACAAACGCAGCTCGTCAGAGAAATGGGGCGATAACTGGAAGGAAGGTGTTTGTCCTTCCCTGGGTTGGGGATGGGGACAACAATGGCTTCACGCCAACTTGTGGGAACATGACCTTCAGTCCATATGCGATTGTAGGTACTAAGAAGAAAGCACTTGCCCGCATCTCAATATGAATGGAATCGGGCCCGGGAGCAGAAGATCGGGACAGGGCGAGAGCACGGTCTAGCTCCTGCATGGTGAAGGCGACGTTATAATTTTCAGGATTAAAAGAGTGGAAAGAAGGCGGCCGTGCCTCCTCTACCTGTTTGCGAGGGAGAAAGGCAGGGTGGTAATGGGCAGAGCTCGAAACCTCCGCAAAGAAACGGCCCAATGCGTTGGCAACAGCAGCGGGGTCCACGAGGACTGCGTTCTCCACGGTCAGGCCAGGAATCGGGGAGTGGACCTTGATGCCGGATAAACGGCGTAGGCCACCCCAAACAACCGTGGAGGGAGTAAAACGGTTAAAAGAACTAGTAAAAGCAGTCCAGCAAGCTTTCTTGCTGTCGTTTATGATACGACGACATTGCGCTCTCATACGTTTATAATGTATGCAATTCTCCAAAGTTGGGTGGCGGCGGAAGGTGCGTAAAGCACGGCGCCGGGCTCTAAGCGCGTCGCGGCAGGCTGCAGTCCACCATGGGACCTGGACACGACGTGGAGAAGAGGATGTACGAGGTATGGAACGTTCAGCAGTGGTGAGAATAACCTCTGTGAGGTAGTCGACCTGACTGTCACAGTTGGGAAAATTCTGATCGTGAAAAACAGCCATGGAAGAATAAAGCCCCCAGTCGGCTTTGGAAATGTTCCAACTGGTGGGACGAGGAGATGGGGAATGATGCAGGAAGTGGATGATACAAGGGAAATGGTCACTTGAGTACGTGTCAGAAAGTGCATATCACTCAAACCGTCAGGCAAGCGGAGGAGTGCATATTGCGAGGTCTATATGGGAATAAGTGTGTGTTGTGTCTGAAAGGAAGGTCGGTGCACCAGTGTTGAGGCAGACAAGGTCGAGGTCTTGGAGAAGGTTCACCAAAAGGGAGCCTCTCGGACAAGGTGCCAGAGAGCCCCATAGGGGGTGGTGGGCATTAAAGTCACCTACCAACACGAAAGGTGAAGGGAGCTGGTCAACAAGGTGTAGCACATCTGCCCTAGTAAGGGCAGATGACGATGGCGAATAAATATATCAGAGGGAGAAGGTAAATGTGGATAAAGTGATGCGGACGGCAACTGCCTGTAGGTGAGTATGCAAGGAAAAGGGATGGAAATAGACATCGTCTCGAAGGAGCATCAGAACCCCTCCATGGGCTGGGACACCTTCCACGGGTGGCAGGTCGAACCGCACAGAGGTGTAGTGTGGAAAGTCTGCACGATCACGTGGACGCAACTTAGTTTCTTGTAGACAGATTAGAAGCGGGCAGTGCAACCGAAGGAGTAGTTTTAACTCCTCCCGATTGGAACGAATGCCGCGAATATTCCATTGAAGGAACGCCATGATAAAAATGAGAGAAGAAATAAGGATAAAAACCAACTAGCAAGCGGGGTCACCTCGACGGATTTCGAGGGAGCACTGCTATCGCTGCCTAGGGGCAAAGGTTCGACCGACGCGCCTGCCACCTCCCTGAGTTGATCAGGAGGGGCAGTTTCCACCGCCGGTAAAGGGCCGGGTGCCCGGCAGACGGAGCGACCCGGTGAAACAGAAGACGGCCAAGGCCGGCAACTGTTGGACGGCGTGACGTATGGGTCACGCCTCGGCGGGGAAGGAGAGGAACTCTTTCTTGTTGGCTCTTCTCGAAGAGTGACGGCGAGAAGAGGCAGTCGACATTTGGGAAGCCTGAGAACGCAGAAAATCCTCACGGACGGGTTCCTTTCTGAAAGTCCGGGCATCTTGTTTAGGTGCCCGCGGTTTACTAGAGGATGACGAAGACTGTGCTTTAGGAGCAGCAGGAGGGAGCGGGGACGTGGAACGGGCAATCTTCGGGCTGGCGGATCGCACAACTGTGTCAGCGAAGGTAAAATCACACGTCTGGGTACTCGAATCCTTAGTAGGTCGAGTAGAGGTAAGGACCTTACTGTATGTGCCCGCTGGGTGAACAGCGGGCTTTCGACTCGCCAATAACTTTCGAGCAGCAGATGTCGATACCTTTTCCGTAACCCGAATTTGCTGGATTACCTTCTCATCCTTGTATACAGGGCAGTCGCGAGAGGAAGCCGCATGGTCACCGTTGCAGTTTAGGCAGTGAGGGGACGGAGGTGGGCAATCCCCCTCATGGGCGTCCCTACCACAAGTGACACACTTTGCTGCATTTGGGCAACGTTCACGGGTATGGTTGTACCTGTGGCACTGAAAACAGCGCGTTGGGTTAGGTACATAAGGGCGGACGGAGATGACTTCATACCCTACTTTGACCTTCGACGGGAGGTCAACTCTGTCGAACGTCAAAAACACAGTACGAGTCGGTGTCAGCTGGTTATCGACCTTTTTCATTACCCTATGGACGGCTGTCGCACCCTGGTCGGACATATAGGATTGGATGTCTTCATAAGACAACCCGTCAAGGGATCTCGTGAAGACTACCCCCCGTGACGAGTTGAGTGTGCGATGTGCTTCCACCTTGACAGGAAACGTGTGTAACAGTGTAGTCCGGATGAGTTTCTGAGCTTGGAAGGCACTGCCCACTTCCAGCAACAATGTGCCTTTGCGCTGACGTGAACAGGTTTTAACAGGGCCAGCAATTGCATCTACACCTTTCTGTGTAACGAAAGGATTGACAGAATTGAAGTCTTTTCCGTCGGTGCGAGACACAACAAGAAATTTCGGTAAATTAGGCAGAGTCTTCTTTTGCTGAGGCGAATCTATCTTCCGTTTCTGGGTCAACGTCACTGAAGAAGAGAAGGAAGTCATCACGGAAGTGTCCCCCGTGATTACCGGCGTCTCCGATGGCGCGCTCCTTCTTAGTGGGGGCCCTCTCCGAGGGCTTACCCGCCTTAGGTGATTGTTCACACCTCAGGTCACACCTCCCGAGAACTGACGGAGGGACCAATCGGTACGTTCGGAAGGTATCAGCTCGGGTAATCACCCCTCCCTGGGTCTGGCCTTTACCAGGGGGTACGTACGTGCCCTACTTGTCTACCCGGGGCGGGGAATTACGCGTTACCCCGTCACCTGCTACGCATGATAATGCGTGGGTCGGCCTTCAGACACGCACAGGGAGGAAAGAAGAAGAATAGAGGAAGTGAAGAGAAAGAAGGAAAGAAGTGTCTCAAACGCCGAGGCGGAGACTAATGAGGAGGAGAAGAAGGCTAGGAGAGTACAAGGAGAGAAAGACAGAAACAAAGGGTAAGAAAGGAAGGAACGAAGGAAGAAAAACGAGAACAAGAACCACCGTAGCTCACGAAATATGCCCGTCTCCGAGCGAAGGCATAAACCGGGAGGGAAAGCGAAGCAGCTTGGGGCAGAAGAAAGGCTGCTCCGGCTCGGGGCCCCGTGCGCGCCACACACGTACCAACAAAAGAACTGTGGGCTCCCTGGGGGGTTGGATGGCGTGTACAAGTACAGGTACCCATGCAGCTTCAACACGATACTACAGTTTATCAAGACTAGTGACTGACGTATTGTGACGAGGCAATTGCTAGGCCACCATTGAACAGACGTTTTCAATTGATGAGTGATCTGCAGAATGTGCTGGACAGGGCAGCAGTCGAACATTTTCCGTATCCAGAAAGGCCCATACAGGACCTGCAACATGTAGATATGTAGGGTTTCGCACGGATCGAATGAAGGGTAGAGCCACGGGTCGTAGCACATCAGAAATGTAACGGCAGCTGTCGATGCGAACAAGAGGTGACCGAGACGTGTAACCAGTGGCACTCCATACCATCACGTCGGGTGATACACCAGTCTGGCAATAAGGAATACACGCTTCCAATATGCGTTCACCAGAATGTCGTCAAACGTGGATGCTGTAAACAGAATCTGGATCCACCCGAAAAAGTGACGTTTTGCTATTCGTGCACCCAGGTTTGTCGTTACGTACACCATCGCAGGCGCTCCTGTCTGTGATTCACCGTCAAGGGTACCCGCAATCATGGTCTCCGATAAACCGCAATCGCGATAGGCTATAATCCGACCTTTATCAAAGTCGCAAACGTGATGGTACGCATTTCTTCTCCTTACGCGAGGCATTACTTATTAGAACAATGTTTCACCAGGCAACGCCGGTCAGCTGCTGTTTGAGTATGTGAAATCGCGTTTCTAGCATGTCATGTTCGTGGTGTAGCAATTTTAATGGCCAGGTGTGTAACAACAACATAGCAAGAGGATGCATGTGCGGCAATTTGAATGCAGTCAGTTTAGCACTATGTGCATCTATCAAATCATTATATATGAGTATGCGAAAGAAGTGTAGCATTGGTTAGATAACGATGATTTTGGTATTAGCAACGATAAAGTTGTTCTTGCTTTAGGCTTGTTAGTTAAATTGGGAATTAAGAAAAGTGAAAGAGCTGCAAAGGATATCTCGACCCAGAAAGATGCATTCTATTGTGTAATATGGTGCAAGATATGCTCGGGAAAATAGGAGCAAACGATACGTGAAATCGCACAAAGAACATACGTTCAAGAATTAACCAGAATATTTTGAGGATCTAGCTACTATCGATATAAACCCGCCCAGGCGGCAAAAGCTTCACTTGACGAGGAATGACTGCTACTCTGACACGCGCATGGTGCATGTAAGAGTTCCAAATCATTTATAATGGAGGGGAAGCAAGAAGCAACTTTAAATATAATTTCGAACTGTTAGATTCATTTATTTTTTCGCTGTAAACACTTCAAACTTAACGCAGTAGGTTACTTATAAACTAAGAATCGGAATAATTATAAGCAATGTTTAAAAAATTATCAACTTGGGATGTGAAACTACAAGTTACGCAAAAACCATTTTTTTGCTTGTTACTCACAAGAGATAGACATGAAATATAGAGTGAATGAACGCCTTGTTGCGGAGCGGTGCTTCTTGCCGTCGGAGGTTCGAGTCCTCCCTAGGGCATGAGTGTAGTTGTTGTCCTTACAATTAGTTAGTTTAAGTAGTTTGTAAGCCTAGGTACTGATGACTAGAGTAGTTGAGTCCCATAGACTTACAAACATTTGAATCGTTTATTTTATAACTGCTTCATGGTAGTATAGCATTCACGTAACAGAATGAACACTTCATTCTATACACACCAATACACAACTACCGATCGATATATTTAATATGAATTTTTATATTTATTTTACTACGCTTTTTTTCAAAAATACAACAAATTAACGCTTGTTCCTTCTCTGCTATAATATTCCTGCACGGTATGTGATCCTCACCTGCTAGGTTTGATGGAAGTCATCTGAAACGAAGAAGGGCAGCTCATTTTGTATTATAGCGATATGATAGGTGAGTTGGAGTGGCAGTCTTTACAGAAAAGATTTTTTTCTGTTGCGTCAAAATCTATTTGCAAAATTTAAATCACGAATTTTTTTCTACGACTACGACGATATTTTGTTGACTCCCCACAGTGTGAGAAATAATCATCATAATAAAATAGGAGAAATGATCATAATAAAAGAAATCCAAGCTCGGAGAAAAAGATATAGTTTCTTTTTTCCGCAAGTTTGAGAAAAGAACAGCAGATAAATAATCTGATAATAGGTCTGGCACTTCTACCAGGCTCTTAACTGTGAATTTCAGAGCAGTCGTATAGATGCAGACGAGGTAAGGAATAGCGGTCCGACATGAAAGGGACGTCGTGAGCCGTCATTCGTGAAGGCCCCTCTGCCGGGTCGGAGTACGTCAGTCAGTCTCGCGTTTAACGAGATACGGCGAGAGACTGACAGCCTCTGGGGGCTTTGGCTCCTGCCACGCAGACCACCTTATCGTCTGAGGCAGCGCAAGCTGCCAGTAAGCGGTCGGTCGTATTGGAATAGCTGGCGAGCGTTCGAGACGCCTTCTGGACGATAACATCATACCACCAGCATAGCAAATATACCTCTGACACATTACTTCTCACCTAATGAGATTCCACGTTGCGCATCGCGAGGCCTCCCGCGTTGGAGGTTCGAATCCTCCCTCGGGCATGGATATGTGTGTGTGTGTGTGTGTGTGTTATCCTTAGGTTAGTTTAACTTAGTTTAAGTAGTTTGTAAGCTACGGGCTAATCACCACGCAGTTGATTCCGATAGATTTACAAACATTTGAACCTAACGAGATTTATCTTCGATAAATTTTTTATCTGTGGCAGCAACTGTGGTTTATAGGTTAAACAGCCACTAGTTGCAGATTTATTCTCAACCGGCTTCAAGCAGTTATTGCCCTTCTTGAGGTATCTGTACAGGAAACACTTACAGAATACTATACAAGTTCAAATATTACAGAAAATTCGAAGTACAATCACAGGATTAAAGGGGCAAGAGACATAGTAGGTATAAAGCTTTCTTGAAAGGTGACAAAATGTGAAACATTAATACGCTATTCTGCTCTATTTTGATAAAGGAAGGAACTATACAAAGCATTAAGTTCGTATAAACGAATAATTTTTAGTCACTTAGTTACTTTTTATTAGTTGTGTAATTTTTCCTGCTGACTACATAGTGTTGTGAAATCTGTTTCCTTTGCATGGTTTGCCATCTGCACGTCCCGTTTAAATATCAAAACGTTTATTCCTATTTCTCAACAGTTCAACAGTTGGTACTTAACGTTTCTGTGTCTTCACAACAACATCCGATTTTGTAGCTTCATCTGTTACGTCGTGTATAATGATGACGTGGAAACTATTTTAGACAATTTCGTCATGTATATTTAGATTAAAATGAATCATCTTCGTAGGGGCAAGATTATTATTTCGAGTTTGTAACACTGAAGAAACCTATTACAGGATCAGACACGCCGCTGCAGTTATTTTTTCTCGCTATCCAATTTTGACAACAAAAAACTGTACCTAGACCCAAGTTATGTTCAAGTTACCTATAAAATCCTATGAAAATACTTTAACTAATTTTCGAAGTTAACTTGTTGGAAACAAACAGCCTTACAAGGATCTTCGTAATAAATACATTTTATCTAGATTTAGGCACCATGTAACGCTTACTCCCCCAATGTTGCCATATGCCAACATCATATTTATCTGTTCCAAAATTCACTGTGACTAGGTTGTCTACCATTATTTCGAGGAAACAGAGAACATTAAGTTTGAATGGACTGACAAAATGTGTGCTGTTTCTTAATGTCTAGGTTGGAGCATATGCAGCAGGACTTTCAAATTATTACATCAAGGTAAAGGAAACAAAGCAATTTGAAAATTTCATTTACAGATTATTATCTAATGTGTAAATTAGTGATAAACAGTTTGAAAATGATGTTAGTTACGATAAAGGCCATATACTCTGCTCAAGGTGGCATATGGAGACATGCCAAATTTACCTTAAAAACTGAAAAAAAATCTAACAAATAAACATTCTAAACATTAAGAGAAGAAATATGGAAAGAATTGTTTTTCATAAATTAATAAATTTTGGAGTTGGCTAAGGGCGCCTTCATCAGAAGTTTAAAATTATGACTGATATGAGACGTAAAAAATCAGAGCGTGTTTTGCTCAAGTCGTCTAAAATAATTCCAAGTTTGTTCATAATAAAAATTACATTTTGGGTGAATACTAACAGAATTATAAAAGTTAAAACAGTCTGATGCCGCTCCTAACAGCTAGCACTACAGAAGTCCATAGCGGTTAGCCACATTGATTTAACTTTTATAAACCCTGCTAGTAGTCATCTGGCACGTAACTTTTATTATCAAAACACTTGATATTATATTGCACGACTTGAGCACAATAAGCTCTGATTTCTTACGTCTCGTGTGAGTCATAATCTTATACTTCTTTAGATGGCGTCGAAATATGGTTGAAGTTAATTTATTACATAACAACTTGCGGGCCGCATGTTTCCATTTACAGTAAATTACATATTACGGTTTCTACATTTAAGACAAGCTGTTCAAAATCATAAGGGTTTTAATCGATTTATTGAAGACAAGAGCCAAAATAGCATTTTATTTTAAATTTATTATTTATTTAGATTACCGGTTTCGGCAGTTTAACTGCCATCTTCGGATCTTAGAATTCATTCTTCACAACATGATTCATAAGATGAATGAAATCTAAGATCCGAAGATGGCAGTTAAACTGCCGAAATCGATAATGTTAATAAAAAAATAAAAAGTGATCTTTGCTCTTGTCTTCAACAAAATCATAAGGTTAATGTTTTTAAACAGACACGACGATAAAAAAATAATAAAAAAAACCCTTACGCCATAGTTTCATTCTGGTATTCTCAAGAGAGTTACAGTTACAGCTGAAAACGTCCTGAAAATTAGTCTACTAGTATAGGAAATCAGTATGGTCAGACCAAAAGACAGAGACATTTTACATTGTTAGTATATATTGTACTATCTATATCCACTCTAACACTCTTATACTTACTAAATAAACATCCCAGAGGTGTCTCCATGCAGTAGAAAACAAGAGGCCATGGCGGATTACCGTGCGTACTGGGGCGCCGTGCTGCGGTATGCGCGGCCGTTCGCCGTCGGGGGTTCGAGTCCCTCCTCCTCCCCCCCCCCCCCCCCCCTTTGGGCATGGGTGTCTATGTCGTCCTTAGGATAGTTTATCTTAGTTTAAGTAGTTTGTAAGTTACGGACTAATAACCACGCAATTGAGTCCGATCGATTTACAAACATTTGATCATTTTTTTTAACAAGAGGAACAGTTTCACTCAAATCGCAAATCAGAGAGATGTTGAAATGAAAAGGTACGATACGCCGCTTTGGTATAACATAGTGCGACATCTATGGACGCCTAAAATATTCAAGGCTGTACCTTCATCAGGGAAGGTGCTGCTTACTGTCCGAGGTGCAATACTCATCGAATTCCTCGAGCATGGAAAACCCATTAACAGTGACGTGTAGGTATTGTGAGACACTACATAGCCTACGCCAACTTCATCAAGAGCAAACTGCCTTAGGCTGCTCGCGGAGGGAGTGATTCCGATCCACAGTAAGGCCCGTCCACACGTCTCCAGGGTTACACAAAGTGTACTGGCCAAGTTCAAGTGGAAGCAGCTTGAGCATCCGCTCAGCTCAGCCCGAACAAGTCGTCCTGTGACTTCCAGTTGTTTGTCCCACAAAAACGTCAAAGGGAAGCCCTTCAACTCGGACGATGAACTATAGGAATCCTTCGGCTCCTTAAGCAGGAGGATAGTTGTGCTCAGGCCTCTGGTGATTAATTACTTTCATTTGAACACCCCTCATAATAAGTACAGAATACAAATAATTTTTTGAAATTTCTGTGCCTTGCTTTTTAAATTTTCTATTACTTTTTTAAATTTTATTGTTGTATATTTTAATGGTCTAAAAGTTCCTGTCGTTATTTATGTTTCTTTCGCATAATTTTACCCATCTGATAAAGGAAGTAGTCGAATCTCTGTTACGAAAAAATAGATACGTCAATATTTATGGTTCTATAGACACTGAGTTAGCAAATATATCACATGAACTGAATATCATGTGGGACCCCCCACTGGCCCTTAGTACTGCAGTGAGACGCCGTGGATGTTAGTGCTAAAGTCCCTGGTACTCCTATGCACCCAACTGCTACCAAATATTTTGTAGAGTCAGCCAATTTTGCTCAGATCGTGGGTCCAGTATTATGGATATACTCCAAAGGGTAAAATCAGGGTTCTGGAATGGTTATAAGACTTTCAGTCTCCAATCAGTGTTCCTCGAACCATTACTGGGCTACACAGTAGCGTCTTGGCGGCTTATTGTCACCTTGAAATACCGCTTAACCGTCAGGGAGCTGGAAGATACAAAAATCCTTGTCAGAACAACCGCGGACCCGTTAGAAACCAGGAAAAATCACCCAAGACCATGACAGACAGACCACTACCACATACGTTCTTGGCAGGCAGGAAGCAGGGAACCACCCACATTTTGCTTCCCATCGGCAGTTCAGATCGTGTTTCGCTCGAACATATGAAGTTCCGCCATTCTTCCGGTATTCATCGCTGGTGACGAGCGACAATCGTTTGTCATTTGGTGTACCTGGTTTCCGTAAGGTTATAATTTTCGCTTGTTTCATTTCAAGTGGTAAGTTAAGTTTGCAGAACGATTGTGAAGAACTCGGCCAGCCACTTTTCAGTATACTTGCCGCAGTGCAGCAGGAATTCAACGTGAATATTATCTAAATATGAGGTTTTCCTGCTTTCATATCTGATATGCAAGTTTTTGCTTCTTCAGTGGTGAATGGTAGACAATATTCTGTATCGGTTTTGCATTCTGCTTTGAGAGCATTTAATTTGAGGAGTTCTAGAAGTGGTCACAGTGTTGGCTGCAATTTGGTGGGGGTGACAGAAAAATATGAGCGATCTCTTTGGGTGTTACCACCTAGTTCCCTGAGCAAAGAACAAGTTTTCCTGCTAGATGTACGAAAGTCCAGGGATTCAATGGTCTCGATCCACTTTTGCTGCATCGAAGTTAGTCAGCAACTTATCCGCTATTTCATTATCGTTTGTTTCACACAATTCTGTGTATAAGTTTCCACATTCCTCTGTCCATCTACGAATATATACCTTACGGAAACCTAAAGGAAACCACTTCTTTGCCGAACTCTTTGTAATTTAAACATACTGGTGGGATCCGTTGAACATATTTATCCACATCTTCTGAGAATATGGCCCAATTAGCTTTTTGGAAGTTACATCTAGGACTAGGAAACAAAGGGGTTCTGATCCAAAACTCAAGAAAATTCTTCGGTGTTTGCTACGTGGGAAGCCTCCAAGGATCTTTTTTGGTACTGAAAGTGGACGACTTTTACAATCAGATGAGACAAAGCAGAGGTAAGGATTGTGATCCGTGTTTCATCCACCAGATCTGACAGTTCTCCGACCCTTAGCATCGAAGATGAGACGAGGAACATGTTCTTCGGCCCAACCCACGAAAGCGTTCCCATTTTCATTATTATGTACGTATTTCCATTGTTCATGATGACTATTGAAGTCCCCGTGTTATGCTGTAGTGTGGTTTAAGTATTAAGCACATTGGATGGCCAATCGATGCTTAGAGGCGTGTAAGCATCCACTATAGTCATTAGGCCAACTTCTGTTTACTTGTAAACAATATAGTTTCTGTTTTGCCAGATGTAGAGAGCAGACAGAGATCCTATTTCTGCCCTTGAGACCGTGATATAAGGCGAATTTGGCAATGGCTATCAGTTTGTAGTTTCTCTACAAGATGTCAGGTCTCACTCTGAGGGAGAATCGATGACACCCTCGAATGGGCATACAGAGTCTGTTGACGCGACATAAGACTGGGAATCTGAAGATGACCTACCACTAAGTAGTTCCGCTCCTCGTCAGCCGCAAGCTGCCCGAATTTACAACTAGATCAACAATCATATTTATTTCAATTCTGATGAGTCAGTTTTCTTAATCAGCAGGCCCACGAAATATTCCAAATAATGCAGATATTCCTGTGTAGTTTTTTCTACTTTTATTCCCAATGGATTTGATTGATTGATTGATTGTTATTTCAAACCAATCGTTATGCTACTCGTTTAGCCCGGTATTCATGCCCACTACAGCAGATGAAATGAAGTTTACTTTGTGATAATATTTCTTTTCAACTCATTGATGATTTAAGCCTATAATGCAATAATTTTTATTTGAAGCTATAAAACTTACCAAGATGAATTTAAAGTGCATATATACTGAGAAAAATGTTGAAATAGTCTTTAAAATTATTATGCACTACTACAAGCTATATAGTGCTTCCATGATGTACCCAATGTAACAAATGTCACTATTGTGCCTCTCATATTTCTAGAAAGTAACTCATAACGCAACAGTAGTATGTGATTGACTATTTTTTCATGGAAAAGGAGGAATACCAAAGTAAACAAACGCACATGTTAGGAGTAACTCAATGCAGCAAACTTTCGATTTGATTGACTAGCAATCTGCAATTTATAATTTCTAGGACGAGCTACTAGTATATGTAACACTATGTATACTAGCAGCTACAAATGAAGTTATGGTAAAATTTTTATCAGTTTGAGAGAGAATGGGAAAAATAGGGTATGTAGCTGATCAGCTACACTATGCATTAAAGGGTTAATTAAAATAATAATTTGCGATAAATAAAAATATGGACTTTTTGTGCAGGTCTGTTTCAGTTGGAATCGCTACAGTGATTTTACACTGAAAGCACCACCTTATGCTGTAATCTATAGATATAAAAATTAATGTTTGTCTGTATGTCCTCTATAAACTCGGAAACGGCTAGAGCGATTTTGATGACATCATTACACAACATTCAGATTAGCCCAGAGGGTCTACTTGTGAAGTTTGATAGCGATCGGTTCAAGATTTTTATTGATTTGATGTCTATTTATTACAGGCATAATGCGGCAGCGTGTGCAAGATACTGATCGTGCGGGTTGCGTCTCCTCCAGGCGTCAAGTCTCCGACAGCGTAATGTGCTGATGTTTGCAATGACATATTCGCTTTCTGAGGGTAATTATTTTACTGACCGGTCAGGGATACACGCAAGAATCTGTCACACAACCAAACACTTTTTCCTTTCCATAGAATTGTAAAACATGTCGGGTACAGCTAGTCGCAAAAATTGGAAAGACATGTTCCATTCCGGTCTCCCTTCTGTAATGCTATAAGAAAAACATAATTTCAACTTAATTTTGAACTATAAAATAATTCGTGGCTCAAAGGGGTAACAAAAGTAGTGAAAGATACAAAGTGTATGCCGGAGCGAACTCAAAACACTGTTTACAGGGTGTTACAAAATAGGTACTGCGAAACTTTCAGGAAACATTCCTCAGACACAAAGAAAATGTGTTACGTGGACGTGTGTCCGGAAACGCTTAATTTCCATGTTAGAGCTCATTATAGTAATTCTCTTTAAATGTAAATTGTAAATTTTCACAGTCACTATGTGTGTGCAGACGAGAATCCGCACGCAATTGTGCAATTACGTCATCGACACAGATTTTCTGTGAACTTTTGGGCAGGAATTGTAGGTGCAGTCTTGATTGGGCCTCATGTTCTTCCTCCTAAGCTCACTGGAGCACGTTATCATGATTTAATACGGGATACTCTGCCTGTACTGCTAGAACACGTGCCTTTACAAATACGACACAACATGAGGTTCATGCACGATGGAGCTCCTGCACATTTCAGTCGACGTGTTCGTACGCTTCTCAACAACAGATTTGGTGACCGATGGATTGGTAGAGTCTTGATTGGGCCTCATGTTCTTCCACCTAAGCTCACTGTAGCACGTTATCATGATGTAATACGGGATACTCTGCCTGTACTGCTAGAACACGTGCCTTAACAAATACGACACATGTGAT
Source organism: Locusta migratoria (assembly GCA_026315105.1). Taxonomy (NCBI): domain Eukaryota; kingdom Metazoa; phylum Arthropoda; class Insecta; order Orthoptera; family Acrididae; genus Locusta; species Locusta migratoria. Next base: position 451,080,283 of record CM048746.1, read on the forward strand.
TCATCCACGATGGAGCTCCTGCACATTTCAGTCGACGTGTTCGTACTCTTCTCAACAACAGATTCGGTGACCGATGGATTGATAGAGGCGAAACAATTCCATGGCCTCCACGTTCGCCTGACCTCAACCGTCTTCACTTTCATTTATGGGGGCATTTGAAAGCTCTTGTCTACGCAACCCTGGTACCAAATGTAGGGTCTGTTCATGCTCGTATTGTGGACGGCTGTGATACAATACGCCATTCTACAGGGCTGCATCAGCGCATCAGGGATTCCATGCGACGGAGGGTGGCTGCATGTATCCTCGCTAATGGAGGACATTTTGAACATTTCCTGTAACAAAGTGTTTGAAGTCACGCTGGTACGTTCTGTTGCTGTGTGTTTCTATTCCATGATTAATATGACTTGAAGAGAAGTAATAACATGAGCTCCCACAAGGAAATTAAGCGTTTCCGGACACATGTCCACAAAACATATCTTCTTTCTTTGTGTGTGAGGAATGCTTCCTGAAAGTTTGCTCGTACCTTTTTGTAACACCCTGTATACGTTGCTGCTAAAATGGACAGACTTTGGTCCGAGTCCCGATCTGACAGACGGCTTCCATATCTCTCAGGAAGTTTCAAAAGAGTACACACTCCAATGGAGAGTGTTTGAGTAACTCTGTACCAGTGTACCTCTATTAGAAACTTTCGAGCTGGATGCATTGCCGGGGAGCAGTGGCCGAACGGAGCGAGCGAGCGGCGGCGGGGGCCGCAAGTCTTGGCAACACGTAATGACACAAGGCGCGTTTAATTTCGAGCACAGCGCGGGATTTCATCGAGCCGGCAGAACTGGGGCACTGGCGCTGCGAGCGCCGCCGCGCCGCGCCGGAAGAATTTTAATAACGGCGCAAGCGGGCCGGAGCGGGCTTTGCGGGCCGACTAGGCGGGCACTGTGTGCTGCAGCCGCGTGGGCGAGACGCGAGCAGCCGCAGGTGCCGGAGCAGGCGCAGGCGGTCCACCACTGCTGCAAGGACGCACAGTAGAATTTACATTGTAGGCTGGCACTCGAATTGAACAGGAAGCAATTCGAGCAGATAGCAAACTGTCGGCTACAAACAAAATGATGGTGCAAATGTTCAAATGTTTGTTAAGCTTAAGGGACTTAACTACGGGGTCATCAGTCCCTAAACTTACAAACTACTTATGAACTACCTACAACTAAGGACGACACAAATATCCATGCCCGAGGGGGGATTCGAACCCCCGACCGTAGTGGCCGTGCAGACCGTGACTGAAGCGCCTCAGTCCCCTCGGCCACCACGGCCGGCAATGATGGTACTGCAGGGGTTAAAACAAGGGGAAACTCACCAACCCACACCCTCCGATTTAATGGTAGATTGGCGCAGTGGATAGACAAGAACTGGACACATAACAAGCATGAAGTCGGGTAGAAAGTGCACTCAACTGTGAACAAAGTACACTAATGGCCATTAAAACTGCTACACTAAGGAAAAAAGCAGATGATAAACTGGTATTCATTGGGCAAATATATTGTACTAGAACTGACATGTGATTATATTTTCACACAATTTGGGTGCATAGATCCTGAGAAATCCGTACCCAGAACAACCATCTCTGGCCGTAATAACGGCCTTGATACGCCTGGGCATTGAGTGAAACAGAGCTTTGATGGTGTATTCTGGTGCAGATGCCCATGCAGCTTCAACACGATACAACAGTACATCAAGTGTAGTGACTGGCATATTGTGACAAGCCAGTTGTTCGGTCACCATTGAACAGACGTTTCCAATTGGTGAGAGATCTGGAGAATGTGCTGGCCAGGGCAGCAGACGAACAATTTCCGTATCCAGAAAGGCCCGTAAAGGACCTGCAACATTCGGTCGTGCATTTTTCTGCTGAAATGTAGGGTTTCGCAGGGATTGAATGAAATGTAACATCCTCTGTTCGAAGTGCCGTCGATGTGAACAAGAGGTGACCGAGATGTGTAACCAATAACACCCCATACCATCACGACGAGATACGCCAGTATGGAGATGACGAATACACGCTTCCAATGTGCGTTCACCGCGATGTCGTCAAACACGGATGCGACTATCATGATGCTGTAAACAGAACCTGGATTCATCCTAAAAAATGACGTTTTGCCATTCGTGCACCCAGGTTCGTCGTTGCGTACAACACAGCAGGCGCTCCTGCCTGTGATGCAGCGACAAGGGTAACCGCAGCCATGGTCCGCGAGCTGCTAGTCCATGCTGCTGCAAACGTCGTCGAACTGTTCGTACAAATGCGTGTTGTCTTGCAAACGCCCCCATCTATTGACTCAGGGATCGAGACGTGGCTGCACGATCCGTCGCAGCCATGCGGATAAGATGCTTGTCATCTCGACTGCTAGTGATACGAGGCCGTTGGGATCCAGCACGGCGTTCCGTATTGCCCTCCTGAACCCACCGATTCTATATTCTGCTAAGTCATTGGATCGCGACCAACGCGAGCAGCAATGTCGCGATACGATAACCCGACCTTTATCAAATTCGCAAAAGTGATGGTACGAATTTCTCCTCCTTACACGAGGTATCACAACAACGTTTCACCAGGCAACGCCGGGCAACTGCTGTTTGCATATGTGAAATCGGATGGAAACTTTCCTAATGTCAGCACGTTGTAGCTCTCGCCAGCGGCGACAAAATTGTGTGAATGTTCTGAAAAGCTACTCATTAGCATATGACACCATCTTCTTCCTGTCGGTTTAATTTCGCGTCTGTAGCGCGTCATCTTCGTGGTGTAGCAATTTTAATGGTCAAGGGGAAGATGTGCAACATAGAGGGAATAACCAGAGCATCATTGTCTTGGTTATGTGGTCGTGATGCGAAAGATCCGTGTTCGTATATGCCTTAATCTTCATGTTCTTGTTTATCACAAAATTTCAAAGACTCCGCCGGTCACTGACGTCCGTTTTTCGATATTGTAGTCTTGGCAATTCTTATCGCAATTTTCTTTCTAGAATTAAACTTGTAGCGAAAATGGACGCAAAATTTCATCAAAGTAGGCTAGCTTGAGAGCTGGCATCCCATTCCGATTTTTAAATTTTTGTTAATTGTACTTTCAATTTCTGGGCAATACGCGGCTTCTGAGATGTGAAAAATGTAGACTGTTTGGTGCTGAGCTGTTTTGAGAAGTTGTAAGAGATGCAAGAATCCTGTATGAAAACGCTGTGGTGGAAAGGGGCATACCTCAGTAGGAATGCTGTGTGGGTGAAATGAAAGTCGGGAGGGCCATTTACGATGCTACCTGTGCAGAAACAGCATCCAGGCTCAACTAGAGGGAGGGGGCCGATTGCCACCTCCCGTCGGGATGGCACTCTGTCGATGCTTATCTGCGAGGAGAAAACTGCGTCCTATGGGACCTGGCTGCATTGCCTGTGCAGATAGAGCCCGAAAAACGTTCACCAGGTCGAGGTCAGCTGGCCTCCGACAGCTTTGTAGGTGATGTCCGGGAGTACTGGGTCCAGAATTCTGTAGAAATATGGCGGCCTACACACCTCATGTTTTGAGCAAAAACCCTCTGTGATTTCGAGACGGTAACAGCCTGACGGCCGCCGAGAGGTACGTAGCTCAAGTGGTTTCTTTTCTTTCTTATGGGCAGTAAAATTGCACCTCCGGTGGGCTTGTTCGTAAGGTTCGACCGTGGGAAATGACACCGCTGCGGGAGGAGAAGAATGATCAAAAATGCGCGAACGTCTGTGATTGGCGCCTCCAGTAGCGTCTGACAGTTTATGTAATCCATCAACTGTGTACGACTTCTTAGTAATCGGCACTTAGAAACTCGTGGAGGTTTGGTTCTTGTGAATCGTAAGGGCGTGGACCTGACTCACGAGAGAATTTGTGGCAGCTGGAGACGAGACGGAGGACATCCTTCTTGACCCCGATGGATTGGGGACTGGCTCGTTGGCGGGAGAAACGAGTCTTATTGCGTTTTGGCTTAGACTTGTAGATTTTGTGCAACCTTCAGAGCGTGCTCTGAAAGTTGACCTTTCGCTGTGTGTTCTGGTTGTACTTTAATAAGGCCAGCCTGCCTTATCTGGTGCACAGTTAGCATTGTTGAAGATTTGATGGGGATTTTGTAGTTCTCTTCGCCTCCAATAAGTACTCGTGTAGCAATAGATACGGTTTTGAGTGGCATAGACTTTGCAGAATCGTCAGGGTTGTTTGCTACTGTGATCTGTCGAGGTCGCAGTGGGTGGTTTTTAGGAGCAGTATCTTCCGACTTGTGAAGAAATTCTTGTTTTTCCGCGTCTGTGATCATTTCCGAATCCAGCAGCCAGGCAGCACCCTAGGCTGTACTGCGAGAGCTCGTCTTGATAACCTACCGCCAGCATTCTCCTATATCTCACAGGAATTGTGACGAGTTCATAAACTAATGGGGAAGTATTGGTATGTAGGGTCCGCACAGAAGTAATGAGCCTAGGGTATTCTTAATATCCATCAGTGTAAAGAAATTTTATCAATTTTTTGGTGAGTAGGGTATGACTTGCCGGTCACTAATACTAGAGAATTACACAATATTCAATTCTCACACTGACGTAGGATTTAGATAGTTATTTTGTGTTGTTCATGATCTTGTTTTAATTTTATCCTTGCACTGTATTATTGTTAATCGGCATTCATAGAACGGATATCAATCCATCATAATGAATTTCTTTTCAAAGAATTGTGTTTCGTAATCATTATTCATAACTGTAGTTTCTCCTCTTGCACATATTTTGGTGATTTTCTCTCTCGTTTAGTCTGTTGAGACGTAACCCTAGAAAGGTGTGTAAAGGTTGTAGGATGGCTGGATTATGGCCATAGGTATTGAGTTGCTAAGAAATTTTCATAGCTTGTAGATCGCGTCATAGCTGGACTGGGTGAGAAAAGATGACATATGGTATAATATATCGCATTACTGTGAGAAATTACGCCAATACTTCCTAGACGTATTCTGATTGGCTGCCCCCCACATCTGAGTACGATCCCTTCTATGATTTTTTAAAAAATTATAAATATTACGTAAACTATTGTTTAGAATTTACTGTGATTTGTGTAATTAATGTGTTTACATGAAGCTTTATTATAGTATGTTTAGTTTATGTAATTACGCTCTAGTTAATAAAAAAAAACAGTTGAATGTAGAAGTCCTAGAAAGTGCGCTTCGCGACAAAATTGATGGTGCGCGAAACGAGCAGTGCTCAGTTGCAGGCAGTTCAGTACAGACGGCTCTGGCGCTAAGAACTGTGACAATCGCGCTCTTAAAATAGTCTGTGAGGTAGTTCAAACTTTATATTTTTCAACTACTGTAATTAGAATTCAAGTGTACGAAGATCATGGACAGTATTGCATATCTCACTTATTGTTTCGCGGCAAATGAATAAATATTATGAAACAACTAGCATTCCTTGTTATTTGAAAATTAGCCACAGTTTTAAAAGTTGCACTTCACTTCAAGACAGAAGGATCAACGACCTGTACGCCGCTTCTGCGTGGGGACAACAACGGAAAAGAAGAAGCCAAGATAGTGAACAGAAATTTTAACTGCAGAATATGCATGTAGTTCTACGTAATTAAATCTTGAGACATTGTCACGAGCGTGCTGGTAACACCTCCGAAGGAAAGTGTTAGAGAAAATGCTAGAGAGTCATATAAATTATATAACATTTCAAGTACCCTGGATGTATTTTCTCACAGGATGGCAACATAGTGAAAGAACTAGAATCGAGGTGCAGGAAAGCTAATGCAGTGAGTGCTCAGCTAACATCTACTCTCTTCTGCAAGAAGGAAGTAAGTACCAAGACTAAGTTAGCAGTGCACCTCTCTATCTTTCGACCAACTTTGCTGAATGGGAGTGACAGTTGGGCGGATACAGGTTAGCTTATTCATAAGGTAGAGGTTACAGATATGAAAGTGGCAAGAATGATTGCAGGTACCAATAGTTGGGAACAATGGGAGGAGGGTGTCCATAATGAGGAAATCAAAGAAAAGCTGGGAATAAACACCATAGATGAAGCAGTTAGAGCGAACAGACTGAGTTGGTGGGGTCATGTTACACGCATAGGAGAAGCAAGGTTACCTAAGAGACTCATGAGCTCGGCGGCAGAGGGTAAGAGGAGTCGAGGTAGACCAAGAAGAAATTACTTACAAGGAAAGTACTTAGGCTCGAACAAACAGAAATACACCAAAATCGCATGATAGATAATGTAAAGGTCTCTTATTACACTAGTGATACTCCCGAATCTGCAAAACTCTGCAGTCGCCCATTAGAGGCATCTGCGTGTGCCATGCCGCATTGCACTCTGACCTGCCGATATGCCAGTAGTGACGGTGTAGTGTGCCTCTGAAGTTGCATTTTGTGACAATATATGTGTGGTGAAGTGTCGTATGATAGATAATGTAAAGGTCCCTTATTGCACTAGTGATACTCCCACATCTGCAAAACTCTGCAGTCGCCCATTCGAGGCCTCTGCGTGTGCCACGCCGCATTGCACTTTGACCTGCCGGTACGTCAGTAGCGACGGTGCAGTGTGCCTCTGATGTTGAGCTTTGTGACGTTATTTGTGTGGACATTGGCACGAGTGTGGTGGTAACACCTCCGAAGGAAAGTGTTAGAGAAAATATTAGAGAGTCATATAAATTATATAACATTTCAAGTACCTGGGATATATTTTCTCACAGGATGGCAACATAGTCAAAGAACTGGAATCGAGGTGCAGGAAAGCTAATGCAGTGAGTGCTCAGCTAAGATCTAGTCTCTTCTGCAAGAAGGAAGTAAGTACCAAGACTAAGTTAACAGTGCACCGCTCTATCTTTCGACCAACTTTGCTGAATGGGAGTGACAGTTGGGTGCATACAGGTTACCTTATTCACACGGAAGAGATTACAGATATGAAAGTAGCAAGAATGGTTGCAGGTACTAATAGATGGGAACAATGGCAGGAGGGTGACCATAATGAGGAAATCAAAGAAAAGCTGGGTATGAACACCATAGATGAAGCAGTTAGAGCGAACAGACTGAGATGTTGGGGTCATGTTACACGCATAGGAGAAGAAAGGTTACCTAAGAGACTCATTCGCTCGGCAGCGGAGGTTAAGAGGAGTCGAGGTAGAGCAAGAAGAAAGTACTTACAAGAAAGTACTTACGCTCGAACAAACAAAAATACACCAAAATCGTATGACAGATAATGTAAAGGTCCCTTATTGCACTAGTGATACTCCCGCATCTGCAAAACTCTGCAGTCGCCGATTAGAGGCCTCTGCGTGTGCCACGCCGCATTGCACTTTGGCCTGCCGGTACGCCAGTAGTGACGGTGCATTGTCCCTATGAAGTTGCGCTTTGTGACGTTATTTGTGTAGTGCAGCGTCAGATGGGTCGGCGATTGGTAATCAATCCTGCTAATGTATTGAAATTGGTTGAGATGAAATTCCGAAGAGCCCTTCTTGGTGAATACGGTCTTGGTGTAGAAGAAGAATCATTCACATGTTTTCTGGTATCTATTATAGTGTAGAAATATGAGCATAGATTAGAAACACTATAATATATAATAGGTAACATGCGAATGATTCATCTTCTACAGCCGGCCGCAGTGGCTGAGGAGACTGAGGCGCTTCAGTCACGGTCTGCACGGCCACTACGGTCGGGGGTTCGAATCTCCCCTCGGGCATGGATATTTGTGCCGTCTTTAGTATAAGGTAGTTCATAAGTAGTTTGTAAGTTTAGGGACTGATGACCCCGTAGTTAAGTCCCATAAGCTTAACAAACATTTGAACATTTGAACATCTTCTACACCAATACCATCGACACGAAGGTTTCTTCGTAACTTCACCTCAACCAGTCACACTATATTAGCAGGATTGATTACCAATCGCCGACCCATCTGACGCTGCACTACACAAATAACGTCACAAAGCGCAACTTCATAGGGACAATGCACCGTCACTACTGGCGTACCGGCAGGCCAAAGTGCAATGCGGCGTGGCACACGCAGAGGCCTCTAATCGGCGACTGCAGAGTTTTGCAGATGCGGGAGTATCACTAGTGCAATAAGGGACCTTTACATTATCTGTCATACGATTTTGGTGTATTTTTGTTTGTTCGAGCGTAAGTACTTTCTTGTAAGTACTTTCTTCTTGCTCTACCTCGACTCCTCTTAACCTCCGCTGCCGAGCGAATGAGTCTCTTAGGTAACCTTTCTTCTCCTATGCGTGTAACATGACCCCAACATCTCAGTCTGTTCGCTCTAACTGCTTCATCTATGGTGTTCATACCCAGCTTTTCTTTGATTTCCTCATTATGGTCACCCTCCTGCCATTGTTCCCATCTATTAGTACCTGCAACCATTCTTGCTACTTTCATATCTGTAATCTCTTCCGTGTGAATAAGGTAACCTGTATGCACCCAACTGTCACTCCCATTCAGCAAAGTTGGTCGAAAGATAGAGCGGTGCACTGTTAACTTAGTCTTGGTACTTACTTCCTTCTTGCAGAAGAGACTAGATCTTAGCTGAGCACTCACTGCATTAGCTTTCCTGCACCTCGATTCCAGTTCTTTGACTATGTTGCCATCCTGTGAGAAAATATATCCCAGGTACTTGAAATGTTATATAATTTATATGACTCTCTAATATTTTCTCTAACACTTTCCTTCGGAGGTGTTACCACCACACTCGTGCCAATGTCCACACAAATAACGTCACAAAGCTCAACATCAGAGGCACACTGCACCGTCGCTACTGACGTACCGGCAGGTCAAAGTGCAATGCGGCGTGGCACACGCAGAGGCCTCGAATGGGCGACTGCAGAGTTTTGCAGATGTGGGAGTATCACTAGTGCAATAAGGGACCTTTACATTATCTATCATACGATTTTGGCGTATTTCTGTTTGTTCGAGCCTAAGTACTTTCCTTGTTAGATTCGGTGAAGAATGATTTTGAAGTAATACGCATAACATCAGTCGAGGCATCAATGTTAGCATTGGAGGTACTATACTCCAGACTGAACGCTGAAAGGCATAATCAGTCTGTAATAATAATAATAATAATAATAATAATAATAATAATAATAATAATAATGTTGTTATGGTCTTCAGTCCGGAGACTGGTTTGATGCAGCTCTCCACCCTACTCTATCCTGAGCAAGCCTTTTCATCTCCTCATAAGAACGGCAACCTACATCCACTTGAATCTGCTTACTATACGCGTCTCTTGGTCTCCCTCTGCGATTTTTACCCCACACACTTCCCTCCAATGCTAAATTTACGATTCCCCGATGTTTAACAATGTTTCCTACCAAGTGATCCCTTCTTTTAGTCAGGGTATGCCAAAAATTCCTTTTCTCACCAATTCTGTTCAGTATCTCTTCATTAGTTATACGATCTACCCACCTAATCTTCAGCATTCTTCTGTAGCACCACATTTCAAAATCCTCTATTCTCTTCCTGTCCGCACTGCTTATCGTCCATGTTTCAGTCCCGTACAAGGCAACACTCCACACAAATGCCTTCAGAAAAGGCTTTCTTACCCTTAAATTAATATTCGATGTAAGCAAATGTCTCTTTTTCAAAAATGCTTTTCTTCCCATTGCCATTCTGCATTTTATATCCTCTGTACTGCGACCATCGCATGTTATTTTACTACCCAAGTAACAAAACTCATCTACCACGTTCATTGTTTCGTTACCTAATCTAATTCCTTCAGCATCGCCTGACTTTCCAAGACAAAAGTGACTGAATCATCATCGTCATTATATAATAATAATAATAATAATAATAATAATAATAATAATGGTGATGATTCAATCACTTTTATCAAACTCTCTGTCCACCTAATATTTCCGACCCGCCGTAAGGTCTACGAGAACTGAAGCGATCTGGACAGAAATTTTAAACGCTGTACTTTAGTAAATCAGACTGCTGTATGTTTGTGTACACATTCTGTACAAGGTGTATCTTTCCCAGCCTGGCGTGTCCTCCGGCTGTCTCTTGCGCGTGTCGTGCACGAACCGGTGAGCGCTGCGACCCTCCGTTAATGACTTGGGCCACGGGGCGCGCAGCCAACCGGCCGTTGACTCTGCAGCCGCCCCTGGCTGAGGTAACGCGTTTTTCAGTATCGACTGCGGCGCTGGTGGAGGCGGCGTGTGACGGCGGCGCCGTGATTTACAACGCCGTTGCCCACGGCGCTGGAAAACTCTCTATTCCCGGAGCAGATTTATGAAGAACGATGGCTCGGTCGCGAGCGTCTCTGTCGTGGAAGACGCCGCCCCCTCCGCCCCCTCGCCACCCCGTGCCACTAGATGATGTACGGAACCACCCCTTCCTTCCACACGCGCCATCTCGGCAGCCCCTCCACATACTCTCATGCGGGATTTTCGAAGGCGTCTCCGCCCGTCGCTCAGCACTGTCGCCCTCTACGCAAGACTGAAGGCCCATATGGGAGAACCTTCACTTTGCGGTAGTAGTCCATCAAAGACAGAAATAATGCTCTCTCTCATTTACTGCACTCTAAAAAAAGGCATATTCCTTAATAGCATTGCCTTATTCACACCCTGCTACCTCATCTACATCTACATCTACATGGGATACTTTCAAAATCACATTTATGTGCCTGGCAGAGGGTTCATCGAACCACCTTTATACTATTTACCTCCCATTCCATTCTCGAACAGCGCGCGGGAAGAAAGAACACTTGAATCTCTCCGTTCGAGCTCTGATTTCTCGTATTTTATGCCGATGATCTTTTCTACCTACGTAAGTGGGAGTCAACAATATATTTTCGCATTCGGAGGAGAATGTTGGCGATTGGAGTTTCGTAAGTAGCCCACGCTGCAGCGATAAGCGACGTTGTTGTAATGATTCATATCCCAGATCCTGCATCATTTCCGTAACACTGTTTCCCCTGTATAGTCACAATGCAAGACGAGCTGCCCTTCCTCCGTTAAACCCACCTGATAAGGATCCCACACTGGGCAGAAATACTCCAAAAAAGGACGGACAAGCGTAGTGTATGCAGTCTCTTTAGTAGTTCTGTTACTTCTTTTAAGGGATCTGCCAATAAAACGCAGTCTCTGATTCGTCTTTCCCACGACATTATCTACGTGTTCTTTCCAGTTTAAGTCTGAAGTAATAGTAATTCTTAGATATTTTGTGAAGTTTAAAGTCCACACGTTTGATTGATTTATCTTATAAACAAAGATTAACGGTTTTCTTTTAGTACTCATGTGGACGACTTTACACTTCGCATTATTTACAGCTAACTGCCAATTTTGACACCATAGTGATATTTTATTTAGATCGTTCTGCAGCTGATTTTGATCTTCAGATAATTTTACTAGACGGTATATGACGGCGTCATCTGCAAACAACCTAAGAGACGTACTTAGATTTTCTCCAAAATCGTTTATGTAGATAAACAGCAGAGGACCAATGACACTACCCTGTGGAACGCCCGATATCACATCTGTTTTAGTCGATGCCTTACCATCGATTACTGCAAACTGTGTCCTCTGACAGAAAATCCCCTATCCAGTCGCAAATTTTTGGCGATATACCATACCAATTTGATTAAAAGCCGTTTGTGAGGTACGGTGTCAAAAGCCTTCTGGAAATCAAGAAATACGGGATCAATTTGAGAACCCTTGTCGATTGCACTCATCACTTCGTGTGAATAAAGAGCTAGCTGCGTTTCGCATGAACGATATTTTCTAAATCCGTGTTGACCATGGGTCAATTGATAATTCTGTTCGAGATAATTCATAATATCTGAATGCAGGATATATTCCAAAATCCTGCTGCAAATTGACGTCAATGAAATAGGCCTGTAGTTTAGTGGGTTGCTCTCACTGACTTTCTTGAATATAAGTGTGACCTGTGCAGCTTTCCAATCTTCGTTAGTACGTCGAGCCACACTATCATTTGTCTTTGGTCATTTCGAAACGGACAATGCAGGGCTATCTGTAAGGCAATATTTATCAAATTTTCAAAATTCGCGACCCACAATTTTCAAGTCGGTCCTCGTCTTACATCTTACAACTATATAAATGATCCGCTAATCACGTTTAAGTGCATGGCGGAGGGTTCATCAAACCGTTTGTATGATATTTCTCTAATACTCCATTCTAAAACAGCGCGAGGAAAGAAAATCCATCTGATTCTTTCAGTTTTCGGTCTGATTTATTTTATTAAGATGACTATGTTTCCTTGTGTATGTGAGTGATAACAAAATCGCATTCGGAAGTTGATGAAAGAAATTTCGCAAATAAATCTCGCTGCAACAAATAAAACCTTTCTTTTAATAGTTTCCACCCAACCCTACACTCCGTCCCCTATATCGCGATAATAAAAACGAGCTGCCCTTCTCTAAACATTCTCTATATCCTCCGTCACTCACACTTGGTGGGAATGCCACACTAGGCGGCAATACTACAAAATACGCCGCACAAGTGCAGTGCAGGCAGTTTCTTTAGTAGAACTCTTGCATCCTCTACGTGTTCTGCCAAGGAAATGTAGCCTTTGGTTCGCCTTCAATATTTTCTGTGTGTTCCAATCTCCGTTGTCCTCAATTGTAATTCCTTGGTATTTAGTTGAATTTACGCCTTTCACGTTTGGCTGATTTAACGGATTTCTTTTAGTGCTCATCCTTACTCATTCAATTGTTTAGGGTAAATTACCAATTTTTGCACCATGCACATATCTCAACTAAATCATTTTACAGTTGCTTTTCATCTTCTGATGACTTCACTAACCGATAAACGCCAGTATCAAACGTGAGCAGTCTAAGGGAGCTGCTCAACTTGTCTCCTAAAGCGTTTATGAAGTTAAGGAACATCAGGGGCCCTGTAACACTTCCCTAGATAACGCCAGATATCACTTCTATTTTACTCTGTTCTTTACTGTGTTCTTTCTGACAGGCAATCGTCAATGCAATCGCACAACTGTGGCGATATTCCAGAAGCATGGAATTTGGTTAGAAGGTGCTTGTGAAGTACGGTGTCAAAAGCCTTCCAGACATCACGAAATATGGAGTCGATATGAGATCCCTTGTTGATAGCAGTCATCACTTTTGTGTTGTACAACAACGTTAGTATGTGAATCCGTGTTGACTATGGGCCAATAGGTCGTTCTCTTTGAGGTAGGTAATAATGTTAGCAGGAAGTATATGCTCTAAAATCCATTTGCAAACCGACGTCAATGATATAGGGCAGTAATTTTGCTGTTCAATCCTATTGCCTTTCTTGAATATTGGAGAGACCTGTGCAACTTTACAGTCTCTGTGTACGAAACTTTCGCTGAGCGACTGGTTTTATATGATAGCTATGTATGGAGCTATTGCATCTGTTTAATCTGAAAGGAACCTAATTGGTATACAATCTTGAGCAGGAGACTTGCATTTGTTGGGGGATTTAAGTTTCTTTAATAGTCCACGGATACCTTAAACTACGCATGCTGGCGGTTACTCTTGATTAGAATTCTGGAGTATTTGCTTCGTCTTCTTTGGTAAAGGAATTTCGGAAAGCTGTGTTTAAGAATTCTGCTTTAAAATTGCTGTCATCCGTAGAATCCCGTTATCGCTTATTGAAGGTTCTGATTGTGTTTTGCTGTGATTATATATTACATACGACCAGAATTTCTCACGTTTTCTACCAAGTTACGTGACCTCTAACGAAATTCGGCCACTGCCGCAATGGGGATTTGGCGGGGAGGCGGGGGGGGGGGGGCTTCCGTTCTGGCTCAGAGGTATTATCAGCGAGTTTGTGACACTTGCGGGGAGTGATACTTGCGGGGAAAGGGAATGTGTAGACACTTGCGAGGAGACCCGGACGCTGCAGGTAGTGAACGGGGTGTTCCAGAAGTAGGGATACACCAACCCTACTTCACGCCCTCCAGCCGCTACCTGTGCCGTATTCAGGGAAAGGCCCACCGGACCGGCCGCGCAGTTTGTGACACAAATTACATGTTTGATATCAATTTAATGCATAGAAGTATGAAATGACATCAAGACTACTTCCTGCAAACATTTCGACAAAAAAAGTTGGCACTGAGTTTAGAAAAACAAAATTCTGGCATATTGGATTTTAACATTTTATCAAAAAATGAATGTTACTACAAGAGATACAGCTATTCAAATTTACTGGTACCATAAAGTTTTGCCTTCCTGAGTAAATGAGCTGCTTCTTGTAGTTTCAACATCACAGTAGCTTTTTTCTTGAATGTTCTGAATATAAATCTTCACACAGACTTCTTGAGGAGGAGAGTGATACGGATATCTGATTGTAAATCACTGCCTATTACCTTAGACCTTGCCTTTCGCGGGCAAGCGCACTTCGCGAAAGGCAAAGGTCCCACGTTCGAGTCCCGGTTCCGGCACGCAATTTTAATCTGCCAGGAAGTTTCATATCAGCGCACACTCCCCTGCAGAGTGAAAGTTTCATTCTATATTTATACAGTTAACAGGCAATGCAATTGAAAACCAACTATTGGCTGCCAATTTCGCTTCATTTTTCCTGGAAGTATTGCAACTTGTTTCTCCCTGTTGGTTTATGCCAAGTTCGGAGTAAAAATGGTTCTATATCACGATGATAGAAATTAGAATTTATCTTTAGCATTTTTTGGTGTGTGACATCCCTTACACATTCCGTATTCCATACATTTATTAGATGTATTTGTAATTCGAATACAGCGAAATCGTTTTGGGGTCTCGAATAAACGCATCAAGTATGTAAAATACTCATCGACTTATTATTAACGTTCCTTGATTGAAGGTTTAAGGTAGCGTATCCTATAAAAAAGCGTAGTACCTATTTTTAAAGAGATGGAAGTTGCGTGATAGTGGGGTTAACTACATAGCGGTCAATTACATCAACGTATCTGTGCAGGATGCCTAGTGTATTTATTGCTTGAGCAAGTGTCTTGATATGCTTAGTGTTCTGAATAATATGCTTTTAGGAGGTATGACTGTTGAAAGTCATCGTCTTGTAGTAGCAGAGAATGTCTTAATAATGTAGTTAGACCAAGTTTCGTGTTATGTTGACAGTGCTAGACTTCTTGGTGTGCCTGTACCCAGGAAAAGCTATTAGCCGCCCCAAGAACCCCGGGTTCCCCGCAAGTGTCACTCCCCGCAAGTGTCACTCCCCGCAAGTGTTCCAACCCCTTATCAGCATCCGGCTACAACTCAAACCTGAGGCGTGACGGAACAGCCTTACGGCAGGTTCCTGAATTCGGCTTCTGTCCAGAGATTCGCAACTCCACCCCAGTACGTCAATCAGCTTCAGCTGTAGACTCGCATAGACATTGTGACGCGGTAACCTGAAAGCGCATTCGCCTTGGTGCAGGCTGTTCCAACAGACTGCTCCGCGAGTAGGAGCGACCGCGAACGCTCACTATCCCAACCTCGGAGCTGCGGTGGTGGGGCAAACTGAAGTCACGCATGCCACTACTCGGCGAACATAAGTAAACAGACGCTCTCGCTTAGTAGCGGAAGCGGAATCCAGAGTGCTAAATGAATTGGCGACCTTTGTAGAAGTTTGTCTCTCAAACCGAAAGCCGCGTCTAATCCTTGACATGGATGCTGTTTTAGAGGCTGTAATATTCATATAGCCTTATTTACGTTAACATGCTGGAAACTGAGATGCGGTTCGGCGTGACAGATCAGTCATAATCTGTTTTCTTTAGATACGCTAGCAAAAACTTCTAAAATCTACATCTACATACATAATCCGCAAGCCACCCGATGGTGTGTGGCAGAGGGTACAACTATCCGATCTCCCTCCTATTCCAGTCTCGTATTGTTCGCGGAAAGAAAAATTGTCGGTATTACTCTGTATGGGCTCTAATATCTCTGATTTTATCCTCATAATCTCTTCGCGAAATATACGTAGGAGGAAGCAATATACTGCTAGACTCCTCGGTAAAGGTATGTTCTCGAATCTTCGACCAAAGCTCGTACCGCGCTACAGAGCGTCTCTCTTACAGAGACTTCCACTGGAGTTTATCGATCATCTCCGTAACGCTTTCACGATTACCAAATGATCCTGTAACGAAGCACGCTGCTCTCCGTTGTATCTTCTCTACCTCCTCTATTAATCCCATCTGGTACGGATCCCACACCAGTGAGCAGTATTCAAGCAGTGGGCGAACAAGTGTACTGTAACCTACTTCCTTTGTTTTCGGACTGCATTTCCTTAGGGTTCTTCCAATGAATCTCAGTCTGGCATCTTCTTTATCGACGATTAATTTTATATGGTCGTTCCATTTTAAATCACTTCTAATGCCTCCTCCCAGATATTTCTGGAATTAACTGCTTCCAGTTCTCACTTGCTATAGTGTAGCTAAATGAGGAAGGATCGTTCTTTCTATGTATTCGTAGCACATTACACTTGTCTACATTGAGATTCAATTACCATTCCATGCACCATGCGTCAATTCGTTGCAGATCCTCCTGCATTTCAATACAATTTTCCATTGATCAACCTCTTTATATACTACAGCATCATCCGCAAAAAGCCTCAATGAACTTCCGATTGTTATCCACTGGGTCATTTATATATATCGTGAATAGCAACGGACTCTTAACTCTCGCTGTCGTACACCTGACTACACTCTTACGTCGGTAGACTTCTCTGTGTTGAGAATGACATGCTGCATTCTGTTCTGTAGGAACTCCTCAATCCAATCACACAATTTGTGTGATACTTCATATGATCTTACTGTGTTCGTTAAACGACTGTGGGGATCTGTATTAAAAGACTTGAGGAAGTCAAGAAATACGGCATCTACCTGGGAACCCGTACCTATGGCCCTCTGAGTCTCGTGAACGAATAGCGTGAGCTGGGTTTACCACGATCGCCTTTTTCGAAACCCATGCCGATTCCTTCAGAACAGATTTCTAATCTCCTTAAAAATCATTATACTCGAACACAATACGTGTTCCAAAATTTTACAGCCGACCGACTTTAGATATATAGGCCTATAGTTCACTTCTTGAAAACGGAGATGACCTGTGCCTTTTTCCAATCTTTCGGAGCGCTACGCTCTTCTACAGACCTACGGTACACCGGTACACCGCTACAAGAAGGGTCCAAGTTCCTTCGGGTACTCTGTCTAAAATCGAACTGGTGTCTCATCAGGTCAGCTACCTTTCCTCTTTTTGAGCGATTTTAATTGTATTTCTATCCCTCTGTCATTTATTTCGATATCTGCCATTTTGTCGTATGTGCGACAATCTGGAGAAGGAACTACAGTGCTATCTTCCTCTGCGAAACAGCTTTGGAAAAAGACATTTAGTATTTCAGCCTTTAGTGTGTCATCCTCTGTTTCACTACAACTTTCGTCGCAGAGTGTCTGGACATTTTGTTTTGATCCACCTACCGTTTTTACCCACGACCAGAATATCATAGGATTTTCATCCAAGTCAGTACATAGAACTTTACTTTCCAATTCGTTGAACGCCTCTCGCATAGCCCTCCTCACGCTACATTTCGCTTCGTGTAATTTTTCTTTGTCTACAAGGCCTCTTCATTGTAAAATAATGGTAAAGTTCGTTATACACTTCATAAGAACTACGTTGGTTCTATGAAGCAGGCATTTAAAAATGGAAAATAATACCATCCCAAACATGCTTCATGCTTTATTAAATTCCAGTCATGAAATCAGATAGTTGATATTCAGGATGACACAGCTGTTACCGTAATTATAATAATGAAAGACATATTATTATCGCTGGGGATTGTTCAAATTGTTCAAATGTTTGTGAAGCTATGGGACCAAACTGCAGTACTTCGACTTACTTAAACTAAGGAGAAAACAAACACACACACACACACAATGTGCATCGTTGAATATATCATTTTCGAATGCTTTCACTGCTGGACACAAGTTACATTAAACTTGTAACGATTCTAAAGAACTGAAATAACTAGAAAAGTTTCTATGAATGGTATGCAACAAATGAAATTTGATATCTGTTCAACAGAGGGTGTTATAAACTGTAATAACATTGTTAACAATATTACTTAATTTAGATCTATTTTGATGTACGAAAGTTAATCACCTAATATCCGTGCCATGAGTGACCCAAAGTGTAAGTTGAACACCTAACAACTACGTCATATAAGACTTGCGTTAATAACTGTACTACTTACTAATGATTTTCATTGATGATTATGTTTCATTTCAGATTTTTAACGATTACAAGACACTTTCTCACATTTGATAAATTTCCTACTGACTTCGTACATTGAATGTACTTTATATATACGATTCCACAGCACATGATGTTTTCTTATATGTTTTATACTATTTATTTTTGTCGGAAGCAATTAAAAGCGCCTGATAGAATTTCTAAAACGATCATTCCTCTATTTTTATATGTAATGTCTTTTCATATATTACACCTTCATGCTCCACCTGCATAGACGCCATTTTGACTGTTTTCAAAGCCGCCACCAAAGATGGTAGAATCAGTGGAATGCTAAAACAGAATTAAATCATTTTCTTCTTTGGTAAACACTCATCTGCTCCAATGACGTTACCTGTATAATTTGTTAGAGTCTGCGACGAAAGAATTTGCCCATTAGTAATAGTTAAGGATTAAATGAAGGTATACTTACTACATGATGTAAAATAGACAGGTTTTTATAAACGATCGCAATATTTACTGTAAATTTAACGCTGCTGTACTAAAACTGTTATCTTCTTGTCTTTCATGTAAGAAACAATAATATTAATATGTGACTCCATGTTGTGTAATTGTACGTAACTATCATGTATTTCTCGTCCATTTAGTTTGTTGATTGCCGAAACCAGTCGAACATAACAAAATTACTTCACAGCTCTGGCACAAAACTGATTTTTTCTTCCAAAAACTTATACTGTGGAGCAACGGAAGAAATTGGTTTGCTCTGACCAAGTTTACATCACAAGAATGAATTATAGCAGTTGCTAATTAATGATTTACGCCCCATGGGTACTGTGAAAGGTCTCGTTAATGCGAAGGAATGTGTGATGATTTTGCTCTGATCGTGGTAATGTCTATGCTTTGGTAAAGTGTTTGTTTGACAGTTCTGGTGCTCGGGTTCAACAGACTACAGCGTTCGGAAATGAGTTCCTGCATATGTTAATGGACTGTCGCCCCTCCCGACGCCACAGTTACCAGATCTCATTCCTTTGGAGCATTTATGTTCTAATTTGGAGAGAAGAGGCGTGGGATCGTCGTGCAATACATCATCGTTACGTAAGTGTGCTACTATTTTTAATTACGAATGGTGTAATATATCCTTAACAATCATACAGAACCCGTCTTATCCATAGCAATATGACTTCAAGCTATTTGTACTGTCAATATTTATCTTAAACTTCATTATTGACAGTAATGCATTGTGTTTCTGGTTTTTCCATACTTTTGTCCATCCCCTAACTGTTGAGTGGCAACTTCTTGGAGCGGACTACTCACTCAACAGCAATTTAAAAGTTTCGTAATTGTCAGTAAATAAACTGAGATCTCTTATGCCGCTTTCTGTGCAACCTTCTTATAGCTACAGTGATAAAATATTAGCATTTTATTTCGGCAACCGACAAGTCAGGCCTCTGCGACAATCTGATCACGACGGGCGGCAGCAATTTTTATGAAGCAAAAATAGCGATATGCTTCACAGAACATCACTTCACAGTGAGAAATCGATTCATCGTCTGAAAAAATATTGGGGACTCTGTTTAAGACGATAGCGACAATCTGAATAAATGACGTTATCTTCACTTGTTGAACCATTGTACAGTGAGAAAGTTTGCTGATCGTCCCGTTGCTGTAAACATGTTCATGAAAAAGCTATGGGACGAAACTGCAACGGTCGTCAGTCCCTAGACTAAGCACAACACACACTCCCATACCCGAGGGAAGACTCGAATCTCCGACAGGGAGCACCCGCGCACTCCGCAACAAGCCGCTTTAGAAGACCTTTTCCACGCGGCTGTATATACGTTCCCCCGACAAGAAGGGACCAAATGCCATACGTCGCGCTACTCCATTGACACACTACAGAACATTCTTCGTGGTGACCTCATTCCCAATGAAAGGGGCATTTTCTGACCCCCAAGATCCCATAACCCAGTTGCGTCTGATCTGTTCCTATAGGAAATGAAATGCTGAAGGAGAAGAGGACGTTGTTGTGTAACAGCTGCATTGCGTGTTATGCGATGTGCGATGGGTGTCCTAGGTTCTGCAGCTACATACGTTTTCCGCAAACCACTGTGAGGTGCGTGGTAGTGGTAATAGTCATTCATTTTCAGTTCCATTCGCAGTGTTGGAACTACAATAGTGGCAACGCTGTACAATGGAATCAAGTATTGTCGCTGATAGCACCTCCGAGCAAACACTCGCCCGTCCCACGTCATCATTGTGTGCATAATCGAGGGTAACAGTCACTTGTGTGCGGGCGCTTTAGGTAACGGTGTCACTATGTTTTCGGCGGAGTTTGATCAAGATTGAATGTGCCAGAGGTAGTACAGCACGACAGTGTCATCAAGGTCTTCATGAGGCGTGCGAGGAATCGGCATTGCCGTACAGAACAGTGGCACGTTGGGTAAAAGACATCAACGAATGTCAGCAGACTGTGGCAGACATGCATCAGGAAGGTCGTCCTAGAGTCTAAGAAGAAGAATTGATCGCTGTAGCAGCGTTAGTGGACAGTGAATGACGCCAAACGATTCGTGAGCTCGCCCAGGAAACAGGATTAGCACCTGCGACAGTGATTCGCTTCCTGAAGGAAAGCGTGGGCATGCGAAAAATTGCATCACGATGGGTTCCACATGAATTGACGGAAATGCAGAAATGGATGCGTTACGACGCTGATCAGTCGCACCTGAAGCACTAAGAGTGCGAAGGAGACGTTTTCTTACGCCGTGTCGTAACACTGGATGAGACATGGGCTACATCGTACGAGCCAAAAATGAAACGCTGAGACGACGAATGGCGTCATTATGGGTCACCACGAAAGTCGAAGTTACGTCAGAGCCCCAGTATGGTGAAAGTTATGGTGAGTCTCGTGTACGATTCCGTTGGTGTTATCATTACAGTTCGTTTTTGGAGCATCACCTGCGACCAGCTTTGCGAAAGAAGCGCGAACACTTCCTGCGCAACCCACCCCTCATTGCACGACAATGCGCGGGCGCATACAGCGCAAGCTGTGGCTGCTCTGTTCGGTCGATGGTACTTGGAAGTACCATACTCCCCGTACTTAAGTCCTTATGACTTTTATTTATTTCCGAAGATGAAGGAACCACTTCGTGGCATTCGCTTCAGAACTGTTCCAGAGATTCGGCAGGCGGTAGTCTGCTCTATTCGCACCATCAACAGAACAGGCTCTGCTAACGGTATACTACGCCTTACACATCGCTGGCAACGGATTCTACACAACGCTGGTGATTTCTTTTAAGGACAGTAACAGGTTCAAACGTGTATGAAAAAATTGTTGAAATGTCTTGGTCGCAGTTAGCTTTATTTCAACAAGAATGGATGGTTTTATGAACCAAGTGATAAGGTTCAAACGTGTAACGCCTTTGTATCGATTCTTAATAAATACCTCGCACAAAGAGGGAAAAAGGATTGCCTCTATGTACGAGCCAAAATTTCTTGTAGTCTTTATGCCAAATGTGTGTTGGGGGGCAGTTGACTCGTTCTCCTGTCAGATTCAAAATCCAGCCCTCTGAATTCCCTCAACAGAGTTTTTCGAAAAGAAACGTCGCCTTTCTCCAGAGATCCCCGTTTGAGTTTCCGAAGCTGCTCTGTTACACTCGCGCACTGATCGAACTTACCAGGCACAAACCTAAGAGCCCGCGTCCAAATTGTCTTACGTACTTTTGAAACCCATCTGAGGGGTTCCCGAAGACTTGAGTACACAAGATGGGATCGCACAAGCGCGTTATATGCTACCTCAATTTCCGAGCGAGGTGGCGCAGTGGTAACTCACTGGACTCGCATTCGGGAGGATGGTGGTTCAAATCCACCTCCGGCCATCCTGCCTTTTGTTTTCCGTGATTTACTTAAATCGCTCCAGGAAAATGCGCGGGAGGCTTCTGTCAAAAGGGCACGGCCGATTTCCTTCCACATCCTTACCCAAAACTCCGAGCTTTAGCTCCGTCTCTAATACCAAGCAGTCGACGGGACGTTAAATCCTAACCTTCCTTCCTTCCGCTATCTCCTTTGGAGATAAACCACATCAAAAAGTTCTTCAGAAGACGACCACCCACCATAGCCACGTCTGTCGCCGCCTGCTCGTTGGCTGACTCACCTCTGGCGCGCGGCTTGGTCAGCAGCTTGTTGACGATGCTGTCGTAGCCGGCCTCCTCTGCCACCCCCGAGTCCTTCACCAGCTTCTCCTTGACGGCGATGCAGATGTTGTGCCGAGCCAACAGCGTCTCCAGCTCTTCGAACGCCTGCAACAATAACAGCACTTTTGCATTACACCTGCTGAATACGAGATACGGCTGATTCTAATACATAAAAACTAGCTGTAAACCTGCCGTTGCCTGGGTGTTTATTTATTCTACACTCTAGTAGTCCACCTCCCCTCCTCTTTCTTTCCCATGTCTCTGTTGGTTTCCACCCTTTCCTTTCTCGGCAATGTTTTATTGCAAGACATGTACCATACGAACATGTATGTATTCTTTGACCTTCCTCTTGGTATAAGTGTCGTGTGTGCAAAAATTCATCAAGATCTGAGAAAACCTACTCATTTTCTCAAAGTTCGTACCCTCCACCGTGCACCGAACGAAACATTTTTCAGACAGTGACATTCTTCTTGTTTTTATGGTGAAGTGTGCAAAATTTCATAAATATCGGAAGAAACCTATGGATTTATATGCAATAGAAACACAGAGACACATTGAAAAACGCTCTTTGTTGTTCTGAAATTTTCCAGTTTTATTTCATACAACCTGTGTTCTGAGAATAACGAAAAAAATAAATAAATAAATAAATAAATCTGTGAAATCGGTCGAGCCGTACTCAAGTTATGGCACGACCAAAGTACTTAGGGATCCGTTTTTATCTTGCAAGATACTCTCCTCTATGCACCGTATGAAACTTTAGGTAGACGGTGACCTTCCTTTTGAAGGTCAAGAGTGCAAACTTTCGTGAATGTCGGAATGCAACTGTAGATTTCGTCAGTCTATACGAAATGTATCATCCGTCATGCACCTTCATTCCGTCCTTTGGTAAATAATTTCTTAGCTAATAACATCTTCTACCTTTAAACTACTTACCGGCAAAATTTCAGCTTCATACTTGCAGTAGTTTTAGAAATGAAATGAAATGTTTGTATAGCTTACAAACTACTTATGAACTAGAAAATACTAAGGACGGCACAAATATCCATGCCCGACGGGGGATTCGAACCCCCGACCGCAGTGACCGTGCAGACCGTGACTGGAGCCACTCAATCCCCTCGGCCACCGCGGCCGGAGTAGTTTTAGCGATTTCGTGTTTTATAGATTTCGTGTTTTGTCAGTGAGTGACCTTTTTCTTTTATATGTATGGAGATATCTCCTGAATTATGGTTTCTACAAAGATATTATTTACCAGGTTCGTAGACAGGAATATTAGGAAACTGCCTGCGAAATGTGTTGTAAATTGATTTGGTAGTAATGACGTAGTAAATTACAACCTCATGGTGTTTTGGGTGAAGTTTCATGTATTTCAATGTCTTTGGCGTCATAGCACCTGAACTATATGTCGTAATACGAGTTTATTTCGAAGGTACATCCAGTGGTGAATATCTAAAACGTTTGCAAAATACGTCGCGAATAGAGTTAGTAGGGAAGACGTAACAAATCAAAACGTCATGCGTGACGTGGCGGTTTTTTATTAACGTGACTGTTTATTACTCCATATCTCATGAACTGTGTGTCGTACTAAGATAAAATTTCGAACGTACGTTCAGTGGTATGTGTGTATACTGTCTGTAACATTTCTCGTGAATACAATTAATAGTTTACGAGTAATAAATTGTAACGTCATGCCAAGTGCCGTAATTTTACTTCATGAACGCCGAAAAAGTAGTAAGCGAGAAACCTTTTTCCCCATCATCATTTTGCTGGGGTTGTCAGCGAGAAAGAGTTTCCTAAGGGTTTGAAATTATGTTTGAAGTTTGTTTCAAGTCGCTAAGGCCTCTGCTTCTCAAATAGTGGACTGATAAAGTCACATTATCACGCACCGCAATACGGGGAAGTTTTCATTGTTTATTACGTCATCTCTCTTGAACTATCGGCCCTATCGCAAAGTCCTTTCTTAGCTTACGTCTTCTACCGATGAACTACATTCCTGGCAAATTTCAGCTTCATAGGTGAAGTAGTTCTCGAGGTTTCGTGTTTAGTCAGTGGGTGAGTGTCTGGATGAGTGTCTTTTCGCTTTTATATAGATAGAGATTAATGTTTGTTTGTGTTTTTGTTCAAATTTTATGCACGGTGATACCGTACGTCCGAGTGTGATAAAACTTTGTGAACTCATTGGTAGCACTCGCGCGAAGGTTTTAGGCATACTAAAATTAACTTCTTATGGTGCATGGCAAAGGGTGCTTTACAATTAGTTCATTCGTTTCTTACGTCTTCACGCTGAAATGGCTGTATGGATATGAATAAAATTTGGACGAGAGGTAGCTTATACCCTGATTAATATATGGGATACCTTTCGTAACCCACCGTACGGTGCGTGTTCGAGGGTACCTTACACCCTAAAATATAAAAATGATTGTTTGTTAGTTTATTTTATGCGCCGCCGTGCCGTTTATCCGATTGTGACGAAATTTTGTCAACACATATCTTGCACTCTCGAGAAATGTTATACACATAATTATATTACTGTATCACAAGTATTTCAAGAGATATGACGTCATGAACACTGAGTTACATGAAAACTGCCGCATTATGAATGACGTTTAAATTTATTACTTTTTTGCTACTAAATGCATTCCCAACACATTCTGAAAACACTAATCATTTACACCAATGAATGCACCTACCAAACTATTTCATTGTACCACTTTTTCTTTAGGAGATAGGACGTCATAAACACGGACACGTGTGGAGTAACTACCACATCATGTTTGTTCGCTACTGTACCATTCATCTGACTGCGATGAAACTATGCACACTTCAAAACCGGAGGAAAGTAACCGTGTATGTAAAATTTTGCATGGCAGAGTGTATTTCACCCACGAACTTTGCCAAAATCTACAGTTCTATTCCGATCCAGTTTCTTGGAGCAGCATGTACAGCAACAAAGAAAAGTTAGATAAGCTTCTAGTGTATTGTGAAAGCAGAATAAATGCTGTTAGAGCAATAAAGCGATATGGAGAGCTGTATCCTGATCGTGAGCGTCCTACGCGCCAGATTCTTGCACGTATTTGCAAGAAAATACTTGAATCGGAATCATGAAACGCCATATAGAGGACAAGGCAGAAAACAGTAACTGGCAAGGTAAATGAAGAGGGCGTTCTAAATAGGAAAACTGCGTTTAAGTGGGAACAGGCAAAATTCAAGGGAAGAAGATCAATATAGTAAAAATAATCTTTTTCAGAAGCACTGTATTAGTTGTAATTGTAATCAGAATCATAGCAATTACATATCAATGTGGTATAGCAAGTGAGAATGGGTGATTTTCATTGATGTCCACGTGAAAAATATTTAAATTTCTTCGGCTGGATATGAATAAACGTAGTCAGAAAAGGAGGAACAGTTCCATGAGCATGAATTCATATATGGACCTTATTGATATATCCCATAATTGTGCACTGTAGAGTGTTGCTTACGTGTTCATAGATATAGCGAATAGTAAAATATGAACGAGAAATGATATGCCCGCCTGGCAAAAGTAAAGAAAGGACTGATTATTTTGTTTTCACAGACGTACGAACATTTAAGGACAAGGAAATAATAAAGGTTAAGAATAAATATGAAAAGATCGCTTGATGAATATTTTATTTTAGATAACTGGTTACGACAGTCTTAGTTGTCACCTTCAGATCTCTAATTTCTTACAAAATAGCACTCCATGTGACATAGTGTCTCAGGTATGAAAGTCATCAAGTACTAAGTAACATGACGTGCTATTTTGTGAAAGTTTAGAGTTACAGATCTGAAGATGACAACTAAGATTGTCCAAACCGGTCATCTAAAATAAAATAAAATATTCAACAAGCGATCTTGGCATGTTTTTCTTAACAAATAATTTAGATGGCCCCCTTGCTTGAAAAATGTCAAGCATATACAAAATAATAAATTTAAAGCTACTGAAAAAAGATGATGGATTTAGTCAATCGTAAGGAGTAGTCATTTTCATACTAACACCAATCCACTTGTCCATTGAGAACCTTGTAATAATAAATAAAATGATACCCCAAAATAACAGTAGTAATATGACAAAGCACTGCAATAAGAGTATAAAAAATGCACAGAGGTTTGTTAGAAATTGAGAACGTAAAAGATGTCGCAGGGAAAGTTAGTTTTAAATTACGTTGCGCAAATAAATCGATAAAGATTCGTAGACCAGTAAATATTGATTAATGGTTCAGGGTATTGTCAAAATGTCTGATATGCTTTCCCTGCGATCAGACAAGACCGCTTGTGCAATAAGTATAAATTATTCTCTCTCATCAAATCACAGACCGAGTGGGTCTTCATTAGATGCGCAGAGAGAGTAATAGCATCTCAACACTAATACATATCTCAGACACATGATGAAGGAATTATCCGAATGGGAAAGAAATCGATAGATGTGATGTAGATGTACAGGCAAACAAATTATTACAGTCTCAGAAAAATTTGATGATTTAGCCAGGAAAGAGAACTTCACAAACAGATTGACGTAATACGGAGCGCTTCACCTCTTGCCCATATGCAATCAATTACTCAGTTTGATTTGACATTGATGGATAGAGTCTTTGATGTCCTCGTGGGAGCTACCGTGCCAAATCCTATCCTGAGCTGATTGGAGAGCACTGCCCATAAATGCTGCAAACGTTCTTAGTCGGGGCAGATGCGGTGACCTTGCTGGTTAAGATGGGGTTTGATTAGTACGAAGCACTAGGGAGGGTATTACTTGTTGAAATGTGGGCCCAGGGTAGCTTACCATGAAGAGAAATAAAACGTGGCGTACAATATGTCGATTTACCGCTGTAGTTACAGATGTCATTGATTGCAACCAAAAGAAAAATTGGAATGAAGGTTAAGGTTTAATTCCCAGCCGACAAAATGTTGAAATGTTTGTAAATCTATAGGACCAAACCTCGTGGTTATCAGTCCGTACCTTACAAGCTACTTAAACCTAGGTAAACTAACCTAAGGACAACACACACACCCATGCCCCAGGGAGGACTCGAACCTCCACGGCAGGCAACCGCGCACTCCGCAGCGAGCCGCTTTAGACCGCTCGGCTACTACACTGCGGCCCCCGTCGACAGCGTGATCGTTGGAGCAGACGTGCGGATGCTTTTTGTCAGGGGTGGGGAAGGAATTTTGTCGTCTTTGGAGTGGAACCATCATGATATTTGCCTGGAGGTTATTTAGAGAAATCGCGGATGGCCTGGATGGGTTAGAATCGCCGACATCCCGGATTCGAGCCCACTGTGTTACATCTGCAGCACCCTGCATGATGCAGGCTGACAATGTCTCGCTGATGGAAAGCGACGTCTTTCAGAAAAACATTATTACGGAAATTTAGAGGGCCTGAATCTGAAGCTGACTCCAGAACGATTGAACTGCCAGTAACTTACATTTCACTTAAAAACCACAAAGATAAGAGAAATTAAGGCTCACACATAGGGACACAAGTATTCGTTTTTGCCTCGTTTTATTAGAAACAGAATTGAAAAATGGACTAGCAGTGGTACTAGGTACTCTCTGCGACGCACCTTACGATGGATTGCAGAGTATGTATTTATATGTAGATGTATATGTAATGTTAAGCCCAGGATAGATTACCACGAATGGAACAGAATAACAGAATATCGATTTAACCTGGTCATCTGGCGGTACGGTGAATAAAGGCAAGTCTACACGACGACACCAGGTTGCGAAACTCGTTGCGTGAAATTAATTGCGCGCAGTTGGTTTCATGTATGTCTGTAGACACGGCGGCAATACTATAGACTTCAGTTTCGTTGTTTTGTGAGTGCCGTAGAATGAAAGTTTTGGTAGCTGTAAGACTAAAGACTGCATAAGACTAATTATAAAAAGAATAAGAAACGTATTTGGGTTCGTGACTGGATTAAAAAAGACGTCAGCTCTGTTGCTCAGCGACCTTGCTGAAAGAAATTGTGGTTGAAAACACTATAAGATATTTTAATCAACTTAGAATGTCACCAGAGCAGTTCACGTTCCTTTTAAACAGAGTTAGTAATGCAATAAAGAAACAAAATACTGTTATGCGTGAAGCATTGTTACTAGAACTGAAATTACAAATTGCATTACGTTTCTTATCAAGTCGATATTTGTCTGTGCAGTACCTGTAGCGTGATCAGAAATCCCAGCTGCCATAAGTATTCCGAATTGAATGTATTTCAGTCTGCAATTCACTAATCGTTAACGTATCAATATTTAATTCACGAATAATTGCTTCGAGAGCACTAACATGCCGCTGCATATTCCTGAAGTTTGCATCATTAAAATCCCACAAACACCCAAGCATCGCATATATGTCCAAAACACGAAATATTTCTTCCGTTTCCCCATTTACGTTGTACTTTGTTCTATTTTTGTTATAACCTAACCTAAAAACACGCGCAATCCGTTTCACCGATGTTGGAAGGTGTCGAAAATGTTTAGTTTCGCCAACGAATTGCGCGAACGCCTGCCGCGCATGCGCACTGGCCAATTACACAGTTTCATGAAACGTAGTGTCGTCATGTAAACTAGCCTTAACAGTCACGTTGGTGTGTCAACGCTGCCCGCAGTATGTCCAGAATGGTGAACTCTGGTCATTGGGGCTCAATATGAAGCGGGCACTTCTATTCCATGCGTAATGAATAACGTTGGCTGCACATATTTTTCTTAGTTACGCAATTCTTTTTTTTTTAATTTCATTTTTGGGGGGTGGGGGGTGGGAGGGGCTCCTTTCGCCACTTCAACGCGTACTTTTACACACCATATCAAAAAATAACAAAACAGAAGGTTCTGAAACTGAAAGAGTCTTCGCTGGGAACGTAACAGTAATGCAACAGGAATATACAAACGGAGAAACTTCAACTCCTACGAAGGGAGAAACCCAAATCATTTGGACTGAAATTCCTTTCCAATTAAAGTACAACAAATATATATTCCATTAGTGTAAGCCAGAATTGAGAATCAGAACGAGAATCAGATAGGAAAGGAGGTTTTACCGAAAGAAAGGTCACTACTGACCACAAGAGGGAGGGGGGAGGTGGGAGTTCACATTTGTAGTAGACTGCAGTTAACAAGAGGAAGAGAACACAAAGCGTCCTTCTCCGATGGGTCTGAAAGGAAAACGGAATCCAGTTCCCGCAACATGAAGTGATGAAAAAAAGAATGCGTTTATGGCAGTTTGTATACTTCACATTACTCGAATCCATGTCATATTCGCAGTTTCAGTGTCTTAAGATCCGTTGGTGGCCATAAATAAGCTCCGTCGTAAGGTAGTCAGTGTAGAGCTGTCATAAGTGCTGAGTGTTTTCGCCTCGTAGTGGGCGTTCCACAGATAAGTTATGTACTCCACACCGTCCATTACACGGAGGGCGATTATAGCAAAGGCAGAGTGCCCTAGTAACCGTAGTGTAGAATGAAGCCTGTTGCGTGGGTGTAGCTTTGTCTCCGGGATGCTAAACGATCTCACGGTCACACTCATTGAGGTGGTTTGATTAATGAGGGCTATCATGCCTCAGCATAGCTCCCATACAGCTGACACCCAGAGACAATGGAGACAATGTTCACGTGTGTCAGGAATGTCTCATACTGTATGTACAGTTTGGTGAAGCAATTTTATGTATGTCGGCGAGACCCTATTTTGTCTTGATAATATTATTGACCAGGCGATACCACAATCCACGAACCTCTGTCAGCAGGAGGGGGTTAAAGATGTTCTTTCGTGCTCGCCGTCAATTAACTTTCGGGTATCGGGTCTCGCATTTGTGGAGTGGTTGGCGTCCGAAAAATATTTAATATAAAAGTCTAGCTGTGCGGTTCCGATCGGTCGCTGTCCGGAGAATATGCTATTCTTCCACGATAACTTGACGATTGCGCTTGTGGTGCCACGAGTGGGGAAAAATCTACATTAGTGGAAAGCTATTCATTTGTCACCGAGAGCTGCCAACACTAAGCTGCCCGATGATGAGCGTGCGTACGTATTATTGCTGTAAGCTACGCACTGCAAGTTGCAAGTAATTTTCACAAGCTCGAGTGTTTTCTTTGTAACAAAACCTTGGTCTGGTATACTTGTTCCAGTTGCAGGGGCAAGTAAATTCCAGGAACATTCTGTACGTAATTGTACAAAAGTTTTACTAATACTTTTCAAGAAGAATTTCCGCTTCAGTCGCGATGTACGACGGAAAAGTGGAATTTTGTATTGTCGTTCTTAAAAACGAGTGCAGTCACCACCTGTTGTATTCTTACTAACGAGTGAAAGACATGATGCAAATAAGAAATAAATGTTAGGCTGAGGAAATGGTTGCAATGAAATTCATATTGATGTTGTAAATACACTTCGCGGTTTTGCCGCCGGATGACATTGTGAATCTCCCACAATATTTCGCCGACACAACTGTTCGACATCTTCAGGTGGTGGTAGCTGTCAGTACTTCAAGGCGCGCCTTGAAGTACTGACAGCTACCACCACCTGAAGATGTCGAACAGTTGTGTCGGCGAAATATTGTGGGAGATTCACAATGTCATCCGGCGGCAAACCCGCGAAGTGTATTTACAACAGATCCGCCGTGAAAGCTTGAAAAGTCACATATTGATGTTATCAAGGGACACTAAGGAATGAAATGAAATAAAATGATTCCACTTAGATCGAAATTTTCTGAAGATTTCATATGGAAATTACTAACACCTTTTACCTGTTGTACAAATACTACAGAACAGTGTAGAGAGACGACCTTTTAATTACTCTTCTATTTTTGTACACAGAAAGAATCACACATGTATTTTGTGTGCGTTTAAAAAGTAACAACGATACTTTTGATTCGGTCTGTCTGTCTCCTTTCCCATATTGGCATTTCGCACCGGTAGTAAACACACTCTGCACGTTTGAGTTTTCTACGAACTGGTAATGGGGAGAGTAGTAGAACGAATTTTCGCACTACAGCGAAGAATGCGCTGATTTAAATTTCCTGTTGCATTAAAACATCTACATCTACATGCATACTCCGCAAGCCAGCCGATAGGTGTGTGGCGGAGGGTACTTTGAGTACCACTATCGGTTCTGCCTCTGTGTGGGCACTAATTTCTCTGATTTTATCTTCATGATCTCTTCGCGAGATATACGTAGGAGGGAACAATATGCTGCTTGACTCCTCGGTAAAGGTATGTTCTCGAAACTTCGACAAAAGCCCGTACCGAGCGACAGACCGTCTCTTCTGCAGAGTCTTCCACTGGAGTTTATCGATCATCTCCGTAACGATTTCACGATTACCAAATGATCCTGTAACGAAGCGCTCTGCTCTCAGTTGGATCTTTTCTACTTCCTCATGAACCACACCTGGTACGGATCCCAAACCGGTGAACAGTATTCAAGCTTTGGGCGAACATGTGTACTGTAACCTACTTCCTTTGTTTTCGGACTGCATTTCCTTAGGATTCTTCCAATGAATCTAAGTCTGGCATTGATTTTATATTGTCCTTCCATTTTAAATCAGTCCTAATGCCTACTCCTAGATACTTTATGGAATTAACTGCTTCCAGTTGCTGACCCGCTGTAGTGTAGCTAAATGATACAGGGTATTTCTTTCTATGTATTCGCAGCACATTACACTTGTCTACATTGAGATTCAATTGCCATTCCCTGCAGCATGCGTCAATTCGGTACAGTTCTTCCTGCATTTCAATACAACTTTCCATTGTTCAATCTCTCTATATACTACAGCGTCTTCTGAAAAAGGCCTCAGTAAGCTTCCGATGTTGTCCGCAAGGTAATTTATATATATAGTGAACAACAAGGGACCCACGACACTTCCCTGTGACACACCTGACATCACACTTACTTCGGAAGACTTCTCTCCATTGAGAACGACATGCTGTATTCTGGTAACTAGGAACTCCTCAGTCCAATCACACAATTGGTCTGATAGACCATATGCTCTTACTTTGTTCATTTAAACGTCACTTTTGAGAGTTTTTATCAGAGGCTTCATGTATATCTCAATTGTTTGAAGGAACTCTGCATACTGAATTACAATGTCATAAGTTTGACATTAATTTGTTTCCATTTCTCATTATTTTCAATAAATACCAGTACGTATATAATACTGTAGCTGTAGGTAAAATACTCGGCCGGTAATATGTCATTGCATTAGTCATTTCCTAGGTACGCTACAACAAAAGACCTACAAGTGCCGTAAAGAAGAAACTTCCAGAGGAGTTTAGGAACAAATGGAACATTGAGTGGCAAAGAACAAAACACGGGAGAAGCACTAAACCGTATTTTCCTACGATCCGACAACGTTTAATGATTAAATTCCCAATATCTCCGAATTTTCGAATTTTGCAGCAATGTTAACAGGTCATGGGGAACTGAAAGCCTATTATCAGCGGTTCAGAATAATTGAAGATGGAACGTGCACATGTAACAGAGCTGTCCAAAGTATTAACCACGTGCTTTTCGACTGCTGCAACTTACTGAAAGAGAGGGACCATCTCAGGAAAAAAAAAAAAAAAAAAAAAAAAAAAAAAAAAAACAGATGATGAAGGAGGAGGATGGTCCGTCAGTAAATTTGATTTTGTACATATATTCACTACAGACTTTTACAATTTCTGTAATTCAATAAGATTTCCTAATGTATAAAATAGTTGGTTTCTTTCTGTAAAGCGACAATTAATGTGTAGCCAAAATGCTTTCTTTTGAAACCCTGTCAACTTATGTACTGTATTTGTGTTTGCTAAAATACCTGATGTAACCGCCTGAATTTAACCATCAAACATGTAATATTACTATGTAATGGGTCATGTCAAATAGTAAATAAATAAATAGGGTCATTGAAGTGCCTAGTATTTGCTTGAGTGCCGCTTTGGATTTCGCATTACGCGCTTTATGGTGGCAGCACTGTTCCTCTCTCCTCCCCCCCCTCCCCCCGCGGCAGCCATGAAGCCCTGTTAAGGCCGCTCCCACAATTCACCGCGCGAATCGTCAAGTTATCGTGGACGTACAGTAGCTAGAAATGATAATTTGAGGGGGATATTAGTAATGAATATCGGTGCCCTTTCTGACTATGACCGGTAGTACACAGATGTGTAAGTGTTGTATTTCGTTATACATCGTTGATTGCTAACGAAATTACTTGTGATCTTCTAGCTGCCTGTGCTTCTCTCCAAATGAAATGTTTTGTTTCTGCACCTGAAATATTTGTTACACAAAAGGAGTACAGAGATATGTCTACTATTATTCATTACAATTCATTTGCTTTCCAAAAATTACACATCAACTCGCTATTATTCTCTCCATCCTTAAACAACACAGTTTTTACTCGTGACCTCTGTAAATCTAACAGTCAAGGTTAAAAAACGTTTATACACAACAATGCCTAAATGCTGAAAACGAATGCTAATTGGTCACTGACGGTCGTTTAAATGGTTGCACGACAGTCCAACAGCCTTACATTGTGGGCAACGTAGCTTAGTAAAACAAATAATGCAGTTTGATTGATCAAACCAGAGAACAAAATCCTAGTTGCATTTGCCACATTTCAACTCCCCGTCTGAAGGTGTTAAAATGCGTTTGAGGCAAATTGCGGGTGTGCTTAGAGCGGGTAAGAAAACATCGAATCTCTATACAAAAGCGAAGGACACTCATTCAGACACTCACTCACTGACTAAATACGAAATCTCGAAAACTACTTCACCTATGAAGCTAAAATTTGCCAGGCATGTAGTTCATCGGTAGAAGACGTCACCTAAGAAAGGATTTTGCGATAGGGCCAATAGTTCAGGAGATATGACGTCATAAACAATGAAAACTTCCCGTATTGCTGCACGTGATAGTGTGACTTCCAACAAACTTCAAACATAAATCCAAACCCTTAGGAAACTTTTTCTTGCTGACAACCCCAGTAAAATGTTGATAGCAAAAAGTTTGTCGCTTACTACTTTTCCGGCGTTCATGAAGTAAAATTACGGCATTTGGCATGACGTTACAATTTATTACTCGTAAACTATTAATTGTATTCACGAGAAATGTTACAGTCGGTATACAGACACACACACACACACACACACACACACACACACCACTGAACGTACGTTCGAAATTTTATCATAGTACGACACACAGTTCATGAGATATAGAGTAATAAACAATTACGTTAATGAAAAACCGCCAAATCATGCATGACGTTTTTATTTGTTACGTCTTTTCTACTAACTGTATTCGCGATGTATTTTGCAAACGTTTTACATATTAACCAGTGGATGTACCTTCGAAATAATATCGTATTAAGACATATAATTCAGTTGCTATGAGGTCAAAGACATTGAAATACACGAAACTTCTCCCTAAAAAGCATGAGGTTGTAATTTACTATGTCTTTACTACCAAATCAATTTACAACACATTTCGCAGTCAGTTTCCTAATATTCCTCTCTACGAACCTGGCAAATAACGTCTTTGTAACACCCATAATTCAGGAGATATCTATATATATAAAAGCTGAAAGTCACTCACTCACTCACTGACGAAACATGAAATCTCTAAAACTACTGCACCAATGAAGCTGAAATTTTGCTGGCATGTAGTTTAAAGGTAGAAGAGGTTAGCTAAGAAAGTATTTACGATAGGACGGAATGAAGATGCAGGCGGAGGATACTTTTCCTACAGACAGACGAAATCTACAGTTTCATCCCGACCTTTACGAAACTTTGCACGCTTGACCTTCAAAAGGAAGGTCACCGTGTACCTGAAGTTTCATACGGTGCATGGGGGAGAGTATCTTGCAAGATAAAAACGGATCCCTAAGTACGTTGGTCGCGCCATAACTTGAGTACGGCTCGACCGATTTCAAAGATCATCTTTTTTTTTCGTTATTCCCAGAACACAGGTAGTATGAAATAAAACTGGAAAATTTGAGAACAACAAAGTGCGTTTTTCAGTGTGGCTCTGTGTTTCTGTTGCATACAAATGTATAGTTTTGTTCCGATATTTATGAAATTTCGCACACTTCACCATAAAAACAAGAGGAATGTCACTGTCTGTATAAAATTTCTTTCGTTGCACGGTGGAGGGTACTTAACATAAGAACTTTGAAAAAATGAATAATTTTTCTCAGATCTTGACGAATTTTTCCACACACGACACTTATACCAAGAGGAAGGTCAAAAGATACATACATGTTCGTATGGTAAATGAGAGAGGGTGCCTTGCAAAAAAACATTGCCGAGAAAGGGGAAGGTGGAAACGAACAGAGACATGGGAAAGAAAGAGATGATTGCAGATAGAAGAGGGAAGGGATTGTTGACTACGAGAGTGTAGAATAAATAAACACCCGGGCAACGCCGTGTTTACAGCTAGTATCATATAAAATCTGTTTTGTCCACCACTGCACATAATACCTTTAGAAAAATGTTTTATATAATTCTATTCTAATTAATAAGATTATAGGTCCAATGTGTTGGACAACACTGCATAGCCGGCCGCGGTGGCCGAGGGGACTCAGGCTCTCCAGTCACGGTCTGCACGGCCATTACGGTCGGGGGTTCGAATCCCTCCTCGGGCATGGATATTTGTGCCGTCCTTAGTATTAGCTAGTTCATAAGTAGTTTGTAAGTTTAGGGACTGATGACCCCGTAGTTAAGTCCCATAAGCTCTACAAACATTTGAACAACCGCTGCGAAGGTGTTGTAGATGTATAGGTTACAGTAATCGGCACGATGTGGTCCATCAGCGTAGCCACCTTACAATGAGTCGCCTGATAGTTCTTTTTCTTGTCACTGAAGGACCAATTGCAAATCTTATTTAAGATAATCATAACTAAAGTTCTGCGGTCCAGTTACTAGAATTTTTGTTCGACTATACATTCTAATATAATTCCGGTTGCCTTCGTCATCGCTGTCGGTTACTACGATGTTAAGGAGGAGATATTCACTTTTCGGTTTACAGCGCAAGTTCTCAGCGTGCCCCTCCATGGGATTATACGCCACTTTGTGTGGCACGCAAATTTCTTTAGACAGTCTGGAGTATCTCCGCAACGGCCTTTATTCGACCCCGGAGATCCGTTGCCGTTGCATAATTCAATGGGTGTTCCACTTCCTCCTTTTTTCATCGTTAATTCCACTTCTCCAAGCTTTTATTCTGCGCCCTCAGTTCAGATATTCCTTCGGATCCCGTTCCATTAACTTACTTGGAGGCTGTGCATCCGAGTAATATTGTTTCAGCAAAATTTGTAATTTGATAACCTGCTTACGCAATTAGTAACAGAAACAATGAAGTACGCTCCACTGTCATTTTCTCATGAAATCCATAACTAATATGCATATCTCGTTTGAACGACGAACTATGCTGCTTACTCCTTTTAGAGATAAAGAATATTTATTCTCCATTCGCGTGTAATGTTCGAATTATTCATCCATTATTAACGTATCGACAAATGTTAATTACCCTTTTGAATGCTATTTCGATGTTTGGTATGTAGTGTATGGTTAAGAATAATCCTTCAATAATTTTTATTAATGAACATAATCCTAATGAATTTGAAGAAATGAACAGAATCGTTCTTATCATCAATGATGATAGGAAAAGAAGTTTTACAGAGTTATTTACATTAAAAATAGAGGGAATAGTACCTTCATAAATGGGGTATTAGTCCATTAGCTTAATTAGCTTATATTTTTATTTATAAATTAAGGTGTAAGATGCACATTAGTTTTTGATACTAAAGATGATAGTTTAATTCTGTCTTATGTATAATTTTGACTTCTTGGTCTACTAACCACGCTTTGTGAAATATCTATGACAAATTGATTTGTTGGTAAATATGTTAAAATGTTCAAATGTTTGTAAATCTTCTTTGGTTATTAGTCAATAGGCTTACATACTACTTAAACTAAGTTAAACTAACCTAAAGGTAATACTTGCACACATGTCTGAGGGAGGACTCGAACCTTGGTACCAATTTTCCACTAGATATAATACCGTCGCATAATAACATAGTGTTACGAAAGAGTGACAGTAGTTCTTAGGAGACGAGCTATTCATCGAAAAGCGATGCTATTTTCATATAGAAGATATCAGTTGGTTATGGAAGAATAAAAGCAGCAGTAATACGGTGATCTTTTTAGGAATACCGTAAAATCAGAGATTGTTTTATACTACATGGGAAGAAGGGTCTTTCCAGTTGCATACATTGTGAAGAAGTTTCAGAGCGCGTTCTGCCACAGGAGAGCATTAAAAAGAGACGTTTCTGCATGTCTCTGTCGCTGCATTTGATGGAAAGTGATTGCCAATATCATTATCTATTTACTTAATTTCCCTGGTTATTCTTGACAACATTAGGGAAATAAGTAACAAAGAATTTGTTAGTGTCACGGTGGGTACCCGAAACGATACGATCTTCTTCATGTGTAAATTACCTTTGAGGAATGGATTTTATAAATAATTTTTAATCTGTATTAGTCTTACGGCCAGATTTAATAACGGCTACTTATTTAAGTATCTTAA
Source organism: Locusta migratoria (assembly GCA_026315105.1). Taxonomy (NCBI): domain Eukaryota; kingdom Metazoa; phylum Arthropoda; class Insecta; order Orthoptera; family Acrididae; genus Locusta; species Locusta migratoria. The sequence continues at coordinate 451,118,163 of CM048746.1, forward strand.
CCATGTGATGTACAAGAAACTAGATTTGTATTACACACGGAAAGTTTATAATGTAAAATAAAAACTGCAAAACAGAAAATTACATAGATGGGAAGTCAGAATATCTGGGAACTTGGTTCAATCTTCGGCACATGCAAAGGACTAGAATAGTGTGCGCTCAGACTCTTGACATCAACTAAAGAGTTGTTGTTGTTGTTATGGTCTTCAGTCCGGAGACTGGTTTGATGCAGCTCTCCACCCTACTCTATCCTGAGCAAGCCTTTTCATCTCCTCATAAGAACGACAACCCACATCCACTTGAATCTGCTTACTATACGCGTCTCTTGGCTTCTCTCTGCGATTTTTACCCCAAACACTTCCCTCCAATGCTAAATTTACGATTCCTCGATGTCTAAGAATGTGTCCTACCAAGCCATCCCTTCTTTTAGTCAGGGTATGCCAAAAATTCCTTTTCTCGCCAATTCTGTTCAGTACCTCTTCATTAGTTATGTGATCTACCCATCTAATCTTCAGCATTCTTCTGTAGCACCACATTTCAAAAGCCTCTATTCTCTTCCTGTCCGCACTGCTTATCGTCCTTTGTTTCACTACCGTACAAGGCAACACTCCACACAAATGCCTTCAGAAAAGACTTCCTTACCCTTAAATTAATATTCGATGTTAGCAAATTTCTCTTTTTCAAAAATGCTTTTCTTCCCATTGCCATTCTGCATTTTATATCCTCTGTACTGCGACCATCGCATGTTATTTTACTACCCAAGTAACAAAACTCATGTAACACCTTCATTGTTTCGTTACCTAATCGCCTGATTTTCTAAGACCGCATTCCATTATTTTTGTTTTGCTCCTGTTTAAGTTCATTTTATACGCTCTCTTCAACACACTGTTCATTCCATTCAACTGCTCTTCCAGGTCCTTTGCTGTCTCTGGCAGAATTACAATGTCATCAGCAAAACGCAATGTTTTTATTTCTTCCCCCTGAACTTTAATCCCTATTCCAAAATTTTCCTTGCTTTCCTTCACCGCCTGCTCAATGTACAAATTGAATAACATCGGAGAAAGGCTACAACCCTGTCTTACTCCCTTCCCAACTGATGCTTCCCTTTCATGCCCTTCGAGTCTAATAACTGCGGTCTGGCTTTTGTACAAGTTGTAAATAACTCTCCTTTCCCTGTATTTTACCCCTGCTAACTTCAGAATTTGAAAGAGTGTATTCCAGTCAACATTGTCAAAAGCTTTCTCCAAATCTACAAAAGCTAAAAATGTAGGTTTGCCTTTCCTTAACCTATCTTCTAAGATAAGACGTAAGGTAAGTATTGCCTCCCGGGTTCCTACGTTCCTCCTGAATCCAAACTGATCTTCTACCAGCTTTCCCATTCTCCTGTAGATAATTCGTGTTATAATTTTGCAACCATGACTTATCAAAATGATGGTTCTGTAATGTTCACACCTGTCTGCGTCTGATTTCTTTGGAGTAAAACTAAAGAGTAAAACGAATAATTGTTGTTGTTGTTTAGAGGGGAGTAAACTACTTGGTCTTCAGTTCCCTGTTCCTAACAAGGAACGTGCAGTGGAGTGGAGTGGAAACAATAGTTGTATGGAACTGAACACATAGAATACGCGAGAGGAGTACAGGTCAACGTTGAACTTTCACCAACAGCACAATTGGAAAAAATAAAACAGACAAACAGAGCGTTCAATCATACTAAAGTTTGACAACTGCTATCCGTGGCTGGCTGGTTACTGGGATAATAATGGACGAGCCTGTCACGTAGCACACACTAATATCTGTTACATAATAATAATTTCGTGTGGCCTGGTGCAAGTCTTTCAATTGGACGCAACTTCGGCGACTTGCGTGTCTCTAGCCTATTCCAGTTATCCGAACGGGAAAAGGGGACCTACAGCCTAACGTGGAATCCGAACCACGTGTCGTTCCTGGCGACTCCTCACATCACTGAGAGATGAAGGATCGGTTAAGGCACGGACTGAAAAAATCCGAGATCCAACTGGGTTTCGAACCCGCGATCCTTCGGTTTCCAATCGAGCGCTTTACCATAAAACCACTGGGCCCGACATCTTTTAGATAATTTAGCGGTTCTATCGTCTCTAAAGCTGACACGCACTAAGAGGTAGGTTTACTGACTCTTTGAAATCCATACAAATGAAGCCATAAGTTCAAATGTTTGTAAAGTTATGGAACCTGCAATGGTCATTGGGCTCTAAACTTATAAAATACCTCAACTAAGCCTAATAACAACACAAACACACCCACATGCCCGAGGGAAGACTCGAACTCCGACGGTGAACTGCCTCGCGCACCGCAGCGAGGCGCCTTAGTACGCACGGCTATTCCGCCGCGTCACGCTATAAGTCCGAGATCGCTTGGTCATCATGGCTGAAGAGTGGATGCCTTGTAGTTAGCATGAATTTTTATATAAACTGACCTTGATAATCCGAGTGTGGACCGTATCAACATCTTACATTGTGATAAAAAATCTGGAAAGTGACATCTCGTGGATTCGGGTGTACTGCCGGTGATCCGCGACTTACAACCACGATATTTCGGCACCGTAACTCGGCGTCTTTATGAGGTGTTCCCTGAGACTGATCGACAAGCCGACCTTGTCGTATATTTAGGCCTAGGGCGGCGTCTGGTGCTTTCTATGTGGTCCGCGCCCAGTGTGCTCCAGTAGGCGTCTGACGTAGGATGATCCATCGTCGGTCTGCGCCCAGTGGCGGCCGCCTCCGTCTCCTGGCGCTCCATAGGTGGTCCGCGCCCACCTTGCGCGTTGCTAGCACTTTCGCAGCGATTCTTTTGCTGTTGGTGACTACTACACAATGTTACCGTGGCCACGCTACTCTCCTGGACTTTGGAGTATGGTGTGCGCCTGCGAGGTATGCTACCCGAAGCAACGGGTTGTTGCTGGGTAGCACGCCTTGAAATCACTCGGGGCGTTGGTTGTCGTCTGCATCTCTCCTCCTGGTACTGTGGAGGGGGTGCCTATCTTCCGATGCTTCTGTAGCAGTTCCAGAACCGGATACCATGCAGTACTTTGTTGATATCCTGCTTCCCGGTTTATCAGTTCATCCACCATTCTGATTTCAATTAACTCCATTATAATGCTATCCCAGAACGTGGGGTTTGAACCAAGATGCTGGTTTTGTCGTAATGCACGGTATGGTCCAACTTCAGACAATGTTCTGCAACAGCAGACTTAGTCGCCTGTCGTAGTCTAGTATGTCTTTGATGGTCCTTACATATTATGTCAACGGTTCTGGTGGTTTGACCGATATAAGACATACCACATTCACATTGTTTCTTGTAGATACCGGTTTTCGTAGTCCCAGATCATCTTCGACGCACCCGATGAGTGCCCTAATCTTGTTTGAAAGGCAGAAAACACTTTTGGCTTTGTGTTTCTACAAGATTCTGCTGATCTTGGGAGATACAGGGCCTGCATATGGTAGGAAGGCTACCTTCCCGGTCTCTTCTTCTCCTGTTTTATCTGGGCGTCTGGTAGGGAGTAGCGCCTTGCAGGTGTCTCTGCTCGAGTAGCCGTTATTTGTGAATACTCGCTGAAGGTGATCCAACTCTGTTGCTAAGTTGTCTGAGTCGGAGAGTGTTTTCGCTCGGTGTACCAATGTTCTCAGTACCCCAGTCTTCTGAGCTGAGTGATGGCAGCTGTCGGCCTGTAGATACAGGTCAGTGTGTGTCGGTTTCCTGTACACACTGTGGCCTAAAGTACCGTCTGGCTTCCTCTTCACCAGGGTGTCCAGGAAACGAAATTGGCCTCTGTCCTCTGGTTCCTCGTGAACTTAATGTTGGAGTGTCTTGAGTTCAGATTGACCTGGAACTCATACAGCCTATTGCGGCCATGTGGCCAAATGACAAACGTGTCATCCACATTTCTGAAGAAACACGTTGGCTGATACGCAGTAGTTGTCAATGCCTCTTCCCCGAATTTCTCAAAATCAAATGTTCAAATGTTTGTTAAGCTTATGGGACTTAACTACGGGGTCATCAGTCCCTAAACTTACAAACTACTTATGAACTACTTACGAACTAGGACGGCACAAATATCCATGCCCGAGGGGGGATTCGAACCCCCGACCGTAGTGGCCGTGCTGACCATGACTGGAGCGCCTTAGTCACCTCGGCCACCGCGGCCGGCCCGAATTTCTCCATGAACAGATTAGCCACCTATGTATCATTTACAGAAGATGGTTTTAAAATAAAAATAAGCAAAACGCGTATGGTGCAAAATAAACATCTTAATTACAAACACAAGACGAAATGCGATTTACAGTTAATTAGGTTAATTTATATTATATTTTGGTACAAGAACGGTATCATGTGCGGGATAATTTTATAAATGTTAAAGATTGCTTTTTGGAGTCCGCAACAAGTAAAACATGGATTTACACACGTTTTAAGCGTCGGAATGAAGAAAAGACGATGAAAATGAGGAGCGAGCACCGATGCCCCAGAACTACATCAGCCGATGAAAACGGAAAAGTCAGAGAAACCGTCGCATCCCATGAATTTGTTCGGACGTTTTGGATACGAAACTTACTAACAGCAAAATTTGTTCATAGTTCTTAAGCATAAAACATCGGAAGTTACTTAACAGTCGACAGCCAAAGTCAACAACGATGTAGAAATACGGATCACAAAAAGTCCACTGCATCTGATGAGAAAAAAAAAATGCCGTAATATACAAACTTTAAGTATTTCTGGATCGCCGAGACACATACTCGGTAAGTGTGAATGTCGAGCTTATTAAGTTGTTCTAGAGTAGTACGTTACGAGTTCTTGCCACCAGGTCGGTTAATAAGAAGGATTACTTACATGTTCAACGCAGGAGGAGTCAAGCAATTATAAGAAAATCTCGATGGTTTATGGCAAAACAATTATTAGTTTCTGAATCACGATGATTCTTCTTCTTTTGCTCCTTGGGTTTTCGACGAAAACTGTTAAGTCCTGCGATCTGCATGAAAGATAACAACTCCTCAAATTGCCAACGGTTTATTAAACGAAAAAGCCTTCTGGGCGTACAACATCACAACTTAAAAAAAAAGATAGTCACGTAGGGACAAAAAAGAACAAGTATAAGAATTGAACAAATAAACAGACAATAAACAGTTACACATGGTGCTAGGCCAAGGGAAAACAGCTACAGTACAGAGAGAACTATGCTGAGTGCGGCGGCAGTTGAGTCGGGCGTAGGAGCGGCCGGTGGCTGAGTCTGCACTGCTCCTCCACACTCCGTCGGTGCGCTTATGAAGCCGGCATCGGCGGAGGGCTACAACCGGTCATTGCGCTGTCATTGGCTGGGCACTGTCACTTGGCTGACCGTAATGTAGTGCCGCCGTACAGCGCCGTTTCTTCTGCTGTTGGCCGCTGTTTATGTTTATCACAGTCTAACATATACAGTCGCGACACTCACTGCTGTGAAAGTTGTTACCAACTGACAGTTCAACGACACTAGCGCTCCTAGTGGTGGGTAAGCCGTCGAAAGAGTGATGTTTGTTTATAACTATTTGTGTACGTAATTAACAAAATAGTTAATATAATTTTTGTGTTACAAGCATTAGTAACATAACAAGAGACATACTTAATTCGGAAATTAATGTAAAAACAGTCGAACTTAACTGATTCAGTGGTATAACGAAGAACTTCGTCATGAACAATACTTACGAATATGTGTGTATTTGCAGCTTATTCCGCTGAAAGTAAGTAGAATATAAAGTAAGTAGAATATAAGTAAGTAGAATATAAACATATATTTCTATTTTCGTCTGTTCTTACTATGATAAAGAGTTTTTTGACACGTACCATTGTGGTATGGAGTCTAATAATTCGCACATTTTTAGACTTCACTCGTCTTTATTATAAGCGCATATTCATCTGAGTGTGATTACTTTAGCTTAAGAAGACAATGTCTTGAAGATTCTTGCCGTTTGTGGTTCAGCTGTAGCAACAATTGTGGAATTTGGTTCTTCTTTGTTGAATACGGTTTGACTGATTTTTCAATTTTCTTGTCACGTTTCTGATGTTTTCCTTCAGCTACAGTTGTGGTGGCTGATTTGGTGCGTTAAATACTGTAGTTATTGCATTCTATATTCATTTCCTACGTTCCACCCTCACTGATTTCACTGGAATTGGAATGAAGATATGTTAACGTTCTTGAGAAGAAAAAATACGTCTTTCTGCCAAAGGGCGGGTATTCGGTGTTTGCAAGCCATTTTTCTATTTTTAATAGTAAATTAAATTATTCAGTATAGCCCTGTGGGTTACAAGATAACAGTAAATAAACTGTGCCGCAATGTACCGTTTCCAACCTTGTCAGGGATCTTAGGAAACCTAAGAAACACAAAGGTGGAGCTATTTTAAGTTATTACCTATTTTATGATATTACATACGATTACATACGATCCCTAATGTAAAAAATGTGTTAAAATCAATATAAACGATACTATTCGCACTCATCCACTATCGTATTCATAAAAGTAGCTTACCCTCCGCTTGGAGCGCTGCTGTCGCAGTGTATAACAAAAATCTGCGGAAGTGTCGTGACTGTATATGTTAGACTGTGATGTTTATGTGATTACGTGTGAGCGCCTACGAAAGGGAGCTCAGCAGCCCGCCTTGGCTGCCTGTTATGCGGACACTCTATACGGTCAGGAGCTGCCACAACAAAAACAATGTGATGTCCCAGTGTTCATATTTGCCACACACAGTCCTATGTGCACATTTGAATAAAAAATAAATGTATCGTTAGAGACACTTCACTTTATAAGCTTACATCCTAAACCGAATGGTACAAAAGCTAAAAGCAATCCCAATTATTTCGACTTCAATAAACGGATCTCGTGTGAGAAAACGTTGTAACAAATGTGTGTTACATCAAATGGGAGTTATTTCGAAAGGACTAACATTAATGTAACTGAATAAATTCTCACCCCAGATTTTTATCATGTTTACTCATTACCCGATCTAGAAATCGTACCTCAATTTGATTTGAGTGCCTGAGCGCTATTACTTGACTATTTGACAGGTGTAATATCAGCATATCAGCGTATAATTAAGCGATGCTGCGCGGTGCGTAAGTTAATTACCTTGATGCCGTAGTTGGATTCTTCGTAGATGATTGATATGTATGACCAGCCCATACGACGCACGATCTCCACCATGGCCTTCACCTGGTAGTGGTCGGAAGGGATCGTGCGGGAGAAGAACTCGAAGCGCTGCTTGTTGCTCAGCTCCGGGCTCGTCGAGAAGAACGACACCTGCACAGAAAACAGGAGGACTGTTAGTGGCGGCGCTGATATCTCAAGAGTTCTCGAAGATGAGCGAGGCTCACAGCCGCACAGCTGTCTTCTTTTTGTAGAGCTAAGACTTTTCCCAGACCAGCACAAAGTTGTATGAACCACATGACCAGCCTTTAGGACAAAGAGAGTGAGTATAAATTAAAAAAAAAAAAGTTCTAAAATATCTGACGACGGTATCCAATCTAATGAAAAATGACGATTTGTTTGAAGTATTACAATGTTAGGTCCGATTAATATTCAAGAAGTTGGTAAAACTAATCGCCAATAAAATTATATAAAACTCATTTTCCCCGACAATCTAAAATTACCGTTTGCTTGCCTGACCAGAGAACCATCGTATCCTGTGGGCGAAATAATTTTCCGTGTCCTGTATTAATTAATATATTAAATTGGCAAGATGGCGATCAGCCACAAAGGCTAAGGAGCCGTTAAGTTCAAACCCGGAGAGCCAACGTCTTCGCGGGACACTTCTGCTCCCGCCGTCTTTGACGAGTTGCCACCAAGACAGGCCGCCACGCTAGGAAGCGTGAAACCGGCCATTGCGGGTCAGAACAAATTCTTAACTGTGCTCTGGTCAGGTTGGTAACACGTCACTAGTTTTGCCGGCGGAAGAGTCAGCGGTGCGAAACTCGCGTTAACAAAACGGGCGTGAGCGACGTGGCCGCTCTCAGTCCGGCAGTTGCTTCAGATGCTTGCAATTCTTAGGACAGGTCAGCGATCGCCTATTGTGCAGAAGCCGCCATGCTCAATCTTGGTGATATTTCGCTGACCGACAGGAACTTCACAGTTCCACCGAGCAGGTATTCGCGATTAAAGTGAAGTAATTGCATTCGGTAGCGAGTTTAATAAATATGCGACGGTCTGCATATCGGGCGATAGGCGCGATGATTACTAAGATGCCTTTCCTTTAGTTTTTGTGGCGCCCCTGTTTCGGCCTCACTCTACTGCTCTCATGACCAAAGGAAATTTGCATGAAACTCAATACGCTCTCTCTCTCCCTCTCTCTCTCGTTAAAAGCTGGTCGAACTATTTGAATGTGCTTTATTTTCGATGTTTGCTCTCTATCGTACGTCTTGTCCTGCAGCAAGAATCAGTAACGATTTAATAAGATGTAACAGGCTACCTCGTAATTCTATATGCTACTTTCAGAATACAAGGATTATTTCAATGAACTGTCCGACTTCTTGTTTGTAGCCGTCCCCTGTTGCTATCATTTTTATTCATTTACAAAATAATAGAAACCCCTGCTAGAAGAGAGGAGGTCCGATGCTGGCAACGGTCACAGCAACAGAAGATTAACAGGTAAGTCACCTGTTAATTGGGAAGCGGAAGTCAGGCAGATTGATTTAAGTTATAAGCTCGTTTCTTTCGTCTCACAACCAACCATAGGAAGAGAACAGGCGCTACATTTTCTAATCTGTAAGCTTCATGTAGTGTTTACAATGTCTCCGAATCTAAACAAAGAGCAGGGTAGTAAATGTTATTGTGCAAATCTCCTTGTTATATATTAGCACAAATGAAGTTGACACTCTGCGCGGTGACTTGTGACAGCGACTTTAAATGGAAAAATGACTACTGCAGATCACACTCACCTCCACCAGTCAACTTAATTTGCGCGAGTAGTATTTCTCGTGTTATTGTGCGTTAGACATGAGCCATCAACTGTGTCTCGCAGTAGGCTCGGACAAATAGGGACAAGAGAAAATATTACAGGGAATGAGAAATAATTTAAATAATAATTGATTAAATTTAATATAAAACGTTAATTTGAAAACGTATAGCCAAAAACTGTAAAGGAAATTTTTGTGTATTTAGTTAATTTGATAACGTCAGCGGGAAAGACCTATTTTAATTAACAGAAAGACAGAAATAAAAATTCTGATAAAAAAGTGTTTGTGACTAAGGGCCGATTCGTCCATCTCTCGTTAATCTTGTCGTTAGTAAACGAGAAGATGCCTTTAACGTCTCGTTAAATGTGCTTATTAAGTGCAGTGCGTTTGTCATTGCCACATACACCTCTCGTTTGCTAACCTGGAGAAAACGAGAAGGTACGATATACTTCGACTATGTTCGCAATAGAAACGAATGAAAGTACAGTCTGAATAAACAGCTGTTCCCCATATTTGACTATCAGGGAAGAGGTTAGCAGACAGTTGTTATTTGGTGCTATGGCAAACAAACGTGAAAGAAGCTCAAATTTTACAAGAAATTAGTGCGAGAGTCTTGTGTCCTTAATAGAGAAACATGACACATTGGAATGTAAAATAAAAAACCGACGCTACGACGTGGAACGAAAAGGAAGCGACATTCAATGCTGTCCATGGAACATGTAGGACAGCAAAAGTGCTTAGAGCCTAGTACGATAATATCCTGCCAAGTGCATAGTACGTTAGTGCAGGTTAAATTGTACGGCGCTTCTCGCCGGGCTGCAGTGGTTACGTTGGCACCAATGGTAATGGTGGCAACTCATGTGACCAATAAATGTTTTTTCGTGACAACTGCAATTAAAACGAAAATTATTTTTTTTTTCTGAATGGACAAGTGTACATACAAGAACCTGTCGACCATATAGCATGTACAGTATTAAATTTGCTGCGAGTGAAACGAGCAGCAATAACATTTACTCTGTAGCTCGTGAAAAATATTAACGCAATTCTACACTTCATTGTTCATCTGTTGCCAACATAAGCACTGGAGCCCGGTGAGAAGCGTCGTAAAATTTTACCTTAGTGCAAGTAATAAATTGCACGTAGACGAAAGTGCACTGTTCCTGTAGATCGGAGGAAGAAATCACATTTTAGGCCTTACACTAGGTGCAACAAGCATAAGTAAATACTATATTAATAAGTTTGCACACATAGATAATGTATTCCGTTTTTTATTACAACAGATAACTTACAAAATTCATTCAGATTCAGATTCTCTTCAGATGGTCGTGTAGTTTTTCATGCAGCATTTCCAAAGTGGCTTTTCGAAGACGAAATTGCGTAACAAATTCTGCATCATCCCAGCATTCAAAATGATTTTGACGAACATAAATACGTCTAGGACGCCTTATAGGGGCAATGTCCTCTATATCATCCAAAATATTGACATCGTAGTAATTGTCAACGAAATTTTATTCCAGCCAATTTCATCATACCGATTCTCAATTAACTAGTCGTTACCCGTAAGTTTGTATTTTGATATCGCAAGAATATTTTTAAGGTTATGTTGCGTATCTGCAGTGTATCAAACTCATCTAACCGCTACTGACATGGATATGACGAGAAATATGACGATACAATTTACCAATAAAGCTGTAGTGATTCTGTTATTTTGTTCGATAAATCGGTCTTTTTCACGTGAATATATTGATGTATTTTAGCGCTTTGGAATCCTGCCATTTTGATACAGATTCTCACTTAACTGGTCGTTATCCGTGTAACGAGCAGAATTTTACTCGTTAACTTAACGACCAGTTTGAGGTCCTTTAACCTCAAGTTAACTCATAACGAAACATTGACAAACGCAATTCTCCACTAACGATAAGTTAAAATCTTAACTGGAACTTAACGAGACATTGACAAACCGGCCCTTAGTGGTCGATTATCTGAGCGGCCGCCAGGATCTGACAGATATATTGCCCCTTCTCGTTTAGATCATTGTCATGATGGGAAGTTTTTGCTATCTTCTCCTATGTTAGATTTTCATGTAGGGCGCATTCTGCAGGTTAATACATTATTTCAGTGCTTGTTTGCTTAGATGGTTCAATAGTAATTATTATCCGAGTAAAAAATAAATTCGAAACGTTTACATAATTTAAATATTCCAGAAACCCTAAAAACATAAGTTTTTCCTATTGGGTGAACTTTAAGTCTGTCAGACTTTCATGCAACCATTACAATAAAACAAGCATCCTTGTTAATGCCAAATTAAGACATAACAAAACAGTAGTCTTACCAGAAGCCTTGTATGCCGCAGAAACAACAGTAATCAAAGGAAGAACGAAAATGGAAAAGCAAGAGATTCTAAGAAAGATCTATGGGTCAGTTCAAAGACAGGGGTTCTGGATAAAGAGCTCGACAAAAGAGCTGTACAAACAGACAGAGACAATCACAAACAAAATCAGAAAAAGAAGGGCAAAATTCTATGGCCATATTTATAAGATGAATGAAAATAGGCTGATCAAGAAGATTTTTAACATTGTGATGAGTAATACGATAAAAACTAACTGGGCAAAGGAAACAATAGAAGACTTTCAGACACTAAATATCTCTACAGAAGAAATAATAAACAGAGAAAAATACAGAGAAAAAAATCAGGAAACAGAAATTCGAAGAAACACCAAAAGAAAAGGAGCCAGGAAAGAAGTGGACAGAAGAGAGGAAGAAGAAACACAATGAATATATGAGAAGTTTTTGGGAAGAGAAAAGAAAGAGAGAAAATAAGTGCCATGAAAACTGATTGTGTTTAAACGCTCTCTTAAATGGGGAATTAACGATGATAATAATAACAATAAGGTGAACTGTGGTGCCACGTATTGCCACGTACTCCATATCAGCGACTTCAGTAGTCATTAGTCATCGAGAGAGAGAGAGAGAGAGAGCAGAATGGGGCGCTCTGCAGAACTCACGGACTTCGAACGTGGTCAGGTGATTGGGTGTCACTGGTGTCAGATGTCCTTACACGAGATTCCCATGTTCCCAAGCATCTCTAGGTCCATTGTTTCTGTTGTGATAGAAGTGGAAACGCTAAGGGCCACGTACGGCACGAAAGCACACAGGCCGACCTCGTCTGTTGACTGACAGAGACAACCGGCAGTTGAAGAGGGTCGTACAGAGTAATACGCAGCCATCTATCCAAACCATCACACACGAATTCCAAACTGCATCAGGATACACTCCAAGTACTATGACACGCGGGAGGTGAGAAAACTTGAATTTCATGATCCTGCGGATGCATATAAGCCGCGCATCACGCAGGTCAATGCAAACGACGCCTTACTTGTTGTAAGGAGCATAAAGCATTGGACTAATGAACAGTGGAAAAACGTGTTTAGTGACGAATCGCGATACACAGTGTGGCGATTTAATGAGTATGGCGAATGCCCGGTGAACGTCATCATCCAGCTAAGTCATCTTCTTCTTTGAGTAGGTGTGTCCTCAGACAGGTTTCAACTGGACGTCCTCCACTTGGCTCTGTTCTGGGCATCCTCCTTCATTTGCCTGTAGTTCCTTCTTTTCTTCAGGTCAGTCAGCATTAAAAATCTTCTCCTTCCTCTCCCTCTTCTTCCTTCTACTTTTCCTTCCATTACTCTTAACAGCAGACAATTCCTACGTAATATGTGTCCCAACGAAGATGTTTTCCTCTTCTGGATTGTCCTAATGAAGGCTCTTTCCTCTCCTACTCTGCGCAACACCTCATTTTTCATTCTGTCGGTTCACTTCACTTTTTTCATTCTTCTACTTAGCCACATTTCGAAACTTTCTAAATATTTTAGTTATTTCTGTCTGATTGTCCACGTTTCAGGTCCATATGACACCACGCTCCACACAAAACATTTGGCGAACCTTTTCCTTAGAGTAAAGGGAATACTTTTGGTTGTTAGCAAATATTTTACTTTCCTGAAAGCTTTCTTTCCCATAGAGATTCTTTGCCTTACTTCCTCTGTGCAACTTCAGTTGGATGTTACTATGCTTCCCAAATATTGAAACGATTGCATCTGTTCCAATACTCTTCCCTCTAATGATATTTTGATTGTGTCGTCTTCTTTTCCAATTTACATGACTTTGATCTCATCAATGTTTAACCGTATTCCAAAATCTTTACCCACGCTTAAAATATTTTCCATCATTTCCTGGAGAGATTCTTCTGCTTTTGCTAATACTATTATATCATCTGCATATTTTATAAGTGCCAACAGTAAAATCGAAGGCGGTGGTGTTATGGCGTGGTCGTATTTTTTCATGGAGGGGCTTGCACCCTTTGTTGTTTTGCGTGGCACTATCATAGATTAGGCCTACATTGATGTTTTAAACTCTATCTTGCTTCCCACTATTGAAGAGCAATTCCGGGATGGCGACTGCACCTTTCAACACGATCGACCATCTGCTCACAGTGCACGGCCTGTGGCGGAGTGGTATTGCGACAATAACGGCCCTGCACTGGGTCCTGACGTGAATCCAAAGAATACCTTTGGGATGTTTCGAAAGGCCGACTTCGTGCCAGGCCTCACCCACCTACATCGATACCTCTCCTCAGAGCAGCACTTTGTGAAGAATGGGCTGCCATTCCCCAAGAAATCTTCCAGCACCTGATTGAAGGTATGCCTGCTAAAGCTGTCGGATGGGCTAAGGGTGGGCCAACACCTTATTGAATTCCAACATTACCGATGGAGTGCGCCATGAAAGTTTAAATCATTTTCAACTAGGCGTCCGGATATTTTTTTTTATCACATAGTGTGTGATACATTCTATTTCAGTGATGTGCCGAATTTCATCTTGGCGTGGAATGAATTGTTGGAGATGCGAATTGTGCTAACACCGATTCCATTTACAGAATATTAAAACAGAAATCTCTTTCATTTTATTTTACGCGTCCCTGAGATCTGCCGATTTATTCAATTTGGTCGAGTTTTGTGATTTTGAGCTATCCGAGATTTATGTTAAATAAATCGGGAATCTGCACTCCAATAGTTGGTTTCTTCCGCAATCACCAATAAATTAGCACGTTTTTGTGGTAAACTGCTTGATTCTTTTAGTATCGGCATCAATTTTTTGCGTTCAGTACTTAGTTGTATTTGCACTAGTACTTATTTTGAAATAATTTAAATGCAGCGACACCACGTAGGAAATGCAACGCTTAAAGGGAGATTGTATCTTGGGTACTGTCACCCATAAATTTAATTAAAAGTTCTGATTTTTCATAATTTCATTTAACTATTTCGTGTTCAGAGTTCGCATTCACGTAAACAGAATTTTGTTTTGTTTTTAACTACAGCTTTCTTTTCTGTGCCGTACGTAAAGATAAAATTTCATTATATTTATCTCCTGTCCCAACTTTAAAATTTGTGTTACATTTCAAAGATACAAAGAAAACTTCATCACAAAATTAAAAGGAATAAAATATATTGTTAAAATCAATCCCATCAATCAGAAACACAAGGATATACCTACAAATAAACAAGAAAGTGATGTATGACGCAAAGTGAAGAATAGGCTATAGAAAACTGGTTCACCATTATATTAAATCACAAATACACGACACGTAAAATATCAAATATTTTCAAAAGTCTGGCAAATAATATAATCCCAAATAACAGTACAAGAAACAAGAATGTTCCTATTACAGCATAACAAAAGGCAAATATCCCATGATCTCTCAAGGTGGCAGCATGTGATATAGTTGGTATCTCATACTGCGCGAGATGAAAACTGCTTCTTTGATGACATTATGCAATGTTATACAACATTAAACCATGTATCTTGTAACTTTACTTGTGAAATTCATAATATGACATGAAATTCTGTACCATACTGACACAACGTGATATACTGTATAACACGGAGTATTAATTCATTAAACACTATGTTATACATTGTGTTACTTGATGGTACAGCGTGAGGCACGATATGACGTCTCGTATCACAGCACGATATGTCTCATCACAGTACAATATATCATTACATGATACATCACATGTCGCAAAAAGACGTGTCTCGTTTTTTCACATGATAAGTTACAAGGCAGATGATGTTTCAAATGCTACAACAGGGCGTGAAGTTAGAAGGCTTTACTTAAAACTTGACCTGTGGCAAAATGTAACTTCCGATGCAGCGTAAGTGCCTGATGTGATATGTTACATCACAGGAGATGCTGAGAAAAGACTCTCATGGGATTTCATACGCGCACTGATGTCACACATGATGAATGTGTGACGTGATGTGCTATATTTGACACAACGTAACATGTGATAGGAGGCACAAATTAACATGTGACTGGTAATAATACTAACACGAAAAAAAGTGCAGGTATCTCAAGATTATTCGATTTAAATGTTTTTGAAGGTTTAAGATAAGTCACCAAGCTATTTCTTCTCTCTCGCATGTTTGGCTGTGGTGAGAAAATATTTGCCTTTTTGTCTGCTGCGATAGGAACATTTTTCGTTCTGTTTTCCAACTTTTCTACCATGATAGGTGAGTATTTGTCGTAGCGGACATTAATTTTTTAAAAGTTCTCTGCGAAAAATTAAATAATCACCCTGTTTACGGTTGTTTCACCGTACTTACATGGACGCTTACTCAAAATAACGTATGAGAAACGAAACGACACTCACCATTGTTTGGACGTCCAAGGAGATCTGCATGCACTTAATTTAGCTCGACTTGAAACCAAAGTATCTCAACAACGGGTAAAGGTTACCTGATGATATTCATTTGTCTACTTTCGTGTAAGGTCCTAGTAGATTTGTATATGTTTAAAGTGCATAAGTGACGCGCTTCAAAAAATTTTAAATAAATAGCAGAATGGCAATGGGTAGAAAAGCGTTTTTGAAAAAGAGAAATTTGTTAACATCGAATATTGATTTAGGCCTAAGGAAGTCCTTTCTGAGGGCATTTTTATGGAGTGTTGCCTTGTATGGGAGTGAGACATGGACGATAAACAGTGCGGACAGGAAGAGGATTGAGGCTTTTGAAATATGGTGCTACAGAAGAATGCTGAAGATTAGGTGGGTGGATCGCGTAACTAATGAGGAGGTACTGAACAGAATTGGGGAGAAAAGGAATTTCTGGCATACCTTGGCTAAAAGAAGGGATAGTTTGGTAGGACACATTCTTAGACATCAAGGAATTGTTAATTTAGCGTTGGAGGGAAGTGTGTGGGGAAAAAATCGCAGGGGAAGACCAAGAGATGGATTCAGTAAGCAGATTCAGACAGATGTAGGTTGTCGTTCTTATGTGGAGATGAAGAGGCTTGCTCAGGATAGGGTATTGTGGAGAGCTGCATCAAACCAGTCTCCGGACTGAAGACCACAACAACAACACAGTTTCTGCGCAAAACTTGCGCACGGTGCACGTAAACACTGAATATGAATTTAAGCTTCTTGTGAAACACAGCTAGCGCTTTACTCACATGACGTGATGTGTGCTATCGATAAGGGATGTCAAATACACTCCTAGCCATTAAAATTGAAACACCCCGAAGATGACGTGCTACAGACGTGAAATTTAACCGACAGGAAGAAGATGCTATGATATGCAAATGATTAGCTTTTCAGAGCATTCACATACAAGTTTGGCGCCGGTGGCGACACCTACAACGGACTGACATGAGGAAAGTTTCCAAACGATTTCTCATACATAAACAGCAGTTGACCGGCGTTACCTGAAACGTTGTTGTGATGCCTCGTGTAAGGAGAAGAAATGCGTACCATCATGTTTCCGACTTCGATAAAGGTCGGATTGTAACTTCTCGCGATTGCGGTTTATCGTATCGAGACATTTCTGCTCGCGTTGGTCGCGATCCAATGACTTTTAGCAGAATATCGAATCGGTGGGTTCGGGAAGGCAATACGGAACGCCGTGCTGGATCCCAACGGCCTCGTATCATCAGCAGTCGAGATGACAGGCATCTTATCCGCATGTCTGTAACGGATCGTGCAGCCACGACTCAATACGCCAGTCACTACTCATGATGAACTGTGATATCGTGTTGAAGCTGCATGGGCATCCAAGCTCTGTTTGACTCAATGCCCAGGCGTATCAAGGCCGTTATTAAGGCCAGAGGGGGTTGTTCTGGGTTCTGATTTCTCGGGATCTATGCATCCAAATTGCGTGAAAATGTGATCACATGTCGGTTCAATTATATTATATTTGTCCAATGAATACCCGTTTAACATCTGCATTTCTTCTTGGTGCAGCAATATTAATGTCCAGTAGTGTGGATTCCTTACACATCTCACAAACGGCTTTTATTCCAACTGTGTGCTTATGGAATATCGCTACAATTGTGCGATTGTATTCGTGATATCCTGTCAGAAAGGACGCAGTACGTTGTAATTGAAGAAAAGTCATCGAGTAGAACTGACGTGACATCTGACATTTCCCAGGGAGGTGTTATTGGGCCCCTACTGTTCTTTATTTTTATGAACGTTGTAGGAGTCAAGCTGAGAATCTCTGTCAGACTGTTCGTGGATGAAGCTATCACTTATCGGTTAGTAAAGTCACTAGATGATCAAACGCAACTGCAAAATGATTTAAATATCTACATGGCGCAATAAATGGCAATTGGCCATTAATATTGATAAATGTGGAGTTATCCATATGACTACTAAAAGAAGCTTCGTTAAACTTCATTTACACGATAAATCAGTCAAAACTACAGGCCGTAAATTCAACTAAATACCTAGGAGTAACAATTACAAACAACTTACATTGGAAAGAACAGAGAGAAAATACTGTTGGGTAAGCGAACGAAAGACTAAGTTTCGTTGGCAGAAAACTTGGAAGATGCAATATTTCCACTAAGCAAACTGCCTACACCACATTTGTCCGTCCTATTTTGGAGTATTGTTTCGCATTATGGGATCCCCGCGAAGTGGAACTGACACGATTTAGAGAAAGTTCAGAGAAGGGTAGCTCGTTTTGTATTATCGGAATATAGGGGAGAGTGTCACGGGAATGATGTACGAGTTGGGGTAGAAATCATTAGAACAGAGGTGTTACTCGTTGCGACGAGATCTATTTCGAAATTTCTTTCACCAACTTTCTCTTCCCAATGCGTCTACATTTTCTTAGCACCCACCTACATAGGAAGACATAATCATCAAAATGGAATATGAGAAACTAGATCGAAAACGAAAAGATTTAGGTGTTCCTTTTTACCATGAGCTGTTAGAGAATGGAACTATAGAGAAACATAAAAGCGGTTCGATGAAATGTTTGCCATGCACTTCAATGTGGCTTGCAGAGTATTTATGTAGATGTAGAACTTCTTTTCTTTCATAATTGTTCTGAAGTTTTCAGCGAGCAAAAGTATGGTAAAGGTTTGATATTATGTGTAACGTTTGTTGCAAGTCGCTAAATGCTCTCATAAAGTCCCGTTCTTATCGCGTTGCACGATAGTACAGGAGATCATTAACAAAACTGTCCCATGTGTCGTAGACGGTTTTACCCAAAATTGTTTTCTGATGTTAAAGAATATTTGTACAAAACTTCGTTGAAATTGGTTTCATTAGTTTGGGGGGAAATGTAGAACATTCTCGCTCGATGCGACAGTTTTTCGCGTATTTCATTGTATACGACGGCATGGTTGGTTGGTTGGTTGGTTCGTATCTGTTGTCTGTTAATAAGGAGCATGTCTATCAAGTTTGGTTGAAGTCGGACCAGTAGTTTAGGAGGAGATGTGGAACACACACTGACACACACAATAAAATAAGAGAAATCAGATCGAAAACGGAACGATTTAGGTGTTCTTTCTTCCCGCGCGCTGTTAGAGAAAAGTTATGAAGGTGGTTAATGAACCCTCTGCCAGGCACTTGAATGTGATTTGCAGAGTATCGATGTAGATGTAGATGTAGATAGATTTCTATAATTTGTTTATATGCTTATAAAGAATATATGTACACGAATTTGGTACATAAATATGGCACTTATAGTAGCAACAATGGCTCTACTGGTACTCAAGGAGTAGATTGAGCTTGGATGAGAAATATTGAACTTAATTTGTGGCCGTCAGGGCCTGGGCGCTTCGTTGGCGATCAGTGAACATGTGTTTTTAGCTGTGTAAGAGACTTGGAGAATAGTCTGGCAAAGGTACCTATTCAACCCTCTCTGTGTAAGGTAGGTCAGGACAAGACGTATAACAAATGGTTTGTTTTGTCGAAATACCACAAAGATAGAGCACATATTACCGTCTTTAAAACGTCTGAAATTTAAAGACGGCAGTTAAAATTAATGGCTGTGTGAAAAAGAGATACAATGACATCCAATACCATCATGTTATATTATGGGTGTCGCTATGCGCCACAACGCTGAAGCTCTACACAAGTCGCCGCGTGACTACAAGAAGAGACGATAAGTCGCTCCACTACTTCGGCCGCCGGGGGCGCCCGCTGTCTCGGTACTTCTTTGCCTGCTTCGCGCGCCAGCCAGTAGGAAGGAGGGCGCTCGCCCAGACATGCCGGAACACTACCGCAACGACAGTCCGTACGGGAGTTCCAGTCAGTACGAAGAAATCCACGAGTTCGACAGTGCCAGGAAGTTCAGCAGAAGAGCGCCATCTACTAGAGCCAGCAGTCAAAAGTACTATTGCCTGGTGTCATCGTAGTATTACATAGCAGAACTGTATAAGAGCCAGGACAAGTTGTACCAACACATCAAAGTCAAGTATGTGTTTCACCTCGTAAATAGTTCATGTGCACTAATCAATTCTTTTAGTTACAACCTTTGTACACATCCAAGCTCGTCACAGTCCACCTCCTTTTACTGCTGCGCCCTGAAGTCACAACATTGGGTCCGTATGGAGAATGCACACGGGACTTGCATTCGGGAGGACAGTGGTTCCGGCCATTTTCCGTGATTTTTCCAAAATCACTCCAGGCAGATACCGGAATTGTTCCTTTGGAAGGGCACGACAGATTTACTTCACATCCTTAAGCCAAAGAGTCCGATGGGCTTATTAGTTTGGTCTCTGGGTCCACAATACCAAACCAAAACCTATGAAGAATGCAATCGAACCATATGAACTCGCATCGAGGATTCCTCTTCTGGATGCATGCAGTATGAATCTGCTCGCAGAATCGGCACTGATCTCACAACATGTGTTGTTGATTGCGTAACTACACACCTGTCTCTGCTGACAAGAGAAGATCCAAGAAATGTGGTGACAGGCCCTGTTGTGTGAATAATTAACTTGATGCAATGAACATTTATTTACAACTACGTGACGTGGCGTGCCTCTAGGACACTGCACGGCTGAAGGAACTTGTTAGTCTTCCTCATAATGGGCCGTTGAGATAGTAAATGGCTCCGAATGTGGCTCTCGTTCACTCGGCTTCCGAAAGTGTTGTTAAATACTTTCCGTACTACTCGAGGCATAACATTACCTTCTCTCGATCAGCAAACATTAAAATGTGTTTCTCAATAAGAGTTATAATGCAAAGGGCACAAATCTTGCCTGTGTTGGATGGTTGGCTTGCAGTACACTTCAAGCCCTTTTGACGCGTTGTTCCTGCAGCCTTTTCGATGTTGCACTTTCAATACTAAGCATTATTAGCATTATATTTAAACGGTGATCGTGGTGCACTATCGAACGTAGAAATATCTGCAAATCAAAAGTTGTTCTATGGATATACGAAGATTGGTTATATAAAACAAACGTGTACAGATGCTGAAAAAATATTTGTTTTACAAAAACTGTTAAAATACTTTTTTACATAGCTTCCGAAGTTAGTAGGCACTTGTCATAGCGTGGCACAAGTTTTTGTATGCCTTCTTCATAGAAGGTCCCCGCCTGTGTATTCAACCATGTAGTTGCGTGTTCTTTCAGCTCGTCATCATCGTTGAAGCGTTGACCAGCAAGGTGTAAGAAGAAATAAAACACTCTAGGAACGAGGTCTGCGCTGTACGGAGGATGATCACACACGTCCCACTGAAATTCCCGTAAGAGTTGTTTGGTCACATTCGCCGTGTGAGCTCGGGAATTATCGTGAGAAAGAACACCACCACTGAATTTTGTCCGTAAACCTCGCAGATTTGCATATGAATTTCCTTTGCTTTAACTTCCTTTGCATTTAGAAAACGCATCACAGATCTGACTTCACACGCATTTTCAATTACGGCTGACATTATAAAGAAGCACTACAAAGCACACGTCGGCAGCAGTGATCTGAAAATAGCGTATATGTCTTCTCCTTGAATCAGAATAACTGCCACGCATGCTAGGAACTGCGATCGTAGCGCTGCCGCGGATAGAAATAGAAACGAACTTGCTTTGTGGACGATCCTCTTACTACAATATAGTTCTGTGAAACACACCTATATCCGCAGTGTACTTCTTTGTGAATTAAAGAAAGTTCGGCAGGCCGCGGTGACCGAGGGGACTGAGGCGCGTAAGTCACGGTCTGCACGGCCACTACGGTCGGGGGATCGAATCCCCCCCTCGGGCATGGATATTTGTGCCGTCCTTAGTGTTAGTTCATAAGTAGTTTGTAGGTTTAGGGACTGATGACCACATAGTTAAGTCCCATAAGTTCTACAAACATTTGAACATTTTTTAAAGAAAGTTCTGACGCACTCGAACTTTCACTTATAGCTTACTTCCTGAAATCGAGCTTGTGAAGTAAATCCGTTATCCATATTGAAATAGTGCTCAGATTACATTCGGAAAAAAACCTATTACACGTATTGAAAAAGAAAAATAAGCAGTTATAATGAAGACTATGAAAACTATACGAAGAAAATAAAAATACGTAATTTTCTTCGGAAACAAGCGTTAGTTAAGTAGGCATCTTGGTTCTTTCGTTATAGTGTTTAATTGTTTAATATTAGCTTATGTTTATATACGTTATTTAAGTTAGCGGATAACGTTCGGAAAAAGGTTGGAGTCTGCTGTATCTTTTTAAAACTCGTATTTTTTTTTCTCTTTCGTATGGTCCACATGACAATATCAGTTCCTCTTCATTCGTTTTGATTCAGTCATATTTATATCTTGGAATAACTTCAAAACAAGTTTCCTTATGGATTCTGCACAAAAATCTAACAACAGAAATCTAGCAATATCCTTTTATGATGTTTCTGTTGGCATGTGTTATTTTACAATTTGTTAGCAACGGTTCCTCTGGGTATATAACATGTTTCTTTATAAAAATGCCATGTCATAATGTTTGTTCAATATAAACTGCGAAACTTCTCAACTGATCTTAATGAAATTTTGTACAATCTCTGTGATATGATCCGATTAATATCTAGAATAATGATCTCTATATGTTTTATTGCAAAATAAATGTTATCTAGGGTGGGTAGACATCTAATATAAGACACCATGTTTTCAGTCAATTGCTAAGCAACTTTGTCAACTTATTGCTGACACTTGAGCTGAAGTTGTAGGCATTATAAAATTAACTACTACCCCCATGAACCAAAATGTACAAATTTGGACCAATAACTGCTATGGTTATCACTCCCTAGACGTACACTATACTTCAACTAACTTACACTAAGGACTACACACACATCCATGCCCAAAGGAGGACTCAAACCTCCGACGGAGTGCAATCGCGCGATCTTCAGCAAGGCACCTTAAAGCGCTCGGCCACTCCACCGCGGCTCCCAATGAACCACAGGCATTGCTGAGGTGGGGTAGTTTGCGTACCTCAACGATACAGATAGCCGTACCGTACGTAAAAGCACAGAGGAGGGGTATCTGTGGACAGGCAGACAAACGTGTGGTTCCTGAAGAGGGGCAGCAGCCTTTTCAATAGAGGAGCAACAGTCTGGATAATTCCACAATGAGGAATGCGGTGAACAGCTTTGATCGCATGAAATATTTATTGCTTTTATTTCTGTAAATCGATTTCGGTCACTGAGTAGCCATCTTCAGTGTTATTGATGAATGTTGCTAGTTATGTGGGTCCACAGGCACCCTGTTCTAGCACTGAAGATAGCCATTCAGTTACCGAAATCGATTTTCAGAAATAAAAACAATAAAGATTTCATGCGACCAAAGCTGTTCCCTGCATGCCTCATGATTTTATTCGTGTTGTCACTCTGCACCTGGCTCCTGATAGAGTCGTCTGTAAGTATGGGTAATTGACTGAGCTGGACTTGTTACATCAGCTGACGAATCTGTGCGCCGTATAGTTACTGCGAACGGCTGAAAGCAAGGGGGAAATTATAACTTTTCCCAGGGACATGCGGCTCTACTGGATGAATGTAAGATGATGGTATCCTCTAAAGTAAAACATTTCGTTTACCATTAGGATCTCCAAGCGGGGGCTACTGAGGATAATGCTGTCAATAGGAAAGAAATAATTGATATTCTCCGAATCAGAACGGGGATTGTTAGATACTTTAATCGGCTAGGGAGGTTAGAAAAATTAAAAAGGGTAACGGATAGGTTAATGCTAGATATAGTGGGAATTAGTGAAATTCGATGGAAAGCTGAACAGGATTCCTGACCAAGCGAATATAGGTTTTTATATACGAAATCAGCAGTAGGTCTAATATTACTAAGAAAATCTGAATGGTGGTGAACTACTTTGAACAGAACAGTGGTCGCATTATCGTATTCAAGACAGATACGAAGCCAAAACCGACGAGAGTAGTATATGCTAACTAGGGGTAGGGGGCTTAGAGAGTAAGGGCTGTAGCAAACAATACTGTCTCTCTCCTTTCCCCCAAAGTAGAACGGATGCTACTGTTCCTGAACACACTGCGAACGGCTGAAAGCAAGGAAATATCATCTTTTACCGGGGGCATGCAGCTCTAGTGGATGAATGTATGATGATGGTATACTCTCACGTAAAAAATTTCCCTCTGTAAAATAGTTCCCCATTAGGATCTTCAGGCAGGAACTACTTTGGAAGATTGATTCCATTACTTGGAGGTGCTCCACGACCACACAATGATGAACACACCAGATGTAATTCGCAGCATTGGCCGTTAATGTTTTATTTTAAAAACCCACAGATCGATTTCAATCACATAATGATCGTCTTCAGTGTCCTTCAAACGAGCATATGAATGCCCTGAATGTAACTGCAGCGGTAAACATAAGATTGCAATTTTATGTTTACCGTTGCAGTTACATTCAGGCCATTCTTACGCACGTTTGAAGGACACTGAAGATGATCATTATGTGCTTGAAATCGATCTGTGGTTTTTTAAAATAAAACATTAACGGCCAATGCTGCGAATTACATCTGGTGTGTTCACTTTGGAGGATGTCTTCAACAGGAAAGGAAAGGAAAGGAAAAGGAAAGGAAACGAAAGGAAAAGAAAAAGGAAAGGAAAAATTGGCATTCTACGGATCAGAGCATGGATTGTTAGATCTGTAATCGACTAGGGCGGTTAGAAAATTTAAAAAGGGAAACGGATGAGTTGAAGTTAGATGATAAGTGAAATTCGATGGAAATATGAACAGTATTTATGGCCAGGTCAGTATAGGTTTATTAATGCAAAATCAGCAGTAGGTCTAATATTGATAAGAAAATCGGAATGCGGGTAAACTACTTTGATCACTACAGTGACCGCATTATCGTAGTAAAGATAGACTCGAAGCCCACACCGACGGCAGTAATATATGCCAACTAGTGGTAGGGTGCTGAGAGTAGAACGGATGCTACTGTTACTCTGACACAGTTAGGTGTTGGCAATCTGAAGCCCCATAACCGAGTAGACATACCGCTACGCTACGTACTGCAGTGAATTAATCTATGCGCACCGAGCCCCCTGCGGTGCAGTAGAATCTTGGTCGTAGCGCCGTTGTCACAGCTACTAGTGACCCGCATAAAGCCCAGTTTACACGATGATCGCGCTAGTAATGAACAGTTCACATTGCGCGCCATCTAGCGACGTAAACGCAGAACTATTAGCATTTCGTGAGTTCAGACGGCGTTGCGTACTAGCTAGTACGCTTTAGGACAGGTTCTAAATTTGCTAGTAGCGAAGTGGGTGCGCATGTGCAGAAGTGAATTCGTTGTGTGGTTTTCATGTTTATGTGTGGAAATAGTCGCGCCCTTACCAAAATTGCTTGCTTTGTTGCAATGATTCGTCTTGCATCAGTGGAGTGGAACAGAGTTGTAATTGTGTTGTTCATTAACTTCATATGTTTAAAATTCTATAATTTTTAGCATATCAGAAAGTCAGTTGGACATAATCTCGAAAGTGTGATGCCAAAAGCAAAGCAAAATTTAGTTAACTGAGGTCCCATTATGGATTGAAAATTGAAATTGCTGTGCAGACTTCAACAGCAATATTTGTTATAGTAGGTACAGAAGTTCTTTGTGCAAAGGCTAGGCTTTCGAAAGATTCTCTTGTCGCCAGAAACAGCAATATTATTGCGAATCTGCAAAAAATAACAATTACAGAAAATAACTAACGGATAACTTTAGCTAAGCTGAAAATGTAACTCAAGTATAAAAAGTATTTCGTACCTTCAGCTTGGTGAAATACTCTCTCTGTCTCTCATCGCCGTAGTTTTGTCCTTGGGCGAACGAAAACACTCAGCACTTAATATACGTAAAAAAGTCTGAATTCTTTGAGGTCCCTGCTATGAGTTACTTCATTATCTGCATGCAGTACACATCTCATTCTTCGTCTCTTCATCTCAACCAAGGACACATCCAACTTCTATTTCTTCTTCACTATAGTGTTCTAATAAACATTGCCACAGTTCCTGCAACCGCCGACAGTGTACTACTAACTTAAACCCACGGCTCCGCTCGCGTGTTGGTTGATTGTCATAGCTTATCTATCTTGCAGTAGTGTGCTATTTTACTGTTGTAACATGTGTAATGTAACGCAATGCACATTTATCTACGAAGTTTAAATAACAATTAAATTAATGCAATTAATTTAACTAATTTTTGAGGAAATGTCGCTGATAAAGCGGAACTGAAAAATATTCCTATCAGATTGCACAAGTCTATGCACTTACCGTTTATCAGGAAAGGAAGTAGTGTAGATCAAATAACATGTAAAAATGCACTCGTTTCAAAGAATCCAACCACGAAATTCAACAATAATGATTGTAATAATATCACAGATCGATCACTTGATGTAATGCGTGAAACGTCAAATCGATTTTTTAAAGAGATGTATTAAAAGAAATGTCTTTTTTACTGCTTTATTTATTCTTATATTTCCTTATTCGTATGCTTATCCTTACAGAGAAAGAGCTGAAGACACTGTAGTACGCATAGACCAAAGATATGGTCTGTGGCATCACGTTTTGCTGTGTGTAACCTCCTTGTTATAGAGTTGCAAACGTCATCGGTGGCCTTCAGTCTCAATTTTTTTTATAATTTGACGACTTTCAACCACCTTATTTTCCTCCCCCTTATACCTATCGGCATGGAACTGCTATGGTGTACAACGGGAGACTTCCGACAACAATTACACACAGACCATTCGTTTGCGTTCTGTAGTTTTCGCTGCAGAGCGAAATATAAACACACACACACACGCACACACACACACACACACACACACACACACGTAGAATTTTATATACACCGATAACTTTCCATGCTAATATACTGCATCCTTTTATCATTATCAACCCTCAAGCAACAATGCTACCATTAAAACCATTTTCAAAGAATAAAAATAATTTTCAAAGAGTAATTATTGTTTCGCATTTCGCGTTATATTCTTCAAATTACTAAATATCTATCAGATTGTTATAAAACCGTACCTAAAACCCTCCTCAGGTATAAATTAGTAACTGTACAAATATTTAAGTCTCTGCGTCTTGTCTTTCGGACGTGATAAGCGTACACCGAACAGACATTCACATTAATATATATCGTTGCAGTTGGCTGGAACACACAACGTTTCATATGTTAACTGCAGCGTACCGCCTACCATCTGTTGAGTTCATTTGCTACAACTTTCGTTGCAGTTTACGTACACTATTTATACGTGGCAGTTCGCGCTTTGTGCACAAAATAGGGCTTGGTATCTAGATCCCATACTACTCAAAACGTCAATGTTTTTTCTTGCAATGGTACTTAGAGCATACTTTATTTAAAGTCTTCAATTTATATACATACTTCCTTCATTTGTTACAACAAATGAAAATGAATACGGCATAAACGCCAACATTCAGATTTCTTGTATATGTAATTATATATCAGTTAAGCCGTTTTGGCAGTATCCAAGAATCTTTTTGTATATTAGAAAGTAAAAAAGATAATTCACTATAGCAGGACAGGAACCATTGCCCAAAAAACGGATGTTTATAAAATGAAGCGTTAACCCTCGCGGCTAAACACGTCATACCCTACAGAGAACTTCTGCTGTTGTATTAGAAGCTTCTTACAATCGTTACGTATTTCTATGGATATATTTCAAATAAATAACTTGTAATAAACATTTTGAAAAGTAGCCTATGTCCTAATCCAAGACATAAGAAATCTCTATATGAAATTTCATCTAAATCAGTGCTGTAGTTTTAGCGTGATGCGGTAACAAACATACAAACTTTCGCATTTATAATATGTGTAGGATAAATAGCTATCCGATCGCCATAAAACCGTGCCTAAAGCATTCCCCGGGTAGACATTGGTAACTGTACAAATTTTTAGCTCTTTATGTCTTGCGGTTCAGTCGTGATAAACGTACACCGAACAGACATTCACATTTATAGATATAGATGACATACACCCAAACGTGAACAATACACATATACAAACAGTAATAAGCCCGTATTTTCGCACAGGCGCTGCTGCTGACCACAACCATAGGTGGAAGCATAACCGACCAAAAACACTCTTTGTCAGGAATAGATAAACACCGATGGTAAGCCTTATAGACGCAAACAAAATCATTGTTCATTGAACCCCTGCATCGCAGCAAAACCGACTGGCAACGCCAGATGAGCTATCACCGCCGACAAACCGGCAATCGCAGGGAACATGAACAAGCACAAAACACAAACAAATCCCAAACTAACCCATACACTTAGAGGCCGATATCAAAAATCGACCACTTGCCTGTCAATCTTGATTGTTGCAGCCAGCCGCCGCTGATGATGATTGACCAGGAGACACCCCCAGTGCCAGCTGCAGAGGGACGACTCTTCAAAACGGATTGACCAAACTTCTGACAAACACGCACTGAAAATGGTACCGAGATTGCACGATACCCGATAACTAACATAACCACACCCTTGCATGATCTGTCGCAGATAGCTAGAATCCGCTACTGCTCTTACTACCCGCTCCTGATTATCGCAGAGGTTTTTTTCCTTGGCACTTGTCTTGGCACTTTTTTCCCTCTACCCTTAAACACGCTCTTGTTTCAAAAGCTTTCGACCCCTTCTATTTTCCTGATGGACCGTATTAATGGGTAATTTTACCCACACTTACGGCACTCATCACAGTACCCGCTCCTGTGACTCCCACATTAAAAACATTAACACATGCAGAGGTGACAGTAGAACTATTGAGTTGGTCACAATGCTAGTGCGAGCTTGAAGGGGCTCCACTCTTTTCGTAAACAGGCGCTGCTGTTAGTAGTAATCAGGAGGTGTACACGGAAATTTATCGTATTAACGCAACCAAGCCTGTATGATCGCACGTCATTAGTACGAAGTCAGTACGCTTGGAGCGCTGCAGCAGACAGTGATATTTGTTGTGAACTTTCGATCGTCGTGTAAACTATTGCATAAGCGAGTGGTGGAACGGCCCTGCTGGGCTACAACGAGTCCGGCGCTATCTAATATCAGGCGCGGCTGTTGTTTGTTTCCCGTGGGCGGGCGGCGCCGGTTGTGAGTTGCTCTTTAGAGACCGCGGAGGGCAGAAGTTGGGCGCGGAGGTTGCCGGCTGGGGGTTGGGGCTTTAGCAGGCCGGCCCATCCCCTGGGAGAGCGCGTGGGCCCTGATCCGCTTCAGCGCCTCCTTAGGACTTGGCGGCCAGCGGCTGCTACAGGCTCAGAGTTGTCTGTACTACCGCCTCCATCCCTCTTGTCCAACATCACACAGTGCTTTCTGGTGGCGCAAGCATCAAAGACGGTGGAACGGCTCATGTAATATCCAACATTTACTACATGACCCGGGCGAATATTTCGCACCTTTAGTGGCCAGGGAGGTAACGTGAAAATAAGTAAGATCTTGAAACTTCCTGGCAGATTAAAATTTTGTGCCGGAACCGGGACTCGAACCTGGGCCCTTTGCCTTTCGCGGGGAAGCGCACTACCGACTGTGCTATCCCGACCGACTCACGATGCCGCCTCACAACTTTACTTCTGCCAGTACCTCGCCGCGGCATCCTGAGTCGTGTCGGGATAGCACAGTCGGTAGTGCGCTTGCCCGCGAAAGGCAAAGGTCCCAGGCTCGAGTCCCGGTTCCGGCACACAATTTTAATCTGCCAGGAAGTTTCATATCAGCGCACACTCCGCTGCAGAGTGAAGTTTCATTCAAGTAAGATCTTGATCAGCTGGGACTTCTTACAAGGAAACCTTCCCGTCTCGGAAATTCATTTTGGGATGACACTTCGCATCTTACAAGGAAAGTACTTAGGCTCGAACAAACAGAAATACTCCAAAATCGTATGATAGATAATGTAAACGTCCCTTGTTGGACTAGTGATACTCCCGCATCTGCAAAACTCTGCAGTCGCCCATTAGAGGCCTCTTCGTGTGCCATTCCGCATTGCACATTGAGCTGCCGGTACGCCAGTAGTGACGGTGCAGTGTGCCTCTGAAGTTGCGTTTTGTGACGTTATTTGTGTAGTGAAGCGTCGGATGGGTTGGCGATTGGTAATCAATCCTGCTAATATAGTATGACTGGTTGAGATGAAGTTGCAAAGAAACCTTCTTCGTGAAGATGGTATTGGTGTAGAAGATGACTCATTCTCATGTTACCTATTATCTATTATAGTGTTTCTAATGTATGATCATATACATTAAATGTGAATGATGCATTTTCTACACCAAGACCGTATTCACGAAGAACGGCTCATCGGAATTTCATCTCAACCAATCGCAATACATTATCAGGATTGAGTACCAATCGCCGACCCATCTGCCGCTTCACTACAGAAATAACGTCACAAAACGCAACTTCAGAGGCACACCGCACTGTCCCTACTGGTTCCGACTGTGGTACCGGCAGGTCAAGGTGCAATGCGGCGTGGCTCACCCAGAGGTTTCTAATGGGCGACTGCAGAGTTTTGCAGGTGCGTGAGTATCGCTAGTGCAATAGAGATCTCTACATTATCTCTCACGCGATTTTGGTATATTTGTGTTTTTTCTAGCCCGAGTACTTTCCTTGTTAGTAGTATACGTCAAGGATGTCCACGCGTATGTTTTAAAGAGCACTATCTAGAAAATTCCTAGAAAAAGGGCTCTTAAGCTTAAGCGCAACTCATAAATCTAGTACATATCAAGTCTTTCAATTACGTACTGCAGTATGCCAAAATATCTCCGTCAGTAGTGTGCTTCACTGTCATGCGGATGAGCGGGGTTCGATACAACTGGTGAGAAATATTTTACTATTTGCTTTAAAACTTATGACAATTTTTAAATGTAATTAATTATATAAAATATCCTGAATTACACCATAAAGATTGTTTTATAACAATTTACTTTTCCGTCACAGTTGCACTATTTGGAGTTGGTAACTACTTGCGGACTTGATCGTCAATTTTCAAACCGTTGGCCTTATTCCAAATGAAGCAAATCACTGATAAAAACTGAACGTTGTCCCTGTTAATACATAATTACATTAAAATTTAAAATCGGTTAAAATAGATGATGCATCCACAGGCCTCCCATTTTGAGTACACGTTGCAGGCCTGTGGATGCATCATCTATTTTAACCGATTTTAAATTATAATGTAATTATGTATTGACGGTGGATAACCTAAAGATTTTATCAGTCATTTGCTGCATGCGGTGTATTATTACGGTTGGAATAAGGCCAACGGTTTGAAAATGAACTATTAAGTCCGAAACTAGTTACCAACTCCTAAACAGTGCAACTGTGACGGAAAAATAAATTGTTTTCAATATATTACCAGTTGCTGATCCTTCACCACCTTTACGATGAATTTTCATAAATAAATATTTTTATTTTATGAAACTATGGTTGCAGCTATCACAATATTAATGACAATATCCTGTTTAAAAATTAATGTACGTAGATTAAGGCATTAAATACTGAAACGGCTCTGTTTGTACCCTCTCCTGCATTTTACAGTTAACAATCTTTTTTTTTTTTTTTTTTTTTTTTTTTTTTTGATATCATTTAATTACAATACTGCCTGTAATTACATTCATGCAGTTTATGTATTTGTTTACAATCTTTAACTTCATTACGACAGTTATTTGGAATCTGGAAACTTACTGTTTTTGCGAGGGTCTGCAGAGTGTTTCCTTTGAGTTTCGGAGGATTAAGTCGACACCAGGCAGTCGCAGGGGAGTGAACAGGTTGGTCGGAGGCCCGAGTTGGTGTTGGCCAATGACAACGCGGCTACTAGGCAAGTTGAAGGAGAAAGACGGTTGAGCGGGGGATCGGCCATGTTCGGCAGAGTTGGTCTGAACGTTGACTGAAGAGAATGTAAGTATAAGTAGCTCTAAATGTTCAAATGTTTCTAAATCTATCGGACTCGACTGCTTTGTTATTGGACCGTATTTTACAAACTACTTAAACTAAGGTAAACTAACCTAAGGACAACACACACATCCATGTCCGAGGGAAGATTCGAACCTGCGATGCGGGAGGCCTCGCGATCCGCAACGTGGCGCTCCCGACCGCTCGGCTACTCCAGCGAGGCATACGTAGCTCTGAGGTAAAGGTGATGAATGGATGAAATTTCCATTAACTTTGTACTTACTTTGAACGGATGCGATCAGGAGAAATATTAGCAATTTTTACATGAATACTGTGGGGACTTAGTGTATGAATTTGCATCCAGCCACGAGACGAAGTACCCTTCTGGTCTTTGTCTTTTATGAAAATGTTTAGTGGGAAACCAATAAAACAACGTGGCCGAGTTTATTCTGTACATATGGTGAGGACTGAGTAAAGATTAGTGGGTTTCTTTTGTGTGTATTGTGTTTGGCGAAAGTTGGCGCCAATCGTTAAAGTTTGTTAATATTCAGTATAATTAATTCACGGGGGAATTCACGTCAGAAATAGCAAAAAAATATCCTTTTTTAAATACTATGATTTTATCTTTCGGTTCTTTCAAAGTGACGAACATGTCTTTGTGCAAAGTGCGGGTGCTAATCCAGGCTTCATGTGGCAAAGGAAGAAAGTTTGTGACGTCTGATAGTGAGCTTGCTTAATGTCATTAACTATGATTATCGTGTGATCAGAGTTGTTTGTCGTACCTTAGTGTCAGTGAAATATTTTTTTCGGTTTATACTTGGTTAAAGATCGTTGTTGAGAGTTCAATGGTTTCATCTGCTTACTTTTTAAAGTAATATAATGAATTTTTACTGATAATCAAAATATCCACGGGTGTACTGCCGGTCGATAGTGTCCAACGGGGACTGTGCCCGTTGGATACTATAGACCGGCTGTACACCCGTGGATATTTTAATTATCAAATACGCTGGGAGAAACTCAAGAATCACAATTTTTACTGAGTTTACGTGCATTATTAATGATATTTCTGCTCTCTGTCGATTCTCGTAACATCTCGTGATTTATATGCCTGGGGAACTAAACGCAGTATGCTAACGACAGCGAAACAATGTGTGTGTGTGTGTACGACCAGTGTTCCTGCTGCCCCCTGCCCACATTAATTCTATCCAATATGTAAGAGTCGAGAAATTAAGGGAAGAATTTGTGAGACGAGATAGGATTAGAAGTAATTGAAGAATGTTGTCAGTTTGTGTTTTTGGGGAAATAAAAGTTAGAATGTTTGTAAAGGTATGGGACCTAACTGCAGTAGTTATCGGTCCCTAAGCTTACAAAAAACTTAAACTAACTTACCCTAAGAACAACACAAACACTCAGCCCCCAGGGAGGACTCGAATCTCTGACGTGGAATGGCCACGCGCACCGTAGCAGGGCGCCTCAGTGCGCACAGCTGTTCCGCCGCGGCGTTGCTTTTGAGATGCTAAACCAATCTCCTAGTAATAAATGCTCAAATATGTTCTAAAACCACTACCTTTTTCTTAGTTGAACAACTCTGTTATCCCCTCCATATCATGTGCAACGAATGGTGAACAAATGAATAATTATCCAAGTAACTGAGTTTGAGACAGGAATTTTATAATTTAATTTCAGTGATCATTAAAGTAGCAGTAAATAAAGTATCTGCCAGGCGACTTGGTTATGGTTCGAAGTCGCTTTCCTTTACGCAATTCCAAATAAATTCTGACATGTTGGTGTACAGACTGATGTGGAAACCCTCCAATAAACTTTGGGTCATTTATTAATACGTTAGATGCACAGATATCCCACATATACTAACCTAGACGACTGATATATACATCAAATATTTCTCATCCAATTAATTCATCCATTACTGAAAAAAAGAGGAGGAAGAAAGAAAAACAAAGAGCGGAGGTGACCGCTCAATATTACTGTCATCACGAGTTTAATCTACATCTACATACATACTCCGCAATCCACCATAAGGTGCGTGGCGGAGGGTACACTGCACCACTGCTAGGCATTTCCTTTCCTATTCAACTCCCAAATAGAACGAGGAAAAAAAGAATGCCTATATGTCTCCCTACGAGCTCTAATTTCTCTTATCTTGAGCCGGCCGCGGTGGCCGAGGGGATTGAGGCGCTCCAGTCACGGTCCGCACGGCCACTACGGTCGGGGGTTCGAATCCCCCCTCGGGCATGGATATTTGTGCCGTCCTTAGTTGTAAGTAGATCATAAGTAGTTTGTAAGTTTAGGGACTGATGACCCCGTAGTCAAGTCCCATAGACTCTACAAACATTTGTACATTTTGTCTTATCTTGTCTTTGTGGCCACTACGGGAAATGTAAGTAGGTGGCAGCGAGATCGTACTACACTCAGCTTCAAATTCCGGCCATCTAAACTTACTCAACAGAAATTCACGTAAAGAACGTCGTCTTTCCTCCAGCCATCGCCAATTGAGTTGCAGCGGCATTTGCGTGACACTCGCGCATTGGTCGAACCTACCAGTAACAAACCTAGCTGCTCGCCTCCGAACTGCTTCTATGTCTCCCTTTAAACTGATCTGCTGCGGGTCCTAAACACTTGAGCAATACTCAAGACGTGGTCGTACAAGCGTTTTAAACGCGTTTTCTTTTACAGATGTAAGACATCGTCCCAAAATTCTCCCAATAAACCGAAGTCAGCTTTCCGCCTTATCACAACTGCCCTTACATGTTTGTTCTATTTCATATCGCTCTGCAATGTTATGCCTAGACGCGACTGCATCAATAAGCTCACTACTAATGCTGTATTCCAACATTATGGGATTGTTTTTCCTACTCATGCGCATCACCTTACATTTTTCTACATTGAGAACTAGCTGCCATTCTTCGCACCAACTAGAAATTTTGTCTGAGTCATCCTGTATGCTAATACAGTCAGTTAAAGACGACACCCTCACATACACCACAGTATCATAAGCAAACAGCCGCAAATTACAACTTACTCTGTCCATCAGATCATTTATACAGATAGAAAATAATAGCGGTTCTATCACACTCCCCTGGGGCACGCCTGACGATAAACTCGTCTCTGATGAACACTCGCCGTCGAGGACAACGTACGGCGTCTTCAAGCCAGTCACAAATCTGTGAACCTATTCCATAAGCTCGTATCTTCGTTAGCAGTCTGCAGTGTGCCACCGCGTCGAACGCCTTTTTGAAGTCAAGAAAAACATGGCCCCAAGTCCCAATGACGAAGTTCTTTAACAATTTAAAACGAATAAAAGTTTTATACGTTATATCTCAAGTGGACCATATTTAATTACTTGAGGGCCATATTTTAGCTCTTTTGCCCACGTTTTAGCTCTTGCGGGCCACACATTGGGAACCACTGTCTAGGCCACTGGTGGACCGTGGTCCAGGTCAGGACCGCGGAAGGCCGATAACAGCACCGCCAAAAATAACTTGAAATTACAAGTTACATTCTCAAACTATTAAAAAAAAAAACTTTTTCTGTAGATATCAATTGGTATGAGAGCCACCCTTATACTTTTTGTATAGAATTTTACAATTAACTACTGAATAATTAGAACCCTTACCTATTATAGTCAATTTTAATAGCTGCTGCGGAAGATGGCTACACAACCGAACATAGAACCCTTAAAGGCAGATTAAATAAGTAGTTGTCTCGCTGTGCAACGCCGGAGTACACTGACGAGCAGCGGCAGAAGGGAGCAAGCTGGCCGGTGGTCCGTATAAAAGCTCTGTACACACGAATGCAGCACAAGAACTTTATTTAATGAATAAGAAAATACTATTAATCGAATTCATACTCTGATAATCTCTGGGACCTCTATGTAAGCGGTCAGGGCATATCCATTTAAACACCATTTATATATTTTATTTTTATTATTTATTTATTTTACTCATAACGAACGAAACCTGAAGCTACTTCGAAATCTAATACAAGTTTTTCTGGATTTTTTAATACATTTCTAATTCACGTCTAATGTATTTCACATTAGTATGAAAGGGAACTAAAATAAAAAAGTAAATAAAAGATAAAAAAGTGTACTTTTCCTGGATTCTTGAATACAAATATGCCTGTCTGTCGTAGTTAATATTATTTTGTGAATGAAAATAAAAATAAAAAATCACACTGACGTGTTTTACGGCCCACTTTAGATTTGTAGTTTTATACGTTTTTTCAAACATTTTGGACAAAAATAATAATCTAAATAATAAAAAAATTAATTAATAAGAGTGTCTGAATCCCTTTTAGGAAAATAAAAGTTAAGGTAGTGGCGGGTTCCGAACCACCGACTTTTAGCGTCATATTCCAACTCCTTGCCCACTACGCTACGGCTATCAATCGAAAGAAGGATCCTTTCATCTCATACTATTGATGGCCGTTGTTAACTGACGCTAATAAGGCATTTGTAGACACTAGATTATCATTTATCGTACGAAGAACGATGTATTTTTGTTAATTCTTCAGTGCAGCATTGCTTTGAAATGACAACGTGTAAGTTACAGACAGATAGACATACATACATGCCAAAATCGCCGTTTTTTTGAAAATATCTTTGAAACGCTACGAGATATGAAAGAAACATAACAGAGCAAAGTTGTAGAGAATTTTCTACTCTACAAATTTGTTTATTCAATTTTTGTGTCAGACGAATAGTTTAGCCGTTATTTTCATTTAAATTTCGAGCTGTCAAAAGACGATTGCAAAGGCCCACATTTAATGTTACTACCGTAACCTAAAGTGAGCCAAAAATTAATAAGGAATATGAGATTTTACTTGTCGACCTGGATAAAAATTTTGAGAAGTATCCGGACCCCATCTAAGATTACTTGCGGACCTCTGGTCTAGGCCAGTCCTGGATAAAATTTAAAATCCGACATATTGCGGCCAGGAGTGCAACTGTCTAGGATTTATTTCATTACCGAGACGTATGATAAATATGCTCATAAGCAAACAGTCACTGTTGCCTGACATGTCTCGCAAGTAAATTAATCTTGGATAAAAATTGGTACTGTGGCAGCTGTCAGCGGAGTTTCCTATGAAAAGTTTAAATGGCTACTCTGTATTGTGAAGTACTACTTAGGGAAAATTAATAAGGAATTTGAATTTTAATTACTTTATATAAAACAAAATACGTCACATAGACATTTTAATGTTTTAACAAAGCAAAGATTTAACGCAGAGATACTGGAGTAAAAAATATATCCGTATCCCTTCCTTCTTTATTAAACAATTTACTCACTTTCATTTCAGAATCGTGTTGAAATTTAATGGGCATTCCTTCACCCTATTTAATAATTTCAAAGCATGAAGTTTAATTTTCAGGTGCACGCTTTCGTGATAACGAGATGAGGTGGATTGTTAGAAAGCGCCGTGACCAATACAACTTTTGTTAAATTTTCATGTTTCAGTGAATACTCTTAGCGACTCAGATTGTTGGCCTGTTTTCATATTATTAACAATAAATTCAATCAGCTAGCCGGGAATGTCCTTTGAAAGAATCGGTCACGTAGCTTGCAATAATTACGCTAATCGCTGTCGCAACACTCAGCGGAAGAATAGTTCAATTGTTTGCTGTGCTACAGTCATATTAATACAGAAATTAATTTTATCTGCTTCCTTAAAACCAAACTCAGGTTTCATTACCTAATTGAAATATTGCTCCAGGGTGACCTTCTGTTTGCAGCAAGGCAAACCTCATAAGCAGATGATAATAATTATAATAAAAACTTTTAATTAATTTTCTACTACATGTTCTTATTAAGGGAGGAATATTTCAACTGCACACTTTAAGTGCCTAGCTCAGAGTTTATCGAACCAATCTGAGAGCATATCTCTGTCGTTTGACTATCGAATTTTGCGTGGGGAAAAGAAACACATTAATCTTCCACTTCCAAATCTAATTCTATCATTATGATGCTCATTCCTCCCGATCTACGTGTTGTTGTTGTTATGGTCTTCAGTCCGCAGACTGGTTTGATGCAGCTCTTCACCCTACTCTATCCTGAGCAAGCCTTTTCATCTCCTCATAAAAACGACAACCCACATCCACTTGAATCTGCTTACTATACGCGTCTCTTCGCCTCCCTCTGCGATTCTTACCCCACACGTTTCCCTCCAATGCTAAATTTACGATTCTTCGATGTCTAAGAATGTGTCCTACCAAGCGATCCCTTCTTTTAGTCAGGGCATGCCAAAAATTCTTTTTCGCACCAAGTCTGTTCAGTATCTCTTCATTAGTTATGCGATCTACCCACCTAATCTTCAGCATTTTTCTGTAGCACCACATTTCAAAAGCCTCTATCCTCTTCCTGTCCGCACTGCTTATCGTCCATGTTTCACTCCCGTACAAGGCAATACTCCACACAAATGCCTCCAGAAAAGACTTCCTTACACTTAAATTAATATTCGATGTTAGCAAATTTCTCTTTTTCAAAAATACTTTTCTTCCCATTGCCAATCTGCATTTTATATCCTCTGTTCTGCGACCATCGCATGTTATTTTACTACCCAAGTCACAAAACTCATCTACCACCTTCATTGTTTCGTTACCTAATCTAATTCCTTCAGCATCACCTGATTTTCTAAGACCGCATTTCATTATTTTTGTTTTGCTCTTGTTAATGTTCATTTTATACGCTCCCTGCAACACACTGTCAATTCAATTCAACTGCTATTCCAGGTCCTTTGCTGTCTCTGACAGAATTACAATGTCATCAGCAGAACGCAATGTTTTTATTTCTTCCCTCTGATCTTTAATCCCTATTCCAACTTTTTCCTTGCTTCCTTCACTGCCTGCTCAATGTACAAACTGAATAGCATCGGAGAAAGGCTACAACCCAGTCTTACTCCCTTCCCGACTGATGCTTCCCTTTCATGCCCTTCGAGTCTAATAACTGCGGTCTGGCTTTTGTACAAGTTGTAAATAACTCTCCTTTCAAATATTTTCGCATTTGAGGGATCACGTTCACGACTGAAAATTCTTAAAGACACCGCAGCAAACGGCACTTTTGTCAATGCCACCCCTACCTTTCGTTTCATATCCGTGACACTCTCTCGCCTATTGAGTCATAACATGTAACAAGCTGCTTCTTTCTACTTTCTCAGTATCCTCTAGCAGCCGTATCTGGTACGATTCCATACGATACAGCTATATTTTAGCAAAGGACCGACAAACGTACTGTGATCTTGAACGAATAACACTGACATGTGCAAGTGATTTGGACGTGCTCTGTTGGTGCTCCATTGTTAAATGGTATATTATTTCTGAAAAACCAATGCCGAAGACTTTAGATACCACGCAAACTACGTTCTGGTTTGATGTTCCTACACCATGATGACAGATTAATTTCGGTGATATTAAAAACCGTGATCGTGGTTAAGCAGTTACCTTCTCTCAATGGAAGCATAGTGCTGAGTGCTGTCTCTGTACTAGCTTTGTTGAATCTTCCGACTGTTGCGCCCAACAAAGTGCAGTCTGTGGTTCGCCTTCCATACAGCATTAAAATATTATCTGTTTGAACATTACAATTAAAGTTTTTCGAAATTGTAATCCCTAGGGATTTAGTTGAATTGACGGACATGAGACTTGTGCGATTTATGATGAAATACAAATCTGTTGGATGTACTTCAGTAGGGTGTATTTTCACTTTCCGCAGGATATAAATATCTTGTCCAGACTACTTTGCAAATAGTACTGATCTTGTGATGACCTTCTAGGCAATCTTGAGCTTGACTGTTTCATTATTAATAAGTGTACAACCAATCAGTTGCAGGTAATATTTTTATTGATCTTTACCAACGTTTCGACACCATTATGGGTTCCTTCTTCAGCCGTGGCGATATGCGAAATCACAGTCGCCGCTACTTGTATATACTTTACAATATTCTAAAACGTACGGATGATAAGCGCTCATGGCAAATAAAGCGACGTTCTTTTCGAAAGATTTGTTTTGGAACGTTTATTAACGAACTCGCATCAATTCTCTGCACTGCTAGACATGTGTATTCTATCTGTCGGGGTTGCTAGCCTCCCTTTGAGTTGCGAGGCGGAGTTAAACTTCCTACGTCTCCAATGTCAATTACCCAAGTTCTGTAGCAGTCCCACCAACTACGAGATCCGACACCTGGCTTGATGATGATGGTTTGATTTTTAAAGGGACTAAACGACTACGGTTATCAGTCCCTTGTTCCAACCGTAGAGAGTAGAATAAAAAAAAAGCACTACAATGCAATAGAAAACGATTTATTAAAACTCATGAAGCAAAGGGGTGTAACGAGTCAAGAAGTAAAAGAATGAAAGTAAAAACGGATAAAAGAAGAGAAAGGCGGAAAGACGAATATGCACTTCGCTAACTGTTCATACGCCATATCCAGATCACATGTAACAGCTTTTGCCGTAATTTTCAGCACAACAAATCAGGAATACAGAAATACTGTTCAAGCGCACCAAGGAGAGGGTGCCGAAAGGAATCCATGGATGCGAATATAATATGCTAGCTTTAAGGAAATCCGTGTTTTTCACTCAATACGTAGTTGCTTAAAGAGCTTTTGCCACTTGACTACAAAACCGGAATACTTCAACCCAAAATTCGCGCCAATTCACAGGATGCGGTTTTGAGATTTTAGAGTTCCGTAGTTTAATAAATTACTAGATTTTTCACGTAGTTTTATACATAGTTGGGAAAGAATCCAGCTTCTTCCACCAAGTAAGGAACCTGATCTGGGACATGGGAGTACATGAAAGTCAGAAATAAAAAAGAGGGTCAAATGCAAGAATTTCACATGAACGCTTTGGTGAGGCGAGTGTCAACAGCCGTAATATATTTCATAAAATGCATTTTTTAAAAACCATCAGCTGTTTAGTAAAAACCTTATACATCTACCAGTTTCGGTTATAGACCATCTTCATGGATAAAAAGGTGTTAAAACAGAATGGTAAAATGCATCAAATAAAATACATCCAACTGAGATAAACAGGAGTCAGTATAATTAAAAGTGTAAAAATTACTGTTGTCATCTTAGATAAAACCTTTCAGTCTGTTCTCACCTTTTTATGTCATGTTGGACTGATAGGTTTTATCTAAGATGACCACAGTAATTTTTACACTTTTAGTTATACTGACTCCTGTTTATCTCAGTTGGATGTATTTTATTTGATGCATTTTACCATTCTGTTTTAACACCTTTTTATCCATGAAGATGGTCTATGACCGAAACTGGTAGCTGTATAAGGTTTTTAATAAACAGCTGATGGTTTTAAAAAAATGCATTTTATGAAATTTCACATGACGTTTCTCAGTTCATCACTAAAAACCTACAAAAATTTAGGAACAAATGTGTAAGACTACATCTGCAGGGGACGTTGGCCATTGACGAAATGATGAGCGTTGCGAGATTTAAGTGCTTAGGTCGTGTTATGCAAATGTACCAATTCGAACCAAACATCAGTGTTTGTAAATGGAGATACCACGAGACAGACAAACTTCATGAAGAGCTCAAGTGGAGAGGAGTATCGTGGGATGAAGTGAAAAGACAGAATAGTGGAGGCGTAATGTTCACGAAGTTCCTACCAGTTTCTCTGTTGCTCCTGCTGCTAATGATGATGACTATGAATATGATGAGACGATGATGATAACTGTAATAGATGCAACACCCAAAAGGGATTTTTCGTAACACTGTACTTCATCGGAATTATTTCCTCTTTGATCCAGTAAATAGGTAACAAAGAAAGAAAGCCAATGGCGCTGCAACCTCTTGCAATACGGTCATTTTATTTATTTACTTTTTGTTTTGTTTGTTTGTTCAATTTGTGATAATGAAACGAAGAACATGTACAGCAACACCACCTCTGGTCGGCTAATGGAATTTGCGCCACAACGACCTTATTGGCTTATTTCAATACTAATTAAATAGGAAACAATGCAACGTATAAATTTTTTTATTCACAGTTGTTTTTCAGCACAACTTACAAAACTATACAGCTATGCAGGCTGTCTCTAAAGACACTGTGTATTTAGCGATAAGTAAGAAGTATACAGGTATTTCTAAAATATGTTAGTATGAGACACTATAATTCATCTTACTGCCTAACATATAGGTACCTAATGTACTGGATATGGATACAGTACTGCAGAAAATTTCGTCACTCATTAAAATGACTTTGATTGAAATCAAATTGATTACAGCCGCGCGGAATGGCTGCGTGGCCTAAGGCTTTATGCTACGGACTGGGCAGCCATTGCCTTTGGAGATTCGAGTTCTCCCTCGTGCATGTGTGTGTGTGAGCATGTGTATTGTCTTTAGTGTAAGTTGATGTAAGTAGTTTGTAGCTCTAGGGACTGAGGGCCATTGCAGTTTAGGTCCAATAGGTTTACAAGCATTTGAAATTGTGAAATTTATAACAAGCATTTGAAATTGTGAAATTTATAACAAGTGTTAGGCTTCATTTTCCCCATACAAAGACAGGCTACGATGACGTATGTTATATTCATTATAAGAAATTGTTGTTGTATTCTTCCGAACGACCAACTGCTAAAGGAAAATCGGAAATGCTGATCATCATCCTAATCCTAATTGCTTCATAATTGCCACACTACAAACTTGTCATT
This sequence comes from Locusta migratoria, assembly GCA_026315105.1. Taxonomy (NCBI): domain Eukaryota; kingdom Metazoa; phylum Arthropoda; class Insecta; order Orthoptera; family Acrididae; genus Locusta; species Locusta migratoria. Next base: position 451,160,432 of record CM048746.1, read on the forward strand.
CCGGTACTATTTTTACTGATATAGAAAATTTATTTAGTCCAATAATTTCTTATCTTCTCACCCCTCCCAGCCTCCGCACCCTTTATCACCTCTTGCTGGTGAATTACACATGAATGTCAACAACATAACAACACTGTACATTTATTTATGAGGCGGAGAAATAAGTGAAGCACAGTTACTTCCTTTATTACGTACATGTTATTGGACTTGATAGAGAATGGGATTCGCTATATTAGCACACTGGAATATATCTGGGCAGTGACGTTTCGACGTACTATTTAGCAAGTTAGTCTTTTACAATACCATGGTTTTTGTAAACGTCGTACTTCTCAAATTTCAGTTTCCAAATTCCCCTTCCTTTTTTTATAATAAATTCTTATGTAAACTGGGCGAGACCGCTTTCTTACCTTCATTTTAGTACCGGCTTCTGTAAGGCTATATTGGACCGATCATATGCAAAGATATTAGGATAGGATCTTGACCGGTACTATTTACTTCAGTACTGTCTAGATCGCCTTTAATTTGAACGATGTGAAGTACATATTGGGTATCTTACAAGGGAACATCATCAAGTCGACCTCATGTTTTCTTGAGAAAAAATACATGAGCTAGATATCAACTCCAGAAATCGATATCACGAGAAAATTTGGGTCATTAATGAGATACTACGCAGTTACGGCCTCCTCAGAGTACAGCTTTTAAACATTAGCGCGCTCGGGTTGTTCCTCACTCGGTCCGCTTCAATGCGGCCGATTAATGCACGAACGTCTACTACTGTGAGCAGTGTCTAGTAAGAGGTTTGTGTTCGCTATGTAAATTAACCCACAGGCTGTAGTGCGACTTTTCCAGGAGCGGTGTGGATTGATGACTAATCTGAAACTCGTAAATGTTAAAGAATTAGAGCTCTTTAAAGTCGTCACTGGGAAGCATAACCATTTGCAATTATTGGAGGTACTATACACGGTAAAAGCAAAATATATGGCGCATTCTTTATGTTTTTCCTTACATGTTACAACTGCGTTGCAGATATCATAGACGTACTGATGCAGTGCTGGATATAAAAGAAAATAGCGCGTTGACGGACGGTGAAGATTTACAAGAGGCTGACGCCGACGATAACGACGCTGCCATTTCACTACCGTCTGATTCATCGAACACTTTCTTTGAGTTTGCGGAGCTTGGGCGTGGCAATGAGGTCGTCAAGGATGTTGAAAGCTGCTTTGATGATTTAAAATCGTCGAATACCACTTTGCCCGTCTCTGTAACAGAAAAATATATGAAGCGAGCCGTTTTCGTATTATACAGCGTGTCACAACTGAAGTGGAAACGAATGAGACGGTTTTTCAACAAGCAGGGTAATGTAATTTAATTTTCAATACCTCTTATGCACATCATTTTCTTATATGTAAAGCTGACACTATTTAAGTTGAGTAAACTTGAAACAGTTACAGTACATATGTTTCATTTTGTAATATTATTTCCTCTTCCATTTACCTAGCTCTTCAAATTTCAGTTTTCCGGGGACTCGCTGTTGTCCTTTCATTGCACAGCACTACGTGTTGGGGCATTAGGCGGCCGCAGTGAAGCGGGCCGAGTGAGGAACAACTCGAGCGCGCGAATGTTTAAAAGCTGTACTTTGAGGAGGCCGTAACTGCGTAGTATCTGAATAATGGCCCAAATTTTCACGTGATATCGATTTCTGGAGTTGACATCTAGCTCATGCATTTTTTTCCTCAAGAAAATATGAGGTCGAGTTGTTGATGTTCCCTTGTTAGTGGTCGTGGAAGAATCAGTTCGAGGGGCATGGAGTAAACAGCTTACGGCTTCAGAGCTTTTACCAAAAATTAATATTCATCTGCCTCCTGAACCTTGACAAAGATAAAAAAAAAAATACGCACGAAATGGAACAAAGTCGTGTTTTATGTTTTCAAGTGAAACAACTTGTCCCAAATATATAAAAGTGAAGAACGAAATAGGTGGCGGGAGGGGGGGGGGGGAGGACTTTCGGTGGAAGTTACGCAATTCAAGTTTAGATGCACAGCTGTTGTCTTCGAGCCTACTAAAAAGACAAAAATTTTTAATTAAATACAACAGAAAGTTCCAGGATGCAGTAGCGCGTATGATAATAAGGGATATTAAAAGGCATCGTTATTAAAAATGCCCCACCCCCACCCTCACTCCTGTGCGACGGAGGTTTCAGTTGTTACACAACAGGAACATAGCTCTGCAGATGCGCCTAAAACTGTTCAACTTTGAATATATTTAAAATAAATTATGCACCAGGCTACCAGCCACCAGCAGTCTGGCGAGCAAAACAAATTCATACCATTGAACAAAATTAAAAAAAAAAAGGTCATCTGCTGTGGTTTATTTGGTCCGCTATAGGCTTTCCTGTAGTTTTGTTTTTGGGAAGTATTTCGGACAAAAAACTGTAAAAATATAAATAATATAAAAATAAATACATAAAAGAATCGTAATGTATATTATTTCATAAAATAGTGCAAAATTAAAAATATTAAAATAGTGTAATACACAATAATTTTACATTTTTCATCTTATATTATTTATGTATTTACTTATTGCGGAAATATATCCAAAGATGTGTCGTAAAACTGGATAGTTTGCATTTTAATTTTTATAGTCGTCTTAATTACAGTTTTCTTTGAGCTTTCGCAAATGGCTTTTTTTAGTTAGTTTCTTTAGTTTATTATGTTAAACCTTTGACATTGGCATGTTATTTTCTACCTAATACTTAAAATTTTATGCTTAATATTAAAATATCCTCCAATCCGCTTTCTTATTATTACAATTATTATATACTGCAGCGATTTCGACCTTTACCTTATCTTATTATAGTGTTTAGTATTATTTATTAATCTTATTTCAATTTTTTTAATTCAAAATTGTCTTTAACCTTTTGCAAGAGTATTATTTTGTTTGTACACTTTTTTTATAAAAATGGTATTTTAAAATGTTCAAATGTTTATAAAGCTATAGGACCAAACTATGAGGTCATCGGCAAGACTTATTTAAACTAAAATATGCTAATAACATATTTTCTCTAATGTTTTATTGCAATTTTTAAATATATTTTTGTATTATATGCAAGTTTTCGTAAAGCACAATTTCTTGGATCTGATTAGCAAAGTCAGAAGCTGTAACACATGATTTACTTTCATTATAATGTGTGCCACGAATCGGTGGTGTACTACTGATATAAAGGAAAATTTGTGGCATAAACAATCAATTATAATACATTTGTTTTCATACACAACTTCATCAGCAGTGGTTATAAATAACTTCTATTAGTTCTTTAATATTAATTATTTATTTATTATTAATTTGTTTATTTAGCCTGATCAGATTAGGGTTTTACACATACAGTATTTCTTTACACGTGAGTTACCTATAACATAACAATGATTTTTACAGATAAACAGTTAATAAAATAATTTATACAGGTTAATTTCATATAAAAGGATGTAAATATAGGTATTGACTTAACTCTAATAGGATTAATACTAGCAGTACCACTGAGACACTTTCTGCTGCTGCTGGTGTAATAAAAGAAGTAACAACATTGATATTAGCAGATACAAGATGTACTTTTGAATATATCGACACTGGTTAAGGTATGGCGAATTTTGACTGAAGGAAGTTAAGAAAGCTGTACCTGGTGAGAGCAATGGTAGTCGGAGAATATCTGGGAGGAGGAATGGACGTGACGTACCTCGACCATAGGGTAATAAAGACTGGCGTAATTATTACTTTAGTAGATAATCCATTAACTGTCGTTGGAAGCTGACAGTGTTATTCAGTTCTCTGATATACTGACGTATATTGTTCCAGAGCCTGGTTCCTGCTACTGAAGAGGATTTTGAGAAACCGGCTGAGTGATGGATAGGGACAGAAAGGGTTTTGCTCTGACAGGAACGAGTAGTTCTGTTGTGTTGATCAGATAAGAGTGTTAAGGTCGAGAAAAGGTATGAGGGACAGTGTACGTTGATAAGAGAGTAGAAGAAAGAGTGTGTGAAAATCTCTGCGCTTGTCAGCAAGGAGCCAGGATAGTTGCTTGTAACATGGTGAAATGTGATCAAAGAGACGGATGTTACATATATATCGAACGCAGGCATTCATGATTAGTTCCAGATCTTGTGAGCTTTCCCAAGAAAGACCTTGCTAGATAACATCAATGTAATCAATAATTGGAAATACAAGTGTTTGTATAAGTTTCGTTTTAAGATCGATTGGAAAAAACTTCTTATATATCTGAAGGACATGAAGAGATGCTGATGCCTTCCTACACATGGCGGCTGTTGTGCTCAGCCCAATATAGTTTGTCGTCTATTATCACTCCCAGACTTTTTGCCGAGGGTGAAAAATAGATAGGTGTGTCATTTAATATTAATGATGGTTGAGATTCGCGGTATTTGTGTTTAATGAGCCTAGGATGACCTACCAGAATCGCTTGTGTTTTACTTGGATTGAGCTTTAATCCTATATTCTGTGCCCACTTTGATAGTACACATAGGTCAGAATTAAAATTCTCGATTGCTGTCTTCAGGTTTTTTGGTTTTGCACTTAAATACAGCTGGAGGTCATCGGTATATATGTGGTATTTACAAAAGGACAAGACCGACGATACGTCATTTACGTACAATGAAAAGAGAAGTGGACCTAATACCGAGCCCTGTGGTACACCTGATAGTACTTTTCTCCACTGACTTTTCGGTGCCGGGCATGACGCACTAAAGACGCGATGTCAAGTTTGAGTGAACCATTGCACCACGCCTTGAGAGAAATTTAGGCTGCTAAGTTTAGCAAGTAAAATATCAAAGTCCACAGTGTCGAAAGCTTTGCTAAAGTCTAAGAAGCACATAATGGTCGCCTCTTGTCTATCCATTGCCTGCTTAAGATCGTGTGTTACTTTTATAAAAGCAGATGTTGTGCTGCGATATTTGCGAAAACCTGATTGGAGTTCGTCAAGAAGGTTATTAATAGTTAAGTAGCTGGTTAGCCGATCATGTACTACATATTCTTGGGCTTTGGATAGTGCCAGAAGAAAGCAGATAGGTCGGTAATCAGAGGGTGCTGTGGCAATGTCCTTTTTTGGCAGTGGCTTAACTAGTCCATGTTTCCATGCAGCAGGAAACACACTTGTGGCTAAGGACTGATTAAATATATCTGTTATGATGAGCAGCAGTGGATCAATAATCAGCTTTATAGTGATTCCATCATCCCCGGTGGATGCTGATGTAATACGCATAATAGCCTTTTTTGCTGTATTTCCAGTAACATGCTTAAAACAAAACTTATCATGGTTAGTGTTGTTTATCCTCGTGATATGGTCAATAAGTGTTTGTATCGTTTGGTGATCGATTGTAGTGGTAGGCGTTGTGAAATACTGATTTAGTTTCTCAATGTGGACAGTACGTTCGGCTGCAGCTTTTACTTTCCCAATACCAAGACCGCACACGTTTTTCCAGAGGACAGCCGGTCTATTTATGTTGTCGGTTAATGAATGGGCGTATCTGAGAGTAGCATTTCTCACAGCCTGGCTGAATCTGTTACGTTTCTGCTTGTAATCGGTGTGATTTTCAGGTGTAGGGTGCACTTTGTATGTCCGATGTGCAGCGTCTCTGAGATTCATGAGCTGTTTTACTTCATCAGTTAGCCAGGTGCAGGTTTCCTTCTCACTTTTTTCGTCTTGATGGGCGCATATTTATCATACAGCTGGTTAAGTCTGAATGTAATTAAACAGATGCCACACGAAGCCTTTCGTTGATTTTATAAAACATCTGCTGTGGTAATTATTTTAATATAGATAGACGAAAAATTGCCGCAATGGGTTTCAAGGGGCAAGAATATCGCGCCCTAATTTCATAAGGAATTCCTATTCTTAGTACCAAAATATAGAGAAAATTATACATTAGTTTTCTTGAAATGAATTTAAATATGAAATGATCTATGAGTTTAAAACTGATTTAGGAAACATAATTTTAACTTGTTGTTGCTGTTTTAGTCTTCAGTCCGGAGACTAGTTTGATGCAGTTCTCTATCGTACCCTATCCTGGGCAAGCCTCTTCATATCTTCATAAGAACGGCAACACATATATATTTGAATCTGCTTACTAAATTCGTCTCTTGGTCTCCCTCTGCTATTTTTGCCCCACACACTTCCATCCAATGCTAAATTTGTGATTCCTTGATGTCTAAGAATGTGATTCCTTCTTTTAGTCACGGTATGCCAAAACCTCTATTTCTTCCAATTTCCGTTCAGCACCTCTTCATTAGTTGCTCAATCTATCCACCTAATTTTCAGCATTCTTCTGTAGCACCACATTTCGAAATATTCTTTCCTCTTTCTGTAGGAACTATTTATCATCCATGTTTCACTTCCGTACAAGGCAATTCTCCACACTAATACCTTCAGAAAAGTCTTCCTTACACTTAAATATTCGATGCTATTCTGCATTTTATAACCTCTGTACTGTCCCAAGTAAAAAACCTCATCTACCAACTAAGGTAAGTCATAAGGCGAGTAGAGCCTCACGTGTTCCTACATTTCTTCAGAACACGAACTGATCTTCCCTGAGGTCAGCATCTATCAGCATTTCCATCATTATGTAAATAATTCGTGTTAAAATTTTGCAACCATGAATTATTAAACTGATGGTTCTGTAATTTTCGGTCCTGTCAGCGCCTGTTTTCTTTGACATGGGTATTATTACAGTTTTCTTAAAGCCTGAGGATATTTCGCCTGTCACATACACTTTACGCACCATGTGAAATAGTTTTGTTGTGGCTAGTTCTCGCAGAGACTTCAATAGCTCTGAGGGAATGTCGTCTACACCATGGGCCTTATTTCGATTTAGGTCTTTCAGTGTTCGGTCAAATTGATCTGTCACTATAGTATCTCATATTTCATCTTCATCTACTTCCTCTTACCTTCCTACAATATGGCATCGAAGTTAATTTCCTTTGTAGAGTCCTTCTAGATACTTTCTCCACCTTTCAGCTTTTCCGTCTCTACTCAGAACTGGTTTTACATCTGAGTTCTTGACATTCATACAGCTATTTTTCTTGTCTCCAAATATCTCTCATTTTCTTGTAGGCGATATCTGTTTTTCCCTAGTTACACATACTTCTACATATTTCCATTTACTTTCTAGCTACTCCTGCTTAGCCGTTCTGCACTTCCTGTCAATCTCATTTCTTAGTAGTCTGTACTCCATTTTACCTATTTCATGTACTGCATTTTTATATCTTCTCCTTTCTTCAATTAAATTTAGTATTTCCTGTGATATATAAGGATTTTTTTCAGATCCTGCAAAGAGAAAAATGTAGAGACATAAAATGGAAACATATTTCCAGAAAAACTACATAAACAAATGCAAAAAGCATCACGTGAAAAATACTCCTATCAATTTACGAATTTATTTCATCACGATGAAAACATTCGCAATTGTGGTATTACAGAGAGACTTGGTTGATTTGAAAATGAACCAAAATGTCAAAAACCTATAATAAAAGATTAAAAAAAAACCTTACCTCTGTGCAACGTAGATTGTTAATTACAGCAAATTTGAAAATAATTATGTTTATCTGAGCACTGGTTTATTGGACTGTCTTAGATGAATGTTGTATAAGGTGACGATTGATGTATTCAGAACTTAAAATTGAATCACAGTCTAACACATTCAGTCGTGCCACTACTGCTGTGAAAGTTGTTACCGACCGACAGTTGAAACGACACTAGCGTCCCTAGAGGTGGGTAAGCCACCGTGAGATAAATGTTTCTTTTTCTTGTATTTAAGGAAGAGTTACTGTAATTTATGCGTCACAGGCATTAGAAAAATACGAAGAGTTATAAATAATCGTTGATATAAACATCAAATTATTCACGTAGACTGACTTACGAATACGAAAATATTTGCAGTTTACTCTAGGTATAGTAAGAGAATATAACCTTAAGAGAAACATAAATTACTGTTATGGCCTGTTCTTACTATCACATGCACTTTTCTGACACGTAACATTTCGGTATGAAGCCTAATGATTCAGAAATTTTTACTCTTTACTCGTCTTTCTTTTCATACACTTCTACTTGTAATTACTTTTGCTTAAAAAGCGAATGTCTTGAGTATTCTTGCCGTTTGTGGTTCGAGTGCAGCAACAATTGTGGATTTTTCTTCTTCTTATTGACACGTCTGCGAGGTTTTTTCTTCAGCTACATTAGATGATGTAAATAATGCATTACTTATGTTTCCTACAGGAAATCCTTTGACTGAGTTATCTTGGATAACTTGTGGTAGGTGCTTGCAGAGTTCGGAATTCCACCCCACTTGATCAGAAGTATATACAATAATTACTTCACAGCTGTGAAGACAAGTTCTGGCACGTCTGATTCCTTCAATCAAAAGATGTGAAATAGGGTTGTGTCCTATCCCGCACAGCTGTGCAACATCTGTGCAGAACACGTCGATAGGAAAACTCGTGATGGTTGAACAAAAGCTTTCTCAATTGGTGGGAGAACTATCAACAACCTCCACTGCTTTCAGGCAACAGCGAAGATGAAATTGCTGAGCTACTAACAAGAATAATGGACAATAGCAAATGGACAAGGCATCAACCTCAGTAAGTCAAAACTCATGATAATTGATCGAAAAGAACAGATCCATGTCAATAAAGGAACTGGAAATCGTACATTCCTTCAACTATCTTCGTCAACCATCTGTACAACGGGAAGTTGTGATGATGAAGTAAGAAGACGGATCACGCTAGGGCGAGTGGTTATGAAGGAGCTCACGAAGATCTGGCAGAGCAGAGTAATAAAGAATAGTACAAAGATCCGACTAGTTGAAACACTCGGTTTTTCTATCTTATGGTTGCGAAACATGGACACTAAAGGTCAGAGACAAACATCGCATTTATGCGTTTGAGCTTTGGTGCTGGCGTAGGATGCTACGCATAAAATGAACCGAAAGAAAAAAAAAATGTGTCAGTTACTGAATAACTCGATACATCCAGACGCCTTCCTTTTCCAGTCACCGAAACAATTCTCCCATTTCTTTGGCCATATTGTGAGAGAGAAAACCTAGAGAAAATAATCTAGCAAGGAAAGATCGAGGGCACGAGACGAAGAGGAAGAGCAGCGTACAGATGAATAGATCAAATATAGATGTCGGGTCTACCTCTGCATCAGGCACTAAGATAAGTTGGCAACCGTTCTGGATGAGGCGCTTGGTTCATGGGTTACGACTCTCACCAATGAGCACAACGACTTATGAAAATGATATGTTTCCTACATTCCACACGCACTGATGTGATATCAGTTGTAAGTTCTTAAAAAGAAAAGCGATGTCTTTCATCGAAGGGTTAACTCTTCTGCTGTTTCCTAGCCGTTTTTTCTTTTTAATATGCAATTCAGTTCTTCAGTAAAAACCCGAAAGTTACAAGGGAATCGTATATAAAATGTCCTGTAATGTACCATTCCATACCTTCCCAGGTTCTTACGAAATCTAAGAAAGACGAATGTGACATTATATTTTACCTATCATCGATTTTTATAGGATTACATAGGTTACTTGTTATAAAAAAATGTTAAAATCAATTGATACTATGGCCAGTCTTCCAGTATCTTATTAAGAAATGTATATTGCCAGCCGCTTGGAGGGCTAATGTCGTGGTGCATTAAAAATAAATAAATAAATAAATAAAAATCTGTGGGAGTGTCGCGACCAAAGAGCTTGAACTTTATAGAGTGGCGGTAGGTCAACCATGTTTGAAGCAAATTGAACTGTTGTCCGCCATGTTATTTGGGGTATCGACTGACAGCTGGTATTCCACATAGATTAAAGAATTTTACCTATTTACAGTTACACGTTAAAAAAGATTGATTATTGAATACGGATGTGCATCAAGTTCCGTCAGACTTTATTGTGTACATAATTTTAAAATAAAAATATTATGAATGATTGATCACTAGTAAATATCATAACGGTATTAAATATATAATGCATACATTTACTGTGTACGTTGTTGAAAAGATTTAATTTAGAATCATCTTTTTTCTCTCCACTAAAATTAAATAATGTAATATGCAGTCTTGAGATTCTTACAAAAATCTAACGGTACATCCGTTAAGTCGTTAACCGATAAAAGTAACTTAGTTAAAGTTATTTTATGCAAATAATAACGCCGTTACCGTCCGTTACCTTTGAAAAGTAACTGTTACTAGTAAGGGCATTACAAGTAACGCGTTATTCTCCAACCCTGGTTAATATATTATAACAACTGCTTTCGAAAAGTGTAATATACATTTCTCTGGTGTTTACTAAACGTAATAAGTCTACAAATTTGTAAATTGCTGTCAAAAGGTTTTTTTTGGACTTTGGTGGACGAAATTTGAGTACAAAGACGAAACTGACAGCAACATACTGCAGTTAAAAATGCGCCTGGGTCATCGGCAACAGAAATATTCCACACCGAAATAACATATCATTAATATGTTTCATTGTTGCCATGCTGAAATAAGTACATATTTGTTGCAAAGAATACTGACATGCAAGTGAAAAAATTGTGGTTGTTGCTACTGCATTCACACTTTGCACTGGTTACATGGAAACCACGTCGATAAAGTATTGTCAACAACAAATGAAAATATTAAAAAATTATGTAGACACTCAAAGGCGTTATTTCATCTCCCACAGAAGCAACAGAAGAAGAAACATCTGAAAAGCACACCAACACTGGGTAGAAAACAGCATTTTTTGTGGTGTGTACTTCAGGGGAACTGCAGGATAGGTCATCTGACGCTTCACTCTTGGGGCGGCCAAGTGCCGTTAGTCAGGAATATCGTTTGAGTGTAGACAGACTGAGATCAAACAAGGCAAAATATTTAGTGTTCTTGCACGAAATACTTCGATTTGTGCATTTAAATACTGAACACACTTTGGGCATATTTCAACAGCCAAAAATTGTACAGACAAGACACACTAAATACAATATACACCAAAACAGCACTTCAAGCTCAACAACAACAACAACAACGACGACGACGACGATAACATACAACAGACAGACTCCTCTCAAGTCTACTGACTAGTATTGTGGCGATTCGTGAATGAGGCGTTCATTTGAAGAATACAAATAAATAATTGTAAGAATCGAATCGTGATCCGGTCGAATCGTCGTTCAAAAGTATCGTCTGTCTTGTGACTATTCCATCGAAGGTGTCTACCGAATCATGCCGAATTGTGCCGAATGATTACGAATGCCGGAGAACAGTCAAGAGGGGAAGAATCGTCTTTCTAAAGAATCGTCTGTCTCGTGACGATTCCAAAATTCAACGATTCATGATTCGAAGGCAACTGGCGAATCGTGCCGAATGATTACGAAAGCCAGAAAGTAGTCAAAGGGGAGGACGAGTATGAACAAAGGAATCACAGAACGAAGATCGTGAGCCGTTAATTCTTCACGAATTACAGATGACAGACACGAAACGCAGCTAAATATACAGATGCCAATACATACGATTAACATCAAGAAATCAAGGTATGATGAAAAACTAAGAATTTCTTATGCTTTGCAGATGCAGCGACACACACACACACACACACACACACACACACACACACACACACACAAACGCGCGCGCGCTAGCGCGTCGTTTATACAGCTTATATGTAATATATTTAAATGAGCAATTCTTGCACATTTTATATTTCGCATATCCCGGAAACGGCTCTAACGATTTGGATAATATTTTGTACTTAGAGAGGTTTTTGCTTTTTGAGTTCATCTACATAGTTGTAGTTTTCGTAAAAACTCAATTTCCCAAAATATTGTTTTTATATGAAAACGCAATTTTAAATGTTTTCTAACAGCAGCTCGAAAAATCTTTTCAACTATTTACGTTTTTACGCTTATCTTTTCTGAAAGAAACAGATTTTACACAAGAGAACGTTTTACACAAAAACTAAAATTTCTTGTATGTCGAATAAAATTTGATATTTGGAAATGGATTTTGATTTTTAAAGTTTATTTATATTAACGTGTTTCCTGAAACTACCTGATTTTACATAATAAGTATTTTATAACGATTAGATATGTATTGATTACCAAACATTTAATGAAATTTATATTTAAATGGCTGAAGTATTTAAACAAAAAGAAAAAAAGTTATAAGGTTACAGCAAGATTGGAACTACGTGACTTACATTCACTATTTTGACAACCTACAACGCTACCATTTTTTTTCATTACAAAGTAATTGGTACCATAATATGTATTTATATCCGCTTTCAAAACTGCAAAGACTATTTTCTCGAGAGTTTTTGATTGTTGAATGGAATGGTTGTGTCTGGTTGTTACTTTATGTCTGAACTTTACGCACTATAAATATTTAAAAAAACCGATACCTATATAGTCGTCTTATTGGCATTCTGTAAGAATCGTGCCGTTGCAGACCAGATTAGATTTAAACATCCATGACAAAAACATGTTATTGCCATCTATGAGCAGGATTTAGAACGTTTTGGCATTCTGTAAGAATCGCGCCGTTGCAGACTATAAAGAATCGTGAACGATTCGTAGGAATCGATTCACATTGTGGAATTGAATCGCAAGGATAGAGTCCTGAAGATGAATCGTCTTTCCAAACTCCAGTACTGATTACCTAGCACCGTGAATATGGCGGCGGAGTTTACACAAGTTGCCGCCAAGAGCGCTGTAACTCGTGTGTTAGCACAGTCTAACACATACAGTCACGACACTCCCACAGATTTTTGTTATACGCTACGACAGCAGCGCTCCAAGCGGCCGGCAAGCTACGTTTCTCAACACGATAGTTGATGAGTGAGTATAGTATCGTTTATATTGACTTCAGCATAGTTTTTACATTATGGAATGTATGTAGTGCCTTATAAATAGATAATAATTTAAAAATAGCTCTCCATTTGTCTTTCTTCGGTTTAATAAGATACCTGATAAGGTACGAAACAGTACGTTACAGGACAGTTAATTTTCATTCATCCTGTAACATACAGGCTTTAAATGAGTAATTCCATTTTCTATTAAAAATAAAAATGCCTAGGAAACACCAGGAGACATGCCCTTTAGCAGAGAGACATCAGTTTCTACGCAGGATCGTTAAGTATTCTTCATTACAATTCCAGTAAAATCGGTGAGGGTGGAACATAGGAAACGTATATAGAATGCCCTAAATACGGTATTTAACATACCAAATCAACCATCACAGCTGTAGCTGAAGGAATAACGTCACAGCCATGGCAATATAACGATGAAAGCAAACAAAATGTTTTCCAACAAAGAAGAACCCAATTCCGCAATTGTTGTTACATCTTAACCACAAACGGCAAAAATCATCAAAACATTGGTTTTTTAAAGCTAAAGTAATTACACTTAAAAGAATATCCACGTATAAGAAACATGACTGACGTGTAATAATGTGAGAACCCGTAGATTCCGTACCGGATTGATATACGTCAAAAACTGGCTGCCATAATAGGAACAGACCATAGTACAAATTTATTATAGCATTATGTTTATATGCAACTTACTTTCAGCGGAATAAGCTGCAAATATACACATATTAGTAAGTAATTGTTCATGACAGTTGTTCTTTGTACCATTGAATCATTTAAATGAGACTGTTTTTATATTAATTTCCGTATTATGTTTGTCTCTCGATATTTTAATAATGCTTGTAACGCAAAAATTATAGTAAGTATTTCGTTAATAACGTACAAAAACGATTATAAACTAACATCACTACTTCGGCAGCTTGCCTACCGCTAGGAGCGCTAGTGTCGCAGCAGCTGTCAGTTGGTAACAACTTTTACAGCATTGTGTGTCGTGACTGTATATGTGAGACTGTGGTGTTAGCCACTGTATGAAATTTAAGCTCGTTGGTCGCGACTGTATATGTTCGACGGTGGTTTAAAATTATGATACGGACCTAGTCTTCAACATTAGTAGTAGTATTCTGCACGAGTAAACATTTCAACATCAACACATCTCATTATAATGGGCTTCTCGCTACTTCTAAATCATTACAGCCACTCTGTGTCATTTTTTGTTGTTGTCGTTCATAAATTGCAGTTAAAGAAGCGTTATGATTAAGACAGCAGAAACGTGTGGCGATTTTAATTAACTTCGCCATCGAATGGTTGACACGCGCCGATGTGTTTCATTTGGAACACATGTCAAGCGTAATTGTAGTGCAGCACGGGTACGCCTCGTTGAGACGGCAGCCTGTAGCGACATGCAGCGCCGTGTTTAATTGAGCGACAGCTCACGCTCAAATAAATAGCCGCGCGCCACCAACTCACGTTCGCGAACTCGCTTTGATGAAACGCGACCCACGTGCGCCCCCGGCGCTACGCGGCAAGCTCCAGCATGCTGTGAAAATCGAAGACGACTAAATAATTCCGATACGTCCATGTCGCACGGCGTCACGTAACTCATCAAATAGTTTCCACTACATTACACCTATTTTGTTAGCGACTGGAAAAACATGTTACTGACTACTATATATGCCAACGAAGCTATAGATTAAATTAAGCTCGAGTTATACAAATGTTAGGATACAGGAAAATCATTTCTCATCTACTAACTAAAAATTAATGCACTGTGCATGGCTATTAACGTCTCCAAGAAACTATTCCGAAATATTCACCGCCAGTTACAATCAGTAATTGTACTAACAAATTTAACTATCTTTTATATTAAACTTCCTGGCAAATTAAAATTGTGTGCCGAACCGCGACTCGAACCTGGGACCTTTGCCTTTCGCGGACAAGTGCTCCACCGACTGAGCTATCCAACCACAACTCACGATGTCGCCTCACAACTTTACTTCTGCCAGTACCTCGCCTCCTACTTTCCAAACTTCACAGAAGTTTCGCAGGAGAGCTTCTGTGAAGTTTGGAAAGTAGAAGGCGAGGTACTGGCGGAAGTAAAGTTGTGAGGACGGCCCGTGAGTCGATTTGGGGTAGCTCAGTCGGTAGGGCACATGCCCGCGAAAGGCAAAGGTCCCAGGTTCCAGTCCCGGTTCCGGAACATAATTTTAATCCGCCAGGAAGTTTCATATCAGCGCACACTCCGCTGCAGAGTGAAGGTTTCTTTCTGGAAACATCTTTTATATTATTTCTCATCGGTGTTTTTTTGTGGGTACGCCATATGTCCCGTATTACGTATCTACAATTAATGATTGAGCTGTCATTTTCAAGGTTTCGTTCTCCAGTAACGAAAAGTACATAGATAATTTAAAGTTATTGTTTTTACGAAAAAAGAAAAAAAAAAACATTTTGAAAAAAAATTGTACTGCGCGTAGAATCTAAGTTGATACTCGGCGAACAATCGTAAATCGAACATGTATTTACGGTTGCTCCCAACAGCCACTGCTAATCAGGGATTAACTAATGGTGCAATTTTAGTGGTGACTCACTTATGCGAGTACATCATCACTGATAAATACATTGACTGCGATAAAACTGTGCTAATACCCCGCATTAACCTAACACCTTTTGATCTAACCATGCCTTTCCAAATAATAAGAACACAATTCCCTACAAAAGTAGCATTCGCTATGACTATAATAAAACACAAGGTCAAACGCTTCAAAGGACAGAATTATTATTTACCAGAACCTGTTTTCTCTCATGCACAGTTATACGTGGCTTTTTCACGAGTTCGTTAATTCAGATATATTTATGTTTGTGCTAAAGACACATTATAACCACTAACATTATTTTCAAATAATGTTTGTGAAATAAACAAGGTTTCAAAACTTAAAATAATCGTGAAAAGCTAATATCTGATTTTTGTGTGTTTCATATTTAATCATATTGATACATATATGTATAAGTATGTACTTGAAGCTCCATTACAATCTTACCTATATGTCACTGATCAGGGTAAGTGCGAATTATTCGCACAGGTCAACTAGTTTTAATTATTTTTCATTAAATGTTACGATTTAGAATAGCTCTGTAATATAAAACTTTTTCCTTTACTCTTTGTAGCTCCATAGACGAGTATCATTCATATCGCCAAAGTAAATCATCAATTTATACTGAAACGGGGCTATAATAATTAAAATTCCAGGGCACTGAAATGAATCCAGCGGCAAGGTGAAAATTTGTGAGGACCGGGATTCGAACCCGTATTTCCCACTTTGTGCCAGCGGTCTCTTTAACCTATCAGGCTATCCGGGCACGCTTTCCTTCCAACCAAATTCTCACCTTGTAGCACAATGCGAATGTATTGCTCCCTGCCCATTTGAGTTGGTAGGTTTGAATTAGGGTTGGAAGGTAAGTGTGACTGGTTAGCCTAACTGGTTAAGGGGCCCGCTGGCACAAAGTGGGAAATACGAGTTCGAATCCCGGTCCATCACAAATTTTCATCTTTGCCATTGGATTTATTTCAGTGCCCTGAAACAGTCGAAATGTTTAAATATTTAGAATTCGGTAAATAGCGGCCGTTAATGTCAACAAAAAGTGTCTGTTCTTCTGAACATGTCCGAAAAGAAGAGACACCATATACAAAACTTGCTGTTATAATTGTTTTACTTTATTTTTACGAGTATTTATGCAGTTCTTGTAATTTAGTTTATTAGTAAGAGTGTTGAATTTTTGTTACTAAAGATATATAAAAATATTTAGATTTGGATGAAAGAAACATTCCTTTAATTTCATGGGTACTAATCATGGGCTATTATAGATGAGTTTTCTACTAATGAGATGTTGTTACGTAACGATTGGACACAGTGGAAGAACAGAATGAATTTGTCAGCATAACGTATATGACAATATGGTTATTAGTACACTGCTCAAGAGAATTAGGAGATCAGGTGAGCTACCATACACAATATACGTATCGTAACGTATTTTGTTCACATGCTGGTTACAACTGTAATTTGTGTGTGATACAGTACTATATTTTGCTGTCTCAACTGTTTGCTTGAAGTTTACTTAGAGCGAGGCATCATGGAGCTACCATAATAGAGTCCCGAAAACTCGGTCTAATGTCGACCTAAGGTAGGCCGAGTTTGTGAAAATTCCGGGTTATCGAGAACGGTCTTAAAAAGAATAGGTAAGATTTATTTGTTACTTTAGAATACAATACAAATGCTGGAATACAGTAACACAAAATAAATTTAAGAAAATATCGAAGAAATGGTGTTCGTTACTTACGAATACGTACTCTAAGTTACATTTAGAAAACTACTTTAAGAAGGCATACAGCCTTGAACAATGAAAATAATGGACAATAGAGATTTACTTCATAAAACATATTCCACTAAAATTCCCATCACGCCTAAGATGATTTTAAAAGGCACGTTGAAAAAGTGCACATCCATAGTTTTGATCACGACTGTTTTTTTAGTATGACGACGCGTCTACATACTGCATTAATGAAACTCACTTGATTTTTAAACAGAGTGTAGGTGTCACAAGAAAAGATGTCTAAGCCCATTTGTAGCACAGCCTGTAACTGCTAATTACTACGATTTCAATTCTATCTTGCATTCTGCGAGCACGGAATAATTCCGCCGCGGCGGAGCAGCCGAGCGCATTGAGGCGCTATGTTATGAGGCGCGAGGACATTCCCCGTTGGGTGTTCGAATCCTCCCTCGGGCAAGGATGTCTGTGCTGTCTTTAGTATAGGGTAGTTCAGGGACTGATGACCCCGCAGTTAAGTCCCATAAGCTTCACAAACATTAGACGACTTTTTTGGAATACGAGTAATTGCAGAGGGTGTGAAGGGTGGTGGTCGAGTTACCCGGACTGCCGGGTTCCGAGTGCCGAGTTTTCGAGACTCTACTGTAATGAAAAAGTCACTCTTGTTGCCAATAAGGTGGGTGATCTTCTCAAAAGGCCAGTACAGTGCTCATCTGCGTGGCATTGGCAATATGAATTTATCAATCAACTCTTGAGGCATATTTGGAAATTCTTCCATCCGTGAAATATTCAACTCTGAAACCGTTGTGGGAGGTGCTGGTCTGGCTGCACTACGTCTGCCAGTGCATCACAGACATGATCAATCGGTTTTAAGCCCAGTGAACAAGCAGGGCACTCGATTCGTTCAATTCCATCAGCTTTCAGCGTGTTGTCCACAAGTGCAGCTCTGCGGGGACGAGCGTTATCGACCATCTGCAGGAACCAATCTCCTACGGCACCTGTGTATGGCAGAACTAAAGGCCGAAGGATCTCATCTCTATACCTCTGAGCAGGAAAAACGCCATTCTGAACGACGTATTGTTCCGTACGTTGTCGATACTGACTCCTGCCTACAGCACTCATCCACCACCACGAAATTGGGATGTTTGCTGCACTTCAGTAGGCTGAGGGACAACACAAATTCTTGACTCAACTGTCAACAGAACCCTGCGCCATTCCTTACGATTACGCCCATTTTCTGCTGGCTAAACTTCGTTGTGGTTTTAATGAGACACACACGATAGACCTCCGTGCGTACATGCCACATTCTCGAAGGTGTTTTAGGGCTGTTGTGTTGATATTACGCGTCCTGTTGCTGCTTGGAGGGTGCATAGCAGCTGAGTTGCATTCAGTCTACTGTCTCGACGGGTTGTTAACCGGAGATAACGGTCATCTCTCGCTGATGTTATCGTGAAAGACGTTGTTCTTGTCTTCATTATACGGTTCCTGTAGTCTGAAATCGCGCCCAGGTAATGGAAAATACACTTTGGGACACTCCAATAGTTGCAGCTACCTCCCTCTTTGTCTGTCCCGCTTTCAACCTTCCCATGGCTCTCCATGCCATTGCTTCATGTTGTTGTTGCTTTGCATTACTTGTTCACTATACCATCTGAACCCAATTGCTTGTTTAATACGTTTGGTAGAGTAAGCACAACTCAAAAGCATCCCCTTCTGCAGCATCTTTCTGTTGTTTATCTAGATTGCCATAATATTGTTCTCTCCACAAGCGTTCTTAATGCCTACTTTAATAGCCCCACGTGTTTGTCCTACATAGTAACTGGGACAGTTGTTGCAAATTATCTTGTAAACTCCAGAATTAGAGAATTTCTCCACAACGGTTTGGAGCGTATGGACGAGATTTTTCGTTGTTGTTGATGATAAAAGCTCAAATGTTCAAATGTTTGTTAAGCTTATGCGACTTAAATGCGGGTTCATTCTTTGTATAACAGGTGATTGTAAAATATTTTTGTTTGCTTGTTAGGATGTTGTTCGTAATACTGACACAGTATCAAATGATGCAGTTCAAGAGATACGTTCATGGCTTGTAGATAACAAGTTGATGTTAAATCACAGTACAACTCTGTTTTTTACAATTTACAAACACATAATTTGACGAAAGCTGACATTTTGACTACACATAATGGGCATATACGTGAGACTGAACAATAAATTTCTAGGTGTTCATATGGACAGTAAGCTGTCGTGGAAGGCCCATGTTCAGGATCTTGTTCCAAAACTGAATTCTGCTTTATTTACCATTAGAACAATATCTGATATAAGTGATTTGTCAACACGAAAAGTAGTCTACTACGCTTACTTTCACTCACTTATGACGTACGGCGTTATTTTTTGGGGTAACTCGACTGAAACAAAAGGGATATTTTTGGCTCAGAAACGGGCGGTTGGAGGAATACCTGGTGTAAGTTCACGAAATTCATGTCGACCCCTTTTCAGTAGTCTGGGAATTTTGACACTGGCGTCACAACACATTGTTCTAATGTCGTTTTTTGTTTATAATATCAGCTTATTCTGACGAGTTAGAAGCTTTCACTCGGTAAATGCTAGGCAGAAGTCGAATCTACATTTGCATCACACCACCTTGACACTTGTACAGATATGTGCAGTATTCTGCAGCATCTATTTTTAATAAGCTGCCACAAGAACTAAAGAATCTTAGCACTAACCTACAAGTTTTAAAATCTAAATTGAAGAGTTACCTCATGGCTCATTACTTTTATTCTGTCGAGGAACTCCTAGAAAAATTAATCAATTAAGCTAATTCATTTTTTCTTTATTGATGCTTTTCAATTAGTCTTAAGAGTGTCTTGTCTATAGGTCTACTTAAAAATTTTCTATTACCATTCTTGTGTTAAACTTCGTGTATTGACTTGTTCCGTGACCATGGAGTCTTACTCCTCAAGTAGGTCCTGCGGAACAGAAAACCCCTATTATTATCAGTCCCTAAACTTACAAACTACTTATGAACTAGCGTATACTACAGGAAACACAAACATAAATGCCCAAGTGGGGATTAGAACACCCGACGGAGAACGGCCTCGCGCATTGTAGCATAGCGCCTCAATGCGCTCTGCCGCTCCACCACGGCTGGTAAAAGCTACTATGCAATAATAATTTTAGGTGCGCAGCCATCAATTCTTTAATGAAATCCATTGAAACTATTAGCAGTACCCTTCCCTATAATGTCCTTGCTTTGGTCTTTTGCACACCTTGCACTGGCCTTACTTGCGATAAAAGCACACAGCACCAAGGACCGACACCGGCGGAAAAGCCAGGCGGGGCAGAGGCAGAGCTCTCCGCGCACCGCTCGTCACGAGCGGCCGTCGGGCGGAAAAATTCCATTACGCTGAAGTCCGCGACTTGTGAAATATTTATTGGACTCGCAGCTGATGAGTTTGCTTTGCGGACCGCTAATGGCTGCGGCCGAAGCTGGGGCAGTGGGAGGGGGGGGGGGCGCCTCTGTGTCAGGCCTCTGTCAGCTGCCGGCCAGAGGAGCAGAGCAGAGGAGAACACGCCCCTCCTACACAGAGTATTAATACCACTGGGTGGAGATGGCGGCCTGCCCACGGGGCTACCGTCAATCAAAATATTTTGTAATTACTGTCGGTGCTTAGCAAAGGAAAATCGGGTACACCATCTCAAACAATTCAACTATTTTTTCGAAATGAAAGACGGTAGGAAACAGTGTGCTGAATAATCAGATACTAGCTGAACACGTAGCCATACTTCAGTCAAATGAATGGGAACGTAAATAAAATAATTTAAAAAAAATGTCTGTAAATCTATCGGACCAAACTGCGTGGTCATCAATCCGTAGCTTACAAACTTCTTAAACCTAGGTAAACTAACCTAAGTACAACACACACAGCCGGCCGCGGTGGCCGCGGGGACTGAGGCGCTCCAGTCACGGTCTGCACGGCCATTATGATCGGGGGTTCGAATACCTCCTCGGGCATGGTTATTTGTGCCGTCACTAGTACAAGGTAGTTCGTAAGTAGTTTGTAAGTTTAGGGACTGATGACCCCGTAGTTAATTCCCATAAGCTTAACAAACATTTGAACATTTGAACAACACACACACACACACACACACACACACATGCCCCAGGGAGGACTCGAACCTCCACGGCGAGCAACCGCGCGCTCCGCAGCGAGACGCTTTAGACCTGTCGGCTACTCCACCGCGGCAATATAATTTATCAACCCTGGAGCTTGCATCGTAAAAGTGCCCTCGAGAAAAGCTCTTTGTGAATGTCCACCTTCACTTCTATCTATACCTTCCTCCCTCCTCTTCGTCCTCCTCATCCTGCTCCTCTTTCTCTATCGATCCCTCATCTCTGTCCCCGTGGCACAGTGGTAACACACTCGTCTCTCATTCGGGACGATGGAGGTCAAATCCACCTCCAGCCATTCAGATTTACGTTTTAACAGATTTCCATAAATCACCCCAGGAAAATGCCAGGATTCTGCCTTTGGATTTTCTTCCATATCTTTACCATAATACTGTACTCTCCACAAGCGTTCTTAATACCCTACTATAATAGCCCCACCTGTTTGTCCTACATAGGCATTGATTCAGAACTTGAAAGAGTTATTCCAAGCAGGAGTAAAATATAGGGAGCGTAAGGTTATTTACAACTTGTACAAAAACCAGACAGCGGTTGAAGGGCATGAAAGGGATGCAGTGGTTGGGAAGGCAGTAAGACAGGGTTGCAGTCTTTCTCCAATGTTATTCAATTTGTACATTGAGCAAGCTATAACAGAAAGCAAGGAAAGTTCAGAGTGAAGAAATGAAAATCTTGTGTTTTGCTGGTGACAGTGCTATTTTGTCAGAGACAGCGAAGGACCTGGAGGAGCAATTGAACGGAATGGACAGTGTGTTGAAAGGAGCATATAAGATGAACATTAACAAGAGCAAAACTAGGGTAATGAAACGTAGTCTAAGAAAATCAGGTGATGTTAAAGGAATTAGGTTACGAAACAATAAAGGAGGTAGATGAGTTTAGTTACTTGGGCAGTAAAATAACATATGTTGGTCGCAGTACAGAGGATATGAAATGCAGAATGGCAATGATAACATAGAACATTAATTTAAGCCTAAGGAAGTCCTTTCTGAAGGCATTTGTATGGAGTGTTGCCTTGTATGGGAGTGAGACATGGACGATAAACAGTGCGGACAGGAAGAGGATTGAGGCTTTTGAAATGTGGTGCTACAGAAGAATGTTGAAGGTTAGGTGGGTGGATGGCGTAACTAATGAGGAGGTACTGAACAGAATTGGAGAGAAAAGGAATTTCTGGCATACCTTGACTAAAAGAAGGGATCGATTGGTAGGACATATTCTTAGACATCAAGGAATTGTGAATTTAGCGTTGGACGGACATGTGTGGGGTAAAAATAGCAGAGGAATACCAAGAGATGGATGTAGTAAGCAGATTCAGACAGATGTAGGTTGCCGTTCTTATGTGGAATTGAAAAGGCTTTCTCAGGATGGAATATTGTGGAGAGCTGCATCAAACCAGTCTCCGGGCTGAAGACCACAAGAACAACAACAACAACAACAACAACAACATATTTCCCCAAACACTCCGAGCATGAGCTCAGGCTACGACATCGACGGAATGTTAAAACCTTGTTTCTTTTCGTCTCTATTGACCTCCCCCTTACCATCCTTCAATCTCCTCTTCTATCTCTGACCATCTCGTCGTTCTCAATCTCTCCCTCGTAACAATTAAGAATTAGGAAATAACTTCAAACTACTTGACAGTGTGGAAAGTGATCAGAAACTTGCTTTTACATGATAGTGAGGGAAATAACGCGACCAATCAAATTTTTATTCAGAGTTCGCTATACATGTGTATAAGAAAATGAGAAGACCTACAAAATTACAGACCAATATTCTTAAGGCCACTTTGATGCTGAATTCCTGAACATTTTATCAGTTGGAACACATCAAGCCCTTGAGGGAAAAAAAAATATACATGAATAATTATGGAAAGCACCGAAGCCTGCGCAGTATACAAGGAAGATCAGCAGGGATGGAAGGGGGTGAGAAAATGAGATTGACAGAGAGAAGAGAGTAGGTTTTTGATACCTGACCAAACGACATGTAAAGAGAAAGGAGGAGAATACGAAGAACTGCGAGAGGAGCAGAAGTAAACAGAGCTGGTGTGGTGGAACGCCACCACCTAGAGAGAAGGCCGCGACACTCTCGTGTGACGTCAGGCAGAGTAGGTTGCGCGCACATAGCTGACTGGCTCGCTGCTTCGCCATAGTGAGCCGTGCTCCAGCGGATACCCAGTCAGCTATGCGCGTGCAACCTACTCTGCCTAATGTCACACGAGAGTTCGCGGCCTTCTCTCTAGGTGGTGTTGGGTGGAGGGAAAGGGAAGGAGATGATTGACTAGTGGAAGGTTTGAACAAACAAGGGAAATATTGAGTGTACTTACTATCGTTGGGAGGTGGAGGTGGCCAAGGGAGGGGGGGAAGAGAACGTGAAATAAAAGAAAATCGGAAAAAAGGGCGGGTTGGAAAACAAAAACATCTCATCACCAATCGCTGTGATGGACGCATTAAAATCGCTATCAAATAGTCATTAAAATAATGGATAACGATTTAAGTCATTTCCATAAATTCACAAAATTAATCAGTTTGTTCGACCAGTCCATTACTTCTTTAAAAGTCACTCTAAGTTTTTACAGCAGGCTGCCTGGTGAATTATACAATGGTAACATTGTAGCCCAGGATTTTGACTGATTCTATTTCCGAATTCTTTTTCATTGTCGATCATGTCTGGAGTCCCGTCAGTTGAAAGAGACAAAATTTATTATTAAATAACGTTTGATTTCATGATAAAGTCATCAAAAGTCTTCAATAATTTTATCCGCAAGTCTTTTCCTTCTGTGGCAATTTAGTTAACAATTATTCACTAATTTCTTTACCTTCAGTCTCTAAAAAATTGAAGATATACCTCTATTCTTTATCAGCAATATCGCATCTCATCTGATGTTATGGTGCAACAAGGTGACATCTGCCGAAATTAGAGCTAAATATTTAGGAGGCAAAATGAACCTATGACTACTCATTAAGGTTTCTGATTGTTCAGCAGGTATTTATGCACTATAAGAAAAATTTGAAAGGGTTGCGCTCAAACAAAAAAAAAAAAAAAAAAAAAAATATTGTTCAGAATAATGTTTTACGTAATCATTCTTCAAAATGTTTTATTCGAGTCAGTTTTTACCTTTTGTGATTCGGAAGATGCTAATCACTGCAAGAGGTACTAAGACCTAGTAGCTAAAAGCTAGATACGGAAAATTTTTCGCAACCAAATGATGAAAATAATTATTCTGGGTATTATTTGTGAAACTGACTTCGTTATAATATTTGTATACCACGAAATTTTGTGAATTTTAGAACGTGAAACTCTCGTATTATATGTACTACCCATATGACTATATGTCGTTGCAAAAAGTGACAAACATATTTTGAAGATTCATGACAGACATAACAATTTTAAGTGAATGTTAGAAATTTGAGATAAGTCATAGAAAGATATAAATAACAGAAGATTAATGAAAAAGTAACTTTCACATAGATAGAGAAAGAGAATACACTTTTATAGATGTCTGTTTTACTATCCTGAATTACAAAGCCTAATTTTTGTTCTTTACATAAAATGTCAGAGGACGTTTGTGATGTAAATGAATGTACGTTGATGAATGAGGAAGACATTTAGAGGAGGAAGACACACTACGTGGGATATATGTAAAGAAAAGAACCTTAACAATAAAGCCAATAAAATGTCAAAAAGACTCACTGTTTTTAAATTCAAGAAGTGCTACATTTCTATCAATAGGTGACCAAAGAATTGTGAGATGAATCCTGTTTTTAAATTCCTACATCTACATAAATACTCCGCTAATCATAATTAAGTACGTGGAAGAGGGTTCATAGAACCGCTTATATTTCTCTACCATTCTATTCTCCAATAGCACGTGGGAAAATATGATTGCTACTTTGAAATGTCTCATACTTCAGTATGAATCAGAGGAAAAATGATGTCCCCGTATTAATAAAAATATCTGTACCTGTTTTAAGGAATAAACTTGCAACGAAATTTCGGAAGTAATGTTGGAATAAGTGAGTGTAAAGTGACAAATTTTCTGGAAACTTATTTAATAGCAGTCGACGATTGGATGGATATAACAGATGTGTGTGAAGTATTTTTGTGAAGAATGGAGATAAGGACTAATATTGTCTGATACGTGCTTAACAAGCAACAGAATTATTCCCTTTGTGAAAACAACTTTCACTCGGAGCTACCGTTAGCATTTCGTGTATTTTCAGTGCACTGAAATCACATTTACAAAGTGCTGGACTTATGCAAGATAAAACAGATTTTCTGTTGGATTGTGAGAGAGGCAAAAAGATATTTATATTCATCTCTTGTTCAACCAGTTTCGGACTGTTTGTCTTCAACTTCTCTGACGAGCAGCTCGCGAGAGGAATTTATATTTCCTCATCCTCCTGCGTGCTTCTCAGCATATATTTGTATGCTTGTGCAAACTTCGCTCACTCACGGAAATTGGAAAAAGGACAGGTTCATGCTACGAACCTTATTCCATCTCTCACAATGGGGTTACATTTCAGGAATCCATGTCACGTTTTGTGCAGGCCACCTTAAAAACAAACATAAAATTAATACTGAGTTGCCATGAGTTTCTGTCGAATTGATCATTACGCAGCATAAAACTGTTATAGGAAGCTACATGGTGTAGCTCTTACAAAACCATTTAATAACAGATTAAAATTGTGCTTTTGACCGAGACTTGAACTTGTGACCTTTGAACTTGATGCACAAGTGTATTTCTGACCTTTTTATTTTATTTTATTTTATTTCAAGTACGTGAGAAACGCGTGAGACAAGGGGATAGCAGTATAGCCAGCTTTCCACTCAGTCGTTTAAGAAGACAATTCTTGTTACTTCAACTGTATGTTATGTACTGATGTACACATATAAATTGACTGGTAAATTTTTAAATATATTCGTGATCTCGACTGCGAAGCCTTCTTAAACAGTTCTGACGTTTGGCTTTCTTGGTTTTGTTTTTCTCGTGTATTGCATTGGCATTTCACTGGATTGTATTTCTACGCTGTCTGCCAATATATCTCAGAAGATGGAGGCATCGGATGCTTTTGACAGATATCGGAATGCATCTGTTCTCCAGACGCTGTTTTATGTCTGCATCGCAGACGTATTTTCCTGCGAAAGTGATCTGCTTCCGCTTTCCCTTTTGAGAACATCATACTTGTTAATCACATATTTTGTTGAAACTTAGGTATGGTGTAGAGCATCCTGTTAGGAGTAGCTGACAACCCCCTCTTCATCCATTTGCTGCTTCTTCGTTTTCTTCTTCTAGGGTTCCGGCCTTCTAAGGACCACGTTACAATTTTAATTCTTCCTCCTACGTTGTTCTTTCCTTCTCTTCCATTATTCTTTCATTGTTTCACTGTGCTTTAGTCCACTTAGTACATGTTTTCTTTTCTTCCCTACCTGGGAATCCTTCCATTTTTAATACTTTCTCCCTAAAAATCTTTCGTTCCATCAATTCTCCTTCACTTATGTCGTTCCTTTCCAGTTATTTCTTGACTTCAAATCCAGGTGGTGGTTGATTTCTTTTCGCAAAGGTATTTGAAGATACCTTTAGTTAAGTCTATTGTCATACATTCTGTAAATGAGTCCAAGAAACAGCAATCTCCTTTTTCTTATTGTTTCGTATATGTTTTTATGTTATGGTAAATTTCATTGTAACTTATGAATTTCAAAAACTCTGCAATTCTTACAGGACCTAATATTTTCCTTATAATTCTTCTTTCTAATATTTCTAATTTATCAAGCAGGTAGTTCAGTGCCAGACATTCTCTAGCATTGCAGGCATTCTTGTTTCACTACTGTGTTAGAGTGCTTTATTTTTCCTTAATAAGCTGTTTTTGTTGTATGTATTCGTAGTTATATCGTAAGTTTTTCCAATCTTTTGCATCCTCTCCTCTATAGCAGATTTTTATAAACCATATTCTTGAATTGTCTCACCCAAATATATGAATTTCTTTACCTTTTCTATTTGACCAACCAATATCTGTTACTAAAAGTTCGGGGTACTTTTTATATTCATAATTTTTTTTTCTCGGCGGAGATTCTCAAGCCTGTCATGTGGGCTGCCTTTTCAAGGAGACTGACTTGCATTGCTGCATCTGTAAGGCTTCCTGAAAGTACGGCAAAGTCATCTGCAAATTCTAGACAATTTATGCAATACCTTTGTTCTATTTCTCCAGCACAAGTGGCAATATTTTGAATTCTTTGTCGTTCCAAATTCTTACAATTTTCTCTATAACACAGTTGGAAACGAGTGGGGATAAACCATCGCCCTGCGTGGCACCTGTATTTATTCTGAAAGGTCGAGATATTCCACCCATAAACCTTAATTTAGGAATAGTGTCTGTACGGGTTTCACGAATTAGGTTTGCCAATTTAGTCAAAAGCTTTTTTAAAGTCAATAAATGTTACAACTATGTCAGTAGAGCTTTTTAATCTGTGTCGAATTACAGATTTCAGGTTGAAAATCTGTTCAGAGCAAGATTTTCCCTCTCTAAATCCACCTGGATATTCACCCAATTGACTGTCCAGTGTCGATTTTACTCTGTGTGGTATTATTGTTGAGGATGTCATGTAAACAACTGGAAAGAGAGTTATACCTCTATAGTTGACATCTTGCTTGTTACCATTCTTCTGTTATACGTACTAAGATGTATATCAACATATTTTTCAATGACCCTGATAACATAAATAGCTGAACTCAAATGTTTCAGCAGATCTTCAATGCGTTTCTTCCAATTCAATCCCTCGTCAATTTAAACACCTAAAGTTTTTGAAAATTCTACCTTAGCTACTTATTTCTGTTCAAAGTCAATATTTATTGATGGTGTCATGCTATTTACTGCATGAAACTGTATATACATGGTTTTATCAAAGATTAATGGGAGTCCATTTGTAGAGAATCAATTATTAATTTTCTGAAAAACATTATTTACAATTTCATCAGTTAATTCCTGTTTGTCAGGCATGATAGCTATACTTGTATCGTCAGAAAAAAAAACTAGCTTAGCATCTTCGTGAATATAGAATGGCAAGTCATTAATAGATATTAAGAACAGCAAAGGAACCAAGACCGAACTTTGTGGGACCCCATTTTTGATAGCTCCCCAGTTATAGGAATTAATTGTTTCTTCCACGTCGTATGAATTGGGAGGTGGAAGAAAAGTATGAGTATTTTCATATGGAGGTCATATTTCGACACCAGTCACAACCTATATTCAAAACTTGATCGCTTATGAGGCAATATTTTCTCTTCTGACATGTCAATAAGTGTCTTTCTCTGAAACATTCTACAGTTTTCCTTCGAGCATTGGAAATCACTGGCGCACACACCACGTGTGTTGAATCCATCGCTTAGACCAGTCCCTATGGTGTCAGAGAAACAAGAAGGGAATTCGCCAGTGCCTTGTTGTGTGCAGCTTATTGGTGTCGTAGCGACTAATGTGCCCCTGGGGAAACACTCGCTCTAGAAATGAGAGCCGCAAACCTGGTTTCGAGCTGTTGAAGGCCTACCCAGCCAATAAACCCAGTGAGCTCAGTGTTCCAACAGTCCGCTCCTACGGAAATGCGTTTGGACACACAGTTTCCACTACTGTTCGGCAAAACTTGGGTTATGATATGCCGAATTCACTGCTGATAACCCTGATAAAAGTACGTACCTGTCCATAAAAGCTCGTCTCTGTAACTCATATAAATCAGTCAAAGCAATTTGCACAAATTAAAAAAGTAGAAATTCAGTACTGCTGTTAATTATTTGTATGCGAAGTTATCTTTCACTTTATCTCATTTACGACTTTGTTCTTTATCATATCCATTATTTCTCGACTGTTCTTTTGTGTTTTGTCAGTGATCCTTGTATTCCTTGTACTTAACGAAACTGGTTCTGACCTCATTTTATACATTTCGTTTATCAATACTAACAGGAAGTACATAAATAGTTTAGCATTATTATTTTCAGTAAACAATTTTATTTTGAATACCTTCTGAAGGCGCCATCTATTGAGAATGCCTTTGAAAAAAAGCTCTATACTGCGTAAACAAAATAGAGTTCGATTAAAGCTCGGCTTATTATATAACTTAATTTATGCAACTTCTAATTCATTATTGCTGCGGTGGAGTAGCCGAGCGGTCTAAAGCGTCTCGCTGCGGAGCGCGCGGTTGCTCGCCGTGGAGGTTCGAGTCCTCCCTGGGGCATGGGTGTGTGTGTTTGTCCTTAGGTTAGTTTACCTAGGTTTAAGTAGTTTCTAAGCTACGGACTGATGACCGTGCACTTTGGTCCGATAGATTTACAAACATTTGAACATTTTTTTAAATTCATTATTGGTTTACAGAACTTGCAATGTTATCTTACACTCTTTCAGTCTCAGTACTATATCTGCAACACCAGCAAAAGTATCATATTCATTTACTACCGTAAATATTGGTTTCTTTTTAATTTTTTTAATCGTTGAAGAATAAGAAATTGTAAACTTCTTTCTGTATTTCAATTTCCACATTGTCACGGGCCACAATACGAGCTCCAGGGGAATTTCTCCAACCACGGGGCGTTCCACACCATTGGAACGTAAAGCTCTATATAAGAAAAGTATGGTCATCCTTTTTTATAGCACTTACGTCGGAAGTTCGAATCCTCCCTCGGGCATGGATATTTGTGTTGTCTTTAGTATAAGTTAGTTCGTAAGTTTAGGGACTGATGACCCCACAGTTAAGTCCCATAAGCTTTACAAAAATTTGAACATTTTGTGTGACATTTACAGACAATATGAAGAGCAGTGTTCTTGATCCATTATGCACATTCCACTTCAGTGTTCACGCAATCTTGGAATACTTTCTTCGATGTGTGTAACTGCGCAGACACCAGTTACGTAGTTCGTGCACAGTGCAGCACCGTGTCGGGTCTCTCTGACTGAATAATTGAAAGGATGGCGGCAGTCTCAATACCATACATAAACGTACACTGAGGAGCCACAGAAACTGGTACACCTGGCAAATGTCCTGTAGGAACTCGCGAGCACGCGTGAGTACCGGAAAACGACTGGCATGGACCGGGCCAAAGTCTGGAGGGGATAAACATCCTGATATCCTTAAATCTGTAATAATACGAAGGGGTACAGATCTCTTCTGAAGAGCTCGTTGCAAGGCAACCCAAATATCTTGAACAAACTGCTCATGTCAGAGCAGTTTGGTGGGTAATGGGGTTGTTTGAACTCTGAAGAGTTTTTTCTTCACCCTGGAGGAAAAGCAATTTTTGGGGGTCTTCTGTCTACCCCTACAGAATATACGCGCCCTCACAAAAACGAAAAAGCATGCTTAAGTCTTCGGAAGGAAAAAGAAAGCCGTCTAGTCCTCAAAGAGAGACCATTTCCCGTTGCTACTACGGAATTTACAGATAGAAAGAGAGAAAAGAAGTAAAGGGATAAAATTACATATCATAAAATCACTATAAAAATTGAGCAGGGAAGTTTCTCCTACATGTCACAATGTTGTGTGACGGAAAATGAAAACTGAGAAAATTCAAACCACCCAGGTACCCACTCCTGGGAGGGGATGTAGGAAAATTAAAACGCAGCTGCCATACTACGTTAGTAGCGGATTTTTCAGGGAAGGGTTTGGGTGTAACACCTAGCCCTGCTAGAACCATAGTCATACTGTCAAAACTATCATCGGTCGATCCACTTCGGGAACATAAAATGTTCAAATGTTTGTTAAGCTTATGGGACTTAACTACGGGGTAATCAGTCCCTAAACTTACAAACTACTTATCAACTACCTTATACTAAAGACGGCACAAATATCCATGCCTGAGGGGGGATTCGAACCCCCGACCGTAGTGGCCTTGCAGACCGTGACTCAAGCGCCTTAGTCTCCTCGGCCACTGCGGCCGGCTCGGGAACATCCAATGTGAAAGAACACATGTCACATTTAGCTGCAAAGAGCCGACTAGCAGACGTGGACAAGTGCCGCCGACAGAAAATTGGCAAATGGCTCCCAATACTTGGGATGCGAACGTATCTCTTGGTGGGCAGTCCAGAGATGTGCCATAAAATCTACTCCATTTGAGACTGGATTCAGGTGATCAACCTGGATGCGTACGTGCATGTCACCTCTCAGAGTCGTACGTTGACCCATAAGGGGTCCCTTATCACTCAAAATGCTCGCGACCCCCACCATTACAAAGCATCCACCTGCTAGTCTCCATGCCCGTACGCGTCCGTCCGCATGTTACAAATGGAAACGAGACCTGTCAGACCAGTCAACATGTGTCCAGTCATCAACAGTCCGATAGCGGTGTTGACGGACACACTTAAGGAGTAAAAAAAATTGTTCTGCAGTCCAAAAGCCCATATCCATGATGTTTCGTTGGATGATTCACATCCTGAGCTTGCTGATGGCTCAACAATGGAAACCGCAACAACTTGCGAAAGAGTCGAAAGATTCTTGCAGGATTTTTCTCCGGCCGCAGCGATGTAGGAGATTTGATGTTTTACCGGATTTCCGATATTCACGGCGCACTCGTAAAATGGTTGTTCGGGAGAATCTCTCACTCATATTACCGAGATGCTGTGTCCCTTCATTCAAGCGGCGACTACCACACCACGTTAAAACTCAAATCGTGATAACCTGCCGATGTAGCAGTAGTAACTGGTCTACACTCCTGACCATACAATTGCTACACTACGAAGATGATGTGCTACAGATGCGAAATTTAACCGGCAGAAAGAACATGCTGTGATATGCAAATGATTAGCTTTTCAGAGCATTCACACAAGGTTGGCGATGGTGGCAACGCCTACAACGTGCTGACATGTGGAAAGTTTCCAACCGATTTCTCATACACAAACAGAAGTTGACCGGTGTTGCCTGGTGAAACGTTGTCATGCCTCGTCTAAGTTGGAGAAATGCGTACCATCATGTTTCCGACTTTGATAAAGGTCGGATTGTAGTCTATCGCGATTGCGGTTTATCGTATCGCGACATTGCTGCTCGAGTTGGTCGCGAATCAATTACTGTTAGCAGAATCTGGATTCAGTGGGTTCAGGAGGGCAATACGGAACGCCGTGCTGGATCTCAACGGTCTCATATCACTAGCAGTCGAGATGATAGGCATCTTATCCGCATGGCTGTAACGAATCGAGCAGCCACGTCTCGATCCCTGAGTCAACAGATGAGGACGTTTGCAAGACAACGACAATCAGCACGAACGATTCGACGGCGTTTGCAGCAGCATGGACTATCAGCTCGGAGACCATGGCTGCGGTTACCCTTGACGCTGCATCACAGACAGTAGCGCCTGCGATGGTGTTCACAACGACAAACCTGGGTTCACGAATGGCAAAACGTCATTTTAAAGGATAAATCCAGGTTCTGTTTACAGCATCATGACGGTCGCATCCATGTTTGGCGACATCGCGGTGAACGCACATTGGAAGCATTTAAACGTCTCGGTCACCACTTGTTCGCCTCGACGGCGCTTTGAACAGTGGCCGTTACGTTTCAGATATATTACAAGCCGTCGCTCTACCCTACATTCGACCACTGCGAATTCCTACATTTCAGCAGGATAATGCACGACCGCATGTTGCAGGTCCTGTGCGGGTCTTTCTGGATACGGAAAATGTTCGACTGCTGCCCTAGCCAGCACATTCCCCATTTCTCTCACTAATTGAAAACGTCTGGTCAATGGTGGCCGAGCAACTGGCTCGTCACAATACGCCAGTCACTACTCTTGATGAACTGTGGTATCGTGTTGAAGCTGCATGGGCATCTGCACATGTACACGCCATCCAAGCTCTGTTCGACTCAGTATCAAGGCCGTTATTACGGCCAGAGGTGGTTGTTCTGGGTACTGAATTCTCAGGATCTATGCACTCAAACTGCGTGAAAATGTAATCACATGTCAGTTTTAGTACAATATATTTGTCCAGATAATACCCGTTTATCATCTTCATTTCTTCTTGATGTAGCAATTTTAATGGCCCCTAGTGCATAGGCTTTGCCGACCGCAGCGCCGTCCGCTGAGTGTTTCCATATATACTGTATTCGCATAAGATTGTGTATACCGATTTCTTTCGCTCTCCAATGTATATAGTGCGGAGGTAAGCATCAGTGACGTCACTGTCAGCGATGAGATTTTTGTCTAATCATGGCAGCAGCATCCACACGACAATCAACCACGTGATGGTGCTTTATTGTTCTTGATATACATAAATGACTTGCCCATCTACATTGATGAAAGTTAGTTCTTTTTGCTGATGATACAAATATACATCCAAAAAACAAGAACTAAGTGATGTAATCGTAAATAATATTTTTCACAAAATTATTTAGTGGTTCGCTGCAAACGGACCCTCATTAAACTTTGATAAAACCAGTATATACAGTTCTGCACAGTAAATGGCACATCTCCAGCAATAAATATAGACTTTGAAGAGAAATCTGTAACGAAGGTAGAAATTTCAACATTTTTAGGTGTGTGCATTTATGAGAGATTAAACGGGAAGCAACACATAGTCTGCTGAAGCGTTTGAGTTCAGCTACGTATGGTGTTAGGGTTATTACAAATTTTGGCGATAAGAATCTCAGTAAATTAATTTACTATGTTTATTTCCACTCACTGCTTTCGTATGCCATCATATTCTGGGGTAATTCATCATTGAGTAAAAAAGTATTTATTGCACAGGCGAAAGGATGATCTTCACTATGTAGGGCTAAATCTGAGTTTGGCACAGAAAGGGGTAAATCATGCTGCCACAAAAGTCTTTGGTCACCTGCCAAGCAGTAGCAGAAGTCTGACAGATTGCCAACTAGCATTTAAAATTAAAATTAAATTAAAAGAATTTCTGAATGACAACTCCTCCTGCTCACTGGATGAGTTTTTAGATATAAATTAATAAACCTAGAAAAAATGTCACGTAATATTGTGTGTAATGTGACGTCTTGTACAGACACCTTTCATTAACCTGACACGGTCCACATCATTACGAAGAGTGTCTTATTCTTGATCTATGGAACAAGTATTAATCTAATTTAGCATCGGACAATTCGACGGAAAGCTTGTGGGCAGTTAACTGTTAGCAGCGGCTGGAAGGACAACATATTTTTTTATGGATATTAGCAGGTCCAGCATTCATAGTACAGTGAGTGACAAACATTAATGTGGTAGCATAAAGTGTTCATCAAATGAAGACACTCCATCAACTATAGTCTTTTGAAGTTTGGATGTGGAAGGATGTAACGTGTATGTCTTTCTGTTTTCTTTCCAAATTTGTAGAAATTTCAGTGGCTATCACACACTGTGAATCCCTTTATTGCATGTTCACTCTTTTCTTAGC
The DNA here is from genome assembly GCA_026315105.1 of Locusta migratoria. Lineage (NCBI taxonomy): Eukaryota > Metazoa > Arthropoda > Insecta > Orthoptera > Acrididae > Locusta > Locusta migratoria. The sequence goes on from CM048746.1 coordinate 451,195,177, forward strand.
AATATCGACGATATTATAGTTCATAACCACATAATAAGTTCAATCCGATTCGCCCAAATAATTCATAACTTTTTACTGTATGGGTTTATCATTTTTATGGTGGTGGTGGGGGGGGGGGGGCGATCATTTCGATCAATTTATTAAGAACCACAGCCAAGATCGCTTACGATTTTTTATTTCGATTAATGTTTTGGCAGATTAAACTGCCATTTTCTGATCTTTCACGTCATTCATCATATTACAAACAAAAACTTCTAAAAATACACATATTCACTAATCGTATTGTGGCTTACAACCAAACAAATGCAATGTCAAAAGCTCATGTTGTAATGTGATGTGGTCAACAAAGTTGTATGTACGTATTTTGTTGTTTTTAGTGCGACCACATTAAATTACAGCATGAGGCTTTTGACATTTTATGTGTATGCTGACAAGCCAACAAAACGTTGTTGAATAAGTTTCTTTGTTCTGTGATGCATAAAAAGGCTCTGAAGGTGGCAGTTGAATCCGCCGAAACCGGTAACCGAAATATAAAATTATAAGCGATCTTGGCTGTTATTCTTAATAAACAATACGTTGGGTCCTCAGTGTTACAGATGTTTTAGATTGACTTAATTTTAATTGGTTGGAACAGAAAAATTTGATAATTTTTTAAATCTTTTATTCACTAGTTATAGCTTTCGTCAGGTGTTTTTGGTGTTCAAAGGATGTATCCTGCATAACTGACTTATTCGATATTTATCAGATGTTCTTTTAATCTCATACATCCATCTAAGAATTATAGTCAGATATCTGCCAGTGCCTCAGAATATTGTCAGCAGTGGCAATCATAGGATCTCAGTAACGAAATATATTTTTTGGGGTTATATAAGAAAGGTACATTAACACAGAAATTGAGATCCCATGTTTCAGTGTTAGTTATAGAATTAAACTAATGAAACTTACATTATTCTAGAGGGGTTTTGCCACAGATGTGTACGTACCAACAATGACGTGTCTATGGTGTCATTAACAGTAGTTAATGGAATTGGATTTTACCTTACCTAAAAGAGGTATTAGATGACGATACACTATGGAAGGTACAGATCTAGCGAGACAGCCATCTAGCGGTAGAATGGGTGAAACTACGAGGTCGACCGTGTTGTCAGCAGTGGATATCAAAATTCCACAGTAATGTCCTAAGGTTATTTCTTAGTGTCGTTATTTCGCGTATTATCCTGAGATACGAAGGTTGGAACTTAAATAGTGGTAACTATTTACTCACAACTGATGCAAAAGCGTTACATGTTTGTACCTGTTACAGTCCTTCAAAGTAGTCACCAGCGTTGTGTAGAACCCGTTGCCAGAGATGTGGAAGGCGTAGTATACCGTTAGAAGAGCCTCTTCCATTGATGGCGCGAATGGAGCGGTTTACTGCCTGTCGATTCTTTGGAACAGTTCTGAAGCGAATGCCACGAAGTGATCCTCTTCACCTTTGAAATCAATTGAAAGTCACTAGAAATCCAGGGAATATGTTGGATGGTACAGTACTTCCCAGTCCCATCGACCGAATAGAGCAGCCGCAGCTTGCGCTGTATGCTTCCGCGCATTGCCGAGCAAAGTGATGTGTGGGTTGCGCAGGGTGTTGCCGCTTCTCCAAAAACGAATATCACCTGCGACCAGCTTTGCGAAATAATCGGCAACAGTGCATACAGTGCAAGCTGTGGCTGCTCAGTTCAGTTGATGGGACTGGGAAGTACTGTAGCATACACCATACTCTCTGGACTAAAGTCATTTTTGATTTCATACCAAAGATGAAGGAACCACTTCGTGGCATTCGCTACAGAACTGTTCCATAGGTTCGAAAGGCAGTAGACCGCTTCACTCGCACCATCAACAGAACAGGTTCTGCTAATGGTATACTACGCTTTCTACATCGCTGGCAACGGGTTCTACACAACGCTGGACAGTGACATGTGCAAAAATGTAACGCTTTGGTATCGGTTGTGAATAAATAGTTGCACTATTTAAGTTCCAGTCTTCGTAATGAGTTTGTGGTCATCCGCTGCTGCTACCAGGGGAATTAAAATAAATTCCTAAGTACTTTACTTTGAAGAGCTACGACTTGGTTGTTGTTACTGCCTTCCGTCCAAAGACTGGTTTGCCACAGCTCTCTGCGCTGCCTTATAATGTGGGAGACTCTTCATCTCTGAATAAAAATGGCAACCTACATACTTTTGAACGTGCTTAGTGTATTCGTCAGTCTTTCTCTGCGATTTTTACCTTCCCTCGAATGCTCGATGTCTCAGAATGTGTCCCACCAATCCCATCTCTTAGTCAGGATGTGCCAGAAATTTCTTTTGCCCCCAATTCTCCTTATAGTAAGGATTTCATACTTCCCTTATTGTGTGGTAATTCACGTTCAGAGTTCAGGTAGGAACTACAAATCTGTATACCAATACATTCCAACTACATTTGAAATATTTTGCGTTTCGTTACTTTATCAACACTGTTGGTTGAATTTCGACCGCAGGCAATAACCGTCTGCTCTTCCGTGTTGTAATGGTAACTGAAGCATCACATCTCCTGAGTGGTTCATTTTTCTTAGTATACAATTGAATATTCTGTATTTACATCAAATGCGAGGGTTGGAACTTAAATAGTGGCAACACTGCTATGGAGACACTATGCAATAGAATCTACTATTGTCGCTGATGGCACGTGTTGTTGACATATCTACCTTACCTCCGAGCAAATGGACTCTCCCGTCCCGCGTCACTTGCGTTGCGCACAATCGAGGGGAACAGACAGTTGTGAGCGAGCGGTTTAACGTAACGGTATCACTATGTTTTCGAAATAGTAACAATGGAGGTGGATCAAGACTGGATGTGCCAGAGGTACGACAGTGCCATCAAGGTCTTCGAGAACCTTGCGGGGAATCGGCATTGCCGTACAGAACAGTGGAACTTTGGGTAAAAGCTTTCAATGAAGGTCGGCAGGTCGGGCAGGTCGTCCTAGCGTCTCTGAAGAAGTGCATACTGTTGCCGCGTTAGTGACAGTGATCGACTCTAAACGATTCATGAGCACGCCCACGGAACCGGGTTAGCGCATACGACTCCGATTCACATCCCGAAGGAACGCCTGGACATGTTAAAAATTGCATCACGATGAGTTCCGCATGGATTGAAGGAAATGCGGAAATAGATGCGTTACGACGCTGCTCAATCGCACTTGGAGCGCTATGAATGCGAAAGAGACGTTTCCTTACGCCGTATCGTAACACTGTATGACTGTATGATACATGGTTCACGTCGTACGAGCTAAAACTAACAAATGGCGTCATTATGGGTCCTGCAACAATCAAAAGTGCGTCAGAGACCATTTTGGTGAAAGTTATGATGATTATCGAGTGCCGGCCGCGGTGGCCGAGGGGACTAGGGCGCTCCAGTCACGGTCTGCGCGGCCACTGCGGTCGGGGGTTCGAATCCCCCCTCGGGCATGGATATTTGTGCCGTCCTAGTTCGTAAGTAGTTCATAAGTAGTTTGTAAGTTTAGGGACTGATAACCCTGTAGTTAAGTCCCATAGGCTATACAAACATTTGAACATTTGATTATCGTGTACGATTGTGATGGTATTATCCTAACGCATACAGTCACTGCGTAGTACTACTACTACTGCGCGGGAGTAGCCGAGCGGTCTGGAGCGCCACATTACGGATCGCGCGGCCTCCGGCGTCGGAGGTTCGAATCCTCCCTCGGGCATGGATGTGTGTATTGTCCTTATGTTCGTTTTAGTTTAAGTAGTTTGTAAGTCTAGGGATTGATGACCAAAGTAGATTGGTTCCATAGAATTACAAACATTGGGACGTTTTTGAACTGTTCGTTTTTGGAGTACCACGAGCGACCAGTTTTGCTCAACCCACCCATCATTTTGCAGGACAATGCGCGGGCAAATACAGCGCAAACTGTGGCTGCTCTGTTCGGTCGATGGGAGTGAGAAGTACTGTACCATCCACCATACTCTCTTTTCGGACTTTGATTTCATTCCGAAGACAAAGGAACCACTTCGTGGCTTTCACATCATAACCGTTACAGAGATTCGACAGGCAATTGACCGCTCCATTCGCACCATCAACAGAACAGGCTCTGCTGTCGGTATATTACGCCCTCCACATCGCAGGCAATGGGTTCTACACAACGCTGATCACTACTTTGAAAGACAGTAACAGGTGCAAAAATGTAACTGATTTTGTATCGGTTCTGAATTAGTTGTTGCCACTATTTCAGATCCAACCCTTGTGTATACTAATGCCATATCAGTATGGATATGATAGGAATAATATCCTTCACATACACTGTAAGTATTACGTTTACAGAATGCCGACCTTTTTATTTTTTGAAAGAAAGGAAACCCAAACACCACCAAAATAAATGTCGAACAATGCGTTGTACTTTGTTCCAACTCTAATATCAGACTCACGAGTGGAAGGCGTTAGTACAAAAAAAAAAAAAAAAAAAAAAAAAAAAAAAAAAAAAAAAAAAAAGTAAATACTGAACGGAGTACAAGAATCATGATTGAAACGAAACTAGAGATGATATTTTCCCGACAAAAATCTAGTTTCATAGAGACGAATAAAAATCAAGCGACGTAAACCAATAGCGGTCCGATCATACCACTGTGTGAAGGAATTGATTCTCATGTTCTGCAACTCTTTGAAGTCAGCAGCAATCTAGGCTTCCATTTATTACAAGCTCTTTGACGATGTATTGGAATGCTGCCAGCATTCCAGAGAAAGCTTTCTTTCGTTCAATCAACAAATTACGTTGTGAAATTTCGACACGGTCTAATGTTCATCCCACAAATGCACTCCATCAAAAGCGACGAATACTCTGGAGTAGTTCGCGTGTAGCTAATGCTGCAGTACTGGCTTGAGTTACTTTTGAACTGGAAAGAACCGCGGCGGGAACTCATCAGCTTAGTCCGCACGAAGTGTGTCGATTCAGAACAAAAGACACGCAGTCTAATATGACGACTACATACTGAATGGGGAGGCTTAGAAATTACTATTTCACCACTAATATTTTGGAGAATTGCTGAAATGGACTCAGCAGGAAATGTGTTAAAAATTTTACTTCGGTTTAACACTAGAATGGTCACATAGGATTTCACACATACATGTTCCAGAAATGGGCAACACACGCATCAGCTGACCTGAACTTTAATTGTTAATTTTCACGAAATAAATGTTCAGATGCTACTATTTGAAACAGTTACATGTTTTTCCCTCGTTTTGTGTACTTATTCCCTGCAACATCCGAGTTTAATTGAAGCTAAAGCTACAATGTTTAACCTGTATGTCACAGATACAATGCGGCCACCAATGTTTCTCCTAGTGACGCGATGATTGCATTGATAAATATCACCTACACAAATTATTAGCCACTGCAATACAAAAGAGCGCATGTGGACATTTAGGCAAAGTTTTCTCTACTTACCAGTATGAATTTTACCAAAAGTTCTTTATCGATTTAGTTCGGATTCATGGGAGAAAGAAACTAAAACTATTGTCTAAAAGGTTATATGGCATGATCTGAAGTTAATGTACATAACAGCTTAACTAATACCGTAATTCAGAGAATATAAAAAAACTGATTTAGTGCAGGAGATGAATTTAATTGAGGTAACAAATAAAGGGTTAAAAAGTCTACTATTCTGGGGTGTGTTTAATGTTCAAGTCAGGGTGTTGTCTATGTGATTAAAATGGCAATTACTGTTTCACTTTCTCTATGCAGGTGGTGCATTGTCGTACAAGCTAACATTCAAGTGACTGTTTATGTCGAAGAAAATATTTATATGAAGCTGTGAAAATTACTTAGTGTCCATGGCAGACTCAAGTGTTTGTTGTCTGTAAATCTATCGGACTCGACTGCGTGGTTTTTAGTCCGCAGCTTACAAACTACTCAATCTAAGGTAAATAAACCTAAGGACAACACAAACAGCCATGCCCGAGGGGGACTCGAACCCCCGACGGCGAATGACTGCGCGCACTGCAGCACGGCGCCCGAATGTGCACGGCTAATCCGCAGCGGCGACTCAAGTGTTTGTTTCCGCTTATGATGTAGAGCCTGGTCGTCTTGACGGGTGAGGTCACGACTGTGTTACGAGTCCACTTACACTGCTTACGTTGCTCTTTATATCTCTTATTCCGAAAATGACATCGGAACTACCCAGGATACACTCGAATTTTAAAGTTCGTGTTGCAGTCAATGGTAGTTACATGCGAATTATAAAGAACTCAAACAATATTTATAAAAGTCAACTGGCATGGAAGGGACGCAGTGGTTGGGAAGGAATAAAGCAGGGCTTAGTCTTTCCGCACTGATGTTTAATCTGTACATTGAGCATGCCGTGGAGGAAAACAAGAAGTAGTTTGGAAAGAGAACTAAACTTCAGGGAAAAGAATTACAAGAAATGCAGGTTGCGAATAACACTACAATCCTGTCGGAAACAACGTAGCACGACCAAGATTAACAGAACGTAATCGGTTCAAATGTTTGTATAGCTTATGGGACTCGACTACGGGGCCATCAGTCCCTAAACTTACAAACTACCTATGAACTACTTAATACTAAAGACGTCATAAATATCCATGCCCGAGGGGGGATTCGAACCCCCGACCGTAGTGGCCGTGCAGACCGTGACTGGAGCGCCTCAATCCCTCGGCCACCGCGGCCGGCAACGTAATCGGCGGTGTCTTGAGAGGTATGTGATGAACATTAACAAGATCACAACAAAAACTATGTAATGTAGTCATATTACGGTGGACAATGATGAGAATATGATATTAGGAAACAAGACAACAAAAATAGTAAATGAGTTTTGTTATTAGGGCAGTGACATAGCCTACTATACGTCATCCGCCGACAAATTGTTGTCGGAGCGGCATCTGTATGCATCCTTTGGTAGGGAATGAGTTCAGCCATAATCTTCTACTTTCTCTTTGGCTATGTTCCTGCAGACGCAGGGTCACCCTTGTTGAATTAGGATTGGGAGTGTGTTAATATTTACTGTGTCTGGGTGGCCAGATACCATCCCCCCCCCCCCGGGAAGATAAGTGTATCCCAAATGTCTATGTATAATGTTATAGGTGTGAAAGTGTAAAATGTTTGCGAATCGCGTAACTGAGGCGAGACTAGGGACCCAGCCCGGTATTCACCTAGGGGGATGTAGAAAACCGCCTAAAAACCACACCCAGGCTGGCCGTCACTCCGGCCGCCTTCGTTAATCCGCCGGGCGGATTCGAACCGGGGTCGATTCGAACCGAGAGAGATAAATCTGCGGTCTTCCGAGTGGTGGGATTATTGCGACACAAGTTGGACGCGTTACGACAGTTCTACAACGATGCTGGTTGCAGTGGTCATATGAAAACTATTACTCGCGTAGACGAGGTTCTGGATGCCACTGCAGCAGAGATGTCCGCCAAGATTGCCGTGTTGTAAGGCAAACAGAGGCAGATTATACAGCTACTTGAACACTGATAAGATGGCTTGTAAGTCAATATGTGACAACATGGTTGTTGACAGAGGGTTACTAGCAATAAGACTACGGCCAAGAACACTTCTCCACGTGAACTGTTCCAACAAAAATTCTTTAAGTAAATTGGAAGACTCTAACAGGGTGTACTAACTTTTGTTTCTGGCACTGTAGCTCATATATTCATGCATCTGTTTACAGTAAAGTTCCTCATGTCACTGCGTTCCCTTGATAAAAAGGGTGAGTCGTAAATGAGGAAAAATATTTCGTGCAAATTATCACACACTGAGCTACAGACATACGTTAGTTCGTACATCAATAAATGACAATGAAACTGAATGGTAAAAATCTGGAAATATGAAGTGTGTTTTTTATTTATTTATTTTTTTTATTTTTTTGTGTTTCTTTGCGCTGACATGGGCCAAGGGGACATATCGGCAACAGGGCACAACATGCAGGTGTTGTAGGTGGTCTAGCCGCTCACGAGAAGGCGAGGCATGGACGAATTAAGCGATGGTCTGCGTGACACTGCGAGCAGTGACAGCACTCACATCTATCTCGTACCGTTTTCGCTGGCCGGTGTTATGTATCGTGGTTAGATGGCATACGGAAAGGACTTGTGCCCTGTTGCCGATCTGTGCCGTTGGTCAATGACTGCGCACATTAACATCCAAAAAGTCCACTCATTTTCCAGATCTTTAGCATTCAATTCCATTTTCATTTATTGACAGAGGAACATGCGGAAAATTAATTTACATTTGTAGCTCAGCGTATGACAATTTGAACGAAATATTTTTCCTCATTTATGACTTACCATATGGTAACTGCTGTCCCTCAAAGTAGTCACAAGCGTTCTCTGAGCCCATTGCCAGCGGAAGGCGTACTACATCATTAGCTGGATCTGTTCTGTTGGTTGTGCGAATGGAGCGATCTACTAAATCAGGAATCTCTAGAACAGTTCGAAGCGAATACCACGAAGTGATTCCTTCATCTTTGGAATAAAATCAAAGTCACAAAGTATAGGGAGTATGGTGGATGGTATAGTACTTCACAGTCCCATCGATCGAACAGTGCAGCCACAGCTTGAGCTGTATGCTCCCGCGCATTGTAGAGCAAAATTATGGGTGGATTGTGCAGAAAGTGTTGTTGCTTCTTTTGTAACGCTGGTCGCAGGTGATTCTGCAAGAACGAACAGTAATACCGTGCATTGAAGGTCTGCCGTGGAGAAGCGTAATGCGCCACAATCGTACAATCGTACACGAGAATCACCATAACTTTCACTATAATGGGGCTCTGACGCTCTTTCGACTTTTGGAATATTTTATTGGACTAGAGAGAATGTTTCCTGAATGCGATCAACATCTTCTCCACTTGGGCGCAGCCGTCCAGAACATTTCCCTTTGCACAAACACTTTCACTGCGATTTTTTTTATACGAGGCTGATGTTCAAAATGTTCAAATGTTTGTAGAGCTTATGGGACTTAACTACGGGGTCATAAGTACCTAAACATACAAACTACTTATGACCTAGCTTATACTACAGGAGGCACAAACATCCATGCCTGAGGGGGGATTCGAACCCCCGACCGCAGCGGCCGTGCAGACCGTGACTGGCACGCCGGAGACCGCTCGGCCACCGCGGCTCTCTATGATGTTGCTTTAAGACATGGCATTTAGAAATTGTTCATTGACGCCTGTTATCATCCCGTGCAACTGCGAAAATGATCGAGTAAAGTTTCAGTTATTGCGTAATTTTCTGTGTGTAAATAACTATGCTTATAGCAGTGAATCAGTTTTCTAACTATGACAATTTTATTTGAATTAGAGACACATCAAAAGCCATTAAAGTAGTGAGGTTAATCTAGATACGCATCTCATTATTATATTACTGTTTCATACAAAGGCAGCATTAACGACGAACGGTTTAAACAGAATGCTGTGCTCTTGTGCATACTGAACACATGCAGCAATTAATACAGCATGCCTCATTGGGCGTAGGCATTACGTAATGCGCAACGCAAGCGACAGCCGTCGCAATACAGACAGCACAAACACTGTGATATTAGCTGTTCCATATCGTTTGTGTGTCTGAATCTGAAATTATCTGCTAAAGTCTATGTACCACACGATACACGTTGTGTCCCGCCGTCATTGACGCATTTCTCCTCTAAACGTGTTGACATAATTTTGAGCTACCCTTTGTGCAATACATATGTAGCGTTACCAGTCCTCTAGATAAATAGCTACACATAAATTTTAAAATAAATGTATTTAAGTGAGCAGTCCCGCAAATTGTATAGAAAACTTTTTCTTTATAACCACATTCTGGAGGATGATGGTTCAAATTTAGATTTAGGATTTCCGTAATTTCTCTAAATCACTCCAGGCAAATCCAGGGATGGCTCCTTTTAAAGGGCACGGCCGCTTTCCTTTCCCATCCTTACCCAAAAAACCCGAGCGTAAGCCTTTTAAGTTATATGTGAAATATGTTGGAAATAGCTAAATGATGCAACGCTGTCGATGGGGCGTTAAACACTAATCTTCGTTCCTTCCTTATTTATAACCAACACAAATTTAATAAAAAGGTGTGAACCACGTGTCAATAATTTTAAATTATGCTATGCATCTGTCCGAAACTATGAAAGGAAGTGGGCATGGTTTATGCCGTTATTTAACACAGAACACCAGTATATCCATGTACGGTACAGAACTATCTTCCAGGGCCAACAAAAATTTCGTTTTTGATATTTCATGTAATTATTGAGCGAATTTAGAAATTTCAGATGCTGTCACAATCCATTCAGTAAGATGTATAACTCAATTTTAACTCGGAAACGATATCATTTAGCTATTTCCAACATATTTCACATATAACTTAAAAGGCTTACGAAACTTCTTTCGCTAAAATATGCTCTTCGCCCGACCCCCACCTCACACTAAATGATAAAAATGAAAATGTTGATCCCTTACTTCATTTTCGCTATTCATATAGTCGAACTTCAGCATCTGCCATGACGTTTAAATTTATTACTTTTCAGCTAGCAAATTCGTAATATACTTTGCTAGTTGTATCACTGAAGGCATGTGCAAAATTATTTCACTATACAGCATTTAATTCGGTAGATTTGACGTGGTAGACAATGAACCGTGTCAAGAACTACTCTCTACTTACGAAGGTGCAAAGTATAGTTTCAACATCAGGTTTGTCAGTTTAGTTTATTACATCTTTACTTCTTAACATATTTTAATTACAGTATATCTACTTAACTGAGTGCATTCAATTGCAAAATTATACAACGTGAATTCAAGTCATAACACCTACGATTTTTGTCTCGCAAACTAATCACATGAAAACTGTGCAACTTCTGTCAGTTCTCGGCACCGTAATCTCCCTGCAGCTGTACACATTTCACATAACCCTGACGCCATGATGTATGCCCGCTCCGAACGCTTCTTTTAAAGTCTGCTTTTACTACTGGAAAATCATTTCCATTGTGATGAATGATGATTCGTTTCAGGATTGATAACCAACATCCATTTTCCAATTGATGAAAAGAAATTCATGCCGTCATCACGTGTCAACATTGCCCGACAACATGCCATGCGCGCTGTCCTGTGGTCATCCATCAGTATTCGTCACAACCACTTGTAGGACACTTTTTGCATATCCGGGTCATCATTCAAGATATCGTGCACAGATTCGATGGGAATGCTACAATTTGAGGAGATGTGCTTCACACTTCTTCGGTGGTCCTTAAAAACAGTTTTCTCCCCCTCCCTCCATCATGTCGTCAGAGCGACTAGTAAGGGGCAGAGATTTTCTTCGTGCGTTGTCACACGACGTTCAGCCCTCTCTGAACTGTTGCTGCCACATGTGTACATTTGACAAATCTGTAACACCATCACCATATGTCTTACTCTACTGGCGATAAATGGAAGTCAGTGGCACAAAAAACAAATTAAGAAAACGAATGATTACATGCCTTTCTTGTACTGAATAAGTCATCATTTTAAGTATCAATAACAGTCCTCTCTCAGCTGCATATCCACCTGATGTAACGAGTGGCTCCATACTGTCAATCCTACCAAATCCCAGGCAATCATCATAGGTCACGTCACCCGCTCCTTCCACCACCGAACCGAGACCTGTACCTAACATTCCAAGACGATCCCCTCCCTCAAACGAAAAGCCTTAAATACCTAGGCCGCCACCTTGACCACTCTCATTATTGGAAATCTAACCTTCAGATAGTTCGTCAAAAAGCTCTATCCCACCTTAACCTGCTCAAGCTCCACTCCGGCTGGACATGGGGACTTATCCCTCCACCATCCTATATACTAGCGTTCCTTAATGTGACCCGTCTTATGTAGTTTCCACCCAACTTTACCTCTAGATTCTTGAACGCCATGTTTTCTGCCTCGCTTACCATATCGACCTCCGCACCCCCACACGAACCCTATATGACTTCATTCCTTTCCCACATTTACTAAAATTCCTGGAGCACATCTTCATGCTCTACATCTTCCGAAGGATAGAATCCCAACACAAACTGGTTTCCTATCTCCTATTGAATTCCAGGCCTCTGCCACATCTTTACCAAGTTATCCGTCCATCCCTCTACCTCCAAACTCTCCACGTCCTCTCCAAGGGTAACTACCATCAGCTTCCACTTCCGGATGACGCCCTCCGTCCTGACATCTATACTTCCTATCGACCTTAATCCTTAAGCGCACCCTCTCCCTTGACTTCCCCCTCCTTCCCTCGCTTGGCTCTTCCTTCGTTTTCTCATCCCCAGGAGTCCTTACACCCTCCTCTCCCCCTCCACTTCCCCTCCCTTTCCTGTCCCTCCGTGCTTCCGCACCCTCGCCAATCCCCTGCGGAGTTTCATCGGCACGTTTTAGCAGTGCTTCGTCTAGTGTCAGTGTTTTGCTTCCTTCCTGTAATTTTAAGATTTTAGCAACCTCCGATTAGGCAGAAAAATGTATTGCCGTGTGCTTATACCAGTGTCTCAGTGCTCGTCGACATTATCTATCTGTTTTTAGCCTCCGAGGCAGTTACTTAATACTGAGTGTGTGTATTTTAACATCTCTTTTTCCATTGTATATTATAAGTAACTTTTTAACCCAACCGTATTCTAAAATTCTGCAACTGTTGCCTCCGTTTCTATCATTTTAACTTCTTTCCCAATGATTATACCTTCCTGGCTGAAGAGCAGCGTAGTAGGCTGCCGCCAGCCATTCTCTCCGTGAAAATAAATAAACCTGGCTGCCGCTAGAGTTCTATATGCTTTGCCACATCTATCACAAAATCACAATGTTTCTGTCAGATTACCTTAGATCAGATTAGTACTTGTTCCATAGATCATGAATACGACACTTCGTAATGATGTGGAACGTCTCAGGTTAATGAAATGTGTCTTTACAAATTATTACGTTGCACTAAATATTACATGACACATTCTGTAATTATTTTTTCCTCTCTCTTTTTTTTTTTTTTTTTTTTTTTTTTTTTTTTTTTTTAATTTCCTAATTTATATCTAAAAATTCATCTATGGTGTAGAAGGAGTTTTCATGCAGAAATTCTTTTAATTTATTTTTAAATGCTTGTTGGCTATCTGTCAGGCTTTTGATGCTGTTTGGTAAGTGACAAAATACTTTTGTGGCAGCATAATTCACCCCTTTTTGTGCCAAAGCTAGATTTAACGTTGAATAGTGAAGATCATTCTTTCTCCTAGTGTTGTAGTTATGTACACTGCTATTGCTTTTGAATTCGGTGGGATTGGTATTAACAAATTTCATAAGTGAATATATATACTGAGAACTACTGTGAAGATCCCTAGCTCTTTAAGTAAATGTCTGCAGGATGATCTTTGATGGCTCCGGCAATTATTCTGATCACACACTTTTGTGCAATGAATACTTTTTTACTCAATGATGAATTACTCCAGGAAATGATGCCATACGAAAGCAGAGAATGAGAATAGGCATAGTAAGCTAATTCTCTGCTGCCCTAAAGGGGAAAAAATCGGAGAACTTTAATGAACCTACTATCAGTGTGGAATAAGTAGAAGTTGTAAACAGATGTTTAATAGGCATTCTTTGCTAAGGGTGCTCACGCACATTTAAAGACGAACACTTGTCTTGCTTGCTTATGTCACGATACCATCGCATACAAAAAAACTATCAATGAGCTGTCTGATCTAAATCAGTTTGAATGAAATAAGTTGACCGGTAAAGAGCTTGGCTTAAATTGGACCCTGGGAAAAATCCATCAGCGCGTCGAACTGATAACTGGCGTATGAACGTCACAGAAAATTGCGGCTATAATTCTGGGGCATTTTTTGCTCGCCATGTCCGATATTAGCGAAGTAATTGGACGGTGCAAAGTGCCTGACAGGCCGTCCATCACTGTAGCTCTTTTCGCTGTGACACCCGTGCTCCTGGTGACTGAAAAAGGTTCTCGTGAATTACTGCGCACGTGACCCACTTTTTTTTTCTATCTGGAATAACACAGATAGGCAAACAGTGGTCCTGCATTATTGAGGGGTGCAAATTTAAATTTTCATTGGAAACCCATATATTGGTGACTTATGTTTCAGTGTAACACTGTCAGCCCATACGCGACCGAGAATAAATGGGACGTCACTGAATAAATCAGACGAGCTCTCGGCAAATATTGACACTAGACGGCAGGAAGATAGGCGCACCAACAGTGGCACGTGAAACCAACGGGATTTATGTTAATGCCAAGTAGTAGAGATATCAGCAACATAGTCTGACACACACACACACACACACACACACACACACACACACAGAGAGAGAGAGAGAGAGAGAGAGAGAGAGAGAGAGAGAGAGAGGGAGGGAGGGGGGGGGTCTGAAACAGAGGCATTTTTTGAAAGAAAACTAGTATAATGGCATTCGTTCGTGCATATAACCCACCAGATGTTAGGATACATAGCGTGAAGATCTGGGGAAGGGTAAATGAGAAGTGGTTTCGTCTAGAAACTGAAGTAGATGAAGAACAATTTGGATTTATACCGGGAAGAGGAAGAACGGACGCAATCTTTCCACTACGGCATCACGGAGAGGCACAGAGAAGTACAAGCCGAACTGCATATGGCCTTATGTTTAAAAGGCATTCTTTGCTAAGGGTGCTCACGCACATTTAAAGACGAACACTTGTCTTGCTTGCTTATGTCACGATACCATCGCATACTTGAGAAGGCTTATGACAGATAGCCGAGGCGAGAGATACATGTCTAAGTAGTAAATGCTTCCCGGAAAAATATGTCAGGGTGGTAGAAGACATGTACGAAGCAGCAATGACACACGTCAGGAACAGTGCAGGTGCAACAAAGGCATTTCCAGTGAGAACACGAGTACATCAGGGATCTGATCTTAGCCCATACCTCTTTGATCTTGTCATGGATTTACTAATGAAAGATGTGAAAAATGAGGCACCTTTTAGCATGATGTTTGCCGATGATGTTGTAATCTGTGAACCCAACCAGGAGGCTCTTCAACACAAGCTCTAACACTGCAGAAAAGCTCTAGAGGAAAGGGGAATGAAAATTTGCAGGGTGAAAAGTGTATAAATGATGCCATATAAATATATTAACCTGCAAGGAGAACTGACACTGATAAAGAAATTTAAGTACCTAGGCTCTTCCATGCAAAGTTATGGAGCACTGGACGCCGAAAGACAACACAGGATAGATAGTGGATGGATGAACTGGAGGAAACAAAGCAGACTATAGTGTGATAAGAAGGTTAGCTGGATAATGAAAGGAAAGTTTTGCAAATCTGCGGTGAGGCCTGCATGCTGTGTAGTGCAGAAACTTGGCCAGTAACAAAAGCCCAAGAGAAAAAGATGAAAGTGGCAGAAATGAGAATGTTAAGGTGGATGAGTGAGTCGACAAGAAAGAATAGACTAAGGAATGAGTACACTAGGGAAACAGTGATTGTGAGGCTCATAGAGAAAAAATTGAAGAAAGTAGGCTAAGATGGTATGGACAGGTGCAGAGAAGAGGGGAGTACTAAGTGAGGAGAAGATATCTGTAAATCGAAGTACAAGAAGAAGAGGAAGAGCAGGGGCCTACGGGAGAAAGGATGGCTCAGAGAAGAAGCAGTGGATAGACATTTGTAGAAGATAAGGATCCAGCAAAGTATCGCCGACCCAACATGACGTGGGAAAAAGGCTGAGATGATGATGTCAGGACACATAGCGTGTAATAGGTGAAAACATGGCTTTGCCCAGGTACTTATTTATTGTAGTCTCAAGTCCATGTCTCCTTCCCTTTTCTCTTCCTCTCTCTCTTTTTTCCTCTGTCCATTTCCTCCTCTCGCTCTGTTCATCTCCTCGTCTTCCCACTGTCTGCCCATCAACTCGTCGTCTCTCTGTCGAATTACTACTGCACCTCCCCCATCTGTGAAAAATTTGATAACCGTGTATTATGGTGATCAGTGAAGTGATGCGTACATTTATTGCAAGGTACCCTGTGTCACGCGCCGTATAAAATGTTATGATGGCTGAATGCCGCTCTTGATTTGAAGGTTAATTGTGCAAAATTTATAATCAAGATCGGAATAAGACTGTAAAGTATGTGGAAATTTATAAGTAAATCGCCCACATCATATACGAAACTCGGCCAATTTTAACAGCACACTGGGGGCTATTCAACTCATCGACACGGATCTGCTTGTTTGTTTTGACGTAGTTTCTATGTTCACAAAGGTACCTCTTGCAGACTGCTTGGTACTGATTGGTAATGCATTTCAGGTGGACATTACTGCTTTGTTTCGCCATGCTCTCTCCTCAAATTATATTATGTTCAACGAAGAATATTTTGAAGAGACTGACGGCGTCGTCATGGGCAGCCCCTTGTCTCCCTTGGTGGCCAACCATTTTATGGAAGATTTTGAGGAGAAAGCACAGGAATCAGCAGTCATTAAACCAACTGTCATTTGGAGGTATGTGGACTAGAATTTCATAGTGTGGCCTCACGGAGAAGTTAACAGAGCTTTTACATCATTTTAACTCCATGCATGAGAACCTTTTTTTTTCTTCATTTTTACCATCGAGTTAGAGAAAGATGGTTGTCTCCCATTCCTTCATGTCCTGGTTAGACAAGAGAGTGACTGCTCTCTACTGCAAGTTGCCACCATCCCTCGCAAACTATGCGTGTCTTAAAGATACTTGTACATAGAGCCCACATGGTGACTGATACAGATAATTTACCTGAGGAGCCTGGCCACCAAAACGCTGTATTCAGATAGAATGGATACTCTGATTGGCAAGTTAACAAATCATTTTCAATTAAAACCAAGAAACAGAATGCGGAGAATGAGGACACGCTGGTAATGTCATTGGCAATTCCTCCCTTCGCTGGAAATCTTTAATTTAAGATAACAAGGATTCTTCAAAATTACCAAGTAAGAACGATTTTCCGCCCACCAGCCTAAATTGCAGACCTGCTGGGATCAGTGGAAGATGATTTGTTATTGCGGAAGGCGGGAATATTCCAAATACCGTGTCAGTGCGGTATGGCGTACACCGGACAAACAATATGCACAGGGAAGAACGCTGCACAGAACATAAGCGTTGCACCCGCCTTTTGCAACCCAGCAAATCAGCAGTGGCGGAACATTGCATCTCCACTGGGCATTTGATGGAGTACGACAAAACATCAATTCTAGCCACAGCTGCATCTTTCTGGGACAGAACAAGCACTCCTGGACGCACCCCTTAACCTAGGCTAGATCATTTTTCCACCATATACTGTCTTCCAGTAGTGTTAGTTCTGCAAGGTTCGCAGGAAAAATTCTTTGAAGTTTGGAAAGTAGGAGGCGAAGTACTAGCAAGAGTAATGTTTTGAGGACAAACCGTGAAGGATCGGTACGTGTAAATCATGGTGGAGTTTTAGAGGCTCCGGGTCCCACCGGAGAGGAGTGAGGAGGCAGAGTCGCTCGTGGGCTTTCTGTTGGGTATTTATTTTATAAAAACATTATGGATCGCAGAGCTCAGTACCGGCACTTGGATAAACGCTGTAACATTATTCTTTGCATTTCTTATGGTAGAAAAAATACTTAGACCATTTTGTAACTTAGTTGCATCTATCCTTGCAGGCTGTATCATTAGTTCTGATGATGACCTACAAGAGGTCGAAACCGGTCAAATACAAGAATTTTTACCTTCTGCGATCCAGACTGTTTCTGTAAAGGAAATATCACCAAGGAAGATCGCTGTTTACCCCTAGGACAAAGTTGTCCAAATGAATTTGTTGGGCGGTTTTCAAATGGGGGGAAACGATCGAGGGTGAGACCTCGTTACTTGAGGGTGGAGGTGTGTCCGACAGGTCGGTCATAGACTATGTTTACAAGCAACATAAATTCCGTAAGACGAAAACCGTTTTTCGCTGTTATGTTTACATGATACAGCCTGAATCGGATTTCCTAGACTACTCAGTATGGCGGCTGAGAAACAACTGATTCAATTCCTGATTAAGTCAGTACAATCGCTATTTCTCGTTACTTAAATACATAGATTCATGCTTACTCTAATATTTATACTTTTATTTCACGGTAGAAAATGTCATTCTGTTCATATAGGCCGAAAATTCTTAAAAACAAAACACAATCTGACAAGCCAAGAACGCTTCAAACACGGTAGCGTTTACGTGGGCAGGAAAATCGATTTTGGAACCGTAAAATCGCTTTACAGAAGTGGATTTCCAGAATCGATTTTGAAGTGTTTAGATGACCAACCAAAAGCGGAATTGGTAAATCAGTTTACGAAATCCGTTTCTGGGAGCCCACCTAAACGAGGTGATAGAGGGTGTGGTAGAAGTAGTGCAGACAGAAGGAGGATTTGGTATGTCCTGTGACAATTGCCTGGGATTTGTTAGGATTTACAGAGAGGAGACGTTGATTGGAATATGAGGAGAAGCGGAAGAGACGAGTCTGAAGAAGATGCTGTGTTCGTTGAAGGCTGGGGCAAGGGCAAGGAAGACCTGCCATCGGCATATTGGAGCAGGTATCGTATGAACATGGCCTACTCACAGTATATGGAGCAGCTCACGCACTCAGGCAGCTTTTCCTGTAACTAATTTATTAGGAATTTCTCCTTAAAATATACCCCACGTGATACTTTAATATCACATTTAACAGCATACTATGTATCCAGGTTTGTGATAAATATCCAAATACCAGCTGTAAGGTAAAAATCAGTCAAACACTGTGTTCCTGCCGACTTTATGCCATTTTTATGTCTGTGTGCCTCTGATAAACAGTTGACGTATCTTGGTAATATTTAGCAACGAATTTATAAAAACTAAACCTAAAAATACCATTATGTTTACGTAAGCTAATCATGTTTCTGAATATATTACGATAACGCTATGTAACGATAGACGAAATGACTTTGTACACAATCTTCACGTCGTTTCATTCTCTAAAAACTGTCCTACATTACAACAGTGTATAATGTGAAAAATTGTTAATATCTTTAAATTATTTTTGCAGATTGTATTTATTTTAATGCAAAAGGTCCAATTATATAATAATTGTAATATGGAGTCTTCCTAAACCCATGTAGCCCCATAAGTGTGGCAATTTTACTATGCAGTTTCATTTTAATAGTAGTAGCAGTATCTTTTAACCATAGAAAAATATTTCTTGTTAGTCATGAGAGCATGTACAGTGTGTCCGCAAAGTCTGTCCACAGTAGTGTTGCGCGTGTGTTACAGCTGTTAGTTGTGTTATTGTTTTGTTCTTGTATACGCTGAGTGTAGTGAGACTGTTTACTGTTACAGAGAGAGCCTTTTTAGCGGAAAAGGATTTCCGGGCAGAAGGAAACTTCACGGAGCATGTGAGACGACAATTTAGATTACGTTTTCAAAGGTCGAGGTGTCGATATTGCGACACTGTACGTGATTTAATTGGAAAAAACCGGACATCGGGTTCAGTTCATGATGCAGCACGAACTGGTAGGCGCACTGTTTTAACAGAACGAAAGCTCGACGACATTTTGGACCTCATGTTCCGGAGTCCAACAAAATCAGTAAGGAAATTATCACAAGAGGCTAAAGTCTCTAGTACGACAGCACATAAGGTCGTAACCAAAGAACTGGGACTGTACCCGTATAAAATTACTGCAGTGTAACAATTACATTGGATGGAGATAAGAAAAGAATAGCATATTTGGAATGGTTTCAGCGATTTATTAACAGACATGAAATTAGTGTTTTAGATCGAAAATTTTTCACTGAGGAGGCTGGCTACATCTAATACATAAAGCAGGTGTCCGTATGTTTGTACGTGTTGCATACAAATCTACAGTTTCGTTCAAATCTTTATGAAATTTTGTACACGTAAGCGTCAATCCATGAGGACGGTCGCCGTAAGTGTAAGAATCAAATACGATACATAGTTCACGAGAAATGACGTTATAAACAATGAGATGCGCGAAAAACTGCTGCATTTTGTGACGATGCTGCTCATTTTCTCCTAAATCACTGGGCCGATTTCAATCAACTTTGGTACACACATTCCTTAACGTGACGTAACAATTGCAGCAGGGTTAAGAGTCACGTACGACACATGGTTCAGAACATATGACGTCAGGAACAATAGGAATCGATAAAACTGCCACATAATACGGCGAGACTATAAATATGCTATATGAGAATGAGAGTACTTAGCGACTTGCAACGAACTTTAAACATAACTTTAAACATTTATTAAACTTTTTCTCGCTAACAACCATAGCAAAATGATGAAAGGAAAAAAGTTTGTCGCTTACTACTTTTCCGCTGTTTATGGAGTAAAGCTACGGCATTCGAAATGACGTTACAATTTATAATATCTATACTACAAATTGTAGCCGCAGGAAATTTTACAGACAATATACACGTTTATAGTTGAACGGATCTTCTAAATTGTATCACAGTAGAACAAGTAATTGATGAGATATGAGCACAAACAGTAACGTTCATGGAAACCGCCCCATCACGTACCAAGTTTTAATCTATTATACTACTAATTGTATTCCCAAGAGATTTTACAGACATGCAGCCCTTATACAAAAGAACAAATACCTGAAAAATGGCAGGAATAAATAAATAAATACCCGGGGAACGCCGGGATTTTAGATAGTTAATTCTAAAAATTCACATATGTTGGTCATCCGAAAATGCACTTGCCTTAAGAGAAAAGCCATTGCACGCAGATAAAATCGGTGTGTGGGTTGCCATAACACGAGCGCGAATTATAGGACCGATATTTTTCGGAACTACCGTCACCTCCGAAATCTGTTGTTCCCAGATAATTAATCCATTTATTGCGCTGCTGAATGAAGACAAGACCAATCATCCATTTTTTTTCCAGCAAGACAACACTACTGTGCATACAGCACACTACTCCCTACGACTTTCAGATGAAATTTTTGGAGACAGAATAATTACAAAAGGTCTCTGGTCCACTCGGTCACCGGATTTGTCTCCTCCCGGCTATTTCATTTGGGGTGCGGCTAAAACATTTGTTCATCAAACTAACCCAAAGACAATACATGATTTTAGCGATCACTGAATATCTGCATTCTATTACACATGAAACATTGGTAAAGGTATTCGAAAATAAATATAAACGTGTTGAACTATGCATTCAAGAAAAGGGAAATCATTTGGAGCACCTACTGTGATAATGGTGAGTACCGTGTATTTTCTTGTAATTAATACAACCAATTAATTTCATTGTTTTGATTGTAATAATGTTGAATCCCATCTCGCAACGTAAGTACAGCCAGTAGCAATGAAAACCTGACGCTAGCTTATTTATACAACGACAGGAATGATCTGCCACCCTTACGCGCCCCGCAAGGCGAGAAATGCAGAGCTCACCATTTTGGATAGATTTTGTGGACACACTGTACTTTCCGTTTTAGTTTATTCAAATCCTTTGGCATTAAAATACATGGAATAATAATTTTTCAGCAGAAAAAAGAGGGCGCCAACGACGCCCATATGCAGAGCTTAGCTAAATGAAATCTGTATACAGCGAGCTCAGTTTATACTAGTACCTGACACGGTTAGAACAGTAAAATGTAAATCAGATCCCACAACATAGTAATACGTATAGTAATTTCATATGTAACGAAGTTGATATTGCCGTGAGTCTTCTGAAGGAAAAAAAAAAGTTCGACAGCTTGTGGGACATAACTACGGGGTCATCAGTCCCTAAACTTACAAACTACTTATGAACTACTTACGAACTAGGACAGCACAAATATCCATGCCCGAGGGGGGATTCGAACCCCCGACCGTACTGGGCGTGATGACCGTGACTGGAGCGCCTCAGTCACCTCGGCCACCGCGGCCGGCTCTTCTGAAGGAACGCGTGGTGCTATGGTTAAGGTCACAGAGTGCTGTGCTGGACGTCCCCGGTTCAAATCCCGCCACTGACAATTTTTTTTTGTGTATTTCTAGAATGTTCTATGTTTTTCTTATGACTGGTGTATTTGTAAGTCCAAAAAATTCTTTCTGTGTGTAAATAGCGGAATACTCCAATCAGGATGCAGTCTGTTCTGAGTGTACGGTTGTGTTAGCAATAAATCTGCGAGTGTAAAGTACTGTGCTTAACGACCCAGCCTTCGAATTCCGACCCAATTGGAGTTTCCAACGTGACAATATGAATGGTATGTATGGGTCATAATTTAAAAATGTATACATGAATGTTTCCTTTATTTGTTCTTTGCTATTTTATGTACTAGCTGAAACCCGGCGTTACGCGGGTATTTATTTATTTATTGTTATATTTCCTTATTCGTATGCTTATCCTTACAGAGAAAGAGCTGAAGACATTGTAGCACGCATAGACCAAAGATATGGTTTGTGGCATCACGTTTCGGTGTGTGTAACCTCCTTGCTATAGAGTCGCTGGCCTTCACTCCGAATTTTTTATAATTTGGCGACTTTCAGCCACCATATCTTCCACCCCCTTATAGCTATCACCATGGAACTGCTATGGTGTACAACGGGTGAGTTCGGACAACAATTACACACAGACCATTGGTTTGCGTTCTGTAGCTCTCGCTGCAGAGCGGAATAGTAACACACACACACACACACACACACACACACACACACCGATAACTTTCCATCCCAATATACTCCACCCTTTTATCACGATCAACCCTCAAGCAACAATGCAACAAATAAAATCATTTTCAAAGACTGAATATAATTTTCAAAGAGTAATTATTTTCCGCATTTTGCATTATACCCTTCAAATTATTAAATATTTATCAGATCGCTATAGAAAAGTTTCTAAAATCTTCCTGAGGTGTTGTTGTTGTGGTCTTCAGTCCGGAGACTGGTTTGATGCAGCTCTCCACAATACCCTATCCTGAGCAAGCCTCTTCATCTCCACATAAGAACGACAACCTACATCTGTCTGAATCTGCTTACTGTATCCATCTCTTGGTCTTCCCCTGCGATTTTTTCCCCACACACTTCCCTCCAACATAAATTAGTAACTGTACAAATATTTAAGTATCTGCGTCCTGTAGTTCGGACGTGATAAGCGTACACCGTACAGACGTTCACATATATACCCGATCGCCATAAAACCGTGCCTAATGCCTTCCCCGGGTAGACACTAGTAACTGTACAATTTTTTTTAGCTCTTTATGTCTTGTGGTTCAGACGTGATAAACGTACACCGAACAGACATTCACATTTATAGATATAGATTAGCTTGAAGATCTACACTAATGATTGTCACATTGTGATTGAAATCGATCTGCTATTAACGAAGCAAGGATTACTTCTAACGCTGCTTATTCCACGTGTTATATTTACCACACATGTTCCACTTAATGGCTTCGCGTCAAGTAATATGAACAGTGACCTGTGTTGTCGTGGTCTTCAGTCTGCAGACTGGTTTGATGCAGCTCTCCATGCTATCCTGTCCTGTGCAAGCCTCTTCATCTGCGAGTACGAACGGCAACCTACATCCTTTACAATTTTCTTACTGTATTCGTCCCTCGCCATCCCTCTACGATTTTTAACTCGCACACGCTTCCTTCTAATGAGAAGTTGTTGATTCCTTGATGTCTCAGAATGTGTACCACCAACCTAGCCCTTCTCTTAGGATTTGCTAGAAAGTCCTTTTATTCCCAGTTCTGTTCAGCACCTCCTCATTAATTACGTGATTTACCCATATAATCTTCATCATTCGTCTGTAGCACCACATTAAGAAAACTTTTATCGTGTTTTGTCACAGCTCCTTATCGTCGACGCTTCGCTGCCATACAATGCTACACTCCAGACAAATGCTTTCAGAAAGAATTGCCTAACATTAGTTTAAATGTTGGATGTCAATAAATTTCGCTTCTTCAGAAACGCTTTTCTTCCCATCGCCATTCTGCATTTATATCCTCATTACTTCGGCTATCAGAAGTTACCCACATAACGAGAGTCATCTACTTTTATTGTCTCATTACCTAATCTCATTCCTTCAGCATCACCTGATTTTCTGACACTAAATTTAATTACCCTAGTTTTATTTTTGTCAATGTTAATGTTATTTCTTCTTTTCAAGACACTGTCCATTCCATTTAATTGCTATTCCAGGTCCTTTGCTGTCTCTGACAGAATTACTATTTCGCCAGCAAACCGCAAAGTTTTTATTCACTGTCTTTGGACTTTAATTCCTTCTCCAAATTTATCCTTGCATTCATTCATAGTTTGCTCAATGTACATATTGAACAACACTGGGGAAAGGCTACAACCTTCTCTTACTCCCTTCCCAAACTCTGCGTCCCTTTCTTGCCCTTCGACTCTAATAACTGCTGTCTGGTTTTTATATAGGTTGAATATAACTCTTTGCTCTCTGTACTTTACCCCTGCTACCTTCAGAATTTGAAAAAGTGTAGGCCAGTTAACATTGTCAAAAGCTTTCTCGATATTCACAAATGTTAAAAACTTTGGTTTCCCTTTCCTTAACCTACCTTCTATGTTAAGCTGTAATATGACTATTGCTTCGCGAGTTCCTACATTTCCACTAAATGCAAACTGATCTTCCCCAAGGTCGGATTCCACTAGTTTTTCCATTCGTGACTCAACTGACACCATATATAACGGCACCACAAAGAGATGTTGTGGAGTGCGGAGATATTTTCTATTGGAATGTCGTGAATTTTCTAAGTACAATAGGATACTGTTGTACTTTCCTCAAAGTATCTCGTGAAACGCCCATAACATGAACTTGGGAACTACTATGACTCATGCAGAGCTATTCTCTACGTAACGTTCGACGTGGTAGTGTGGCCGAATGATCTAAGGCGCCTTTCTGCGGAACGCTGGGTTGCTCTCCGTCGGAGGTTCGAGTCCTCCCTGGAACATGGGTGTGTATATGTTTTCCTTAGGTTAGTCTAACTTAGTTTAAGTAGTTTGTTTACCTAGAGACTATTAAAGAAGTCCCACAGAATTACAAACATTTGGATTTCCACGTAATGTTCCTTAATGGGACATGGAAGAAAGATAAAGTATTTGATACAATATTATTACACAGACTGCGACAACCATTCCAATAACATGTCATCATTAGACCGGACCAATTTGCCTTTCAAACCAAATTATCCTCAGAGTTACAGTTGCTACGAGTGACAGAATTTATTGTCTATAGCATGGATTGAGGTTATTATACTTCAGCTGTGTTTAATGACATCGAAAAAACTTACGAAAGAGAATGGAAATCAAAATTACTCGCGAAGTTTCGTCAGTTACAAATTATCCCATTGTATTTACTCAAGCTCAATGATAGTTTCCTTACCAATAGAAAATGCTATGATGGAATAGAAAAACAAAATTCAAGTACCAGATATCTTCAGCAGCGAATTCCGCAAGGATCAGTGTTATCACCGACATTGTTCATCATTTATGATAATGACTTTCAGCTAGTCCAACAGGTTGTAATCCTTAACTTGTTTGTTGGATGGTGCCTATTGAAAATATTCTGATTGGGAATTTCAGTCTGCAGCTGGTCGGCATTCGGCGAAATTAGAACGTTTCCTTGGCTCGGAGTGTGATTCAAATTTAATTTCGCGACGGTCTGTGATCAATCTCACGGAGAAAACTTATGACTACGCAGCTTTATCTGTGTTGTGGAAATGTTTGAATTTCGCACCGACGCCTAAGCGTTTGCCGGTCGTTGATTTAATAAGTTCTGTTGAACAGGCTGCTTCTAAACTTCCTTCCGATTCTGCAGAAGAGGCTAGGAGGAAAGCTTGTGTATAACGGCAGCTGAGGCGTCTGCTTTACGGTCTCTCAGAATGGATTCTGATATTGTTATCTTGCCTGCGGACAAGGGAAACGCCACAATTATGTCGAATAAGGACGATTACATTCAAAAGATGCAATATCTATATTCTGATTCGGCGTATCGTAGAATCAGCGCTGACCCCACAAAGAGTGTTGAGAGAAAGACAACCTCCTGAAGAAAAGTTCTTTCTCATTGGAGACCATCAAAAGTCTTAATTCTTACTGTGCTGTACTACCTAGATTGTATGGCCTTCATGAGGTCCACAAAGAGAATATTTCTTTGAGGCCTATAGTATCTGACATTGATGCTCCGACATATCGTGTAGCTAAGCATCTTGCTAGTTTGCTGAGTCCAATGGTCGGCAGCTGTCAACACAACATTAAGAACTACTACTTACGTCGATTGCAGGGATTGCGTTTGAATGACTCTGATTTTTAGTGAGTTTTGATGTTGTGTCCCTCTTCACTCGCGTTCCTCTGTCAGACCCGTTGCAGCTAATTGAGGTTGAGTTTGGTGTCTAGTTAACAACTCTTTTTCGACATGTGCTGACTTCCACTTACTTTTTATTCAATGGTCTGTACTATGAACAAACTGATGGAGTTGCAATGGGAAGCCCGTTGTCACCTATTGTAGCCAATGTGTTTATGAAGGATTTCTAGAAACGTGCAAACGGAAAGCTGAAGTTCTAAATTTAACCGTTAAGAAATATTTCACGCAGGAGGACCGCACAAATGTACCATCATTTGATCAACGTACTAATTCCGAAATGGGGGACTTAGCAATAGGTATTTCCGGTGTGGAGAAGCAGCTGAGAGAGCTAAATACAAAAAAGTCTGCTGGTCCGGATGGAATACCAGTTCGGTTTTACAAAGACTATTCTGCGGCATTGGCTCCCTAGTTAGCTTGCATTTACCGCGAATCTTTAATTCAGCGCAAAATTCCTAGTGATTGGAAAAAAGCGCAGGAGACTCCCGTTTATAAGAAAGGAAAGAGAACTGACCCACACAATTACAGGCCAATATAATCTACATCAGTTTCATGTAGAATTTTAGAGCATATTCTCATTTCGAATATAGTAAATTTCCTTGAAACGGAAAAGCTTCTTTCCATGAATCAGCACGGGTTTAGGAAACATCGTTCATGTGAAACTCAGCTTGCCCTTTTTTCACATGACATCTTGCGAGCTGTGAATGAAGGGCAACAGGAGGATTGTGTTTTTCTCGACTTCAAAAAGGCGATCGACGCGGTGCCACACTCCAGACTGCTAACGAAGATCCGAGCTTATGGAATGGGTTCACAGATTTGTGACTGGCTGGAAGACTTCCTAAGTAATAGAACGCAGTACGTTGTTCTCGACGGCCCCAGGGGAGTGTGATAGGACCGTTATTATTTTCCATCTTTATAAATGATCTGATGGACAGAGTAAGTTGTAATTTGCGGCTGTTTGCTGATGATTCTGTGGTGTATGGGAGGGTGTCGTCTGTAACTGACTGTAATAGCATACAGGATGACTTAGACAAAATTTCTAGTTGGTGCGAAGAATGGCAGCTAGCTCTCAATGTAGAAAATGTAAGGTGATGCGCATGAGTAGAAAAAACTATCCTATAAAGTTTGAATACAGCATTAGTAGTGAGCGTCTTGATGTTGTTGCGTCGTTCAAATATCTAGGCGTAACTTTGCAGAGCGATATGAAATGGAACGAATATGTAAGGACAGATGTGAGTAAGGCGGACAGCCGACTTCGGTTTATTGGGAGAATTTTGGGAAGATGTACTTCACCTGTAAAGGAGACTGCGTATAAAACGCTTGTACGACCACGTCTTGAGTATTGCTCAAGTGCTTGGGACCCGCAGCTGATCAGTTTAAAGGAAGACATAGAGGCGGTTCAGAGGCGAGCAGCTAGATTTGTTACCGGTAGGTTTGACCAACGCGCGAGTGTCACGGAAATGCACCGGCAACTCAATTGGGGATCGCTGGAAGAAAGACGACGTTCTTTTCGTGAATTTCTGTTAAGTAAATTTAGAGGACCGGAATTTGAAGCTGAGAGTAGTACAAATTTATAGGGCCGGAATTTGAAGCTGAGTGTAGTACGATCTTGCTGCCGCCTACTTACATTTCGCGTAAAAATCACAAAGACAAGATAAGAGAAATTAGGGCTCGTACGGAGGCATATAGGCATTTTTCTTTTTCTCATTCCATTTGGGAGTGGAATAGGAAAGGAAATGCCTAGTAGTAGTACAGTGTACCCTCCGCCACGCACCTTTCGGTGAATTGCGGAGTATGTATGTAGATGTAGATGTAGTGTCGGCGACTCTGAAACTGCGTGTTTTTTCAGATATGTAGGCGACACTTTTGTCGTTTGGCTTCATGGTAGTGAGAATATAAATGGTTTTTTGGAACACCTAAATTCAATCCATCCGAATACTCATTTCACTATGGAGGTGGAAAAGAATGGCCGTCTTCCTTTCCTTTGATGTGTTGGTCAGAAGTAAGGTTGATGGTGCATTGGGACATTCTGTTTATAAGAAGCCTACTCATACTGATTTGTTTCTGCGAGCTGATAGCTGTCACCATCCAGCTCAGCGTACTTTGGTTCACAGGGCACATGTCATTTCAGACCATGAATGTTTGTCAGCTGAGTTGTTCCATCTCGAGGTCACCTTTTACCTTTCGTCAGAATGGTTATAGTGTGAGACAGATAAAACGTGCGTAGCGCTATCAGCCTACTGTGCAACGGGTGAGTGACGATAGTAATGAAGTGGCACCTAAATCTATGGCCTTTTTGCCTTACGCAGGAATGATTTCCAACAAGATTGGTCGTATTTTGCGGAAATATGATGTGAAATGTGTTTTTCGACCACCTTCTAAGATAAAGGCCCTGTTGGGGTCCGTAAAAGATGATCTTGGTTTGCGTAAGGCGCCGCTGAGGAGTAGCCGAGCGGTCTAAAGCACGTCGCTGCGGAGCGCGCGGTTGCTTACCGTGGAGTTTCGAGTCCTCCCAGGGGCATGGGTGTGTGTGTGTGTTTGTCCGTAGGTTAGTTTAACTAGGTTTAAGTAGTTTGTAAGCTACGGACTGATGACCACGCAGTTTGGTCCGATAGATTTACAGACACATTTGTTTACGTAAGGCAGGTGTATATCGTATTCCTTGCAGTTGTGGCATGTCATATATTGGTCAGACAGTCAGGACTGTGGAAGACCGGTGTATTGAACACAAAAGTTATACGCACTTACAACAGCCCAACAAATCCGCTGTTGCAGAACACTGTCTTGGCACCGGTAATCCTATGGAATACAACAACACGGAGATTCTGGCATGCACCTCCATCTATTGGGATAGTGTTATTAAGGAAGTTATTGAAATTAAACTAGCAAGGGACCTTATAAGCAAAGATGGTGGCTTTTGTTTAAATTCTGCTTGGAATCCGGCACTGTCTTTCGTCGAAGAACAAAGGGACAAAATTAATGCTGCCTCACCTGTTGATTAACAGTCACTGTCGATATTTCTGATGTTTGGTCATCTGTGGTTGTGTCGAATCTGCAGTGACTTTTACTATGTGTGTTATCTTCCTCGTTTACCCGAGGTATTAAATACGCTTGCACATTGCTTCCTTGAGTGCAGTTGTGCCTTGAGAATGGCAGGGTGTCCTCCTGTCGAAATATCGACTGTTGTCGACGACGTCATCCGGCAGCATACCCTTAAGTTGTTTGAAAATTCTAACTGCTCAATTTGCAGATGACACGACACTGATTACGTCAAGTCGAAGATGAAATGCTGCAATAATTCGAATGGACAACTTCAATTACTGATAAACGGGGCTAAACATAATATGATTAATATCAATGCGGACAAAACAAAAGGTATAACGTTTACACGGAAAGACCTGATCTTAGAGACTACGAGTTATTAACACAGACTTACTATGGACAAAACAGTTGAAATATCTCTGACAGGTTTTAGACAGTAAACGGACAATTCAACTGCCATATTATCAATAAAAGGGACAATATGATAAAACGTTTCTATAAAATACACCCATTTTTAAGTAGAGCAGAGATGACAACTCTCATCAAATTAAGAGTTTACAAGACAGTAATTATGACTGAAATGTATAGATGTTCTTCGTGGCGTACGGTCTGTCACACTAATGTCAATATCCGGGAAATATTTCAAAATAGATGTCTTCGTAAAATTTTACATGCGTTTCGATGGACCCGAATTCGTGATATGCACCAAGAATTATGTTTCATCACCATACAGGAATATATATAACACTCTAGGAAACTTTTACAAAATATTGAGCCGTGCGAGAGTAGCCGTGCGGTCTGGAGCGCCAAGTAGCGGATCGCGCGGCATCCCGCGTCGGAGGTTCGAGTCCTCGCTTGGGAGTGTATGTTAGTGTTGTCTTTAGTGCAAATTAGTTCATAAGTAGTTTGTAAGTTTAGGGACTGATAACCCCGCAGCTGAGTCCCATACGCTTTACTAACATTTGAACATTTTTTGAACAAAAAGTTGATACTCTCCGACAACATTCAAGACTTCTTGAAAATACAGGAACGGTAAATCCTGAAAGATGGCATAGAATACGTTTTCCAAGATCAGTTATAGAAGAACCAATGTTGTTGTTGTTGTTGTGGTCTTCAGTCCGGAGACTGGTTTGATGCAGCTCTCCACAATACCCTATCCTGAGCAAGCCTCTTCATATAAGAACCTACATTTGTCTGAATATGCTTACTGTATTCATCTCTTGGTATTCCTCTGCGGTTTTTACCCCAAACACTGTCCTGAAATGCTAAATTTACGATTCCTTGATGTCTAAGAATGTGTCCTACCAATCGATCCCTTTTGTTCTTTAATCTGATCCTATTAATGGCCGTTGTTAACTGATGCTAATATGGCATTTGTAGACATTTATCATAAATCGTACGAAGAACGTCGTGTTTTTGTTAATTCTTCAGTGCGCCACTGCTTTGAAATGTCAACGTGTAAGTTACAATAAGAAAATTATCAAATTCGCAGCGCAAGATGGCGTATGCCACAGAGAGTTTTGGGCGAGGAATGTCACGTGACATCTGCGAACGGCTGGCTTTCGTTAATTCAATGGAGGGTGTCAAATCTCCGTTATTTTTGCAAATATCTCTCAAACGAGACGAGATATGAAAAAAAGCATAAAGGAACAAAGTTGTAGAGAATTTTCCCCTCTACCAATTAGGCTATTCCATTTTCATGTCAGATGAACTGTTAGTTTGCAATTACATTTATATTACAAACGGCTTTTCTTTTTGTATTACTACCGTATCCGTATTTTTTGTCCGAAAAATTTGAAAAAAGGTTTGTTCTGGTCTCTGGCGGCCTACAATTATGTCTGTAAATTTGGTGCTGATTGGTTGAACGGTTCGTCTTATATACAGGGAACACGCTACGGACAAACAGACAGATATCCCAAAAGCACGGTTATTTTTGTAAATATCTGTGAAACGATACGAGATGTGAAAAAAAAAAAAAGCATGAGAGAAAAGTTGTAGAGAATTTTCTACCTCTACAAATTCGTTTATTCAATTGGTTGTTAAATGAATAGTTAAGCCGTTATTTTCATTTAAATTTCGAGCTGTCAAAAGACGATCGCAAAGGCCCACTTTTAGTGTTACTACGGTAACCTAAAGTGGGCCAAAAGAAACAGAAGGAAAGAAATGGTAGTGACACATTAGGTAGCCTCCACCATATCGCTTAAAGTGACTTGCAGAGTTAGGATGTTGGTGTTCGTCTCTACAAGGAGAAATGCATTCGTTTCAGCGAAGGACGTAATTCTATTCGTTGTGAACGTTATTCTTTCACACCCCCCAGGACAACGGCACCAGTCGGCGCTGTAGCGCAGCCTTTGAGCGCCTCTGTCGCCACCGCTCTCTCCGTTCCTCTCCCCCTCCAACGAATGACGGCGAGCGATGATTGCGTGCGGCGCTTTCCAAATAAACACAGGGGGAGCAACGGTGGTGGCGGCGGTACGGCGGCTGCGCGTCGCTGGGAAAACACAGGCGCACGCCTGGAAAATACCGTGGCGGCCGGCCCTGTTTGTGGAGGCTGCGCGTCTCGCGGAAAATCGATCTTCCGGGAAAACAGGATGCCGCGCGGGCCCGGGCGCGAATCAAGGCGCGCGCGACGTAGCGGAGCTCCATCAAAGCCACGCAGCGGGGGCCCGTATCGCTTACGCACGAACGGCGGCCCGAGACTCCGATATCTTCCACTGTGCCCTCCCGTCGTAAAGACGCCGCGTGAGGGAGGAGGGTGCGGAGATACCTTTCTGCCGCCTTCAGATAAATGGATTCTTTCAGGCCCCGCTTCTAACACTGCGACCCGTCTTTGTTCCACGGAGTTAACTTGATGCAAAGGCAGTGACACAGTGGAGTGGAAATGCTTGTCTTCTCACCAAAGTGAGAGAGTTTTGCGGTGTACATCAACACCTAATATATTTTTAAGATTAGGAGGACAAGATGCAATTTTAATAACTTGGGTTTATTCAGCATTTATCCGAAACGAATGCAGAAAATGAGGGGGCTGGTAGAGGAGAATAAGTGCAAAGGGCGTTCGAAAAGTTTTGCACAGTCGTTTATTTTACTTTTTGCAGAAGGAGAGCAACATTTTTAGTGAACATACTTGGAACATTTAGCTATAAGCTGGTATATAAAAGTATTTTCTCTTATATACAAAAAATGTTCAAATAATTGCTATTGAATCTTCCGGGTTATATGGTCGTTGTCGAAACATATCTGCTCCTGACGTTTCGTCCAGAGCTGCGCTGGAGTCTTGCCGACTCACCGCTACCAGTAGCACCTCTGAGGATGTCCAGCGCAGCTCTGGACGAAACGTCAGGAGCAGATATGTTTCGACAACGACCATATAACCCGGAAGATTCAATAGCAATTATTTCAGCCGGTCGTGAAAGCCTTCACAGCATGAAATGTTCAAATGTTTGTAAATCTATCGGACCAAACGGCGTGGTCGTCAGTCCGTAGCTCACAAATTACTTAAACTAAGGTAAACTAACCTAAGGACAATGCCCCAGGGAGGACTCGAACCTCCGACGGCGAGCAACCGCGCGCTCCGCAGCGATGCGCCTTAAACCGCTTGGCTACTCCACCGCGGCTCTCTTATTTACAGCCGGCCGCGGTGGCCGAGGGGACTCAGGCGCGCCAGCCACGGTCCGCACGGCTACTACGGTCGGGGATTCGAATCCCCCCCCCCTCTCGACAACGATCGGTGATGGAGTTCCTTTTCAAGACCGGCGATGACTCTGTCACATCGATTCACAGGATTGTTCCCTATTTATGGGGAGTACACGGTGGATCGAAGCAGGATCCAGCGGTGGTTTCAGAGGTTTAAAGAAGATCATTTCTCTCTGAGGGACAATCCACGATGCGGTAGGCAATCGACGGCAGAAACGATGTGCGTAAGGAGACCATTGAAACTTCCTGGCAGATCAAAATTTTGTGCCGGAACCGGGACTCGAACATGGCAACTTTGCCTTGTGTCGGGAAAGCTCAGTCGGTAGAACGCTTGCCCGCGAAAGTCAAAGTTCTCAGGTTCGAGTCCCGGTTCCGGCACACAATTTTGATCTGCCAGGAAGTTTCATATCAGCGCACACTCCGCTGCAGAGTGAAAGTTTCATTCAAGGAGACCATTGTTCCAATAATTCAAAATGATAGATGTGCAACGACGCAGGAGCTTGCTGAAATGACTCTTTTGTCACTGGGTACTGTGGTATCATTGGTACAGTCAAGAGGGCACAGAAAAGTCTTTCCACTTTGGGTGCCTGGATAATTGACAAGAGAAATGAAAACGATGTGGAAAAATGTGTGTGAGGGTCTAATGAAGATTTATACTAATGAGTGGAAACAATGTTTTGAAGGAGTGAAACATGGTTGTTTTTGTCCGAACCTGAGAGAAAAACCAAATCCATGGAGTTGTTCCCCTCGGAAGAAGAAACCAAGACTTTCACGAACAGCAGGTCTGAAAGGTGGTGACCTCCTTCTTCTGGGATCAGCGTGGTGTAATTTTCAACGACTTTGGAACCTGCCACTACCGTTAACCGCGACCGGTACTGTTTGTCACTGGACAAGCTGCGGATGTGCCATTATGACCCAAAGACCACAGCTTCAGGGTCAGCTCGTCAGACTACACCATGTCAATGCCAAACTCCATACAGTCCTTATGATGCAGGAGAAAATCAGGAAAATGGGTTGGAAAATTGTTCCTAATCCTCCCTACAGTCCGGACTTGACTCCGTCTGATTTTTTCCTTTTCGGTAGTCTGAACGCCCTCCTGCGTGGTAAAACATTTAATAGTGAGAAAGACTTTATTTCTCGTGCCAAGCGATGGTGCAAAAGTCAATCAAGGAATTTTAGCAAAGTGACGCACTGGAAGGCTCCCAGTTACCTGCCAGCTCCACAACATCGATGGAATCAAAATTCCTGAAGATGGTCTAAATAAGACAAACTAGTTGAATGAAATAAATTATTGCACTCTAGACTGTTCTTTATTCATAAAAGTGTATTTACATCACGGAAAGAAAGTTTGGCCAAATGCATCACAGCTGATGGAGGCTTCAAAGAGTATGCTCAATGTATAGCTAAATGTTCCAAGTATGTTCTCGAAAAATGTCATTCTCCTCATCCAAAAAATTAAAAAAAAATGGAGACGACTGTGCAAAGCGTTTTGGACGCCCATTGTACATAACATTTTTATAAGGAACCAATGTCCGGAAATGTCTTGCAGTGATGCTACAAGCAGTTCTCTATCCTTCAACTGTGAAACAATATTGGGAAGAGGTAGATGGGCCAAAATATAGACTCTAAAAAGTATTATATTGAGATTATACATTACGGATGTTTCAGAACCCATGACTGTTAATTTTCTTAAATCATATCTAAAGTGCAGTACTTAAAAGCTGTCAACATTTGAGCAACAGAAGACACGTGTTCAGAGTATCGAATATGAAGACCATTTCAGAGCTCACGTTTATTACACACCAGCTGCACAATACCACGCGTTGCTGTGGTTTGCTTTAGATTAAATGAAAAAGAAAGAAAGAAAATTATACATTTATAGCGTGTGTAACTTCATAAAGCTTTTAGAACTGGAACTGGATGTACAACCTGCAACACCTGCTACCCTTACTCTCTACCCCTTTCCCTGTCCCTCTCCTCCTTTCCACTTTTTCCACCATATCCTACTTCTTGCTCTGTCCATCTCCTACTCTCCAGTCTTCAACTCCTTCCCTCGTCCCTCTCATGTGTATCCGATCCTCCTTCCTTTTAATGTGAATCTGCACCGCCTCAATCTCTTTGTCGTGCTCTCTGTAACGTACTGCACTCTGCAAGAAATGCACTATCGATCAAGTGGAATACAATTTATTGCATGCATAACGCCTACTTGGCGTGCACCCAAACACAAAATACACCATGAAGGTGACCTGCTACAGACGCGAAATTTAACCGGCCTGTGGCGACCCCTACAACGAACTGACATGAGGAAAGTTTCCAACCGATTTCTCATACACAAATAGAAGTTGACTGACGTTGCCTAGTGAAACGTTGATGTGATGCTTCGTGTAAGAAGGAGAAATGCGTACGATCACGATTCCGGTCGGATTGTAGCCTATCACGTTTTCGGTTTATCGTAACGCGATAATGCTGCTCGCGTTGGTCGCGATCCAATGACTGTTAGCAGAATATGGAATATGTGGGTTCAGGAGGGCAATACGGAATGCCGTGCTGGATCCCAACGGCTTCGTATCACTAGCAGTCGGGATGACAGGCATCTTATCCGCATGGCTGTAACAGATAGTGCAGCCACGTCTCGATCCCTGAGTCAAGAGATGGGGACGTTTGCAAGACCATCTGTACGAACAGTTCGACGACGTTTGCAGCAGCATGGACTATCAGATCGGAGACCATGGCTGTGGTTACCCTTGACGCTGCATCACAGACAAGAGCGCCTGCGATGGTTTTCGCAACGACGTAGCTGGGTGCATGAATGGCAAAACGTCATGTTTCCGGATGAATCCAGGTTCTGTTTACAGCATGATGGTCGCATCCGTGTTTGGCGACATCGCGGGGAAGGTATATTGGAAGCGTATATTCGTCTTCGCCATACTGGCGTATCACCCGGCGAGATGGTATGGGGTGCCATCGGTTACACGTCTCTGTCACCTCTTGTTCGCATCGACGGCACTTCGAACAGTGGCCGTTACATTGCAGATGTTTTACGACCCGTGCCTCTACCCTTTATTCCATCCCTGTGAAACCCCACATTTTTAGCAGGATAATGCACGACCGCATGTTGCAGGCCCTGTGCGGGCCTTTCTGAATACGGAAAATATTCGCCTGCTGCCCTGGCCAGCAAATTCTGCAGATCTCTCACCAATTGAAAACGTATGGTCAATGGTGGCCGCGCAACTTGCTCGTCACAATACGCCAGTCACTACTCTTTATGAACAGTGGTATCGTGTTGAAGCTGCATGGGCATCTGTACTTGTACACGCCATCCAAGCTCTGTTTGACTGAATGCCCAGGCGTATCAAGGCCATTATTACGGCCAGAGGTGGTTGTTCTGGATACTGATTTCTCAGGATCTATACACCCAAACTGCGCGAAAATGTAATCAATTGTCAGTTCTAGAACATTTGTCCATTGAATACCCGTTTATTATCCGCATTTCTTCTTGGTGTAGCAATTTTAATGGCTATTAGTGTAGACACAAAACCTACAACAAGGTAGCTAAACACTACTGTGATTGCCGACGTAGGTGCTAGCTAGCATAGCAGCGACCGGTCAAGTTCCTCACTCTTTTAAAAATTTTCCTTTATTGCCATTCGCCCCAAGAGACAGGCTGTCAGCGGCCTCTTACGCCGCTCTGCAACCAAAAGAATAGAATAGTTGACAAGGTGAGGTAAATACAGTGTGTCTGCAAAGTCTCTCCACAGTGGAGATCTCTGTGTGTCTCAAGTTGTGGGGCGTGTAAGGTTGGCAGCGCAGACAAAGCGCACCTGCACGTGGTGGTAAAGTGGGGGTAGTGTTACGTGTGCGCTACAGCTGTTACTTGTGTTATTGTCTCGTTCTTGTATACGATGAGTGTAGTGCGAATGGCTGCTGTTCCAAAAAGAGACTTTTTAGTGGAAGGAACTTTCCAGGCAGGAGGAAACATCATGGAGCATGTGAGACGACAATTCATATTGCATTTCCTAGGTCGAGGTGTCTACATCATGACACAGTACGTGAGTTAATTCGCTAATTCCGGACAACAGTCATGATGCACCACGAACTGTTACGCCTTCGGTTTTAATAGAACGGAAGCTCGACGACATTTCGGACGTATGTTGCGGACTCCAACAAAATCAGTCAGGAAATTATCGCCGGATTTTGTCTTATCCTGACTATTTGGTTTGGGGTGTGGCTAAAACATTTGTTTATAAAAATAACCCAAAAACAATACATGAACTTAGCGACAAATGAATATCTGCATTCGATTATGCGTGAACCATTGATAAAGGCATTCGAAAATAAATGTAAGCGTTTTGAACTATGCCTTCAAGAAAGAGGAAATCATTTCCATCTCCTACTGCGATAATGGTCAGTACAGTGTATTTCCTTGTAATTAATATATCTAATTAATTTCATTGTTTTAATTGTGATAATGTTGAATCCCATCTGGCAACATAACTGCAGCCAGTAGCAGTGAAAACCGGCCGCTAGCTTATACAACGACGTGAATGTGCTGCCACCATTACGCGCCCCGCAAGCCGAGATACGCGGAGCTCGCCGCTGCGGAGAAACTTTGCGGACACTCTGTATTACAATAAAGGTTAAAAATGTAAATGTATAAAGACAAGACAAAATGGAGGCAACGTAATAAAAACAATGAAGTTTAAAACACACATGGAGGAATGTTAAAATTGTCCATGGTGTCCAAAATCAGAGACATAGTCTTAATATATATTAATGACTTGCCATTCTACATTCACGAAGATGCTAATCCACTACTTTTTGCTGATGATACAAGTATAGCTACCACACCTGACAAACAGGAATTAACTGATGAAATTGTAAATGATATCTTTCAGAAAGTTATGAAGTGGTTCTCTACAAATGGACTCTCATTAAACTTGGATAAAAATCAGTATATATAGTTTCATACAGTAAATAGCATGACACCATTAATAAATTTAGACTTTGAACATAAATCTGTAGCTAAGATAGAATATTCAAAACTTTTAGGTGTTTGCATTGATGAGGAATTGAAATGGAAGAAACATATTGAAGATCTCCTGAAACGTTTGCTATGCTATCAGAGTCATTGTAAAATTTGGTGATATACATCTCAGTAAATGAGCTTATTACGCCTATTTCCATTCACTGCTTTCATATGGGATCATATTCTGGGGCAATTCAACTGTGAGTAAAAAAGTATTCGTTGCACAAAAGCATGTAATCAGAATAATTGCTGGAGCCCACCCAAGAGAATCCTGCAGACATTTATTTAGGAATCTACGGATCTTCACTGTAGCTTCACTACTGATGAAATTTGTCATTAACAATCCGACCCAATTCAAAAGTAATAGCAGTGTGCATAGCTATAACACTGGGAGAAAGGATGATATTCACTAACTTTGGCTCAGAAAGGGGTGAATTATGCTGCCACCAAAGTCTTTGGTCACTTAACAAGTGGCATCAAAAGTCTGACAGGTAGCCAACTAGTATTTAAAAAGAAATTAAAGGAATTTCTGAATGGCAACTCCTTCTACAATGTAGATGAATTTTTAGATAAAACTTAAAAAAAATGTATTTAAAAATTCCTTAAAATATTGATTGTCAAGCGTAGACAACATTTAATAAACTGACTCGTTTCACATCATTACGATCATTCGATGATCTATGGAATAAGTATTAATCTAATCTAATCTAACACAAAAACAAGCACCGAGACGTTGATGGCAGTACATATTAAAATCCACAGGCAACGCTCGTTCTG
This sequence comes from Locusta migratoria, assembly GCA_026315105.1. NCBI lineage: Eukaryota > Metazoa > Arthropoda > Insecta > Orthoptera > Acrididae > Locusta > Locusta migratoria. The sequence continues at coordinate 451,234,035 of CM048746.1, forward strand.
CCGGAAGTGGCGGCTGCAACACATTAAAAACCGATATCACACACATCAGTGGACCACGAGATTAAAACCCGAAGAACTTGGTCGACCCCGCAGGGGGAGGGAGAGGGCGAGGAGGGATGTGCGGATGGAGGGGAAGAGTCAGGAGGGGTGGTGGGAGATGGGGTTGGAGTGCAGAGTCTCCACGGGAGGGGGGGGAGGAAGGAGGAACCAAGCTTGGTGAAGGAGGGGGGGGGTGCACCAAATCTATGGGGATAGGATAAGAGCTAGTAGGAGACCTAGATTACAGGGCAGAGGCCATTTTCCGGTAGGGGATGTGAGGGAAGTTACCCTGATAGAGGATGTGGATTCAAAAATTTTCAAATGTTTGTAAATCTATGGGTCTTAACTGCTGGGTTATTAGTCCGTTGCTTACAAACTACTAAAACTAGCCGGCCGCAGTGGCCGAGCGGTCTGCGGCACGCCAATCACAGTCTGCACCGTTGCTACGTTCGGGGGTTCGAATCCCCCCTCGGGCATGGACGTTTGTGTCGTCTTTAGTATAAGGTAGTTCATAAGTAGCTTGTAAGATTAGGGACTGATGACCCCGCAGTTAAGTCCCTTAAGCTTACCAAATATTTGAACATTTTTGAACTTTAAACTAAACTAAGCTAGGTACAACACATACATCCATGCCAAAGGGAGGGACTCGAACCCCCGAAAGGATAACGGCCAGGAGCTCCGCAGCACCGCACCTCAGTGCGCACGGCTATTCCGCCGCGGTGGATGTAGATTCGCCCTCACACTGTTGGTGCGCTTATAAAGCCGGCACCGGGCAGAATTGTCTGGACACATTCAGATGCTGCGTCTCACGAAGTAATGTCGTACTACAGCGCCGTATTGCAGCAAGTTGTTATCATTGTCGTCTTTGCTGTTTACGCCTTGATGGTTTGTCATGTCGATGTGAGATAACTGGAAAAAGCTGAGCAACCCACCTTCGCTGCTTCTTTTGTGAGCTCTCTAATGGGTAAGGGGCCGCTAACACAGGCATCCCCACCACCTCTACGTCTTCGTCATATTACCACCTCTATCTTCTCTTACAACTCTCAATCTAGCGCCTTGTTTAGTGTTGTGTTCAAAATCTTATATGTAGGAATGTTATCAACCGAATGCGTAGTTATACGAGTACGTTTCTATGTACCTAATATTTAATATATGGGATATACGCGTTTATATATATAAACAGGGTGTTACAAAAAGGTACGGACAAACTTTCAGGAAACATTCCTCACAACAAAGAAAGAAAATATGTTATGTGGACATGTATCCGGAAACGCTTAATTTCCATGTTAGAGCTCAAAATTCAAATGTTTGTTAAGCATATGGGACTTAACAACGGGGTCATCATTCCCTAAACTTACAAACTACTTATGAAATACTTACGAACTAGGACGGCACAAATATCCATGCCCGAGGGGGGATTCGAACCCCCGACCATAGTGGCCGTGCTGACCGTGACTGGAGCGCCTCAGTCACCTCGGCCACCGCGGCCGGCTGTTAGAGCTCATTTTAGTATATCTCTTAAAATGTTAATTAAAATAAAATTGTAAATTTTCACAATCAACATATGTGGGCTGACGAGAATCTGCACGTAATTGTGCAATCACTTCATCAACACATATTTTCTGTGAACGTTTGGGCAGGAATTGTTGGTGATGTCTTGATTGAGCCTAATGCCTTCCACCTACGCTCATTGGAGCATGTTATGATTTCGTACGGGATACTCTACCTATGCTGCTAGAACATGTGCCTTTACAAGTACGACACAACATGTAGTTCATGCACGATAGAGCTCCTGCACATTTCAGTCGACGTGATCGTACGCTTCTCAACAACAGATTCGATGACCAATGGATTGGTAGAAGAGGACCAATTCCATGGCCTTCACGCTCTCCTGACTCCAACCCTCTTGATCTTCCCTTATGGGGGACATTTGAAAGCTCTTGTGTATGCAACCCCGGTACCAAATGTAGAGACTCTTCGTGCTCGTATTGTGGACGGCTGTGATACAATACGCCATTCTCCAGGGCTGCGTCAGCGCATCAGGGATTCCATGCGACGGAGGGTGGATGCATGTATCCTCGCTAACGGAGGGCATTTTGAACATTTCCTGTAACAAGGTGTTTGAAGTCACGCTGGTACGTTCTGTTGCTGTGTGTTTCCATTCCATGATTAATGTGATTTGAAGAGAAGTAATAAAATGAGCTCTAACATGGAAATTAAGCGTTTCCGGACACATGTCCACATAAAATATTTTCTTTCTCTCTCTCTCTCTCTCTCTCTCTCTCTCTCTCTCTCTCTGTGTGTGTGTGTGTGTGTGTGTGTGTGTGTGTCCATATGCGTGACTGTGCCAATCTCAAAGCAACCGACCAAGAATTCATAGAGCTTAAATATTTTAAAGAAACGAACATCTTTAATTTTTATAACGTTCCTGGTCAATTACAATATCAGACAGCATTTTGGTGGGCATTAAAACAAAGTGCGAAATCGAATGCAATATTGTCTCATTTCAACCCAATCTGTGAAAATCTTTAGGAGATATGAGATTCTGAATAAATGAACATTTACATTTTCGCTTATATGAATTTAAAAAATGCACCTGTTCCTAACCGCAAATCTCCGAATGTTTTGAAATTTTTACACAACTATGTTCTGAAATATTATGTATCATATATTAAATAAATGGGTATATAATAACGTTCCCGTATTCGTATACAGCGTTGTGTCATAATTTCAAAACAATCGCTCAAGATCTTTCGAGATTGTTAGGGAGAAACCGGCGTTTACGTTGTTAAAGATTTTGTTGTTGTTTTGATCCGGACTATCACATCAAAAAATATGGAATGCTTGCAGCATGACATATCTTTACATGTGTTTCTCATACAAATACACTCAAGGAAAAAATGTTTTGCGTCAGCCTGTTATTGTTAAGCAACATTATTCAGTACAATGTCCTTGATGGCGAGTGATTATCATAGACAAGGGTATAGTCAGGAGCACTTCAGCAAAGTGTGTAAGACCGCTGTATTTTCTTACACATTAATTTATCTCACTGACGTAGTGAGTAGCAATCTGCGGCTGTTTGGTGATGATACTGTGGTGTAGCGGACGGTGTCGTCATTGAATGTTTGATGTGGGATGCGAGACGACTAAGACAAAATTTGTGTGAGGAATGGCAGCGAGCTCTAAATGTAGAAAAATATGAAGTTAAGCAGATGAGCAGGAAACACAGTCCCATAATGTTCAGCGTTAGTAGTTTGCTGCTTGACACAGTGGAATCGATTATATATTGAAGTGTAACGTTGTAAAGCGAAATGAAATGGTTCGAGCATGTACGGACAGTTGTGGGGAATGCGGTTTTTTTGAAGAATTTTGGGAAGATATGGTTCATTTGCAAAAAATATAGCACACAGAACGCTTATATAATGTAGTTTTGAGTACTGCTCTTGTGTTTGGGATACCAACCTGGTAGGTTTATGAAGTAAGGAAGATTAGTGCTAACGCCTCGTCGATATCGTGGTGCGTGTCTTTGGACAGATTGGTCTTTGGCTGCAAGACATGCTGAAAAAATACGGATAGTACAGCTTAAAAAATGTAAGAAGTGTTAGACGGGGAAAAGGGAGGGGAAAAGAGGCAGAAAGGAAAACGTTGGAGATCAAGATCAAGAGAGCGGAGTGAGGGAAGGCAAAAGGGGTGTAAATGGGGAGGGGGGAGGCAGGGAAGTGGCACACAGCCCATTGACAACAGCTAGCTACAACTCTATATAGGATGTTAATACATTTCAAACATCCTCCCCTTGCACCCAATCATTCACTGGTAATCTATCTGGAATACCTCACTTCTAAACCTGGCCTCACCTTCCTTCCCTAAAGCCCTCCCAAGTGAATTCAAAAATGATCCTATTAAATTGATCTCCATAATCTGCCTTCCTGCAGGCAGAAGCTTCGCGTTAGTGGTAATAAACATAGTGAGTGTGTTACTAAGGGTCACTATCAAATTTCTGACGTTTCTGAATCCATGATACCATTCCAGTAGTCAAACAAGATCTCAAGCAAGCCCTCAAGCATTAGGACAATCCATAAATATGAACAATCTGTCTGTTTCCTTTCACACAAGTAATTCCACCACACTTCTACCTTTTACCTCTGCATATATTCCACAACCATAACCCCCACAGCTGTGTCTGCTGGTCATTCCATAGTGGCTGGGTACAATGAAGCCACTGAATAACCTTATGCCTTTGTTAATCAACATCTCCACACTAATGTCCGTAACATCCGATTCAAGACATTGCCTTTCCATAATTTCTCATTACCTTCAGACCACTTTTTGCTCATTTTGAATCCAATTCCCTTGAATGCTGACAATCCACAAGCCTACCACGACTGTGCCACCTCGCTGTGTGGGTCGGTTTAAAGAAAGGCGTTGAAACGACTAAGATAACAGCCGCTACGTTCGTCACTGATATATTCGATCACTGTCCGAGTGCTACGAAGAAATTTCGGGTACTCAAATGGGAACGACGGGAGGAAAGGAAACGTTCTTTTCGAGAAACGCTATTGCGGAAATTTAGAGGGGCCGGAATTTGAAGCGGACCGAGGAACGGTTGCATTGCCGACAACTTACATTTCGCGTAAGGACCAAAAAGATAAAAGTACCGTACTTGCCGGCATATAAAACGAACCGGCGTGTAAGACGCACACCACTTTTAAGACATCTTTTTTTTAGGAAAAAATAAATCGCACCAAACACGTCAATTGCAACATAATTGTAATAGATTTGTTCATGTTCTGTACATCAAATATGTAAGGCAGTCGCTACAAGAAGTGCTCATAAACTTTACTCAGTCGAGTTTCTTGACAGTTTGCGCTTATTCAAACGGATACTTCGCCTGTCGCTGTTTACAGTGCCCGCCGACTATGACGCGATGGTTGTCGAGAGCGTCGTAAAGGCTTACGATATTGCCACCTAGGTGGCTCTGCTTTGCTCCCATCACACATCACGCCGAGTAACAGTTCCGGAATTTCGCACGATAAGTAGGGGGTTTTAATGTTCAAAATGACGCGTTTCGAGAATTTATTGTGAAGTGCAAATATTTATCAAAATGTTCAAATGTTTGTAAATCTTATGGGACTTAACTACGGGGTCATCAGTCCCTAAACTTCCAAACTACTTATGAACTACTTACGAACTAGGACGGCACAAATATCCATGCCCGAGGGGGGATTCGAACCCCCGACCGAAATATTTATGTAAGTATTTTTGTGATGGTCCATAACTGTGAAAATGATGGATGGTTTGCGTCTGTGTATTGGTTGGCACACTGTATGGGGCACAGCATGTTATAACTTCAAAAATACAACTGTGAGACGCAGAAGCTGTGCAAACATCACAAACAATTCTTGTGTACATATTTTCACTCTAGAATAAGAATAAATTCTCAAATACTGTCAGGCGAGACATGGACAAATAAGAGAGCAGCGTTTAATTATTAAAATAATGAATGACACCGTTACAGAATTGCCAAAATTATTATGATGTCAAATTACGTCGAAAGTTTCAACTTCCTATGAAGTTACCAGTTTCAGTTACGCTTGGCACTAAAAATAGTACGAAATTCAGAAAACCTTTACTATATAATAAAGCTCTTGACGGGTATTTTGGTCCATATTATGTACATATATCAAATAAAAACTACAAGAACGTAAGAGAAACTTACACCATTTTTTTGAAATCCCTTAAAAGAAATCGAACTTGTGGGTACCTACTTTAACTGGCAAACCGACGTATAAGACGCATTCGGTTTTCGGATCCAAATACGCTAATTAGGGCATAAAAGCATCTTTGACCTCGTTCTATCTCTGAGTAGAGTAGAAAGGTAGCAATGGTGCGAGGTACACACCGCCACACACCTGACGGTGGATACCGGAGAATGTACGAAGATGTACACATTGATGAATTAGTGTGTATAAAAATGCATTTCCGATTGATTTATGAAGAAACAAAAATAACTCTTTTTGTATTGAAACCGAAACTAAATTCACTTATATTGTGGAAATTATTGGTTTTTAACGTTTTCTCGACAACTTGGTCATTAGAGACGGAACCAGTGATCTCTATGGAAACTGGATGTATAACTCTGGTATCTGAGAATAGAATTGCAGCGTGCCTGCACATTCATATGTTTTACGTACGCTTTCGCATTTTCCGCCATGTTTAAATTTGGCAAACGATTTTCCATCAGTTATTACGTGACAAAGAATGGTTGCTTACCTCTTTATTTGAAATTTAAGTCAATATGTGATGTAGTAGACTGATATGGAAGCAGAATCGAAACTTATTTTCTTTTAGTTATCTTTTAATAATCCACAGCAGCCATGTTTGAATTTGGCAAGAAACGGAACATTAACATCTATGGCTGGCACGCTGAAACAGCTGAAGTTCAACATCCAGGTAGTATACAGATCAATGGACGGAACACAAGGTGGTATTATCTTTGGTTACGGACGGGGAAGAAAATCGGTTGTGCCCTTTCTGAAGGAACCATCGAGAAATCTTAAATCAAGATGGCCAGAGACGGATTTGAAGCGCGTGATACAGAATGCGTGTCCACTGTGTTTTAACTGATCGGCCATGTTACCCACTCCGTCGCGCTGGCACGGCTCATGTGTGGCGTTTACAATTTGTGTGGGTCGAGTGACAGCTATGGATAATCCAAGGAACTGTGTTCTCATTAAATATAAACATTCAACGTCTGTATTCAGGACACGTTGGAAGCAAATAGTTGCAATATTTTTTCATATATAAAAGTAGTAATGAATTCTTTCCATCGTGTCATATAAAACGATGAGTTTTGGCTTTTAATTGTACTTTTGTACACCAAATATGGATTGTGGCACGTTGGCAATATGCTTACTGATGTGGACGTCTCGCCGATATCGCTCAAAGATGTTGCCACCGTTGCATTAAATAGAGTCAACACCGACTAAGACGATGTCCGAGCGTAGTCGTGCCACGTCCCACAGCGTAGGCGCGATCGCGTGGCTAAATGGTTGGCCGCCATACTCGTTTGTCTCATCGCGGTCAGCCAGTGAGCTACACGATCGCGCCCTACTCTGCGTGACGTAACATCATTGAGCTCAGACCATGTCTCCAGACGGTGTTATTCTACATCTACATTCATACTCTGCAAGCCACCCGACGTTGTGTGGCGGAGGGTACCCCGAGTACCACTATCGGTTCTCCCTCCGATTCCAGTCACATATTGTTCGTGGAAAGAAAGATTGTAGGTAAATCTCTGTGTGGGCTCTAATATCTCTGATTTTATCCTCATGATCTCTTCGCGAGATGTACGTAGGAGGGAGTAATATACTGCTAGACTCCTTGGTAAAGGTATTTTCTCGAAACTTCGACAATAGCCCGTACCGAGAGTCAGACGGCCTCTCGTGCAGTGTTTATCGATCATTTTCTGGAGTTTATCGATCAGCTCCGTCTGGTCATGAATCATCTATCAACCACTATAGTTAGCTGCAAGTCGTCCCTTCGTACCATGCGCAATACAATATTACACACAGCAGAAGCTACTGTACAACTGTATGGATTTATTTATTTTATACTAGCTGGTACCCGACGCGCTGCTGCCACAGAAGAAATAATAGTGCAAATAGCGTTTGTGATTTGAAAGTATTAACTTGTTCAGTTACGAATGATATAAATAAATATTCATTTTATATTTGATAATAAATACATTAGGCAGCGCATAACACAGGAAAATACGAAAAAATATATTTGAGGTTTTCAATCTTCCATTAGTCCGTCTCCTACTTTTCCTTCCCTCTGTTCACCTTCTCCTCCCACCGTCTCCTGCTTTCTGTCCATTTCTCCCCCCGCCCCTCTCTCTGTTCATCTCCTTTCACCTGTTTCACCATCTCCCCTCTCTCATTCTCCTCCTCTACCCATTCTCTGTCCGCCGTCTCCTACCTTCCCCTTTCTGTCCGTCTCCCATGATGATTGGTCAGACGGTGTCAATGTCGCAAGGCACCCTACAGTCGCAAGGCACCCTACGCCATGCTAAATACACTGGCTTACTTATGAAAACATACATTTATGTGTTGACTTTCAATGTGAACAGTCAAACAATTTGGACGTTTGTTGTAACGTACCCCTCGCCATGCACAGTACGATGGCTTCCTAAAGGTAGCTCATGCGTTAATTCAGGGTAGAAGCCATCTGTATTAAATTTCTTCACATCAATCCACGCATCTATTTCAGCGTGAAGAGAAACAAAAATATTAATGAATTGTATGATACCCTCCTCCACGCACCGTACGGTGGCTTACGGAAGGTAGCCCATCTATTAATGCAGGATATAAGCTTTCTCTGTTCCAAATTTCATCCAAATCTGTCCATCCCCTTCAGCACGCATCTTACGGTGGCTTTACGAAAGGTAACCGTGTATTAATTAGGGTATACGCTAGGCTATTCCAAAGTTCATTCATATCCATCCAGCTATTTCAGCATGAAGGCATAAGAAACGAATTATCCAATTGTAAAGCACCCTCCTCCATTCACCATGCGAAGTTAATTTTAATATGTGTATAACCTTGGCGCGAATGCAAGCAGCGAGTTGACAAAGTCTTATCGCAATCGCATGTACACGAGAAAATAAAATCTTACGTAACCTATATCACCTCCGTTGTATGAACATTACTGTTACTTATGTTTGCAGCGCGTGAGTAGCCGAACGGTCTGGAGTGCCACGTGGCTTCCCGCGTCGGAGGTTCGAATCCTCCCTCGGACATGGATGTGTGTGTTGTCCTTACGTTAGTTTTAGTTTAGGTAGTTTGTAAGACTAGGGACTGATGACCTACGTAGTTTGCCCCATAGAATTACAAACATTTGAACAGTTTGAACTTAAGTTTGACCTCTTGTCGTATTTCGATTGTTAAGGAATCATCGTGGCTTCCGTTTCCCGATGTGTTTCGTCTTCTCTAACTCCAAGGCGACAACTCGCTGAAATTCTCCACACAGCCATCTGGGTGGAGAGTCCAGAGTTCGACGATGGCACTGCAGATGCTTCTGCTCACGAAACGACCGTTACAGCAGGCGTTCCACAGAATTCTCTCATACAACTGAATTCTCCCACTCCTTTTTCCACTTCTCTTTTAGGAGAGGTCACCTCAAACCTAAAAGAGAACTAGAAAAAAGAAAAGAATGGGAGAATTCAGTCAGTAATCGTCACCTCATCAGTGATCCCTCAAAAGAACTAAAACGGTTCAACTTCGCATCTTAAGTGGCCATACAAGATGCAAGGCCATGCTTTATAAGTGGAGAGCCGAAGTTGTGATTGTGGAGCAACTGAGCAGACGCTGGACCAAAAAGAAAATATAGTGGCTCTGCTGAGGACTTTATAGAAGCCACACCTAAGGCTATGAAGTGGATTGAAGATCTGGACATTGATGTGTAGCCAAAAGCTTGTCTTGCATGATACATGTCTTAATTCCATGTGTTTTCTCATAATACATGTGTTCATTCACATGTACAGAAAATGAACTCTTGTACAATATTCTTTGTGCAATTATATTCGTATATATGCTGCTGTTATATGCCATACGATGAATAAAGTAAATATACTGTTACTTAGAGGCTGTAGCTGAAAAGTAGCAAAAAGATGTGGAATACGTCTTCTATGTCACGTACTGCATGCAGGCGCCTCGCTAGAGGCATAGCAAAAAAGATTAATGATGCAAATGAAATGAATCCAAAAGTAACGAACTGTGGCACCAACTCGACTAGGATCGAACACGAATTGCGTGAGAGTAGGAACGTGCGGCTAACGAATCGCTACAGTCTTGACCTGTTGAGATTAATGAACGGTAATAAGAAAGCTGCAAACTCAGGGCGATGCGGGTAGGTACGGATCGCGTGTGGCAAGAAAACACGCAAGTAATGAAGGGCATTAGTGTTTGTAACAAACTGATATTGTCTACAGAAATTCCCATTATAACTGAAAATGAAGCTGATAAAGAAGTGAAAGTCGATTGTTCCTCTCTGGGCAAAAAAGGACTATACGTTTCAGTTGATCATAATATCTGCATCATAAATAGTTTTAACGTTGTAAACGAATGAATGTAACACGCTGAAACCATCAATGATTAACGGACGTACACAGAGATTTATTTCGAGTACCGATACGATTTTTTTTTTTCACATTAAAACATTATATCAGTTCGCTGTCATTCCCAAAGGAAAAAAAAAAAGTTTTCCAAGCTCACCAACTGTGCCAATATATACACTGTTCACGATGTCTAAATATATGCCCACAAATAACTATTTTCCATAGTTGTTAGCAGTGGCGTAACTAGGACTTCGCTTTGAGGGGGGGGGGATAGATCTGCTTGACGAGCAAAATTTTAGTCAGTTTCCAGACAGACTACCATCTACCACTCGAGTTGAAGAAATTAATTCACTCCCATCCAATGAAAGCTTATGGTAAAACACTCCAAGTTTCCAATCTTTACCTTTACCAGATTGATGAATAAGATTTCTTTTTTCCTTTTTATTTTTCGTCTTTTCGGGTTCTGGGAGGGGGGTTCTATCCTCCTCATCCCACCCCACCCCCCCATAGTTACGCCACTGGTTGTTAGTGAAGCTAACAGAAGTTATCTTGGACTTGTATCTCGTAATTTCGCATTGGATTTGTCGGTGGAACATTGTCGTTATCTATACGACTTCATCAATCGCCAGACAATCTGTCGATAGTGAATTTTAAAATTTGCCAGGCAAACCGAATTTCGCGCTTGCCGGCGGTTTAGTTGAATACTTGGCACTAACTGAGCACCTGCCAGTCACGTTCAGGTGAGCTCTCGGAAACTGGCTAACCAGAAGATGACTGGCAAGTACCCAGTCGAAATAACGTGCTACGTGTAAAACGACGAGCGGATGCAACCCCAATACTTAGAACAATAGGTCGATAGATTATTGGGCCCATCACTACAAACACTAAATGGGAAAAAAGAGAAAAAAGGCGTAAGAAGAATCAGTGAGGTATGTATGAGGGTTATTCGGAAATTAAATTCCGATAGCTCTTTTTTTATATTATGATTAAGGAGAATCCTATATTTCGTGGACTTTTATTAAATATCAGTGAAAAGTTATTGATAGGAGGATGCAAGGAGTCACTAATTTTCTCTGATGAATTAGTATGACCAGTATATGCATAAGGATAGACAAGTGCGACATTAGGAAGGTCTGAGATGTGTTTCCTTACGTTCAGTATTTGGAGGATACAATGTTGACTAAAAATCAATAGGAAATAAAAAAGTGACAATTTTTTAAAATCTCAAATATGTTAAAGATCAACAAAAGCTTTCGAAAAGGCACGAATTTTAAACCTATTAAGAGAAAATCAAGTATAATTTAAAATTTAAGAAAAGGCTTAACTTAATTTACATCAAAATAACTTTACAAGGGGAGACAAGCAGTTAAGCATAACTTGGCCCTATGGGCACACATTAACAGATTGAGAAATAAAATGACACAGAATAAATTCAAAGAGAAAAGCAATTAAATGAAGAACTAGCCCATATCAACAAAGGCAATAAACATGATATCAAGGCGCAATTTCCTAAATAAACTTGCCTGAAGCGCAAAATTTAAAATAGCAACAACAATTAATTACAATAGCCTTAGATTAACCAACAATTAAGAACAAACACTATCCAGAAATAAGACAATAAGATTTCGAAAGCTCTTCATTACTTCCAGGAAAAATTTAGCTGAAAGGTTCTCGCTACTTCACCAAAGTTATTTTTTTCTCCAAAGGAAGAAAGATTGCAGTTAAAGAGTCCTGAAGGGCACAGATAAAGAAGGGTCAACAACAGCAGTTTACAATTCGAATTACAAATTCGTCAACAGTCCGATAAAATAAATTCAGTTTCCGAAAAATAAAGAAAAGTAACTACAGCACGCAACCCACAGAAATGCTTAGAATTACTTAAGGAATCGAATGAAATACAGCTACACGCGATAGGGGGCGATTACAGAGACGGATGACGTCCTGTCTCAGTAAAACCACAAAAATGAAATAATTATAAAGTCGGAAAAATAAAAATAAGAATTACGGCATGCAACCTATCTAAATGTTTAGAATTACATGAAGAAGCGAAAGAAATGCAGCTACATGCGATAGGGAGCGCTTACAGAGACGAATGAAGTCCAATCTAAAAAAAAAAAAAAAAAAAAAAAAAAAAATCGTAAAAGTGAAATAATTACAAAGTCGGAAAAATAAAATTAGGAACTACAGCATGCAACCCACAGAAATGTTTGGAATTACATAAGGAAGCTATTGAAGGAGGTTGTACAAGGCTCAGAGAGAATTACAGAAGAAAACCGTTCGTACTGTAAGTCGGAGAAGAAACAGCAACATTAAAAGAGGCGGGGAGAGAAGATAGTGAAATATCAGTGGAAATCAGAAGGATACCTGCATAGTTACTTGTCTAATGGGCAAGGAACAACCAAGAGTGGAAGCTGAAGGCATTGTTCTATGAACCAACCACGTGGAACACATATCACTCACGGAAGGAAACGATGAGAAGATTTTTACATGCACTGTAGAAAAGTGAACATATCACCTATTAGAAATCGGACCCCACAAAGCTAGAAAGTATTTACACAGAGTTCATACACCGCCATATAATCTTAAAAGGTTTTAACAGACGAAGCCGTTATCAAACTGCAACTAGAATCACACACACCGCGTTTATCTATTGGAAATCACTGAATTGAAAAACGAGAACACATTTCCGCACACGATCGGAGAAAATGTTAAAAAATGATTGTAAGTTCACGAATCTAAGTTAAACGTGCTAGTCAATGAAACGCTACCATCTCCAAAAACAAGAGCAGAACCAACCTTACCTCACCAAACGATCAGCCCAGAATGATCTGACCGAGGGGCCATCGGACGCGGGAAACGACCGGAAGCCGGAAAATCCAAGAAACAGCGCTAAAGAAGGCTCGCTGTCTGGACTGTAACCAAAGGGTTGTAGAAATCTCTTTGGTAGTATCAGTAGCTATCGATACTGAGCCAGAGAGAACAATGCAAAGCGAGCTATCACTCCCCACATTCAGACAGCCATAGATTCTTGCACCCACTTAAAAGTAAAACAACTGCATAATAAAAAATTAACAAAATAAGAAAAACCTACAATATTAACTAATATTTTAACACATGAAATAAAAAATGCTATTCCTCAAGCCTTGAAAAGAGTGGGGTTCAAATTTAAACAAAATTATAATCTAGCGACATTAAATAAATTATAACTTTACAGAAATATACAAAAATATATGGAAGACGACAGACGGTCGTCTTTCAAACTCTTCTAAATTAGACTAATGTGCAGTTGCAAAACACAGTAACCTAACCTATACAAAGTGTAAAACATATTTTATTTTATTTTATTTATTTATTTTTTTGCGGAAGAAGCCGACATTTAAATTGAAACGTATTCGCATGTTTCTATGGAGGTAAGTAACATTACTAAAAAAAAATAAAAGTTTTTGCAATTCGAGGACATTAGCGCACGGACAGATTGCTCTAAGAAATTATTGCCTCACTACAGGTAACATGAATTGCTCAGTGTCAAGGAGGGCATGAAAATAAATAAGAAACAAAATGTGAAATGAGTTTTTTTATTAATAAAAAAGTTATGTAAGAAGAACGACTAACACAAAGTTTATTTTATCTGAAACATCGCTATCGTCTTTCTGTAAACTGTTTATGATATAACCTCAAATTTAAATTGCTACAAAGCTCTCTCTCCGCTGCGTTTTCCTTTGAGTAGTGCAGAACAGTCGCCTAAGGTGGACGCGTGCTGCGTCTTATGTCGCGCAGAATCAACAGACTTTTACGGAGTCGTATAATTATTTACTGCTACTGCGTAAAACGAACCGTGACGTATCCGCCGTAAAGAGTTTACGACTCCCTCTCCCACGGGGCACACCATATAAAATTTCACCGAGAGGGAAAAAAAGGAAATGATTGGCGCGTTTGAGCAGGGCCTCTCGCCGGCGATATGTGCGTGACACGAAACTCACGTCGCAATCTCGACTGCGTGCGATCGGCATCGCGGGTCGATCTACAGATTTCCAGCAATGGCGCCACGGCTCTTGTAGCAGCAGCAGTAGTAGCTAACAGCTCAGGAGTTGACCAAGGTATTACGTGACACAGAAGTTCATGTTTGTACACTGAGGTATCATTTCCATACCAAAGAAGTTCCAGCGTGTATACGAGGACAACGAAAAGTAATTCCAACATTTTTACTGTACTTCCCGGTTAAAAATTAACTTTTTTCCAGTGAAATTACACTTTTCTCGAGACAAGCACACCTTTTCACGGGTGAAATACAATGCTTTTGACAATATAATCCCCCTTCTAACACCAATACTTATCAATCCTTTAAAAACGAATGCTTCATAAAACGGCGTAGATTTTCCCGTGGTCTACAAATATTGTATATCGATTTATATTGACGGTTGAGGCGCAATAATTATGTCCATTGGCAATTTTAACGGTGTTGCCAAGCATCATCTGTGTTGAGCCGCGTCAACGTTGTACCAGCATCAGCTGATTTAGGGTTGGTATTGTACCAGGTTAAACAATAGAACGAAGCTTAATTTTTGATCTTACGTTAGATTTGATCGCCATTCAGCGATGTTCATAAAATCGATCAGTAAACATTTAAATATACGTTACTGTTACGTTAGTATGTAAATGTGGAAGTAAATACACTGAGGATAGTGTGTAACAATGGTATAAATTGTTCAAAAAATGTTCAAATGTTTGTAATTCTATGGGACCAAACTACGTTGGTCAACAGTCCCTAGACTTACAAACTACTTAAACTAAGTTAAACTAACATGAGGACAACACACACATCCATGCCGAAGGGAGGATCCGAACTTCCGACGGGGGAGGCCGAGCGATCCGTAACGTATCGCTCCAGACCGCTCGGCTACTCCCGCGTGGCGTATGAATTGTGTTTAATCATTTACATACAACATTGTAACGAATAAAATACATACACACATCGAAGTCCGAAGCTGAACGGGTGGCTAGTATAAAATACATTATTTGTCTAGAGATAGATGTATTCCCAATATATCCATGGCCCTAATTTTAATTCACCGTCTTACCGGTTTAATATTACTCGAAGTAGGCTTGAGTACAATTGTATATGCACTGTATAAATGATGATTTGAAGATTTCGAAGAAATGATACGAAACTCGTAACAATTTTGGTTAGACACTATGATACATCACTAATATTCTTTCATAAAAGTAAACTGAACATTAAATGTGACAAACCCCCCCCCCCCCCGGCCACAAAACTGTTCACACTAGTTTCCATCTCACCTAACTTTGTATAAAGCAATGTTTAAGAAATGTAAATATCTGCCTTTAGATAGAAACAGTTTACTTTCTAGTATAACGCGGTTAATGTAATTAATATTCTGCCTCTAAAATCAATGAACATGAAAATAATTTTACGTGCTAATTAAACTTCATAAAGAAGGCTTTTAGGAATATAAACTTTACACTCACTTCCCTGTGAATTTACCTATTAATGCTGTTTGCGGCCGACAGAAAAATCGTTTCGTACGAACTGTAAGGGGCATTTGTTCTTAGGTACAAGATTAGCACCCAAAAAAATAAGATTTGTTAAAAAAAAGTTTAAATTTTTTTTAAATAGTTTACGTTTTCCCATGAACAATGCGATTTAAAAAATATCAACTTAACGGAAAAGGCTCACTTCACATGAACAACATATCTGATAAATTCCTTCGAAAACGGTAGATTTCGATGAGGTCTTCTAAGCAAAGAAAGAAACAAGCAGTACATATTCCCCTTTCGATAGGAAACAATTCCGAACAGGTGGAAGTGGGAAAATACAGGTTAATTTCAAAAGACATCCATTTTGACGGTTATTTACTCTAGTTAAAAGTATGTCATGTAGAAAAGACAACCGAAAACAGCTGTTTCGTTATACAGCAGATTGTTAATTCCTACTCTTTAGTAGTAAAGTGTGTATCACTGTAAATATTAAGCAAGAAAACTAATTTCAGGTAATTAGTAAACAGCGTTTTTTGTTTTGTTTATAGAGTAACATTACAGTAATATTGTAATACACTCATTTCGATGTAAAAAAGGGGAAAATAGTACGCAAAAATTTGATGATAATTGTTAGCAAGGTTTGTGAAAGTACCTCTTTATTCAATACACATGCGTTGATACTTTCTTACAACGGGCTCTATGATTTCAGTGCAGTACTAGAACCCAAATGATAATTATTACAAAGCAAACCGGTTTTTGTTTCTCTACGAACTTCACTGAAAATACAGTCTTTCAGTTTATGTAGGTATATATAAACTTGAAAATAAAAAGAACAACTGAGTAAAAGTAAATAAAGTGGAAGGAATATATCAACGGCACTCTTTAAACGTTTGACTAATTTTCTATGATTAACTGTCGACGTTAGACAGAAGTTGCAATTTCTTTTTTAAATTTCAATAACCGTCCATTTTCTGATATGCCGGCTGGCATACCCACAAACACTGCAGGTTTGCAAGTTGCCGACGCTCAACATCACAACTCCATACCTACAGTTGGGCCTTCAGACGTAAGATTGAGCTATCCCGCAAAGCAGAAATCGCTTACGGGTAGCCGTCACAGTAAAGTACTACACTAATAGGGAATTCGTTTTCCAGTTCAAAACACTGAACTGTATTCTTCCACCTTCACCTGATTGGTCCTAGCATCCTTATAGGACGTCATGGTCTCTCATTATCGAGAAAAATCCCAGGTAGACTACTCTTTGTGAAAGGTGCTTGTTAAAAATTCTGGCTGTCGATTCGGACGCTCGTACGTAATTAGGAACTTCACAGTCTCTTCCTCTCAAAGTGAAATCATGGCGGAAGCAAAGTTGAAAACTAACAAACAAGCTGTGCGGAATAGTTGCCTGGACTATGAAATTGAAAACCTGTCCGGCGTCTACGCAAGAAGCACATTACCTTTGACGAAGAGGTTTCTATCGTAGTATCAGAAATTAGTTCATCTCACCTGCCACTTGCAGTTTAAAAGTCTAAAACTTACAAAAATGCTTTTTTCCGGGGAACAATTAGCTCGTTTTGTATAGAAACAAGTGAATGCTTTGCTGTTATTTTAGTGGCTAGGTTTATGAAAAAACATTGCTTCGCAATGTGTTAGCGTAACACTGTATTAATCCACTTGGACACTTGGCTGCACATACATTTTAGATGATGCTATGAGAATAAGTAACAATCTCATCTTTATAAGTCTTGCTTTTTCTATATGAACGATTACTTTTCATGACCAAACTTTCTTTTGCAAGGAGCGTTTCCTTTTGTTGTTTCGCGCAGCAAACATTTCTTTATTTTTTTCTCGTGACTGGGTTATCAATGAACGGGATGAAAATACGCAAAAATTAAGATCTTCTGTGTAATTTTGAATCGAATGAATTATTTTCCATTTCATTAAGAAAATAGGCTTGATAAAAGTTTCCTGTGGGTATTATAACAGTTTTAGGAATAAACAAACTCACATTTGGTGATCCACAGAAGCCATTGATGTCGTCTGCATCAAACGTCCTCCAGTAGTTTATTTTTAAATCTAGAAATGAGATATTTCGGTGAAACAGGTAATAAATTATGAAACGTACGAAACGCTTTTAAATATTAGGCAGCGCGTCATAAAAATGAACAACGAATAATAATAATAATAATAACGTAATAAGAACGTGAGATAGCTTGATTTGTTCAAGACCTCTGCTACAACACACATTAATTTCCGTAAATTAATGTAAGTGTAAGCTTCTGTGGCGTTCTCACTATCAATAAAATTCTTCAGCGTATGTTACCTTATTGGCAGTTTAAAAAACTGTCCGTCAAGGACGCTACTCGAAAAACTGGACGATACATTGTGCTTTTTCATAAATCGCCAATGCGGTCACAAACTGTGAATAATTATACTGACAGTTCCTAGAATAAATCCCATTTACCAGGCACCTCGTCATGATATGACAGATGATTCGGTGATATATGGTACAATCCAAGTGGGACAGTAAACATTGTAAGGAAAGGAAGATGGGTTCGTGTTTGGGTTATTGAAATTAATTTTCTGATTTGATAAGTAAACGTTTATTCTGTGTAATAATGGTTGTGTAACGTTAACTGACCTGATCTTAAACTCTTTGTTAGTTACGTTTAAACTCGTAAATAAAATGTCAAATGAATGTAATTAAATTTAGATCAATTTGCAAACCAATTAATATAATTAACAAAGCTATGGTCCGGTCTGACGACGTTACAAAAGATTTCACCCACCTTCACCTTTCTTACACTCTCCTTTCGGATACGTGCACACTCCAGATTGCTTAAAATAAATCAGCCGCGTATGTGCAACGCGTATTTTGTAATTTGTACGCGTATGATAGCAATAATCGTGAATAAGGACTTTCTATGATAATCGAGGCAACGTGGTTGGTAGGTAGGTGCAAACCAACCACTAATCTTAATATTTTTATAAATAGCACTTCTTTTGGTAAAATTGCAAGTTTTACGTAAGTTAAGTTTTGAAAATATTTGCATTCGTTAATTGAAAAATGATTGGTTCTGGTAAAATAGATTTTGACGGTGGCAAGAACTCAGTTTTCAGTGAGTCTCTAATCATTAAGTTATGCAATTAATAAAATATGAATTGTTATTATTTTGAAATAATGTTTGATCATTGTCTTATCAGAGTTCATTTACTGATCATCAATAGGTGTGATAATAATGGCGTCTGCCATTTTAAGTTCAAGTGCAGTTAAGTTAATCAAAATTCACAGTCAAGATAATAATTCATTACTGAACCTGCATTCAAGTCATCTCTCTCTCTCTACAGAATTAATTATTTCAAAGTTTAGGCTTGATTGTTGTATCATTAACGTGCTTCGATACTTAGATCAAGTATGGGGTTACTACTTATTACAAAAGGAGAAGTTACATAACTTTAACTTTATATTTGAAAATATTCAGTTCAGCAAGCAAAGTTACATTTAACATTAATTACAAATAGTTTGACATGCATACGCAGTTGCTACTAATCTCAGTTAATTGTCCAGCGATCCCCATTACAATTACATTGACAATGTTTCTCTCTGATAAATCATCATCTCACAAGATTTCCCTTTGCTCCTGTTTCCGCAGCTTATCAGCAGTATGATGATTTATTTTCGCGTACCGCGTATTTATTCGCAACCGTTAGCGTCCGCGACGACGCTATATCCGTTCCACATGACACGACGGAAACCGATTTAGCTCGCATGAATCCTGCCTTGGGCAGGACGAACGAATAACTTGTTCATTTAATATATTTCACTTATTTCACTTGTAATTATAATACTTTTCATTTTTAAAATAATAATGTTTCACTATCAACTTGAGCACTCAATGAGCCGCGATACGAACGTCCGATAATTGTCATGGGGCGGAAGATACTGCTGTGCTGCCTGCGATACAACTAGCAAGCGCCACAGCATTGATCTCTATACTCTCTGGATGTTGAACTTGAGCTGTCTTAGCGTGCCAGCCATAGATATTCATATTTAGTTTCTTGCCAAATTCAAACATGGCTGCTATGAAGCATTAGGAGAAAAAGAGAAGAAAATATGTTTCGATTTCACACTCATGTAATCCTACTACATCGAATATTGAATTAAATTGCAAATGAAGAGGTAAGCAAGCAATTTTTTTCACGTAATAATTGATGGAAATTCGTTTGCCAAATTTAAACATGGCGGACGATGCGAAATCGTGTGAAAAACATATGAATGTGCAGGCACGCTACAGCTCTATGCTCAGACACCAGAGTTATACATCCAGTTAGTATAGAGATCACTGCGCCACAGTCTAATATTCTCTTTGGTCTGAGATGAGCTGCTTTATGCTACTATCGATCTTTGAATTTTCACACAAAGTAAAACATTCTTCATTATTAAGCAAGACATCATAAAGAAATACAACTAGTACAGAATACATTTACAAAATAGTTATTAAAAAAAACATCGACAATTACAATATACATTATAATGAATAGATGACAACGAGTCATTACGTTTACATTGAAAACACACATATTACACTGTACATTATCAAAGAGGTGACATTTATGCAACCTAAAAATTTCGTACACATTTCACACATTTTTAAATGAATAAATTTCTCAAAATATAGTTTTCATTCGCTTAATATGTAAGGGTTACCTTACAACAAAAGTCATTATTACTTGATCGTCAGCATATGACGACAATGTAAATGTGTGTTAGAAAACTTACACTAGAAGTAAGCGAAATCGTTTGTCCAGCTACCAAATTTCGGAAACCGGTCGCGCTGCCGATCTTTTAGATTCTATTTTCAGTAACAGAGGGTAATTAGTGACACAAAGTTTCTTAGTCCCTTCTGCATTTCTTCTACGCTCATCCATGGCCACAGAAAATCATACTTGCGCGGGCGCCGTTATTTTATACGGCTTCCATGTTTTCCAAACAATAAATCTATGCTTACCACATATGACTTCTTCTGCAACATACCATCGGTTTTGTGTTCAGTCCTCATCGTCACCGACAGGACGTTATGTCATAATCTTATTTATATATCACGACCATTCTGAGAGTTTAGCTGTGGTACATTCTTGTAAGAGGAAAAGTTTTGTTTCGCTCACCTCGAGACACTTGACAAATAAGTGTGATATTGTACCACTAATCGGCGATGTTCGATGTTGTTGTTTACTTCGTTACAACTAGTCTCTGTGAAGTGTTAAGTCCTACTGTAATAATTTTCGGAAATTTATGACGTGGTGCCCTCTAGGAGCACATTAATGCTTATTTGGGTAGAAATCGACATTAGAAAGTTACGCAACTTCGTGATTGAACAAAAGTTCAGAGCTCTAGAAATATTCAAGAAACGGGAGATGCCGGTTGCGTGTGATATCTATTAGCTTGGTGCATAAGGTAATAGCGTTTTCTTATTTAGTTTGGTAAACACAACAGATATACTTATCAACGACTTTAGTCGTCGGTAATACGTTTTTCTTCGCTATTTATTTTAGTTGTTTAATGCATTTAAACTATCTTCCTGAAACTCGAGAAGCTTCCTGAACGTGAAGAGTTCAAATGTTCAACTGTTTGTAAATCTATCAGAGCAAACTGCGTGGTCATCAGTCCGTAGCTTACAAACTACTTAAACTAAGATAAACTAACCTAAGGACAACGCACATACTCATGCCCCAGGGAGGACTCGAACCTCCGACGGCGAGCAACCGTGCGCTCCGCAACGAGGCGCCTTAGACCGCTCGGCTACTCCAACGCAGCAACGTGAAGAGTCATTAACGTCAAAAGGGTACTCCTTAAAGCGAGAAAACCGTTTTCTAGCCGAGCTCTATGCAGCGGCATTATCCCCATGCAAAAGCAAAACTTTTATTATTCCATCTGATACTGTCATCCCTCTACTGAACACAGATGAATGTATCGAGGAAATGTTCAGAGATATCACCTTGGCATTCCATTGTGTAGTGTCCATACGTACACAATCTGCAAATGACAAGATGAAAGTATGTAAAACCAAATAGCAAAACCGAATTACAAATAAGTCATAACAATCGATAAATGCTGGCAACAATAAAAGCAAAATGCCTCGAACGTTTAGAGGTGATGGAGTCCACCTCTAACTGAAAGGCCAGGAACTCCTCAGATACAACTTGGGAAACGATCTGGAATGATATGGGGATTAATTAATATCCAGGGTTTCTACACTGCGAAGACGTTACATCTGACGGAAAGGAAGTAAGAAGGGGTAAGATTTTTTACCTGTTAATGATGTTCGGTTAACTTCTACCTGTCAGGAGTCAAAACAGAAAGAGCAAAGTGGGATGTAGGGTTTTATAACAGGAAAGCAATGGAACCCGGCATAATTGCTATAAGGTATGTAAATGAACGACTGATGTGGATAGATTTGTTAGTCTTCAGCAATAAAATTAGTTTCAATCAGTGTATTTAACCTGTGAATTCAAGCTGAGACAGATTTTATAACGCACTCAGTGATGTTAGAGGTAAGGAAAGGACAATGATTTGCTCATTGCTGTCTTCTTGAACAGAACAGAAGGGTATGAAAAATTTATGGGCAAGTTTGGAGATGATTTGGAGGCCAACAGACACGGAGACCAGCTCTTGTATTTCTGGTCCGATGTGGACTTAGTTGTCACAACTCCTTTTTATGAGCGTGTGATCATTCACAGGTATCTTGGGGTAGCAAAGGAACCAGATCTGTCATTGGATATAGAACAAAGGACCAGGAATTCAGGAAGGCAGTCAGGGACATACGTGTTTTCAGAAGGTTCTTCGATGACACCGATCATTACTTAATCGACGGTGAAACTGGTATTATAAGGCCAAAAGTGCATAAAGTCAGGTCCATATATAAAAGGATAAGAGTGTAGAAATTTCAGGAAGATAAAATCAGGCACAAACACACGACAATGATGTCAGAAACGCACTGGTTAGTTGAATATTGTCATTTACAGTCACTGGAGAAGAAATGGACAAGGCACAGGGACACACTACTAGAAATAACTGGAGAATGTCTTGAAATAATAGTGTGTAAGTGCAGTAAAAAGATTGGTGGAATGACACAGCCAAGGAAGCCTGTAAAAGGAAAAAGAAGTTTAAAAAATTGCTCCATACTAGACCTCAGGCAGACAGAGTAAAAGAAAGAAAAAAATCCAAACACATAATTGCAGAATCCATACAAACATCATTGGAAGACTTTCGGTATATGGTAGGTTAGAAACTTTGGGTCACGCTGTTGGAACACCATTCTGGAGGATAATTAGCAGCCTTCGAAAGGAAGGGAAGAAGGAATCGATAAGTGTTTTCGACAGGTCTGCAAACCTGCTAGCGAATCCTGTGGATGCCTTGGGCAGGCAGAGGGAATAGTTTCAAGAATTGCTCAATACAGATGAAATGTTCAGTGATTTGTCAGATTTTGAGGTACAGTGGGATACACTGATGATGGAACAGGATCACATTTGAAGAAGTGGAGAGAATGATCAATCGACTGCAGAGTAATAAAGCTGTTGGAGTAGCTGAACGAATCGGGACTCATCAAATGTAGTGGAATATCAGGTTTCAAATGATTACACAGGATGGACACTGGAATAAATGTTCAAGTGTTTGTAGAACTTATGGGACTTAAATACGGGGTCATCAGTCCATAAGCTTACAAACTACTTATGAACTAGCTAAGACTAAGGACGGCACAAATATCCATGCCCGAGGGGGATTGGAACCCCCGACCGTAGTGGCCGTGCAGACCGTGACTGGAGCGCCTCAGTCCCCTCGGCCACCGCGGCCGGCGACTCTGGAATAGAACATGTTTCGTCTGACTAGGCGAAAGCAGTATCACACCAATTTTCAATCCTGGAAAGAGAAGAGATCGTAACACCTACAGAGAGGTATGTCTTTGATTAGCGTTGTGGTCAAAATATTCTCCGCTACTTTTGAAAGAAAATGCGAGTATTAGGTGAAGACAATTTGGATGAAAATCAGTGGCGGTTTAGGCCACTTAAATGCAATCACGATTGCAACCAGACAGCCTACGGCTAATAATGGATAAGTGCTATGAGTGGAACAGGAAATTGTATTTGTGTGTTATAGATTTATTGTCCGTTCTACAAAGTTATAGAGTAGGAAGCAAACGTCTGACAGAAATTGTGTGACACCAATTAGAGTTGACAGCAAAATGTGTTTATGGTTCATGGTACTTTCAGGGCTAAGACAAGGCTGCAAGATGTTCCCACTATTTCTTATACTGTTTTATGTGTCATATGTTGGAAACAAGAGACTGGCCGCGTGAGATTAAAATAGGTGGAAACAAGCAGTATCGCATATGCAGTAGTCTGATTTGCGATGGCATATTCGATTGGAAGGTTTCAATCTAGTATTTCAGAGATAGATCTGCTACGATCTGATTTATTCTGCAAGAAAGTGCTGCATTCTATCTTTCGACAAATTTTCTTGCATGGGAGTGAACGCTGGGTGGGTACAGGTTAACTTATTAATACAGTTAAGGTTATAGATATGAAAGTAGCAAGGCTGATTGAAGATATTAATAGATGTGAACAATGGAAGTAGCGTATCTATAATGAGGAAATACAAGAAAAGGAATAAACACCATAGATGAAGCCGATCGAAAAGGCTGAGATGATGTGGCCAGATTACATGCATCGGAGAAAGAAGGTTATCTAGATTCCGTCAAGAATGATTTTGAAGTAACAGCCGTAGTAACATTAGGCATCAATGTTAGCATTGAATAGGGAATCATGAAGGAATTTTATACGGAGGGACTATGCTCGATACTGAACGCTAAAGAGCGGCCGACCGCGGTGGCCGAGGTGACAGGCGCTCCAGTCACGGTCATCACGGCCACTACGGTCGGGGGTTCGAATCCCCCCTCGGGCATGGATATTTGTGCCGTCCTAGTTCGTAAGTAGTTCATAAGTAGTTTGTAAGTTTAGGGACTGATGACCCCGTAGTTAAGTCCCATAAGCTTAACAAACATTTGAACATTTATTTTTTTTTTTTTTTGAAGCTAAAGAGCGCAACAAGTCTTTAATGTTTATGATGATGATAAATAAGCCCACAGAAACCAGAATATTAGGATATAAAACAAAAACCGTATGAACGTATGCACCTATTTAACTGATTTGCCTCTTTACCACAGGCTAAAAGAATATCTACGAACGGTCCGTAATAGTCCACTAAGGAATATGTTTTCATTCGTAAGGCTGGAAGCCGAATGGTCGCGGGTTCGAAACACGGTCGGACCTCCGTTTCTTTTTCAGCCTTCACCTCTCAACGATGTGACGAGTCGCCAGAAACGACACGTGGTTCGGATTCCACGTTAAGCTGTAGGTCCCCTTTCCCCGGTTGGATAACTGGGGTAGGCTAGGGACACGCAAGTTGCCGAAGTGGCGTCCAATTGAAAGACTTGCACCAGGTCAATGAACAATGCGAAATTATTAATATCCCCAGAATATGTCAGCAATTGCTTCAGAGAGGGTAGCTTGGTCTGTGTTGCGTATCCCAGTAGCAAAAGGGTGCATAATGTCTGAAGGATCGCTGTACAAATCAGAGTCACTGATGGACAAATAACTGTCGTAGATGACCATTACGTACGAGGCATTTTATCTCTGAGGACCTATACTGCGATGTAGAAGACACCAAGAAAACCAATGAATGTCACGTTCTATTAGTTTGTCTCTTGACTGTTGGGTGCACGATAATTTCATTATACGTTTATGTTAAGTTTTCTCTAATATAATTGCTTTTGTTTACGAGGAATTTTCCTATGCTCTAATGTCATGGAACTGATACATTCTCGTCAAATATTTTCAGTTGTAATTGTTATAAAGATACACATATTCTTAAATCCTTCGCTTCGTATAATGTACGTCGGTCACGTCTTTCCTTTTAGGAACAGTTTAATTATTTTCTTAGATTGAACAATCTAACAGCGGAATAAGAACACATAGGGGAGACTAGGGTAATGATGTGATGCTGACATCGCGTACCCAATCACGATATTACTACACCATAGTTCACCATTTTGGCAGTTAATGTTTGGGATCAGAGCGACATAAAGTGTTTTTTTAGGCTTTTCTTTATAGGAAAAGTCGTAGAGCCAGTTGCAGTTTATTGTATGTTTCACTACTTCAGTTGATGTATTGGTGATTATAAAGTATCAAGGTAAGTCCAAAAAATGTTCAAATGTTTGTATAGCTTATGGGACTTAACTACGGGGTCATCAGTCCCTAAATTTACAAACTACTTATGAACTAGCTAACATTAAAGACGGCACAAATATCCATGCCCAAGGGGGGATTCGAACCCCGACCGTAGTGGCCGTGCAGACCCTAACTTGCGCGCCGCAGTCCCCTCGGCCACCTCGGCCGTCAAGGTAAGTCCTACTTTTGTATCACGTAGTTGCTTATTAAAGAGTTTATCTACAGTATTCGTTTGGTAACTGTTGTCCAAAGCCATGCGTTCGGGGTAATCGTAATCACTGTTATAGGGGCAATGGCAGTCACTATCTGAAATGACCGTCATTATCCGAGTAGTATAAGTATTTAGTTTTTTCCCCCAGATGGTTAGAAAATATGTAAGACGGACGAAGCTACGTAGTCTGGAGAAGATTTTCAAACAGAAAAACAAGACATTATTGCAGGTTTATCGATAAGAAAGGCTGCTGAAAAATATACCACTTAGCACATTGAAAATCCGATTAAAGAGTTGAAAAGACTGTGGTCCACGCTTAGGAAGGAAATGTGACTTTCCTCTTCCAAACTTAAAAAAGAAATACATAATTTACAACAGACTGTATTTGTTTTATATTTATTTCTATTTTACTTTTATAACTCGTTCGTTTTAAGTTTGCTCTTACCACTATAGTTTTCTGTAGGAAGCTTACGTTGTTTAATAGGTTACCAATGTGTTTATTTATAAACAACCACAACAACACAAAAATAAATGATTGCTATGACATTTTATTAACCTCTTCTGACGTAATAAAATGTTTCATGAGAGAACTGTGGTTTTACTTATCGTTTTCCGTATTTTAGACAGACTCTAATTATGAGCAATGTCTTTCATTTCACTTTATGCAAAAACTGTGACTTCAGAGAAGTCAAATTTGTAAACGGGAATCCTTAGATTATTTTCAAGCAAAACAGATATTTAGTGTTCGGATTTCATTCCGTAGATTTCAAAAGATAATTAGGTGTTGCCATAACCATATGACCGTGATAACATTCACGAAGAGCAGATTAAATAGATTAAATCAGTAAATGTAATGGAATCACGTTGGCTGACAGATTGATATGAAAGGAAAAAAAATCGGACGGCTATGTCACGCATGACCTATGTTTTTTGTTACGACGAATAATTTCATTCGTTCAGTTTGTAACAGAGAGGAAATTACTCACTGATATTTAACTACGACGAATTAAACTACCACTGCGTTAGACGGGACCGTTTTCAGCGATGGGTAGACCGTTAAATGGCGTATGGATTAAGTGCTGTAACATCTGCCTCTATAGCCGGGTGATGACGCATATTTTGTCTTTTTCAGATTTCTTTAGGACCGTGAAAATTGTCGTCTACAACTTTTGGTAAAGTGCACTTACTTCATTTTGAGGTTAAGGCTCACTCTAGTGTCGTTATTCGCTTAACCAAACAATTTGTTTTTACATGGGTTCCAACCCCAGCAAAAAAATTGTCCTTCATTTTATTCAGACATTACTGTACTAGCAGTGGTTTCGTTTTCAATTTTCTTTCCATTCAAGAAATGGAAAACAGCTCTTGCTATCTGATGAACTTCCGTGATTATGGAATATTTCCGCAGCGGTGCGACTCGATTCGCGGTTTTTTAAGGACACAGTACTTTGTAACTGACAGAAAGTAATCGAGAAGTGATGTCTGGCGTTCACCAGGGAAGTGCTATACGGTGCCTACCGTTCCTCATATTTATTAAGCTTCAGAGACTTAACTGCGGGACCATCAGTCCCTAAACTTACAAACTACTTATGAACTACCTTATACTAAAGACGGCACGAACATCCATGCCCGAGGAGGGATTCGAACCCGAGATCGTAGCGTCCGTGCAGACTGTGACTGGCGCGCCTCAGAACGCTAGGTGACTGGGGCCGGCCTTTGTAAACGATTTGGGAGACAAACAGACTGTTCGCGAATGATGTTATCATTTGTTGGTTACTAAAGGTTCTAGAAGTTCAAAAGCAACTGCAAAATGATTTAGATAACATAGATACAAAGTGCAAAATTAGCTGTTTAAATAATAATAAGTGTGAAGTCATCACAGAAATCCGTGAAACTTAATTTACACTATAAATCAGTCAAATCGTAAGGCCGTAATTTCAAGTAAATGCCGAGGAATAACAATTACGAAAAACTTTAATTGGAAAGAACACACAGAAATATTATAGGGAAGTCGAACCAAATGTTACATTGACAGAAAACGTATAAGATGCAACAGCGCTACTTAAGAAACTGTCTATTTTGGGGTATTCCTGGACACTGTGGAATGCCCATCAAGTAGGATTGACGGAAGACATAGAGAAAGTTCAGTGAAAGGCAGTCCATTTTGTCTTATCTCGGTATACGGGGGAGAGTGTCTCGGAAACGGCGTGAAAATCATTAAAAGAAAGACGTTTTCTGTTGTGGCGAGATATGTTTGAGAAATATCTCTTTCGAATGCGAACATATTTTGTTAGTACGCACCTATATTGGGAGACATGATCATCATAATAAAATAAGAGAAAGCAAATGGTAGTGAAATATCATAGATGAACCCTCTGCCGACTTGGAATAACTGAAAAATCAACTGTGATAGATCATTGTTTACAACCAGAAAATCATATAGTGATGTTATCTTAGACAGAAATGGAGTGTGGCTCTGCAAACTTCTGGAGAATTTCAGAGGAAGATTTAGGCAACAGTTGACAGATACAGGGGGAAATAAAACAGTAGAAGAGGAATGGGTAGCATTGAGAGATGAAATAGTGAAGGCACAGAGGACAAAATAGGTAGAAAGGCAAGACCTACAAACAATCCTTGGATATCACAGGAAATACTAAATCTAATTGATGAAAGGAAACAAAAATGCAGTAAATGAAACAGGCAAAATGGAGTACAGACTACTAAGAAATGAGATTGGCAGGAAGTGCAAAATGGCTAAGCAGGAGTGGCTAGAAGCCAAATGCAAATCTTTAGAAGAATGTATAAGAAGGGGAAAAGTAGATACCGCCTACAGGAAAATAAAAGAGACATTTGGGAACAAGAAAAGCAACTCTACGAATATCAAGAACTCAGATGGGAAACCAGTTCTCAGCAAAGAAGGGAAAGCTGAAAGGTGGAAAGAGTACATAGAGCAGCTCTACAAAGGAAATGAACTTAGAGTCGATGTTGTAGGAAGGGAAGAGGAAGTAGATCAAGATGACATAGGAGATACTACACTGAGAGATGAATTTGACAGAGCCCTGAAAGACCTAGGTCGGAACAAGGCCCCAGGAGTAGATGACATACCCTCAGAGCTACTGAAGTCTCTGGGAGAGCCAGCCATGACAAAACTATTTGAACTGGTTTGTAGGATGTATGAGACAGGCGAAATACCCTCACACTTTAAGAAAAATGTAATAATCCCCATTCTAAAGAAGTCAGGCGCAGACAGGTGTGAAAATTACAGAACCATCAGTTTGGTAAGTCATGGTTGCAAAATTTTAACACGAATTATCTACAGGAGAATGGAAAATCTGGTAGATGCTGACCTCGGGGAAGACCAGTTTGGATTCAGGAGGAACGTAGGAACCCGGGAAGCAATACTCACTTTACGTCTTATCTTAGAAGATAGATTAAGGAAAGGCAAACCTTCATTTTTAGCTTTTGTAGATTTGGAGAAAGCATTTGACAATGTTGACTGGAATACACTCTTTCAAATTCTGAAGTCATCAGGGGTAAAATACAGCGAAAGGAGGGTTATTTACAACTTGTACAAAAGCCAGACCGCAGTTATTAGACTCGAAGGGCATGAAAGGGAAGCATCAGTTGGGAAGGGAGTAAGACAGGGTTCTAGCCTTTCCCAGATGTTATTCAATTTGTACATCGAGAAGGCGATGAAGGAAAGCAAGGAAAAATTTGGAATAGGGATTAAAGTTCAGGGGGAACAAATAAAAACACTGCGTTTTGCTGATGACATTGTAATTCTGTCAGAGACAGCAAAGGACCTGGAAGAGCAGTTGAATGGAATGGACAGTGTGTTGAAGAGAGCGTATAAAATGAACATTAACAAGAGCAAAACAAAGATAATGGAATGCGGTCTTAGAAAATCAGGCGATGCTGAAGGAATTAGATTAGGTAACGAAACAATGAAGGTGGTAGATGAGTTTTGTTACTTGGGTAGTAAAATAACATGTGATGGTCGCAGTACAGAGGATATAAAATGCAGAATGGCAATGGGAAGAAAAGCATTTTTGAAAAAGAGAAATTTGCTAACATCGAATATTAATTTAAGTGTAAGGAAGTCTCTTCTGAAGGCATTTGTGTGGAGTGTTGCCTTGTACGGGAGTGAAACATGGACGATAAGCAGTGCGGACAGGAAGAGAATAGAGGCTTTTGAAATGTGGTGCTACAGAAGAATGCTGAAGATTAGGTGGGTAGATCGCATAACTAATGAAGAGGTGCTGAACAGAATCGGTGAGAAAAGGAATTTTTGGCATACCCTGACTAAAGAAGGGATCGCTTGGTAGGACACATTCTTAGACATCGAGGAATCGTAAATTTAGCTTTGGAGGGAAGTGTGTGGGGTACAAATCGCAGAGGGAGACCAAGAGACGCGTATAGTAAGCAGATTCAAGTGGATGTGAATTGCCGTTCTTATGAGGAGATGAAAAGGCTTGCTCAGGATAGAGTAGGGTGGAGAGCTGCATCAAACCAGTCTCCGGACTGAAGACCATAACAACAACAACTGGTATGTTAGCAACAGCTATTGGATCGTGGGAATGAAACCGACCAATCGTAGCAAAGCTTGAGATAGCCAATAAAATTTTAGATGGCTCCAGTTTGCTCCGAAGCCAACTGGTGCATCCGCTGCGTAATCGACTGCTGGATTGTATCTGTACCCCAAACGTTCAATTACAATTGCCACACGTGGCCGTCTGTTTTGTCGACGACCCAAATGATTTCGTGCGTAAAATGCAACTGAGGGAGTCGAATTCGACTGTACCCTTTGTTTCAGAGTCATAACGGATCGCGCTTGAGAATTTCTTTTCTATTTACCTCCAAGCGCTGTGTACGATCTTCGTCAGTGTGATTGACTACGATCACGTAGTAAGATTGCGTTGCACGTACCCCGACCGATATTACGCCGAAACAATGGAGGCATTTTTCTAAAAAATAAACCACGATGTGTACTTAATTTGTTTGTAACACTCAACAATACCACGAAATAACATCAATTCTATCTTTGCAATGCTCCAAGGATATGATCACCACCGAAAACATCATGGAGGTAAGAATAATACGGAGGAGCTTGTAATGAAACAACGTTTCATGTAAATGTGTCTGACAGTTTTAACATTGTGTGCATAACGCCATTTCCCTTTGTTCTAACCTCCTTGGCGTATTTATTCCTTCTGTTACAGCGTATTTGGTCGCTAGGCGAGTAGCGAATGAATAATCTGATAGTTGGAGAATCGAGAAAATGATTCCAGCTGCAAGCGTACTTTCAGTTTTTTCAAATTCTGATATAATACGCGGTCAAACGGGACAAAAAGTATCCTTTGTTCCGTCTCCTGCTTCTAAGCTACCTCCACACCAATTTTGAGCCAAATCTGTTCAGACGTTCTTTAGTTATAAATAGTGTAACTAAGACGACTTTCTTTTATCTATATCTATAAATGTGAATGTCTGTGTTCGTTTATCGCATCTGAACCACGAGACATAGAGCTAAAAATTTGGACATGTCTACACGGGGAAGGCTTTAGGCACGGTTCTATGGCGACAAGACGTAGAGACTTAAATATTTTTACAGTTACTAATTTATACCTGAGGAAGGTTTTAGGCACGGTTTTATAGCGATCTGATAGATATTTAGTAATTTGAAGAATATAACGCGAAATGCGGAACAATGACTCTTTGAAAATTATATTTATTCTTTGAAAATGGTTTTATTAGTTGCATTGGTGCTTGAGGGTTGATAATGATAAAAGGGCGGAGTATATTGGGATGAAAAGTTATCGATGTATATAAAATTCTACGTGTGTGTGTGTGTGTGTGTGTGTGTGTGTGTGTGTGTGTGTTAATATTTTGCTCTGCAGCGAAAACTACAGAACGCAAACTAATAGTCTGTATGTAATTGTCGTCCGAAGTGTCCCGTTGTACACCATAGCAGTTCCATGCCGATAGCTATAAGGGGTGCAAGAAATGGTAATTGAAAGTCGTCAAATTATTAAAAAAATTCGGACTGAAGGCCAGCGATTACGTTTGCGACTCTATAGCAAGGAAGTTACAACGAAACGTGATGCCACAAACCATATCTTTGGTCTATGCGTGCTACGATGTCTTTAGCTCTTCTTCTGAAAGGATAAGCTTCGAATAAGGAAATATAATAATAGATAAATAAAGCAGTAAAAAATAAATTTCATTTAATACATCTCTTTAAATATCGATTTGACATTTCGCGCATTACAGTACGTGATCGATTTGTGATATTAATACAATCATTATCGTTGAATTTAGTGATTGGATTCTTCGAAACAAGTGCATTTTTACGTGTGATTTCTTCTTATATATTCTCTGATAAATGTAACATGTTTTTAGAAAAAGGGAGATGCACAGAGAGAGTGGATAGGAAAAGTACTAACTCAAGACTCGAATAAATAAATAAATACCCGGACAACGCCTGGTATATATATATAGATTGGGATCCCCCCTTTGCTCTAATATCAGCTTGTCCGATTATCGGCTGAATAGAACCGAAACTCTACGAGGTGCATTCAAGTTCTAAGGCCTCCGATTTTTTTTCTCCGGACTGGAAAGCGATAGAAACATGCGCATTGTTTTAAAATGAGGCCGCATTCATTGTCAATACGTCCTAGATATGGCAACACCGTACGGCAGATGGACCGCCAGCTGCGAGAATAAGAACTGTTTTAGATACTTAAAATGGCGACGTTTTCCTTACTTGAACAGCGTGCAATCATTCGTTTTCTGAATTTGCGTGGTGTGACACCGATTGAAATTCATCGATAGTTGAAGGAGACATGTGATGATGGAGTTATCGATGTGTCGAAAGTGCGTTCGTGGGTGCGACAGTTTAATGAAGGCAGAACATCGTGTGACAACAAACCGAAACAACCTCGGGATTGCACAAGCCGGTCTGATGACATGATCGAGAAATTGGAAAGAATTGTTTTGGGGGATCGCCGAATGACTGTTGAACAGATCGCCTCCAGAGTTGGCATTTCTGTGCGTCCTGTGCACACAATCCTGCATGACGACCTGAAAATGCGAAAAGTGTCATCTAGGTGGGTGCCACGAATGACGACCACAAGGCTGCCCGTGTGGCATGTTGCCAAGCAATGTTGACGCGCAACGACAGCATGAATGGGACTTTCTTTTCGTCGGTTCTGACAATGGATGAGACGTGGATCCCATTTTTCAATCCAGAAACAAAGCGCCAGTCAGCTCAATGGAAGCACACAGATTCACCACCACCAAAAAAATTTCGGGTAACCGCCAGTGCTGAAAAAATGATTGTGTCCACGTTCTGGGACCCATTGCGTTC
This sequence comes from Locusta migratoria, assembly GCA_026315105.1. Classification (NCBI taxonomy): domain Eukaryota; kingdom Metazoa; phylum Arthropoda; class Insecta; order Orthoptera; family Acrididae; genus Locusta; species Locusta migratoria. Next base: position 451,267,539 of record CM048746.1, read on the forward strand.
CAAAGGGCACTACGGTAACAGGTGCATCCTACGTAAATGTTTTTAAGAACAAATTCCATCCTGCACTGCAACGAAAACGTCCGGGAAGGGCTGCGCGTGTGCTGTTTCACCAAGACAACGCACCCGCACATTGAGCTAACGTTACGCAACAGTTTCTTCGTGATAACAACTTTGAAGAGATTTCTCATGCTCCCTACACACCTGACCTGCCTCCTAGTGACTTTTGGCTTTTTCCATCAATGAAAGACACCAGCCGTGCTGCTATTTCCTCAGCGATTTTCCAGTGGTCAAAACAGACTCCTAAAGAAGCCTTCGCCACTGCTATGGAATCATGGCGTCAGCGTTGTCAAAAATGTGTAAGTCTGCATGGCGATTACGTCGAGAAGTAACGCCAGTTTCATCGATTTCGGGTGAGTAGTTAATTAGAAAAAAAAAATATCGGAGGCCTTAGTACTTGAATGCACCTCGTATCAAACAACCCGCTCCACCCTTCAAAGTAGAGAATAAAAGGAATAAGGTTTTTTTTTTTTTTTTTTTTTTTTTTTTTTTTTTTTTTTTTTTTTATCAAAAATCGGACGGTACTTCACATTTCCCGTTGGTGTGCACATGCAGGTTGATCTTATACGGCTTTCTGTCACTTCATCGCTCATCCGAAAACACACGTCAGTAAGTGAGATAATAACATGACGAAGTTGTAAGGGCATTGGTGTGAGAGTGAATGCTTGGCCCTGACGGGCGTTGCCTGGATACGAGAACAGGTGGGGCAGACACTGTCGCTCGCGGCGGCGACCGCAGGGCGAGGCGAGGCGTGGCGAGGTGGGCTGCTGGGCGTGGCGCGTGCTTGCTGGCGAGCCGGCCAGGGGGCGCTCCATTGATTTACCGCCCATCCATCACGCGCAGATAAAACGCGCGCCCGCCTCCAAAGGCCCTCTGCGACCAATGCCCCAATTTCCAAGATAGCGCGCGTATTTGGAGGATGGTATTTTCCTGTCCACCGTCCTGTCCATCGACAGGGTAGGTGGAGAGGGGAGGGGGGGCAGAGGAAATGGAGCCCTCTCCGGAAAGGGGAGATATTGCATGTGCGCAGATATTCTGCTGCAGCCACATCGGATTAAATTATTGATTCAGGTTGCAATACGGGTGCCTGGGCGTAATCACGATACGGTTACGTTACTATGTTACAGTGTTTTCATTATAGGGTAAGGAGGTACAAATTCGATATAGGTGCCGGCCGCGGTGGCCGAGGGGACTGAGGCGCTCCAGTCACGGTCTGCACGGCCACTACGGTCGGGGGTTCGAATCCCCCCTCGGGCATGGATATTTGTGCCGTCCTTAGTGTTAGCTAGTTCGTAAGTAGTTTGTAAGTTTAGAGACTGATGACCCCGTAGTTAAGTCCCATAAACTATACAAACATTTGAACATTTTCGATATAGGTACAATTCTGATCAACATAAATTTTCGCGCCATTTGTCAGTCTCGTAGTGTCTTGTTGTGTGGCATTGTTGCGTAGCAGGTTTCTACAGCTCCTCCTGTCTTTTCCAAGAATACGCCTCTTTGTGCTAAGGAGAGATAATTTTTTTCCCATTAGAAGGTAAGTGAAGCTACTTACTGTAACGAGCTCTTATAAATTCTCTATTTAAGGGTGACTAGATTCTATACCCAAAATGCAATGTTTGGTACAACGAAGTACGCATTGGTGCCTGACGGAGAAAGTACTTTTTATATGGAAGATGCTCTTAGTGAAAATTCTACTAGGAAGTGATCACAGTTGTACCTAGTGTGGCACATTTTCGATCGATTTTTCTCAATTTTGTAACTTTTGTGTGTGTCTATACCGACATTTGTAATTGTTTAATATCTGTGTTACATATTAGTTAAACATCCCAGAACAAGTGCTATAATTAAAGTTACATCTTTTCTCAATATATTTCCAGTTCCAATAACATTTGTCCGAAATGATCGAAATTGTACCACCTTACCCTATATTCATTTCTATTAAATAACTGTATACACTACGTATTTGTTCCAAAAATTATAATAGGCCGTATTTTCTGAATAATAGAAATACTATTGCCAACTTGCTCTTCACTAGTAAAGGCAACACACCACCTTTGGAAAGGAGTGGCAAAGTATATGTAGGTCAGTCAGGTAGGGCTATAACTATTAGACTGGCTGAACATGAGAAGAGTTGGAGATTGAAAAAGAGAGATTCCACCTTTGAAGAAAATGCCTTAAATGAATGTTGTGCCTTGGACATTCAATGTGATGTTCTCCACAGAGCAAATAAAAGGCAGAAAGCTAACATTGCATGAAATCCTCTCTATCAGCAAACACCAAGCTCAAAAACTGAACCTAATTCTCAATTATCAGACCCAATTCCAGTATTGACCATTATTAAAGTAACCTATTATGTATAATTCTGCCACCATGCTTGTCGAAATTGTGTAATGTTACTCACCCAGTTTCCAATGTTTTCGATTCATTTGTTACTCACACCACTCTCTTGAAAACCAGCGAATTTTAATATAGGCTATATACTTCAACATGCTCCTTTATTCCATATTCAGACTCCAAACTTATGTAATTGTTCTCCAACAACATTTCATTTTTGTTTTATGTTTTCCTCACTCACCTATTCCCCTCCTTCTTTTGTTGTTATATATAAGTTAATTTAATATACAATTGCATTCACTATTATTCACTGAACCATTGTTCGTTTCAACCTAGTTGTTGAAAATTAATGTACAGTTATGTTTTAGTTACAGTTTTGTTTTAATTGGTTGGACATCTCTGTTTATAAACTGCCTAAAGGCTACATAGTCTATGACTGACAGTTATCTTTGTAAAATCTTTGTACTCGAAACACAGCATCTGGTGTGATGTGGATAATCTTCAGTATTAAGTTGTCTGAAGATGGCCTAAGAAGCCGAAAGCTAGTTCACAACAAAAATAAATATTACTGTGGAACAAATACATTGTGTATACAGTTATTTAATATGCCTATGTTCCACCAAGAACCGACGGAAGAGTCCATAATTTTATTTCTATACCTAATAATACCAAATGAAATTCATAAAATGCACCTCCTGAGAATCAGAACACCTGCCATTTCAATTACGAATAACATGGTTATATGATAGCGGTATAAGCAATGAGAATTATGTGGATAACATGTTATGGCAATATACATAAAAAACTACAAATCATCAAAGTATCGTTACATGTGTCATTACTGTTTTAATTTCTTAACACCAGTTGAAAATTTTTATATTAAAGAATACTGAGAAACATATGCTCATTAACATGGAATGGAAGAATTTTTTTGCTCATTTAATTAATCTGATAGCCTTAGATACAATATTAGTATTTAGAATACCCACTGGAATTTATACAATCTGAATTCAGGCTGCGGACAGAAATATAGAACACTATGAATACGAACACATTTTAATTCCTAATGAAGTGTAGAAGGAGTGAGAGCTATTTTGTACTTATTAAAGAGAACAAATTTGAGGGAGTCGATATCACAGAAGTTGACAAAGAAGATAAGGAAATTAATTCAAGAATCAATGCTGGGGAGTTTACTATAGGAAACGTAAATGATATTTTATGTGACCGACAGATCAGAAAGGAAACAAAAATATTAAAAACGTTTGGTGAGGCTATAACGCATTCACTAACGAACTCGTTTCCACATTTGGGTACTGTGGTGACTACGGACCGATTACGTACACTAATTTATAAAATGCATTATTGTAGCAAAGATAGACATGAAGCCAACACCGACCCGACCACAACTGTACAAGTTTAAAAGCCAACTAGTTCTGAGAATGATAAGGAGCTTTTCTTTTATCAATGATTAAAAAAATTATTCAGACAGTTAAGACAGAGAAAAAATGGTCCGGGTGGGGGGCTGGAACTGAGTGGTAGGGGAAAGTAATCGCACAGGGGTGTTTTACGGCCCGATTTAGATTTTCTCGCAGTTTTATCATTTTTGGCAAACATTTCGGACACAAATAATAAAAATATAAAATTGATATACGATACGATTACGACTCTACTATTGTGATAATATCTATGCACCCAACACGTAATATTCTTTCTGACCGTATTCTAACAAACAGCCAAAGTTATTTGATATTTGAGTTTAGTTTTGACAAATATAGTCTTTTTTTAACTTTTACCTCTGTAAACTACTATTTTAATATCTCTCCCACATTTTCACTATCACTTAACTTACTCATCTTAGGAAACAGTCTTATTGTATAAATAGGATAGATGTAAAGATCGCTATTTTAATTTCACTTATTCCAGACGACCGGCTTCGAAACTATGGTCTCATCATCTGGTCTCATTCACATTAAATCGCTTATTATAGTGATCCGTATAAAATCTGGTAGGTGTACTGGATGGTAGTTATATAAAAAATAATGTGCTGGTGCATAGATATAAATTGGATGACCTGTCAAAACTAAAACATACATAAAATAATGATCCTGTAGGGTACATGTGAGGTTGGTTTGAAGGAGGTGCTTAACATTTGGCGTTCGGTAATCAGTCATATGACATCCCTTGCCCGAAACCATGCCCGAAATTCTCCTTTATGTACGCTATCTTGCTTTCTGTATTTGATGATTTTTTAAATTATAACTCAAGAGTTTTCATTTAAAAGCCCTGGTGCACTGAAGATTATATTAAAAAAACACATCGTTGTTAGGACAATGAATTACAATCTAAAGTCTAACAATGTCTTGTTAGCAGACAACACCTGACATCGATGGTACGAGAATTACGGATTACTCTCGTAGCTGTACGGCGAGCCGTAATGGACAGTGAATTAGTTTGTGGCGTTCGAACATCTTAGACGGTGATCGAAACTTGCCAGGCGCGGTGGCTCAGAGCTCTCGGTCAGAGGGTTGCTGGCGTGGTAGCTCAGCGTGCTCGGTCAGAGGGATCGATGCCCTCCATAACGAAAATACTGAGTCAACGACGAAACGATCAAAGTTGAAAGAAAATAATCCAAACTCCACATAGGACCGATCAAACCGAAGAACCAATGAACAGTGAGAAAAAGAAACAGGACTTGACGCCATCTGTAATAATGAAACGGAGCAAAATTCTCAACGAACAATCTAGATCGAACATGAAAAAACGACTGTGAAGGATCGACCTACCTGAAGAACAAAATAATATAAATAATTAAAAAAACTACAAACCCACCATTGGCATTTTGTTTCATCAAGTTTCCTTAAAGGTTTTTGCATGACCTTCTTAATTGAACACAACTATATCACGCAAGCTCCTGAGATGTTCAGACGTAACAGCGCTTTCCCTGAAAAGTGCATTTGCTCTATTTTGTGAACATATAATGAAATACATACCAACGAATTGCAAACATGGACTTCTTTATCAAATGTACACAAACTTTTACAATGACTGTTGTAAATGACGTAATGATGACAGTAACTTTGTATATAGATTAAGCACTAGAAGTTTGTAGAAATCGGTATTACTTACTCCGTTTGAAATTTTAGCTGTAAAAGAAAATATAGTCACGTTTTGAAACAGAATATTCGCTCTTTATTTTATCGCAGGAAAAACGTAATATGAAGAAAGTCATATTTGCACTACAGCAAAGGTAATACAGTCTGCGTTAAAAACGTCCCTAGCAACCATGACAAAGACAAACATTTCAGTAGACGCATTGATTCTAATTAATGACTTCCGACATATTCCATTAATAGTGAATAATTGCTGAAGAAGAAATGAAACCGGGTAATTTGTTTCAATTTTTACACTTACCTTCCATTTCATTAAGAAATGACAGCACAGAGATCTAGGACTCCATTTATATATGAAAGTGCCGGCCGCGGTGGTCGAGGGGACTAAGGCGCTCCAGTCACGGTCTGCACGGCCACAACGGTCGGGGGTTCGAATCCCCCCTCGGGCATGGATATTTGTGCCGTCCTAGTTCGTAAGTAGTTCATAAGTAGTTTGTAAGTTTAGGGACTGATGACCCCGTAGTTAAGTCCCATAGACTATACAAACATTTAAACATTTTTATATATGAAAGTACCAGTATCAGCACATTGTTTAGAATGTTCATTATCACAGTATCCTCCTCGTTGTTGTGCTAATGCTTCAGAAGACCAATGTTAAGTTCCTTGTTACGTATTTCACGGCATGTTCACGGAATAGAATAAACGCACATTGTAGAGGGAGCAGTCTTACATCTGCACAACTATAGACATTGCAGAAGGTAGCTCTATTTAATTAATAAGAGTACCTGAAACCCTTTTAGGAGCCAAGGCGAAAAGAAATTGATTGGCGTGTTTCGAACTACCGACCACAAGCATCACAACGTAACGCACTACCCACTACACGACGGGGAAAAACTATTGTATTGTTCATTACTTATCGTACTATTGCTGGCAGTTGCTAACAGCTAAAATGACATTTTTAGACACTCGATTATAATTTATCGTACAATGAACGTCGTCCTTTTGTTAATTCTTCATTGTGTCACTGCTTTGAAATGACAACGAGTAAGTTATAATAAGAAAATAGAAAATACAGGAAGCAAGATGGCGAATGTCAGAGAGAGTTCTGGGCGAGGAATGTCATGTGATGTTTTGTAACGCCAGGTTCAAGTAATTGGGGGTTCGAATCCCCCCTCGTGCATGGATGTTTGTGCCGTCTTTAGTATACGCTAGTTCATAAAAAAAAGGAAGATAGGAAATTAGAGAATTTTCTCCTCTAAAAATTCGGTTATTCAGTTTTCGTGTCAGATGAACAGTTTGTTTGCAATTACAATTACTTTACAAACGACTTTTTTTAGCATTAATAACGTATTTTTTATCAGAAACATTTGAAAATGGGATTTTGTGATCTCTGGCTGCCAACTACTTGTCTGTAAAATTTGGTCCGATCGGTTAAACGGTTCGATCTAAAAAGTGGGAACACGTTACGGATGGACAGAGAGACATACATCGTCAAATCGCCCTTATTTTTGCAAATATCTCTGAAACAGTTACCTAAGATGTAGAGAATTTTTACCTCTACCAATTTTGTTTATACAATTTTTGTCAGATGTACGGTTAAGCCGTTATTTTGATTTAAATTTTGATCTGTCACTTTTAGTGTTACATCGCAGCCTGTTCATTCGAACTGCCTCATATATGGTGTTCATTCCCAATTTTACCCTTATATCCTAGCTACTTCCGTATCTGTAATCACAACCATATTAATAAGGTAATCTGTATACAGTGAGTTTTCAGTCCCATACAACAAAGTGCACTGCTAATTTAGTGTTGGTACTTACTTCCTTCTTGCAGAAGAGAGTAGATCATAGCGAAGCACTCGGTTTGCCACACCTAGATTCCAAATCTTTCACTACGTTGACATCCTGTCAGAAAATACATCCTAAGTACTTGACACTATCCACCTTTTCTTCCTATTTGACACTCAATCTGTTTAAATCTCTTTCCCCAAGACATCACTTTTATTTTAGAGATGCTGATTTTCATACCATAACCCTTACACCTCTGATCTACCTATGAAATATTAGATTGTAACCTTTCAATCGAATCTGTCATCATAACTAAGTCTTCCGCCTATGCAAGACTGCTTATTTTGTTTTCATCTATTTCAAACTCACCGTTCCAGTCTATTGTTTTCAACATACGATCTATAAAGAGTGTGAACAACACTGGTGACAGGTTCCAGCCCTGTCTTACTCCTGAAACTAGCGTGAATCTATGTGTTGCTTTTGTTTTAGTAGTGAAATGTGCACTCATTTTTCGTGCGAGCTTCGTGTACTAAAAATGATTTTCGGTAGACATGAATATGACAGCTAGATTCTTTTCAAATCGGCCACAAATATATAAAAAACAATTTAAAAAAATACAACACGCGATCTTAGCTGCAAAATACTATTTTTATAAATAACAGGTCTCGTTCGTTCACAAATTTTTTCTAAGGAAATGTTTTGTAAGGAATTAAATGTGTCGTGTTTATGGTGTTTCCAATTCTTACCCACCTTTGGTTTTGTGAAAATCCATTTATTTGGATTTATTGGCCGAAGCACGAAAATTATGCCTGTTGATAAGAGATGAATATGACACCTAGATTCTGTTTCATCCGCTCATGAGGAACAAATAACATGAAATAATTACGTGATCGTAGCTAAAAAAATATTCGTGTAAATCAAGGTTTGCGGAAATTATTATATGTTTCCCTATATTATTATTATTATTATTATTATCCGGTTTCACATTTTAACGCAGTTAACATTTTCTGGTACCCTACGATTACGCGTGAAATGTGATTTTCACTCTTCTTTTTTTGTATATCTGACCATCAATTTTCTTCAATATTTCTTTCTCTGATAGATTTCTCTATTCCTTTCTTTCTCCCTGCTGGTTCCAATTTCGTAATTCTCTGTGTTAGTATATTCTTTGTAATCCTGTTTGTATGTTCGTACTAAATGAACTGTTTCTCTTCTATAAAATCTGTAATCTAATTTTTAATGTCAATTTTCTTCAGAAGGACTTGATTTCTGATTCGTTCATGCATATAAATCCCTGCGGATCGCTTCCAAAAGTCAATGACGAGTGCCATCAATATCTTCACTACCTGCGATTTTACTTTCCATATTTCTGACATACATGTAAGAAATTCTTGCATATCAAGTACAATTATTCCCTTTTTGACTTCTTCATATTATCTGCAGTCACTTCGCCTTGACCTCTCCGTACTTTCCACTTCCACATTCCTAAATGATTATATTTCTGTGTACGCTAATTTATTTGAACAGTTTTGTTTTCCCTTCTAACAATGACCGACGGAAATGTATCTTCAGTTACACAAGTTTCCTTGGCAGTTAATATTGCAGTTCAAGGATGATGTTCCTTTTAGAAATCACAGTAAAGTATTATTAGGTAATAATGTTTCAGCGATTGACAAGAGTCATTTTGTTAGAATTCTAGCATATAATTTACAACAGGTATTTAGAAGGCTGATACCTCTATAATTGTGACATTTGTGTTTGCATTCTTCGACCTGGTCTGTAATCTTGAGGCATATATTTACTTTAAAATACCCCAGTATTTTTACATGTTTAAATAGTTGTAAGTGGTCCAAATATAAAGTACCTTTTCTCTTATGTATGGATTCGTCAAGTGATCCAATCAGGTTGCCCATTGCAGTCATTTATTGAATATGTGCATAAGCGTTATAATACTTTAACGCACCGCTGGAATGCGTAAATTTCGCTGGATATTGTGTCCACTGTGGTGACGTTCTTAATTTATGTGCAGCTTTTATTTCCTTTCATGTCCACTCGTAAAACATTTCAACGCAATTACAGAGAGAGAAAAAACAGCGCCAACGTTACAGTGTGATTATTTTCCGCTTACCGACAGTTTAATCGTTCTCGTAGAATTGAAATCCATTAACTCAAATATGAATTGCCTGTAGAGTTTAGCCTGGTGTTGGTTTTAAACTGCCTGGCTATAAAATATCTCTGTGTAATCATTTGAAGTGACCTCTAAAAGATTTATTTCATGCTGGTTTTCAAGCTACAACGAACGGCAGAGTCCGTCCAGTACTTTGATAACGACATAAGGCCTTATGTAGGAATAGTGCGGATAGTTTTTGTGGAACTAAGATAGTGTAGTGAACTAGTATTTATTTTTTGTTGTTGTGAGCAATGAATATAATATTTTTTGTATAGATATTAAAAAGAAAACTATATTATTTACAAAAATTACACTAATATTGAAGTCATAAATTTAAGAGGAATATTTGAATGTACAGGGTGTTACAAAAAGGTACGGCCAAACTTTCAGGAAACATTCCTCATACACAAAGAAAGTAAATATGTTATGTGGACATGTGTCCGGAAACTCTTAATTTCCATGTTAGAGCTCATTTTAGTATTTCTCTTTAAATGAAAATTGAAATAATTCGTGCAGGCAATTGTCAAAATATCCTATACTCTACCTGTGCTGCTAGAACGTGTGCCTTTACAAGTACGACACTACATGTGGTTAATGCACGATGGAGCTCTTGCACATTTCAGTCGACGTGTTCGTACGCTTCTCAAGAACAGATTCGGTGACCGATGGATTGGTAGAGGCGGACCAATTCCATGGCCTCCACGCTCTCCTGACCCCAACCCTCTTGACTTTCCCTTATGGGGGCATTGGAAAGCACTTGTCTACGCAACCCCGGTACCAAGTGTAGAGACTCTTCGTGCTCGTATTATGGACGGCTGTGATACAATACGCCATTCTCCAGGGCTGCATCAGCACATCAGGGATTCCATGCGACGGAGGGTGGATTCATGTATCCTCGCTAACGGAGGACATTTTGAACATTTCCTGTAACAAAGTGTTTGAAGTCACGCTGGTGCGTTCTCTTGCTTTGTGTTTCCATTACATGATTAATGTGATTTGAAGAGAAGTATTAAAAATGTTCAAATGTTTGTAAAGCTTATGGGACTTAAATACGGGGTCATCAGTCCCTAAACTTACAAACTACTTATGAACTACTTACGAACTAGGACGGCACAAATATCCATGCACGAGGGGAGATTCGAACCCCCGACCGTAGTGGCCGTGCAGACTGTGAATGAAGTGCCTCAGTCCCCTCGGTCACCGCGGGCGGCAAGTAATAAAATGAGCTCTAACATGGAAATTAAGCGTTTCCGACACATGTCCACATAACATATTTTCTTTATTTGTGTGTGAGGAATGTTTCCTGAAAGTTTGGCCGTACCTTTTTGTAACACCCTGTATATTTATCAGAACCAAAGATATGACAACACAGGCGTCATTACCGTTTTTTACTCAGCGTGCAACATCAACATAATATGAGAAGTAAACATTGTACATCGGTAAATTGTCTGTCTGATGGTTTTAAATAATAATACTTCTACATATTGTTATCGACTAACTGACTATTAAATGTCAAACAATAATCACTGTTTATAGACATATTTTGTCCAGATATATATGGTTCATCTAAAAGAATGGCGCAAACTTAGACGGCTGAAAGTACATGATAATAGAAGTACAAATGTTCCAGTAAACATGGATCTGCAAATGAGCCGTTTGAGATATCTTTACGAATGTATGGTTAAAAGCCACCACTGACGCCAATGTAAACATCGTCCTTGTTAGTACATATTATTTTGAAATTTCAACTTTACTATCTTTCAGGATTGCTTGAGGATGTTCCCCTTTAGCAACGTCACAGTGTGTGGTACATGCAAGATGGAGCTCCGGCACATTTTGCTGCTACTGTGAGACGACATCTAACGCGCAGATGCGGCCGAAGATGGATAGGTCGATGCGGACCTGTACCTCTCCAAGATCATCTGATCTAAATACTTTGGATTTTTATATCTGAGGTCACCTCAAAAGCGAAATGTGCAGCACACCCGTCAACATAATTGAAGAACTGGAACGGAGAATTGTACATGCTTGTCAAGAAATCCGAAGTGATTCATGGATTTTCGAAATGATTCTAAATTCATTCCAGAGACGAGCAAAGTATTGCATCCAGATGTAAGAAAGTCACTTCGAACACGTCCTCCAACAGGTAACCAAACCAGAGGAATGCCCTGTCACAGGGTAGTGCGTTGGGACCACTACTCTTCAATATTTACACTAACGATCTGCCCCCTCCTGCAGGCACAAATAGCTATATATACGCAGACGACAGGGCTATAGCAGCACAAGGGAAAACTTTTCAGGAGGTTGAACCAAGTCTGGGTAGGGCCCTAGTTGTGATAGATATTATCAAAGAAACCAGCTAAAGCCAAACCCAACGAAAACGCAAGTGCGTGCTTTCTACCTTCGATACAACCAGACTAACAGAAAATTACAGACTGAATGGAAAGGTTTCCCCCTGGAGCACTGCCCCAATCTAAAATATGCAGGTGTAACTCTAGAAAGGGTCCTAACATACAAAGAACACTGCTTGAATACTAAACTAAAAGTTAGTGGAAGAAATAATATCATTGAAAATTAACAAGTTCTAACTGGGGAGCCAAACCCAGGGTCCTCAAAACCTCAGCACTTTCCCTGTGTCACTCTGCTGGCGAGTACCGATGTCCGGAGTCATATAAATCAGCGCATGCAAAACTAGTCGATGTCGCCCTCATCGAATCTTCACAGGATGCTTAAAAGCTAACCCCTTTAGACAAGGTCTTCCTGCCGTTCGCAGGAAGAAAGCAGCTTCCAAAGAAAGGCTAAATTCTGAAGAATCTGAAAGCGACCCCCTCCATGGGCGCCAAACGGCCCATCACCGATTAAAATCAAGACGGCTTTTCCTGACATCACCGGCAGAATACGAAGGACCCGAAACCACAGTGGATCTTTTTATTAAAACCTCAAATCGACACTGGATGGAGCCTAAATAGGAGCCAGCACCAGAATGCGACGAAAACTGGGTCACCTGGAAGGCTACGAACAGGCACTGCAAGAGCAAGAGACAATCTTCACAAATGAGGACACACTAGAGTCTATCCTCCGTGAATGCGGAGTATCACAAACTAGTGGACATCTGTACTGTACTGTACTGTACTGTGACAGTTGTTGTTGGTTCTTACTGAGACCTAGAAATCCACGCAACCATTTTCGATCCCTATTTAATGGATATAATACTCCGATATAGGAACCCGAAGATGACATAATGGAGTGCCGAAACTGTTGTTACGAAATAAATGTTTTCACGGCTGATGATATCCTACTTCCTACATTTGACCAGCCGCAGTCCCGGTTCCACCAGTAATGATGGATTCAATAATTAAACGAATGGCGTCATTGTAGGTCGTCGCGAGAGTCTAAAGTGCGTCAGAGCCTCAGTATTGCGAAAGGTATGGTGATTCTCGTATACGACTGTGATGGTGTTATCCTAACGAATCACGTTTTTCCACGGCATATCGTCAGTGCACAGTATTACTGTTCGTTTTTGGAGCATGACCTGCTTTACTAAAGAAGCGGCAACACTTTCTGAGCAACCAACCCATCATTTTGCATGACAATTCGCGGGCGCATACAGCGCAGACTGTGGCTCCTCTGTTCGGTCGATGGTACTGGGAAGTACTGTACCATGCACCATACTCCCCTGTCTTAAGACCTCCTGACTTGATTTGATTCCGAAGATGAAGGAACTACTTCGTCGCATTCGCCTCAGAACTGTTCCAGAGGTTCGACAGCCAGTAGGCCCCTCCTTTGGCACCATGAACAGAACAGGGTCCACATCGCTTGTAACGGGTTTTATACAACGCTAGTGACTACTTTGATGGACAGTAACAAGTGCAAACATTTAACGCTTTTATGTCGGTTGTGAATGAATAGTTCCCACTATTTACGTTGCAATACTCATTTTTCAAAAATTACATATATCTGCCTAATTTTATTGTGATATGACGAAAACTGTGTCGAAGTACTGGATAAGGTACCATCCGCCATGTCGAGGACTGATGCCTCATTCAGTGGCCGCTGTGGAGTAGCCAAGCGGTCTAAAGCGTCTCGCTGCGGAGCGCGCGGTTGCTCGCCGTCGGAGGTTCGAGTCCTCCCTGGGGCATGGGTGTGAGTGTGTTGTCCTTAGGTTAGTTTAGCTAGGTTTAAGTAGTTTGTAAGCTACGGACTGATGACCACGCAGTTAGGTCCGATAGATTTTCAGACATTTGAACATTTGCCTCTTTCAGTGTGGCTGCTGCCGACGTCCGACTCCTCGCGGGAATGCAGGGACTGCTGCGACCCATAAAATACGAATCTAATATTAAGTGGCGACATCCATACACACTCATCAGTTTTTTTTTTTTTAGGTTTTTTAACGTCACCTACCTTGTTCAAACCTGAAACTACAGCATGCAGGGGCCCACTCAAACACACAGAATTTCAGCAAAATCGGTGTACAGATTTACGAGTTGAGTGACATACAGATATAGGCTACATAGGTTTGAATGGGTAAGGGAAAGACATTGTTTACGTTTTCGCTTACAATTTTTAGTATTTCCTTTTCATAAGAACCTTCCTCGAAATTTAATGAATATTCGAAAGAGAGAGAGAGAGAGAAAAGTTGTTTGAAATGGTCCAGCAGTTCTCGAGTTTTGCGCTTACCAAAATACTATGCGATTCATTTTTATTTATTTGTTTAAAACAGAAAAAAAATTAGATACATAGTTAAAAATTTTCAAAAACTTTCTCAATAAAAACGTATGTACATGAACCAACTTTCTTGATAATTTTTTCAAGATAGTTATAAAAAATTAGATTTTGACGAATTCCGTTGGATAAAGTATCCTCTACTGCGCACCATGCGAAATTTTACGTAGTAAGTTAGCTTATTCTTGTTTAGAAGGTCAAGTATACAACACTCCATCAATATAGGAGGAAAATTGTGGATTTCGTCGAAATCTATTTGTAAAGTACCCTCCTTCATACACTGAACTGAGTTTTATGCCGACATTGTGGTTCCTCTTGTTTTGAAGGTCAACTGTGCAAAATTTCATTTGTATGCAATACAAATGAATTTTTAATTTTTCCAATTATCCGGTAGATTTCTCAAATAACAGGCAATTCGGTGAAGCCGTGGATATATATATATATATATATATATATATATATATATATATATATATATATATATATATATATAAGCAGTCAACAATCCGAGGACTGGTTTGAACACCACAGTGCTTTACTAGGCATGGTCCTGTTTGGAGGTGGTATACCGTTGCCTTCCTCCGACCTTCGAACTGACTTACCCAGCCAGTTATAGAGGGACCTACAGTTTAACGTGGGTTCCGAACCACGGTGCTACTCGGTATTTTTCACATGACCAACACTACCAGAGGTGAAAGAAGTGGAAAGTGACAGATAAAAATCCTAGGACCAAGCGGGGATCGAACCCTTTGGATTCGTAGTCTGGCACTGTGCAATCGAGGCGCACTAATCGGTGCGTTTAGTTGCATTCAATATGAGTTCTGCTTTTTAAATCTTGTAACATAGAACTTACATTTGTAACTTGAACGTCAGCTCTGTTGTTCAAAATCCACTATCTGTTCGTTTCACGTAACTAAAAACATTTTTACTACTGATGACTTCCATAGTTGAAGCCGAAACGTCGGTACAGTAATCAGCCTCTAGCTTTGCAACCGATGCCCTGTATTTTTTGAGTGTTAAGCATCGATTATGTCGAGAAACAGGCGCAGAAGACGGACGTCAGGCTGGAGAACGTGACTGCAGCCTCCGTGACTAAACCGCATTGCGGTGTGTTTCACATCTGAGTAGTCTTCGCTGAAGTACGTTGCAGTTGTTATCTGTTTAGCTGTGAGGCCCGGCTCTAACAATAACCCTACAGTCACGCTACTGCATCAGAGCAAAACGAAGAGGAAAACGCGCGCGGACAGCGTCACAGCTCAGTGACGGGTCACCTCTACTTTACGTGCGCTTCCACTGTTCACAGCAGGGTCCTGCAGTAACGTATGCGTCAGTGATAAAGCTGCAAAAGACGTGCGTGGGCCATGTGGTATATGTTTAGCCTTGTTCCCACGACCTGAGTTTTGTCGAGTGTCTCGTGGTACGTTTTCGCCGCTCGGGCCTTGTTGGATTCCGACCTCGAACCGTACCCACGGCGCTGTTAGACTCGTTACTTTGTGCAAATCTAGAGTATCCACGAGCCACCTACAGAGTCATGTCTTCGTTGGCGACGCAGCTTTTGCCTTAAGTCACCTCATGGTGCAACCATATACTGGTTTTTAAGAGAAAAGAAGTGCGAAATGCATTTTTGTGTACGGGTTGTCTCTTGCGCGGCACGCGTTTTAAAATGTATTTTTTGCGATAATGAAATCTACTTTCCGAGTTTTCAGAAAAACAGTTATATTATAGTTGGAGAACGTGACAAAGATAATCCTACAATGCGTCCATTTGCATAATTTCGCGAGAATAAGCCCGTCAGCAGCGTCATTTTGTACTATTCCAAGTTCGTTTGACACCGAAATAGATGGATCTTAGAAAGATGACAGAAATTAAAGGAGTTCCTTAATGAATTTTGCCAGAAGACCATGATGAGAAGTAAGGCATGATCTGGGCTCGTTCGTTGCGTTTTAACAGCAAGTTGCCAATTACCTTGTCCAGGTAAGTACTAGCAGTGAATAATTGTAGGCAGATAGGTTTAAAATGGAACGAGCATATAAAATCAATGATCGGTAAAGCAGATGCCAGACTTAGATTCATTGGGAGAATCCTAAGGAAATGCAGCCCGAAAACAAAGGAAGTAGGTTACAGAACACTTGTTCGCCCACAGCTTGAATACTCCTCACCGGTGTGGGATCCTTACCAGGTGGGGTTGATAGAGGAAGTAGAAAAGATCCAACGGAGAGCAGCGCGCTTTGTTACGGGATCATTTCGTAATCGTGAAAGGTTTCGGAGATGATTAACTCCAGTGGAAGACTCTGCAGGAGAGACGCTCTTTCGTTCGAGAACATACCTTTACCTAGGAGTGTAGAACTGTATTGTTCTATCCTACGTATATCTCGCGAGGAGATCAAGAAGATAAAATCACAGAGATTTGAGCCCACTCAGAGGCATACCGAAAATCTTTATTTTTGCGAACAATACGTGACTGGAATAGGAGGAAAAACCGATAGTGGTACTTAAGGTTCCCTCCGCCAGACACCGATGGGTGGCTTGCGGACTATGCGTGTAGATGTAGAATCCCCGCTCCCGCGCCTGGAGAACCTACGCTCTCTTCCCATCCTCTGCCGCCCCTTCCTCCCATGCTTTCCACACTCCCCCCTCCCTCCCCCTGCTGTTGTCCGTCATCCACAAACAAGTGTCGCCGCCGTATATTTTAACCAGTGTCTCCGAGTGTTTCTTCGTGTGTTTAGTGTCGGATTTCTCACTGTGTTGCTGTCGCCACCGTGGCACAAGGATTTTAACTGACTACATGTTTTTATCATCTGTCTACCTCTGTCAAGGATTTTAATACTACACCTTTTAAAGACATATCACTGTTATTTTAATCTCGTCATGTCTATTGTTTTATTAAACTCTCTCGGCTGAAGAGCAGCTGCCGAACCCATGAGTCTCTTAGGTAACCTTGCTTCTCCCATGCGTGTAACATGACCCCACTATTTCAGTCTGTTCGCTCTAACTGCTTCATCTATGGAGCTTACTCCCAGTTTTTCTTTGATTTGCTCATTATGGACCATGTCACTGTTATTTTAATCTAGTCTTGTCTATTGTTTCATTGAATTCTCTCGGCTGAAGAGCAGCGCCTAAGCGGCTACCAGCCTGCTGACTGCATGTTTTGTATAGTTAGCGTGGAAATAACAATAAAGGAAAAAATACGAAAACAGGAAACTGCTTTTTTCGGCCATAATAGCCACCCCTGTCCCGAAGTGGAGCAGATATCGCAGTCAGTCCTCGCGCTGCTGGTGTGGCGCCCGCGACAAGTTGTCCAGCAGCCTGCCCGGCTGGCCTCGCCGCGACAACTGCCCTCTCTCCACCCCCTCTCCGCCCCTCCCCTTTAGCAGCGTTTAATTAGCGCGTTTATCGCGGCCGCCGCTTTACCGTTTAATTAAAATCCCCCGGCTGATCCCTGGACGCGAAATACGAGGCACGCCGCGGCCGCCGTCGCGCGCAGGTAAACCCGCGCAAACGGCCGCCCTCAAGCCGGGACAGGGGCAGGCCGGCAAGCCGTAGCGTTGTTTTACGAGCTGCTGCTGCTGCTGCTGCTGCTGCTGCTGACCGCTCCCTCTTGCCTGACCCAGTTGGTCAGCGGCCGGCACTCGACGAGGCTGAGGGGATGAAGCGCTGCTTAGGGTCCGGCCGGAGAAGGAAAGGGGCAAGCAAAGGCCGTCTGACGAAGATGTGAACCTTTTATCAATCGTGTACAGAGTGGTCCATTGATAGGGACCGGGCCAAATATCTCACGAAATAAGCAGCAAACGAAGAAACTACAAAGAACAAAACTGTCAGGCGGCGTAACACACAAAGGAACCACAGTGATCGCTAAAGACCAAAAGGCGGCTGGTACCACTGTCACACTGGACAGATGGGCTTTCAGCTAGGACGAGAAGTACCACTAAAAGAAATCCACTGAACTTTAATTACGCGATAAATCAGTCAAACCTTAAGGTCGTAGATTCTACCAAATACCTAGGAGTTACAATTACGAACAACTTTGACTGAAGAGAACATATAGAAAATATTGTGGGGAAGGCGAACCAAAGGTTACGTTTCTACGGCAGAACGCTTCGAAGATGCACCAGCTCCACCAAAGAGACTGCCTACATCACACTTGTGCGTTCTCTCCTGGAGTACTGTTGCCCCTTGTGGGACCCTCACCAGGTGGGAATGACGTAAGACATTGAGAAGGTTCAGAGAAGGGCAGCTCGTTTTGTTTTATCACGTTACGGGTGGCAAAGCGTCACGGAAATGTTGCAAGAATTGGGGTGGAAATCATTAAAAGAAAGACGTTTTCATTGCGGCGTGATCTGTTTGCGAAGTTTCAGTCACCGACTTTTAGTTCTGAATGTGAAAATATTTTGCTAGCACCCACCTACTTTGGGAGACATGACCGTCCAAACGATTTAGGTGCTCTTTCTTCCCGCGTGCTATTAGAGAATGGAACGGTAGAGAAAAGTTATGAAAGTGGTTAATGAACCCTCTGCCACGCACTTTAATGTGATTTGCAGAGTATCTATGTAGATGTAGATGTAGATATTTCGTTCAAAAAAATGTTCAAACGTTTGTAGAACTTATGGGACTTAACTACGGGGTCATCAGTCCCTAAGCTTACAAACTACTTATGAACTAGCTAAGACTAAGGACGGCACACATATCCATGCCCGAGGGGTGATTCGAACCGCCGAATGTAGTGGCCGTGCAGACCGTGACTGGAGCGCCTCAGTCCCCTCGGTCATCGCTGCCGGCAAGTATATTTTGTCTATGCGACAAGCACCGTTATTATAAAAGTGGGAGTATTCGGTGTATTGGGGATAAAACTGTCATCACGTATCGTGGAAGTGGAAGAAAGTACCAGCAGCTGTATAAATATTATTTATTCAATTTCTTGCGACCGGTTTCGGTGTTATAATCACACCATCTTCAGGGCCCTAACCAAACAAGACAACAGTTACAATACTATTAAACAACAAATGCATAGTTGGTAAAACTCTTCTGGGTATTGGACCGCGTCGACAATCTATCAAATATTTCACCTACGTTTCGGCCACTATTGCAAGCGACCATCTTCTGGGTGTTAATACACGCACTCTCCTTTCAACAATACCTGAAAATACTTTGCCTACAACGCTAATTAAAGAGATAAACGTAAACAACCACGTAACACTCAGAAGATGGCAGCTTGCAATAGTGGCCGAAACGTCGGTGAAATATTTGATGTATTGACGATGCGGTCCATTACCCAGAAGAGTTTTATCAACAATGACAACGGCCGCGGAAGCGTTCGCTTACATTTAACAAATGAATAATAAAGTCGATGTACATAAAATCTCAAGCAATAAACATGTCATATATAAGAAACTATTGTCAAACAATAAAGCTTGTTACAAGATTACTAAATAAACAGATTAAAGTTCATTATATCATGAAATAGTATTTACCATTTTTTTACATGTAAGTGATCGTCTAGGAAAACGGATGGTAATAAAAGTAAACATCAACTACTACGTGCTCTTAAAATGATAAAGCATTACAATTTTATATGCAGAATACTATAAAAGCATTATAATTAAAATGGTCCATCCTTGCAATATTCAGGAAGAATAATATGCACATAAAAATTTACGCTGATCCAACAGTGAAAGGTCTGTATGGATTCCAAACACATTACCATGGGTCATAGATTCAGAAAGGCAACGCGAAAAGGCATTAAATGAAAATCAGGAAGATAAATTCCTCAAAGTTATTGTGTTAATATTTGACACAATACATGAAAGAAACAAGTTTTAACCACGACTCATATTCAGGTGGCGCCCTCTTCTAATAATGTATCAACCCAGGAAAACCATAAATAGAGGTAGTGTAAACGAACACTGAGTTAAAATAAAAACAAAACTGACCTTAATTTGGATCAGTATCATGTTGCCGGGTCGTACCATAAGTCAATCAAAATGCAATAAGGTTCTGTATTGTTAGTGGTAATACAGAGTGTCATTGTCTAATACTGTCAAGTGTGTTAAAATAAGTGAAATAGAAAAAGGGTCACATATATGATAATGTAGGAACCAAAATTCACACAATGAATGTGAAATAATGATCATATGCCAATGAATTGGTTCTCAACCAACAAACATTTATCTAAGCCTGCGTGCAATGCAGCACATGACTGCATGTCAGACGATGTATACGTAAAGTAGGCGGAGAGTAATAGCGCCGCGGTGGAGTAGCCGAGCGGTCGCCGGGCGCCGTGGCTCAGCGCGCCCGGTCAGGGGGCTCAACGCCCTATGTAATAAAAAAGCTGAGCCAACAACACTTAGAACATCAACGAACAAAAACGATCAACGTCCGCAATGAACAGAACCACCCATAAAGATAGAGAGATAGATAGATAGATAGAGAGAGAGAGAGAGAGAGAGGAAAAAGCGGTCTAAAGAGTCTCGCTGCGGAGCGCGCGGTTGCTCGCCGTGGAGGTTCGAGTCCTCCGTGGGGCATGGGTGTGTGTGTGTTTGTCCGTAGGTTAGTTTACCTAAGTTTAAGTAGTTTGTAAGCTACTGACTGATGACCACACAGTTTGGTCCGATAGATTTACAAACATTTGAACATTTTTGAGAGTAATAGCAAGAAAGTGTGTAGAACAACTGTGCAATTGGAAATGCAGCGAAAGAGAAGTGCAAAAATAAAGACACAGCGTCATAGGGGTCATAGGTCTAATACGGCTTCATGTTGCGAAAAGATAAAGCATCTTTGTTATATAAATGCGAGGTCAAAGCTATAAACCCCAAGTTAATGTAAACATCTAGAAAAATGCATTATCAAGAACTTCATGGTAACGAAGTCAGACTATCAAAGTTCGACAAATGAGACGCAGTAAAGGGTGAAAGTACAAATGACAGAAAGCAATCAAAGTTTTGAACAAATCATATCACGTCTTTATGATTGTTTAGGTGCCTGAGGATGATAACACCGAAACCGGTCGCATATTTGATTAAATAATATTGATGCGCTGCTGGTACTTTCTTCCATCTTCAGATTTATCAGTTATAGTCCCAACCCACTGATTATGGAGAGAATTGTACGAATCTTGAAGGTCGACAGCGGTTAGTAATTGTATAAGATACATGCACCTGGCTGGCCTTGGATATTGATCTGCTGTGGACGTATCACAGTTAAAATCGCCGCCTAAGACTATGGATTGTATTGTTCCTAAAAATGGTGTCAGTTCGTGCCTGAACAGCGACGAACGTTCGCGCCATTTGGTGTTGCCAGGTGCGGTATATATGCTGACAACGTGGATGCTTCTAATGACGCACGCGAAGACTTGACCATCGGGCAACACTTGTATATCAGTTGGTGGCAACGAACGTCTATGTAAAATCGCGGTTTCACACTGGTGGTTTGGATCAAGATTGTAAATGGCCTCATAGCTAGGAAGGTTGTTAAAATAGGGGTATTACTTCTTGGGCTAAAATAAGGTCATAGACGTCACACCGAATGTAGCAACTCAAAGCTAAAATCTTCTATAAGGAGATAATTGCGATGACGTATATTGTGCAAAGAGACATTGCCCCTGGGTGTTTCACAATACTGATATTAAAACGTGGGAGCGCAATAAAACACAGCCGTCCAATTCGACATTAAAACTACCATAATTGCAGAACGTCATCTACAGAATTCTGAGGATTACAAGAGAGGATAAGAGTGAGAACTTTGACACAATCAGCTTAAGCCTTTCAGTCCCACATTATGAAATAAGCTTTGGAAAAATTAAAATTCAGTGTTTTCCATATTAATACAGTGCAGTAAACAGAGTCCATTAGATTTAGGGAATGCAGCCGCGCAAAATCCACTTCTTCCGCTGATATTTCGGCCGTGTACCGTACGGCTGTCATTAGAGTGAGTCGAAGACTGTCGACGAGGTGCCGGGCGCGGCCTTACAAGCCTAATTGCGGTGGCAATGCGCGTGCGCGTCACAGATGCTGGTTTACTGCATATCGAAATACTCACACGCGTGCGCCCTCCGTGGCGGAAGCGCTCCAGTGTTCACTTATCGATACATGCTCGGCGGCGGCAACACCTTCACGTCTTCTCTGCAATTTCAGTGGTCCAAGTGCAGGGTTCCAAGCTTTGTCTAAATTAAAAGCTTTATCTCTGTTTATTAAGTTGTTGGCCAGTCTAATTTCAACAGCTTCCTTAAATATAGCATCCCAAAACCCAAGATATGGGTGTCAAAATCTTCACATCACTATAGTTCATGGAACAACCAGTTTCTATGCAATTTTCAGCCACAGATGACTTGTGTGGCTGTAATAGGCGAGTATATCTTCTGTGTTCAACCCAGCGCTCGTAGACAGTGTGTGTTGTCTGGCCTATATACGAATTATTACAATTTCAGCATGGGATCTGGTTCACACCTGACTTGCGAAGCAACAAAGACATCCTTTACTGACCTAAGTTAGGCTGCAATCTTCACAGGTGGCCGTAAGATAACCGTAACACGACGTTTGTCGAGGATGTAACTTATCTTGACAAAAGAGCGCCCACGTAAGGTAAGAAGGCTCTTGATCAGTAACTATTATTTTCGTCTCCTTCTTCTTCAACGTCACGTGCTTGCATTCTCGGACTCACTTCGAATGCTCTGCGATTCTGTTGCTGTGAATATCCATTTGCCTTGAAAATGCTCTTCAGGTGTGTGAGCTCTTCCTGCAAGTTCTCGTCGTCTGATATAAAATGTGCTCTGTCCACCAATGTCTTAAGGACCCCTGCGGTTTGTGAGGCATGATGGCAGCTACTGGTATGTAAATACAGATTCATATGGGTTGGTTTTCGATATACTACATGTCCTAAGGTACCATCAGCTTTTAGACGAACGAGTACATCCAAAAAAGGGAGGCCGCCATCTTTCTCCATTTCCATAGTAAATTTGATATGGAGTTCATGTGGTCAAGAAATCGATGTAACTCATCCTTCCCGTGAGGCCATGCTACAAGCGTGTCATCCGCGTACCCCCAGAATATCGTTGGTTTGAAACTTGCCGAGTCCAAAGCCATGTCCTTGAAGTCTTCCATGAAGAAATTCGCTACCAGAGAGGATAATGGGCTTCCCATAGCAACTCCATCAATCTGCTCATAAAAGTCACAATTAAACTGGAAATAAGATGACGTCAGTACATGTTCAAATAAGTCGGTTATATTCTTGTCAAAATGTTGGCCAATTAAAAAAAGAGAATCCTGTACAGATACCTTGGTATATAATAATACCACGTCAAAACTTACTAGTACATCGTGTACTATTAAACCTGAGGTGGTTAGTCTTTGAATAAAATCTACAGAATTTCGGGTGTGGTGACTACATTTTCCTGCCAATGGCTTTAATAGTGGAGCCAAATACTGGGCAGAAAGGCTGGTAGGTGAATCAATTGTGCTTGTTATTGGCCGCATAGGCAGATCCTCCAGACGCTCAGCCTTATCCAGCTTGTGAACTTTAGGAGTCCCATAAAATCTCGGTGGTACTTCTCCTCGCACTTTTAAGCGTCTTATAACTTCAGGTTCTAGAGACGAAGCATTCAGTAAGGCAGCAGTCCTTATTGTCACCTTTCTTAGTTGGGTCTTTGTTGATCTTCCGGTACGCGCGAGAACTTAGTAAACCTTAGATCTTTTCATTGTAGTCTTCCTGAGGCAGCAGGACGGTGGCGTTGCCTTTTTCAGTACGTAACACTACTGGGTCAGTGTCCTCACGGAGTTTTCGTATGAGTTTTTGTATGGCTAACCTCTCTTCTTTACTTCTTTGTGTACTTCTTTGTGGACGATTCTTCATGATTGCTCGACAGCTTTCATGTCTGATTTCTTCAGCTGAATCTTCTCATAGTGGACGGACAGCTTCTTCAATAGCACTAATGAAAGATGGTATTGGCAAGGTCTTTGGAGTGGGGGCAAAATTTAGCCCTTTACTTAAGACAGAGACAGTGGCTTCGTCCAGATTCTTTCCCGTCAAATTTATAAAAGGGCGTCGAACAACAGAATCCACCTGAGGAGGCTGGTCTAATCGGCTGTATTTGGCCATCTGTCTTGTTGTAGTCACATCACGAATCCAGTCAGATTTGGTCATGTCGTGCCATCAACCCAGTTCCACGAGTCAGGAGATAAAACAGCTGCCATCTTTAAATGTGCATGATACAGGTCTTCTGATACACTGTCCAACTTTCTACGAGTGAAACGAATCCTTTCTTTAACAATAGCAGAGCCAGCCTTATGTAAAATTCTGTTAACTGCAGCATTCTTAACCAAGTGTACCAACCTTGCAAATCTTGGAACAATTCCGTGGTCCCGGCACTTCAGTAAGAAACTCAAAGAGCTCAGTATTGTTGCTCTCTGATGTTGTAATTTATCCAAACTTTGGAAACAGGAAACCATCTCCTCCCAGAAGAGGTACTTGATGTGCATTTTCATTACGCCGTGAGAAGTTGAAAATGAACCTCAAAATATGTTTTAATTTTTTTGTCGAACTATTGATTATTTTGTCATGTATTTCATGCAAAACTCAGACATTTGTATGGAGACATTTTATTAATGGGGCGTTATATTGTTGATAGATAACACCGCCAGATCAATAATCTTCGCCACAGCACTAAGACAAGACAATTTACTGCTGGAATAAAATAAAAGAAATCATACTCACGCTCAGAAGTGCCTACACGTCGTACCAAGCGGCAAAATGTCGTACTAGAAGCAGGTCGTTCATCAACAAAAATGCAACTTTAAGGATTGATGCACAAAATACGGTATATATCAATTTTTAATACGTTGTTGTCCACTTTTAATACGTTGTTGTCCACGAACAACACTGGGAATGAAAGGTATAACTTCTCATGAATCCAAGGTACTAACGGGAATTATACAGGATGTTCAAAAAGGTACGGCCAAACTTTCAGGAAACATTCCTCACACACAAAGAAAGAAAATATGTTATGTGGACATGTGTCCGGAAACGCTTAATTTCCACGTTAGAGCTCATTTTACTATTTCTTTTTAAATGTAAATTTCATTCCAACGTGATCAAATTGTAAATTTTCATAATCAGCATGTGTGGACTGACGAGAATCCGCACGCAATTGTGCAATTACGTCATCAACATAGGGGACGCTATATGAAACTAGCACAGACAAAGAGAGCATTCTTGAGCAATGGAAGTGTACTAGTATCTAGCTTCAACTTTAATTTGAGGAACAAGTATTTGAGAATTTATGTCTGGAGCATAGTATGGCAGTGAATCATTCACAAATAATTCAATACCAACAAGTTACGAAGAGTTTATTGTTGACATGACTGGTAGTAGAAGATTCCAGGATATCATGGCAAACAAAATCAGTAGCTGCTTGCCTCAATGTTGGGTATCAGCCCAGTGCTCCTCAGTTTTGCTATTGCCGACATGCCAGTAGCGACAAGGCACGCTCATTTTAAAATCGTGGAAGAAACGCTGACGTCCCGTCTGTCTGTCCTGGTTACTTTCGCAAATGGAGGCTTAGGCCTAACGTTACTAAGACAAAATTGATCTACTTACATCTCAATACAAGAGAATCCAATACATCTATATCTACATGGGATACTCTGCAAATCACATTTAAGTGCCTGGCAGAGGGTTCATCGAACCACCATTATACTATTTATCTCCCATTCCATTCTCGAATAGCGCGCGGGAAGAAAGAACATATGAATCTCTCCGTTCGAGCTCTGATTTCTCGTATTTTATTCTGATGGTCATTTCTATCTATGTAAGTGGGAGTCAACAATAAGATCTCTGGAAGTCCAGTTGATGACATAAGTCTCAGATACAACAGGAAAAATATATCTGGCTTTCACGTTAGACGGAACATTCTAGTTTAAATCGCACCTCACTAAAAGTGTGGCTAGGGTAAGAACAAGAGCCAGTCTCATTGACAAACTATGTAGGAGTAAGTGGGGATCGTTAGCAACAAAAGTGAGGATTACCTCGCTTCCTGTTATACTCTGTGGCGTATTGTGTACCAGTATGGTTAAACAGTTGACGGCCACGGTGGCCGAGCGTACTGCGGCGTGTCAGTCACAGTCTACACGGCCACTACGGTCGGGAGTTCGAATCCCCCCTCGGGTATGGATATTTGTGCAGTCCTTAGTAGCAGCTAGTTCATAAGTAGTTTGTAAGTTTAGAGACTGATAACCCCGTAGTTAAATCCCATAAGCTCTACAAACATTGTTTTGTTAAACAGTTCTCGTGTAAACAAAATTTACACTGAACTAAATAATACCATGTGTACTATCGAAATATCTCAGAAACAATTGCGTCTGCTTCTAACATATGGTTGTCCGGCCTCAGTCACATACGACCCGCAAAACTGCGACGGTTAGTATCGTTCATCAGGGACTTATATTAAAGTAAAATCGCACTGCCGGGATATTTTCAGGTTTTTTTTTTTTTTTTATTTCCTATATTATAGCTTTTGATTGAAGTGACCATACAGCCAGCAGTTATTACAATGCCAACATTAGAATATAATTGAAATTCTTACAAAATATATTACAATATCAAGAGTTACTTTACATAATACTCCCTTACAATAAAATTTGAAACATGCAATTTGTAAGATAAGTTATAAAACAATACATATTTAACAGTAGGTTTGACAAACGTAATGAAACAAGTGCAAATATCACAAAACGAAATGAGAGTTTTCAAGCACGTAATGTAGGTCAAAAAGTAAAATAAAATACAAAATTACAGTTCCAGTTTCAAGTAGTTCTTGTTCAAGGTAAACATTGGAACTAAACCAACTCTTAGATTAGAGCTGGATGCCAGTGACTTTGAGGTAGTCCTTGAGTAAACTTTAATTAAACTTGATGAAGTAAGACAGTGGCACTTGTAGGGAGGGGGTAACCCCTCGCAACCAGTTTCTGTGCGGCCGTGTACTTGCTGCATGCCAGTATAATGTGGTTGAGATCCGCCTCTGCCATTGGATCTTTTTCGCAATGTCTAGAAGTGATGATTTTCAAACTGTTGGTGGTCAGGGTAACATCCATGTCCCAATCTCATTCGAATGATAGACGTTGCAAAGCATGTACTAAGCTTCATAAAATTAACAGATTTGGTTCAAGTAATCGTCTTGTTGCACTTGAAACCAGCCTCAATGGGGTGAACTCCTGGAGAAAAGAATGGTTCCAAAACGTCGCATCAATATGATAGCAAATACCTTGTCTTACCGATTTTTATCAGTCCCGTACAAATGAGTGACAGCAAGACATGGAAGATGAGTTAACTTATTCTTGAAATGGGGAGTACTGTCTTCGCCAACATGTGACTTCGTTGCACCGAGGCAAACCATTTAACACATCAGATAAAACTGCAGCGCCATATCATTCAGTGGGGACTATCAATGAAAAGATCCTCATGACAACATGGAATACATACAAGGACTAGACGTTTTTCTTGATTATCTGTTATGGTAAGTAGAGTCACTTGATTCATTATTGGAATGAACTTGAATGCCATACACTAAATGAAAATGGTGGGAAGACTGGAGCAGAAACCAATCGAAGCATCTGCCAAGTGGGTCTACATACAAATTGTTGATAATTGGGGAAGACTGATAAGGTAAGGGATGATGAGGTTCTCCGGAGAGTAGCTGGAAAGAGATCCATGCCGGGTGATCAAATAGTCAGTTAAATTTGAAAAATTAATAAATCACGGAAGCCGGCCGCGGTGGCCGAGGGGACTGAGGCGCTCCAGTCACGGTCTGCGCGGCCACTACGGTCGGGGGTTCGAATCCCCCCTCGGGCATGGATATTTGTGCCGTCCTTAGTATAAGGTAGTTGATAAGTAGTTTGTAAGTTTAGGGACTGATGACCCCGTAGTTAAGTCCCCCGTAGTTAAGTCCCATAAGCTTAACAAACATTTGAACATTTTTTTTAAATCACGGAATATTGTGGATAGAGAGGGAAAAATCGACACACATGCTTGGAATGACCTGGGGTTTTATTATAACCACATCTACCGTTTTCGGGCATATTTATTCGAGGAACTGCGTGATTCTTGTTTTGTAACTGCTACCGTGACGGGTGAGAGGTACGCCGATATGTTACAGAATCGCATCATCCCCAGACAGGCTAATAAACACCTGATGGAACGTACGATTTTTATGTAGGATGGCGCTCCACCCCATATTGCTAGACGCGTGAAAGATCACTTGCGCGCGTGATGATCGTGTGCTCAGCCGCCACTTCAATCATGCTTGGCCTCCCAGGTCCATAGACCTCAGTCCGTGCGATTATTGGGTTTGGGGTTACTTGAAGTTGCAAGTGTATCGTGATCGACTTACATATCTAGGGATGCTGAAAGACAACATCTGACACTAATGCCTCACCATAACTCCGGACATGCTTTATAGTGTTGTTCACAGCATTATTCCTCGACTATTGCTATCGCATTTCCTGTAAAGAACATATTCTTTGCTTTGTCTTAATTTGTTATGCTAATTATTGCCTTTCTGGACTGATGAAACGCCATCTGTCAGACATTTTTTGAACTTTGTTTTATTCTTATTTATTTATTGGTTCTAATAAAACCCCATGCCATTCCAAGCATTTGTGTAAATTTTTACCTGTATATCTACATTATTCCGTGATATATTACGTTTTCAAATTTATACTGACTTTCTGATCACCCGGTATATAAAATACTGACTATAAAAAAGGGAGAGAATCATATGGCACGTGTTCTACAGAGTTTTGCAAGGTAAAAACTGTAGAGGAGAAGTGAGATTTGATTACATTCCACAAATAATTAAGGATATACAGTATAATTACTGCTCTTAGATAAAGAGGCTATCCCAGCAGAGGTATTCGTGGCAGGTCGCATCAAACCACTCAGCAGACTGATGAAAAGAGATAAACCGTTATCTGTATCGACAGTCTACAACAGATAACGGAAATCGGCGAGCCGAAGTCATTATTGTATTCTGATTTATCAGGTTTGTTAATTACATACGAGATCAATGAAAAGTGGCAGTCCGGTAGATAAAAAGAGCGTTGTAATGAAAAGTCTGCCATTAACAGTAAAAATCGAACAATTCCCAATTCATTTATGGATGGAGCCAACAGTTGATAATAGAAAAGAATCTGTAGAATCAGCCCGTTTAGAAATGGGTTAATGCTTAATACGGCCATCTAAAATAAGTTCCACGATAGTGAGAGCAATGAAGCAGATTTTTTTTTATTTTCCAGAGATATCAATGCATAAAATGAAATGAGTACGAGTGCAGCGTGTGATTACACCCGAACATTTGATATGCTGGCATGAAGCCCTGTAACGTTGCGTTACTGTTTCTCTCTTGTTTCATTTAGTACTTGGCTCGGCGCAGTCTGCGAATTAATTTAGCTCTTTATATTCGGATTTGAGAATTTTCTTTAGTAAATCCTCTCTCTCTCTCTCTCTCCCCCTCTCTCTGTGTGTGATTTTTTGTGTGCATGCACATTTTCTGTATTCGAGCAGATTCGCAATTAAGAAATTTTACACATCGCAACACGCGAAATATTACTAGTATTTCCTCTTGCAAAGTGGAAAATGTTAATAGCATCGCGTCCGTTCCTTGTTTTTCGATTACTGAGTGAACAAATATAAAAGTGTTATTAATTACATAGAACGTGTTCGGCCAGTATAAATATTTACATAGAAGCAGCCGCGCATTCCTTTGTTTACCAGTCTTTTCGTTCTGACCGTCTGCAGTTCGGACTCGACAAACAGATTCAACGCATCACAGAGAACTGCAGCGCCTGCTCTCAAAATTCTCTAGTGCCTCCTCAACACTTTTTCAGTTACCCACGTCCTTCTGTTCGGCGGAAATGCATTCACATTGACTTTTGCGTATGTTTCTGGAATACGAGACGGCTGACTATTGGACGCCTGTAGTAGATTCCCATTGTGTGTCCCTATGACTTCTGCTACATCTACAAACCCCATCAGAACCCTCGAGTCTTTTTATGTTCAAATGTTTGGTAAATCTAAGGGACTTAACTACTGCAGCAGTCCCTAGGCTTACAAACTACTTAAACTAACTTAAACCTAAGATCATCACACACGCCCATGCTGGAGGGAGGACTCGAACCTCCGATGAGCAGCATCCGCGCACTCCTTAGCAAGGCACCTTAGAGCGCTCGGCTATTTCTCCGTGACAGACTTTTTCTGGATGGAGAGATTGTTGCAGAAAATGGACGTCACTTTGTTTCTTCCGAATGCCAACAGTCTTTTTCTCTGAATGGAAGCAGTCTACGACACCTTTTCCTCCACGGAGCAAGGGGAAGTTTCGCTTGTTTGTTCAAACACCAGATAACATAACTGTGCCAAGAACACCCCAGAGAAATTCCACTTGTGCTTACTGTAACCATATGGATTTAGTAGGGAATGAGAATATGCCTCTCCAGTTCTTAATAATATTATTATCAGTATTTAAATCTTAGTGCTATGTGGGTTCTTGTTTTAGTGAATACTTCTACATCTGGATGTTAGGCATCAAAACATTAAGCAGAAATGCAGATTTAAACAATGCTAATCGTTGCCAATAATCATATTTACCGTCACATTCAGCTCTGTAGCGATATTTTCTCGCTATTTCGTGCAAATGAAGTGAATGTTGAAGTATGATAATAAAGAAAATGAAAATTAACATTTAGACGACCTTTTATTGTGACTATCTACTTAAAATACTTAGATAGTGGTTCGAAAAAAATACGAAATTGAAGAGCTGTTTCAATGATTTAACTTTCATTGTCAGATACAGTTTTCTTTACTATCAGTTTAATAAATAAAACAATCAGTCCCTTTGTCAGTAACATGAAAACTACATTTCACTATAATGTACAATCCAGAGAAGAAAACTAAATGCAGTACTAATGACGAAAATAATGATAGAAATGATGCAGACGAGAAATGTATTATAATTTAAGAACTCAGTAGGTTAAGTGATCTTGATGTTTAGTCGATTTTCTGACCACAATTTAGGTTACGTTTCTATAAACATTATTCGCGCATCTATAACTACGCATAATCTTGCCTGATAGAGTACTGGATGAATTAGTGTTGTTAAACAAAACGCCGGTTGTTGAAGAAAGTGACAAGTTTTAATTGTCCTACAAGAATTGTTTTATGTTTTTCCGATACATTGGTGTACTTCACGTGAATTTAATTTCGATCCTCACGTTTCTCTGGAAGCAGAATATATAAAAAGTTTAGTATGGTTAGATGGTATGAGTCTTGGATAGAGAAAAAAGCACACACAAATTAAACACTGCAACCAACGATATTATTCTACAAACTTTTTTGTCGATTGACAAGCATAGATTTAAAAATAGGCAAGAAGATAATACTCACTAATATAGAATATAATGAAAAACTCAACATCAAACTGTCAAGTGTAGAAAGAAAAAGGGTCAAATTCACTTTAAGATTCTGTCTATAACAGTCTAAACGGATAGAAGGAAAAGGGTTTTATGTGTTTCATTGCCATTTTTCTAGTTCTTCTCTTTATAGGATCTTCCTCGGACCTCTACAAATATTTGGAAAATTTCAGGAAATGTTTTCGCAATTTCGAATATAAAACAGCATCAGCTGAACAGTTTAATGGTAAAATATGAACATTTATGCCTCGAACGCCTCCCAGTCTAACCCAAACTACCATGTGACACACTGTGGCTATTACCTGTAACAGCTGCTAGATTCCGCTACGAATGTGCCCAGCGGTTTTAGGCACTGTGTCAGGGACTGCTACGTCGCTTCCGCCAGAGGTTCGAGTCGTTCCTCAGGCATGAGAGTGTGTTTTCTCCTGCGGTTAAATTAAGTCCAGGTGTTTTGTAAGTCTACGGACTGACCACTGCAGTAGTTTGGTTAGATAGATTTGAATATTTGTGTCTCGCTCAGGAGAAGACGCTGATTACAGCTGACGCAAGACCTGCTGTGGCTGAAATAAATACGAAATACAGTGGTCATGCATATTAATGGAACCTGTGAAAATGTCCCTCAGACTAACATGTATGTCTGAAGTAAAGGACACTCGAATTTAAATGAAATTCAAGAAGTTTATTTGTAGTGGCGAATATGAACTAGCATCAGCTATGTGACTTTAATAGCTGAAAACCCGGCGTTGCCCTGGTATTTATTTATTTATTCCTGCCATTTTTCATGTATATATTCATTTTGTAAGGGCTGTATGTCTGTAAAATCTCTTGGGAATAAAATTAGTAGTAAAGAAGTAATAGATTAAAACTTAGTGCGTGATGGCCGGTTTTCCATTAACGTTACAGCTTATCTGCTCATATCGCATGAACTACGTATCGTACTGTGATACAATTTAGTAGATACACTCTACTATATGCATGTATACTATCTGTAAAATTTCCTGCGACCACAATTTGCAGTGTAGAAATTATAAATTTTAACGTCATACCGAAACCCGTAGTTTTAGTCCATGAACAGCGGAACGTTACTGTTTATGTGATCATACCACATGAACTACGTGTCGTACTTTGATACAATTTAGAAGGTATATTCAACTATATTTGTGTATATTGTCTGTAAAATTTCCTGCAGCTACAATAATACCATGCGTACTATCGCATATCTCAGAAACAATTACGTCTGCATCTAACATATGGTTGCCCGTTCTCATTCACATATCACCCCCAAAACTGCGACGGTTAGTATCCTTGATCGTGAAATTATATTAAAGCAAACCCGCACTACCAGGATATTCTGAATTTTTTTTTTTTTTTTTTCTTTTCTATATTATGGTTTTTGGTTGCAGTGAGCACTCAGCCAGCAGTTATTACAATGGCAACATTAGAATCACACTGCCTTGCAATAAAATAGAAACATAAATCTTGTACGGTAAGACATAAAACAATACGCTGATTTGACGATAGGAAGCTTCAGTTGTCTGTAAGGCGCCTTCGGACGCTCAGCCCTTCCACTGCGGCACGACTTCAGAACGCTTTCAGCTGTTGCCTGCAGCTCTGCCGTGGCTATCGTTTGTGACGAAATGCTGGCTTCTAATAACGATGTATATTTTGTACCCTTTATTATTCTGTGGCCTAACAGTACGCGGACGATTACATCTACAGCGTAAGGACGCAAGCCGTTTAGTAATCAACCTTATTACTGGTCACGGCCGGTATCAAACACACTTAAAACACATGAGCTTCACTCAAAGTGAGATATCGGAACAGTTGAATATATAAAACTTCCTGGCAGATTAAAATTGTGTGCCGGAATCGGAACTCAAACCTGGGACCTTTGTCTTTCACGGGCCAGCGCTCTACCGCCTGAGCTATCCCGACATGACTCATGATTCCGCCTCATAACTTTACTTCCGCCATATCAGCGCACACTCTGCTGCAGAGTGAATAGTTTCAATGGAATAAATAGTTGGTGAATATGAAATGATCTCATACGTACGACCCATAACAAATACCGACCGAGGTGGCGTAGTGGTAAAACACTGGACTCACATTTTGGAGGACTGCGTTTCAAATCCACCACCAGCCTTCCAGTTTAAAGTTACCCGTACTTTCCCTAAATCGTGTAAGCAAATTTCTGGACGGTTCCTTTGAAAGGACACGTCCGACTTCCTTTTCCATTCTTTCCAAACAACCCGCGCTTTAGCTTCGTCGCTAATGACACCGGTGTCAACGGGATGGTCAACTCTAAGTTTCCTTCCATCCACCAATAACAACCAATGCTGACATTAAAGTAGAGATAGCAAATGTGAAAGAGGAAAAATGATTAAAAATCACAACCAGCTACAAACATTCAACTGATTTATCGCAATATATGTCCGACATAAATCATGAGACGTGTCATTTTCCCATAGTAATCGTTGTTGTCATACATTTTCAACACCAATTATGAAAATAGAGTAAAACCTTACGACCGGTGCCCAGAAAGCGATGTTTCAGTAATTTTGAAGATAATAATCTTATGGGCTAGTCAGTAGCACACGGTATATATTTTTAATTGATGACTACACTGATTACCTTTATTACCGTATATAGTTTTTGCACCATAAAATTAATAGCTCTTAACTCATAAAACATGGGGATTCGATTTGCCTCAAATTTTGCTGCTCTATAAGATTTAAACTTTGTGATATTATCCTCCTAATATCACCCTTAACCCAGATGCACCATCGACCAATGTTTTATGTCATTATAGTAAAAAAATATATAATAAATAATAAGGAAAATAAACGAGTTGTAAAATAAAAGAGACGGCTGTTAATTAAACACATGTCACACCTCGTACTGAATGCACGTTCTTGTACTTATACACGTGACTACTACGGTGGTTTGCATAACCATTCGTGTGACCTTTTTTTTATGCACCAATGCGTCTGCTATTTCACCAGAAAGGACCTACGCGCAACACTAATAATGAAAAACGTAAGGTAACTGATGCAAATGAAGAAACAATTAAGTTAACTGCTCCTCATACTGGGCAATTAATGCTTAAGTATCAGCTCAGCTGTAAGACAATAATTTCGTAAATTGTATGGAAATTAATGCGATGGTTCAACGGCACCATTTCTCTTAAGAAGGATTTCTTACGCCGGAGTAAGAGAGGGAGGGAGAGAGAGAGAGAGAGAGGCGAAATCAAGTTACATTCTTGCGACGAACGTCGAAAGACATTTAACTGCAGTCACTCATTTTACTGCCTGCAGACTGCTTCCTTTGAAGGACATCGACATTCCGAGCTGTCGATCCCGAAAGTCGGCGGCGCGTTTGGAGATTAGCGCAATTAAAGCTTTACAGTCCCTTCCCATCCGGGCCGCCGCGCGAAAAGAGGAGAAGATACGGGAAGTGAGGCGGAGTAACGGGCGAGGTTGAAGAAATTGTAGGGGGAGGCGAAGTGAAAGAGTCGGCAGTTGGGGAAGCCGTTAAAGGTGAGGAGGCGGCCGGCACCTGACGCTCCACTGCAAATGGGACGCGTAATTCGCTTAGCTGCTTCCTCCTAATGAGTGGCGGTGCCCAGCGGCTTCGCTCCGAATCGATAATCGGAGGCGGCGGCGGGGGCGGTGGCTGTGGGCTGCGGCGACGCCGGGGGCGGTGGGGGCGGCGGGGGCGGCGGCTGCCGCCTCCCTGGCCAACTCGCGCCGCAGCTGTTCCTGAGCCGCGGCTAACAGCGCGCCAAGTGTCTCGCCCGGAAGCCTCATTCGCAGCTATGCGAAGCTCCTCCGGCGGCAGATAAATTGCTGGCGCATACGATACAGAAATTTTGTTGAAATCGGTCCACTGGTTGAGGAGAAAATGAGCAGCATTGTCCATAATGCAGCACATTTTCCGCACATCTCATTGTTTCTGACGTCATATCTCGTGAACTATGTGTCGTACGTGATTCTTACACTTACGATAACCGTCCTCGTGGATTTAGGCTTACGTGTACAAAATTTCATAAAGATTGGAACAAAATTGTAGTTTTGTATGCAACACGTACACACAAACCCATAAACATACAAACATACGGACACTCTGCTTTATGTATTAGAAGATGGTGAAATATGAAAATTTATTTCGGATCGGATCACGAGCCCGAATTTACCGCTTTTCGCGAGCGGTCATCTTAACCATTACGCCATCTTCGCAAGCCTGACGGACCGTCACAAACTACACGAACCGTTTAATTTTGTCCATCTTGTGTATGGACGATGGGACTTTATATATTATTTTTTTGTCTTTACAATGACCTGTTATCTGGATACTAAAACAGGTCGTATATGGCAAGATTAATTGATTTTTTTACTGAATAATTTCTTCTTATGTCTAGTTAAACAATATACAGCTTAACTAATTTATTAAATAAAATTACAAAGATTAATTAAGTAATACACTCCTGGCCATTAAAATTGCTACATGTGCTACAGACGCGAAATTTAACCGATAGGAAGAAGATGCTTTGATATGCAAATGATTAGGTTTTCAGAGCATTCACACAAAGTTGGCGTCGGTGGCGACACCTACAACGTGCTGACACGAGGAAAGTTTCCAACCGACTTCTCATACACAACCAACAGTTCACCGGCGTTGCCTGGTGAAACGTTGTTGTGATGCCTAGTATAAGGAGGAGAAATGCGTTCCATCATGTTTTCGACTTTGATAAAGGTCGGAATTTAGCCTATCGAAATTGCGGTTTATCGTATTGCGAGATTGGTGCTCGCGTTAGTTGCGATCCAATGACTGTTAGCAGAATATGGAATCGATGACTTCAGGAGGGCAGTACGGAACTCCGTGCTGGATCCCAACGGCCTCTTTTCACTAGCAGTCGAGATGACAGGCATCTTATTCGCATGGCTGTAACGGCTCATGCAGCCACGTCTCGATCCCTGAGTGAACAGATGGGGACGTTTGCAAGCCAACAACCATCTGCACGAACAGTTTGACGACGTTTGCATGGACTATCAACTCGGAGCCGGCCGCGGTGGTCGAGGGGACTAAGGCGCTCCAGTCACGGTCTTCACGGCCACTGCGGTCGGGGATTCGGATCCCCCCTCGGGCATGGGTATTTGTGCCGTCCTAGTTCGTAAGTAGTTCATACGTAGTTTGTAAGTTTAGGGACTGATGACCCCGTAGTTAAGTCTCATAGACTATACAAACATTTGAAAAAATATCAACTCGGACACCATTCCTGAGGTTATCTATGACGCTGCATCACAAACAGGTGCGTCTGCGACGGTGTACGTAACGACAAACCTGGGTGCACGAATGGCAAAACGTCATTTTTTCGGATAAATCCAGGTTCTGTTTACAGCATAATGATGGTCGCATCCGTGTTTCGCGACATCGCGGTGAACGCACATTGGAAGCGTGTATTCTTCGCCATCATGGCGTAACAACTGGCGTGATGGTATCGGGTGCTACTGGTTACATGTTCGCATCGACGGCACTTTGAACATTGGCCGTTACATTTCAGATGTGTTACGACTCGTGGCTCTACCCTACATTCGAACCCTGTGAAACCCTACATTTCAGTAGGATAATGCATGACCGCATGTTGAAGGTCCTGTACGGGCCTTTCTGGATACGGGAAATGTTCGACTACTGCCCTGGTCAGCACATTGTCCAGATCTCTCACCAATTGAAAACGTCTGGTCAATGGTGGCCAAGCAACAGGCTCGTCACAATACGCCAGTCACCACTCTTGATGATCTGTGGTATCGTGTTGAAACTAAATGGGCATATATACCTGTACACGCCATCCAAACTCTGTTTGACTCAATGTCCAGGCGTATCAAGGCTGTTATTACAGCCAGAGGTGGTTGTTCTGTGTCCTTATTTCTCAGGATCTGCGTGAAAATGTAATCACATGCCATTTCTTGTATAATATATTTGTCCAATGAATACCCGTTTATCATCTAATGGCCAATAAAATTGCTATACCTTCTTGGTGTAACAATTTTATTGGCCATTAGTGTGCATATCCATTTAAGAAGAAGAAGTAAAGAATGAGGTAAAGTACAGACGTTTATGTTATAAAAGGTCGTGAAAGGAAACATGAATTTATACTTAATGATGATAGGAGAGAGAAATTATTAGAAGATGCTTTTTGCTGTATTAAAAACAACACTTCCCTGTTGGTCCTCCTTGCTATAATGTTCCATGAATGTACGACGCCAATTATTTTGTTGTTTTTAATGCAGCAAAAAGCTGATTACAGAATTATAAGAGCCTGAAGATTATTCTTGCTCCATTGAAACTGGCACGAATCAGTAATAAAATGAGAAAACAGCTGAATATGGACTGAATACCGATCCGTACATTTTCCACCAGCAAATAGCCTAATTTGTCGTATGTCATCGTACAAGAAATTTCATCACGGATTAACCTGTCTTGCTTTCAAGGGGAGTTGGAACACCCTATCCCGGAAATGTTATGTGTGGTGTAGGGGGGGGGGGGGTGAGCTTGCCATATATAAGCTCGAGCGTGACTGCAATATTCCGCAGTTGATGTCCACGGCCAACGGTTCCTGACCTGTGCACAATCAGCTGCCATGGATATAACATTTCACTTTGTTATTATTTTACTGTTAATGAACATATCATTATCTTCTGTACATCCTTCTTAATATTTGTAATATTATTCTATTGCGGTCAGCCTGAAAATGGTCTCACAAGCAGACTGAAATCGGTTGCCTAACAACAATAAGAAATTTTCTTACGATCGACACTGTGTTTTTTTAAATATAAGTAGCGGACCCGTACGAATATTTCTCACTATTAGTGGAATGACAAAAAAGTTGGGAAAATTGGAAGTAAAGTTGAAAGTTCACGCATAGCTTTCTTCAGAATCAATCAACGCTAGTGGTTAAAAGCGCAAATGAAAGAACATGATACGCTGAGTGTTGTTAGGTCAAAAAAGAACTGCGGATCTACACTAGAACCGAAGATATCCTAAAACAAACCGATTAAAATATTCAATCCCAGGACAGAAAGATACCACGTTTGAATAAAAATAAAGGATGGAGAGACTTAAGTTAATTCTGATACTTGATGTCAAATCTGCGAATGATTGCCTTCCGTTTAAAGCAAAAATCAAGGAAATCGGTCGGATAGAACGGGCTGACCGACTGGCTTTAGTTTTCAGCAAGGACATCCAAAAAAGGAATATACATAAGTATAGAAAAAGGAAGGCGAGAGTTATGTAAATTCTGATACTTATAACAATCTGTGGATGAATACCTTTCGCTTAAAACAAAAATGAAAGAAATCGGCCGGGTAGTTTGCTCTGCCCGACTGACTTTAGTTTTCGTAGATTCTTTTAATATATAAGATGTCATTAATGATCGCTGTTTCTCCAGAAATACTTTCCTGAAATTGTCAATGTTAAATTTTATGACATTGATCCCCTGTATTTCAGGAACCTCTGTAGCCATTGATATAAAACTTTTACAGGACATTAAACTGTATGTTCTTATTCTACTGAATTGCAATAATTGCATTTGGGCTACTGCTTTCGAAAATGCGTTTGTTTAATTACACGGTTAAAATGTTGTGTACTTTTTGTACGTTATCCTAAATAATTATCATTATACATAATAGTTTAGTTCAGTAGACTCAGGATATGTATGCTATTGCTTCCTGAAAATTTGTGTACTCTACACTCGAAGTTGTTTTATGAGATTTAAGGAAAAATGCAACGGAAAATGTAAATGTTCAGAAACGGCTTCTAAAGATTTAAAGATTCAAGAGACTATAACTCAATCTATGCTTAATTTTTTTAATCACTCACAAGCTCCCTGAACCATACTGTATATCATCCACTTGTTCTTATTGCAAGTTTTCTCTTTCTCTTTCTCTTCCTTTTCGTTTTCTCTTTTTTTCTTTTTCTCCTTTTCCTTTTCCTGACATGACGCGAAATGACTACTTTAGTGGCTCTATGACCATTAGTCAGCAGTCACCAACGTGCAGCCAGAGTGAAGCCACGCAACGCTGCAGACGTTAGCACCGGCTACATGGGTAAATGCTACGGCATTATGCTTTACATTTCGTATGCTATCAAAATTATTTAGACCTCTCTGTAATTTCGTTGCATCTATCCTTGCAGGCTGTATAATTGTTTCTGAGGATGATCTGCATTAGGTCGAAAATAAAATTCACGTTCTGCGATCTTGTCTGTTTTTAACAATGTAAACATCTGCAAAAATGATAGCTGTTGCTCCAAACAAATGATTAATATGTAGCATATTTTAATAGTAAGTCACTTATTACAAATAACGTGATACAGAGGACAAAGGATCAATCGCCCCTAAGGGCTTATGAAAGGGGACGTTCTGACATCACCGAAGTACTGACAGGGCTCTGAAGTTATTGACACGATAGGGTTTCTGGGGCAATGATATCATGATTGCTCCTCGATCTTGTTGTGTCAAAGGGCAAAAACGCGAAACATTATAGGGCCAGAATTAATGAAAAGGATGATTCCTTGATGAAACTCAAGCATGATGGAAAGGTATAAAAGGTATCAATTTGAGATAGGAACAATGGTCCATGAATGACCGAATCGAAAATTATTAACGAAGATCATTCTAATTCCTTTCACAGTAGAAGACAAGACGGCACTGTGCTGCTAAGATTGCTGATTCGTGAACAACTGTACGAGAGATTCCTGGCAAAGTTGATAAGAAGACAATGTCTCTTTCGTTTCCAGTACATTCACCGGAACTTGCCCTCCTTGATTAATTCGTGTGGGCCCATATGACTGAGTGTTTTGTGAGAGACATCTTTGGACATCAAAAGTGGCCTCTCATCCTGTGACTACCACGCAGCGTACAACAGGACGTTGTGCGACGAAGCAGTTCCTGCTTTGATATTAGGACACGCCAATTTTTACTACTAATTGCAGTTGCTTGAGAAACTTGTGCAGAGCAATGGAATACATAATTATCTTTCTGCCGACCTAGGATTCTCGGTTTATTTAAGATTAAGTTACATGTCCTCTTAGTAGTTTAGTAAGAGGGGAAATTTATGACTGTATAAAAATGGTGTTGTATCTTTCCATCAAGGCTGGAGTTCATAGTTTGACACTGTGCGAGGCCATACAGAAACATGAGTAGATTCTCGCTTTTACTATTTCTAGAGTAGGGCCTTTAACCTCAACTTGGTAGAGCTATCATTCTCCATGTTTGTAGCATCATGACAGTATCATTCAGTAAACCACCAGCTGTAGGCAAACACGAAACAGCATGACAGATTGAAATGCTAGTCCACATTTGTGACTATGAACTACAATGGCCGGCCGCGGTCGCCGAGCGCTATGCGGCGCGCCAGTCGCAGACTGCACGGCCACTACGGTCGGGGGTTCGAATCCCCCTTCGGGCATGGATATTTGTGCCTCCTTAGTACTAACTAGTTCATAAGTAGTTTGTAAGTTTAGGGATTGATGACCCCGTAGTTAAGTTAGAACATTAGAAGATTAGAACTACAATGCTGCTATTGGCCTTGAGTCTACTTGCAGACTCCTTGTTTCAAAGGCTTTATCGTGAGTTATCTAGCCTTTTCGGTCACCACTATGTGTTCAAACACATTTCTTGTTCATATCCATCTGTGTGGCCAAACACCATTCCTTCCATCACTGTCAGAGCTGGTAAACACCATTGCAATCCACCACCACCTGGATGGACAGATACTGTTTCTGTTCTTCGTCACCAACAGCGGTTGGGAACACCGTTTGTGTCCGTCAGTATCTGAGTGGGCAATCACTATTGCTTTAACAAGGTGACAGATTATAACATATATGTGACTAGATGATGGTGACACAGTGCACCGAAACCGGTCGTCATTTAATAAATTATTAATGTGCGATCTTGGCTTGTCATTTTGAAAACTATAAAACTATTGCTACAATTGTCAGTGTGG
Organism: Locusta migratoria; assembly: GCA_026315105.1. Taxonomy (NCBI): domain Eukaryota; kingdom Metazoa; phylum Arthropoda; class Insecta; order Orthoptera; family Acrididae; genus Locusta; species Locusta migratoria. The sequence continues at coordinate 451,309,164 of CM048746.1, forward strand.
TCAAACACCTTTTCTGTTCTCACCGCCTGTGTGGGCAAACGCACTGTTTCTTTCTGTCACTACTTGTGTGAGCAAATACCATTCCTGTCTGTAACTGGCTGTGTGGGCAAACACTATTCTTTACATAGCCTCCTGTCTAGGGAAACCTCATTGCTGTATCACTGCCTGTGAGGGCGAACTTACAGGGAAAGACTTCGGCTTGCGGCTTGACCCCCCCCCTCCCCCCACGTCCGCCGTCTTAGAAAGGGCACTGGCTCCTAGAGAGAGTTTTAGGGGATAGAAACTGTAAGGGAAGACGAATATTGGAAAACTTATCGCAAATAGTTCAGGACGACGGGGGCAGATGCTGTTTTGCAATGAAACGGCTGGTGCAGGAGAGGAGTTTGTGACAGGCCAAAACAAAACAAACTCATAACACTGACGGCTAGGAAAACAAAGAAAGTGTTATATGTCTCGTTTATATCTGAATCGTAAAAATATTTTTGTAACATCTGTTTTTTTTTTTTTTTTTTTTTTTTTTTTTTTAAGGAATAATATATGGCACAGATTCTTACGTTAGGAGACTACTACTAAATGAATATACGCTTACGGCCTTGCTGCTTGGTAATTAATAGTAACAAGCGGGTTCCATCCGACGATTTTCTTTTTATCTGTTACCTTAAACCAACCACTACAGTCTATATATAATATAAAATAGGCTGTATGTGTTTGTATTTTCCACATTTTCTCCTAAACTACTGGACCATTTTCAACCGAATTTACTACATATGTTACTTACTGTCAGGCGCTAACTGTCGGAGTAAGAACCACCTACGACACATATGTAAGCAGATGTGACGTTATAAACAATGACAGTCGTGAAAAACAGGTGCATCACGCGATAATATTCTACATCTGCTTCTAAACTAATGGACAGATTTCAATAAAATTCTGTACATATATTCTTTAAGGTCAGGAATCATTTGCTATGGTTGCAAAACCTACATGCGATGCATAGTTCATACGATATCACGTTATATACAATGAAAACTGCCCCATCTTGCAATGCGTGATAGTGTGATTTTATTCGTCAACTATTTAACAATGAGAGCACTTAGCGACTTGCAATAAACTTTGGACATAATTTCAAATCTTTACGAAACTTTTCTCGCTGACAACCTCAACAAAATGATGAAAGGAAAGTTTATCGCTTACTACTTTTCTGTATATCTTCGGCATTTGGCATGACGTTACAAGTTATTGCTTCTACACCGTAAGTGTGTTCGCGAGAGAATTCTCGGACATTACAGTTAAAAGTGGTGTGTGTTTGTTTGTTGTTGTGGTTTTGGTAACAAAATGATTTGACTAAGCAATGAGACTTAGTACCTTCCTTTGCCCTGTTAGAATAAATTGCAACTGATATGGGATGCAATGTTCTCACGTAAATGTGGTTTAGTTTGATGCGCAACGGTACAGTTGTTAATAAGTCAACAGTAATTAAACTCGTAATTGGTCTACACATTAATCTCGTGTATGAGAAACAATGTGAGCAAATGAAATGTTCAGATCTGTTAGAGTGCACCATATACCAGCAGCCAGACTATACATGTATAATTCTACTGCGAGAGCGAACAGAAAGTGCTACTACAGTGATAATTTTGCTATTTGCTATTTGAATTAACAGGATGTCAAACAAGGATATTTGATATTCATTGGATATCGAGATCACTGCACTTGATAATGTGCCTATCTGTACAACAATTACCATACAGATTCAATGTAATAAAAAAAATGTTCTACAAATCTGGTAAATATTTCAAGTATCACACATTGCAAATATGTCTCATCTCTTTACGTGATCTACTTCTCTTCTAATCAAACAGATCACTTTAACTGTTACTTACATTAACTACCTTAACAAACTGAACTTTCATTGAGACTGAGAAAATCTTTAACTATGATCTTTACTGCAATTATGAACAAACTACTTCCTGCTCTCACTAATAAACCAACTGATCATCACAAAATTCCTACACTGAACTGTTCTAATTAGCATACAAATTTACAAACACAATAATTATGCAACTCTATCATAAGAAACAATGATCAGAACGGATAGCAATTCAAATTGGTGAAAGGAACGAGGAACTGGTAAAATGACACAGGGCTAAATAATAAATGCGAGCTGAATTAAACAGTATTCATTACCCAAAAGACAAAGCAACTACAATATAGGCTACATACAGGCTAACATACATAACAACAGAAAAGTACAAGTTTACCTTATTTGAGACATAAATTTCCATACAAAAATTTCAATCTGCAGACTTGACTGCGACTCTTCAAAACTGAATTTTTATCTTCGAGTCTAACACACAGACAGAATAACCCGACAGTTTCACAACTACAACTCTACATCAACTATCCTGCACGAAGGTGCAGTGTGTGTCTCGCAACAAGCGTGCTCATTGCCCTAGTCGCAACGCGACCTGTTTTCAATGTGGCTTCTAGTACAATCAGTGCCTTAACATCAGTGTTTTACATCGAAGGCTTGCCTGAAACTATCGTCAGTGACAATGGACCTCAGTTTGTTAGTGCGGAATTTCAACAGTTTTGTCGTGTGAATGGTATTCAGCATATTACCACTGCACCTTTTCACCCTCAGTCCAATGGTGAAGCAGAACGTTTCGTTCGAACATTCAAGTCTCACATGGAGAAGATGAAAGGTCAGCACTCCAGGCAGCAAGCTCTTCAAATTTTCCTGTCTACGTATAGGTGCATGCCACGTGACGGCCCGTCTCCTGCCGAGCTGCTACACGGCCGCCGTCACCGCACTCTCCTTCACCTGCTGCAGCCTCCCACGCACCGAGTCGGTTCGTATGGCGCTACGCGTTTTCAGGTTTCTACGCCGGTGCTGTACAGGGTGTTTGCTGGAAACAAGAAGACATGGTTGCCGGGCACCATTCAGCGCGTGCTCGGTAGCAATATGTATGTTGTACGTTCTTCCACAGGGTCGGAGCTGCGGCACCACGCAAACCAATTGCGCCTGCACAGGCCACGCGATCCTGTCTCGGGTTTCTTGATTCCAGACCCAGTTCACCGCCAGGGAGCACAGCCACATCGTTCGTCCCCGGACTACGAGTTCCCTATGGACGTCGACACACCTCCGACGCAGTCGTCGCCGCCGCAGATGACAGCGTCACCGAGAGGGACTCCGGGACCGTGCGCCCCCCCCCCCCCCTCCCCAGCTTGGGCCACGCACCTCAGAAGAAGATGACCTGCTCCCTCTGGGCGGGGGCGGGCGCCCTTCCCCAGGTTTCGGCGGGTTCCCTGGAGGATCTCAAGGCAGATGCCGGGGCGCGGACGGCGTCTCGACTCCGGCCTCAGCTACGACGCCCGTCCCACCAGTAACGCCCCCGCCCAGGCCCTCCTCCCAGTGCCGTCGCCGTGGCCCTCAGCCCTACGCCACGACGGCGCGGCGGTTTGGGGGGGAGGGGTGTGGTGTCGCACAAGTACAAAGTGCGCGCCACTTACTTTCGCCGCGCGCCGCCATGCACGCACGGCGCGGCGTTCTCACGACGACAGCCACGAGCGCCCTCTGCGACAACTCCGCTGGTGGCCACCACTGAAGGACATCGTTCACTTCGCACTTCGGACTGAGTTAGCAACCAGTTAGGACCTTCGTAATCAGATAGGCACCAGTGAAGACTTTGCTATCGTACAGGCACTAGGCAGGCCTCTAACAACTATGTATCAACGTTCTGCAGTACTATGTAAAAGTTAAGTATTGTTACATTCTGTGCAATATATATCTCTTTCTAATGTACTCGAGTGTTTTTAGTTTCTGGCTGCTCCCCTCCGTACCTGCACCAGCGTGCTATCGATATTCCTGTGTCGGTCTCATCCACCCGGCCACCGACACCTACGACGCGGCTGGGACACAAAAGCGGCGACGAAGTTGGGACACAAAAGTTTTTATAACAAAACATGCTCAATGCTCTATGACAGGCAAAAATTATGTGAAAATTATATTGCGTACTCCTTTCACAGTTACATACCACTGAATGTTCCTTCGATACTACATCACAGTTCGACATACAGTTCATGAGATATAATGTCAAACAATTTGGTTCATGAAAAACCGCATGAAGTTTCGACTTGTTACGTGTTTACTGTTAACGCCATTCACGACATATTTTGACACATATACCACTGAATGAACCTTCGCATTTAATTAATAGTACGACATATAGTGTAGGAGATATTACGTCATAAACAATGAAATTGCCGAATAACTGCTACATCATGCGATCTTATTCCGCCGGCCGCGGTGGCCGAGGTGACTGAGGCGCTGCAGTCACGGTCAGCACGGTCACTTACGGTCGGGGGTTCGAATCCCCCCTCGGACATGGATATTTGTGCCGTCCTAGTTCGTAATTAGTTCGTAAGTAGTTTGTAAGTTTAGGGACTGATGACCCCGTAGTTAAGTCCCATAAGCTTAACAAACATTTGAACATTTTTTGATCTTTTTCCACCTCTCGTCCTGAAATAATGGGCCGATTACAATTAAACTTGGTACACATATTGCTTACCTTTCAGAAAACAATCGTTGTGGCTTAAAACTGCCTAAAACACATTGGTCAGCAGATATGACATCATAGACAATGAGTCACAAAGACTAATATGTTTACAGTCAAGTTTTGAATTTAATGAAGGTTATTACCGGGTGATCAAAAGGTCAGTATAAATTTGAAAACTTAATAAATCACGGAATAGTGTAGATAGAGAAGTAAAAATTGACACACATTCTTGGAATTACATGGGGTTCTATTAGAAAAAAAGTTCAAAAAATGTCTGAAAGATGTCGCTTCATCTGATCAAGAAAGCAATAATTAGCATACCAAATTAAGACAAAGCAAAGATGATGTTCTTTACAGGAAATGCTCAATAGGTTCACCATCATTCCTCAGCAACAGCTGTAGTCTAGGAATAAAGTTGTGAACAGCACTGTAAAGCATGTCCGGAGTTATGGTGAGGCATTGGCGTCGGATGTTGTCTTTCTGAATCCTTAGAGATGTCGGTCGATCACGATACACTTGTGACTGCGGGTAACGACAAAGCCAATAATCGCACGGACTGGGGATCTGGACTGCCAAGCACGACGAAAGTGGCGGCTCAGCATACAAACATCACCAAACGACGCGCGCAAGAAATCTTTCACGCGTCTAGCAATATGGGGTGGAGTGCCATCCTGCGTAAAACCCCATGTCATTCCAAGCATGTGTGTCAATTTTTACCTCTCTATCTACATTATCCCGTGAAGTTTTCGAATTTATACTGAATTTTTGATCACCCGGTACATCAATTGTATTTTATTGCTATTTTTCTTTCTTTGGATACTGCACTTAAAATTTTCTGTATTATGCAAATTTCTTTGTTTCGCTGTTTCATTTCTAAGCTGTTTTCATGGATAAATGAAGATGAAATGCCGGCCGCGGTGGCCGAGGAGACTGAGGCGCTCCAGTCACGGTCTGCACAGCCACTACGGTCGGGGGTTCGAATCCCCCCTCGGGCATGGATATTTGTGCCGTCTTTAGTATAAGATAGTTGATAAGTAGTTTGTAAGTTTAGGGACTGATAACCCCGTAGTTAAGTCCCATAAGCTTAACAAACATTTGAACATTTTTTTTTGAAGATGAAATCTACTTCGAGTTTTTATTTTCGTTGCTAATATAAAACAGGAAAAATGCAAATATACATAGGCAATGGCGGGTTTAGCATCTAGTACAGCACTATCTCACATTAGTTGCTTACGACCTGTACGCAGTGCGATGTTTACTATATTCTTAAGTAATTACATTTCATTCATTTACCACTTCCAACCGATACTCATCTTTTCAACATTACGATGTATGGGGGTTCTGCTCGCTGCAAAATTGATCTCCTGGGGCGATGTGGTAGAAATAAATAGGTAGAAATAAATACTCGTAGGTGCAATTTTTCACTTCTTCTTTAATTTCCAATAAAACTGCTTCTCCACCAAAACATTACAGCTTCATACTTGCGTACACAAACTACCACAACAACACAGAGTCACAGACTGACATAGATTTCAAAGTACTTAAAAAACGACAAAACTCGAACTACCCTCACGCAAGGCGGTGAGGGAAGTATATAACCTTGACAATAATGGCATTACATTACGCATTGTTCATAACAATTGAATATACCAATTTACAATTACTGAACTCAACAGCAAAACATTTCATGTACACAAAAATAATCACAATATAAGATGAAAACTATACATACAATAATTTTAGATGGCGCATAGATAAGTCGTACTTTCGGTTCTTTCTGTTTCACAAATATATATATATATATATATATATATATATATATATATATATATATATATATATAACGAATCATAATATTTAAATCTCGACTATTACATTAATTAACACAATTAACTGGTCAACACAACTTGTTTATGAGCCTAACATATATACAATGCTATTTATTTTCATTTACATAAAGTTTCTAAAATTCGTCTATCTAGTTCTTGAAATAATGTACAATGACAAAACTATTGTTTATAGAACTGTCTGGAAAGCATCTAAACGAATCTCTTAATTAATGAAATCTCTCACTTTTTTAATCACAGTATCACCGAGAGACTGTCCTACACTGATTTCTAGGCTGGCTATTTCGTTTTTAACTAACTTCACACGCAACATGTACCACTATTGAACCACACGATTCTGGGTCCGACGCAGACGGTATCGTACGATAACATTGAGGTGAGAGGGCCGGCACTATCATCACAGCAGTCAGTACCTTCCAAAGGCACGTCCAGTGTTACATGTTAGATTCATGTGCAGGCGTTTCTCAGTGTGAAAGAGGGCGGTCTGTGGACTACTTTGTCTCGGCAAAGTGTCCTCCAGTTTACGTGCGCTGGCACTTAAACGCGGATGGCCCTCCTGACACTACGGGCGCTGGCGTGAACTCCAGGAATAACTCAGCCCTGTGTCCGCCACGATAACGCCGGGCCGCGATTGTGCACAGTGCCGGCGGCACGCGAACGACCGGCCCACGTGGCTCCCTGGGAAACGAAATTCGGGTCACGTGTCGGCGTCGTGTAGACCGACTGCAGCTGCTGCTACTCTGTTGGTCCTAGCAAACGTTCTCAAGGATTTCTTTCTCTGTATACTAAAGGAGCGTTAAAAGATAAGTCTCTTACACAAACCTGAGTGAGTTAATGACATCCCATGTAGATCACTGGAACGATTTTCTACCGAAATTATAAGGATATCTAAAGGGTCTTACACACGATGCATTGGACCAATTCGTTGGTCACCCGATACATTGGGCAAATTTAGGCGCTACCCGACCAACTTTCCTTGTCGGTCGGTTGGTTGTGCCTGACCACCCGATCTCCGATTCCCCCACCACGTCACCCGACAAATTGTACCGTGTGTAGTGCTTCCCGACCAACTTTCATTCCTGATGTCTGCACAGCGAATACGCGAAAACAAAAACAGTTCGACAAACAGACACCAGAACTGGGTGGCGCTGTGTGCAGTTGGTCGGAATGTGTGTAGGCTGCTACCAATTTGTTGTTTCGTTGTATTTCACTGTAATGTTTTTGAAGGAAACGCCTGTTTCTACTGCGAATGAAAGGTTTTATTTCTATAAGTGACTTATAGAAATAAAACCTTTAATTCGCAGTAGCAAAAGGCGTTTCCTTTAAAAACATTACTGTGAAATACAATTCAGCTGCTGCTCAAAATGGCCACTGCAAGCAACATATGTTATTTCGTTGTTTACATCTTGTTGGTCGTACGATAAATCGGAGCGTGTGTAGGGACCTTAAGCATGATAAAATTTTAGCGTCAACGAGCATTTTAATATTGTAGTACTAATGACATAGTGTCTAGGTTTATTTTAAATTTAAAAAATGTACGCGATAGTAGAAATGCCCAACGTAAATGATTTTAAATTAGACTTAAAACCTGCATTTAAACCTTAGTGGGAAAATAAAGTGTATATTTTATTTTATTGGTACCGTATTGAACTTTTTTCTGACTCACTAATAGCTTTAGGATCATTTGTTTCCCATTGATCGACATATATCATTTATTTAAACTACTTATAGGAAAATTTACATATCCGCGAACCCAACCAAAATATTTTTTATCCGACCAGCAAGCTCTCTCGTGATGCGTCGAATATCCTCCATATCTACTTTAAAATTAATGAAACTCTGAAAGAGGGCACTTAGACAAGAACCACAACACTTTTGTTGACACAACACAATAAAACTAATCCGATTTCACTGAATTTCTCACCGTCTGTTACACAGAAAGTAGTCCTTTAATCAAGAGTTTATAAATATATCGGACTCAACTGCGGGATTATTAGTCCGTAGCTTACAAACTACTTAAATAAAGGTAAAATAACCTAAGGACAACACAAACACCCATGCCTGAGGGGGGACTGGAACACCCGACGGCGAACGGCCGCACGCACCACAGCATGGCGCTCCGGTACGCACTGCTAATCCGCCGCGGCAGTCGTTTAATATTTATCACTCTTTTCAATGGCGTAATTAGTGACAGTTCAACATAGGTGACACCTAATTTAAATTACCAACAAGTAACGAAAAATTTAAAAGCACAAAAGAGCGATTTAACATCCATGGAAAATTATAATTTCAACTCACCTGGTCTGTACTATCATAGCAGCTAAAGGTTTAGAAGTAAGACGGCATGGACTGCTGTTTTTTTTTTTATTATTATTTTTTTTTTTTTTTTTATGGGACTTAACTACGGGGTCATCAGTCCCTTACCTTACAAACTACTTATGAATTAGGACGGCACAAATATCCATGCCCGAGGGGGGATTCGAACCCCCGACCGTAGTGGCCATGCAGACCGTGACTGGAGCGTCTCAGTCTCCTCGGCCACCGCGGCCGGCGCTGTTTAGTTTCACCATGTCTACGTGTAGATGTCCTTGACCAGATGTATATCTGATGTTGGATAAAATTCGCACCATAAATAATAAAAGTCATGCTGCACTTGATGTATGACCTTCAATTCTGTGAAATATTCAACTTCCTTGCAATTATACTAATTAAAAATATTCTTACTCAGAAAGCAATACGTAAATTTGTAATTCTGTATATACGATTGTATAATGTATGTTTGTCTCGTGAATTCGCGAAATATACCGCATATACAATGGCGTAGCAGTTAATGTTGTGGGTTGATGGTCACTGGTGTATATCCGAACAGCCGCAATTATTTGCCATTTACAACTTATAACTTTTGGAAAGTCCCCGAAATTTCCTTGAAACGTATAGCTGCACTCTCTGTCCAAGATACAAGTTTTCATCTGTTCTCACTGTATATCGCTCCTCTCAAAATGCGTAATTTCAGTATTTATTTGTTGGCTACGGTGGCAGCGAGGTATCGTGGTTTCTTGAAGTCGCCGGGTATCGCTGACCAACTGTATGCCGATTTTCTGGACACATTGTGAGCCCCTGTAAGAAACGACAATAACATCTAGGCTTCTAGTGGCAATTCCGCCGGCACCAGCACCGGTCCGCTAAATTGAAATCGACCTCTTGGGAGAAGGAAGAAAAGAGCAAGATTGGGGCGTAACTTTCCATCGACAACGTGGTCATTAGAGACGGACACGGTCTTTTGGAGGTTCCAATCGTCAATAAATGGGAATCAATGTACTTACTACCTTCTAAGCTCTCACCGTGCAGTGACAACTAAAGCTACTGAAATTCAAGATTCCTTGGAGTGTAAATAACTTTAAAGCGTGGAACATGGAGATTGAAGCATCCCGTGTGATGATCTTTGACACTGAAAAAGTTTTTCTGTTGAAAGTAGTAGCAGTAGACTTCACGTTACGATATCATCCACAGGATTACGACCGTCCACAGACGAATTAACGCACGTATGAGGTCTCATTGTAGTTTGATGTCGAACATAGGGAATGTAACAAAAATAACAGGTTGTCATAAAAAACGGTTGTGCTACAATGAAGACCCAAGTTTCGAAATAGAACAACTGATATTTTTAAGCTTACCGGTAATGTATGTTTCATTTATTCAAAGCGACTGCTTGCGGTACGCTTATTGATTCTTACAGAGATTTTCGGCCTCCAGATAAGTTATAATACCTGAGCAGCAAACAAGTTCCAAAGTTCCACTACACACCGGCAAGATATATGGCCATATAGTTTTGTACATGTTCGACGATCCTTTTTGAAAACTGAAATGACCTATCTACGATTAGATTAGTAATAAATCGTGGCTTCCGTAACTGTTACCTAAGTCTACAAAAAATTCGTTATTTGTCTTTTGGGAAGTTTCCACGATCCAGATTTGAATTAAATCAGTGCCAGTCTTTAAATCGTTTTTATTTTGTACATGACCGGTTTTGGATCAAATGCCCATTTTTCAGCTCAATTTTTACACTTACAGAATAACCGGTCACTTTCTGAACAAGATGATGTTTGTCGAAACAGTGAAACTTTTGTTCAAAGAGAGGCAAGTTAATCTGTAACTGTAAACAATTAAAGATGAGCGGCTGCACCAAAACTGTGATGTAAAGACTGACATTGTAGTAGTTACTTGTCTAAGTCGTTTGTTGAACCAAGTTCGGTCTTTCCCATCTCTCACAAATTTACTCGTCTCATAGTTTTCTCAACCGTATTGTACGACACTTAAAATTTACCCACTGATGCTCCTGTCAGTACTGCAGACGACAATTTCGAGTTGACCTGTCAAGTATTCTCCGTCGCCTGTCGCTATTGCTTAAGATTTTTCCTTCTTTTTTTTCCTTTCTTGGAATTCCTATTTTTGTCGGTATTAAGTGATGCTGTAACGGCCTTATAATCACAGATTCCCTGCTCTATGAATACTGAGCCAAAAACATTGGGTTTTTTGGGTGATCAGCAGGTCTAAGATGTCAATTCCTTATTTGACAGCTAGAAGTAATTTTAGAAAAAAGAGAACAATTTCACACAACTCTGTCCCTGCCACTCCTTTGAAATATTTGCATCTCCACGTCTACAATCGTTGAAATCTCCACCTAATATTACGTGACTGAGAAATTTACGCGATAGATTTTCCTAGTTTCCTCTCAAATGTTCCGCCACTGCTACGGCTGAGCCAGGAAGTCTATAAAAATTATTCATTGATCATGTTACATAGAATTTTTAACACTCATCTTCGTCCACATTTTTTTAAATTGTGGATCTTAAGTCGATATTATCGCTATAAACAGGTCTCTGTACTCCCGTATTCAGCGTTCAGTTTATCCTCCAGTTACGAATTTCATTTATTATGATTATTGTTATTGTTATTATTATTATTATCCAATATGGCCTCATTAGAACCTTGTTAGGTACAATCAATGTAGCTTATGATTGACGGCCTTCCTTTGTGCGCAAATTTTCATCCTTTCAGACCAGGGTGTTCCAGTTAGTTTTCTAATATTCCTCTGACAATCTACATTTCATAAGCAAAAATAAATGTAAAGTTGTGAAAGCAATGAATAGGCTGGTTAGTAACGTACATATTATATGTATATGTCTGAAGACGAATAGGCGCAAAATTGCACATTGACGAAATCAGCAGTTTAGTTTCTGTGTTAATGGAAATAATTTTTAGTGTTATTTCATCTGAATTCTCAGAGCGAATAACTAGTTTACTGTATGTTTCATTTTGTTTCCATCCGCAATAGCGTATTTCTATATTTTCGCAGAAGTCATGAAATTCAACTTTTACGATTTGCAGTAACTTTTCATTACACGAAAGTAAGCGTTCGTCTCGATCTAACAAAAGTAGGTGTTTCATTATTTTGTATTTAGAGGGAAACTGATAACATGGTAGCAGATTATATAGGTCAATCTTTGAAATTCTTTATGATTCATGAGAGATTCTATTATGACTAAATTTGATATCACTAAGCCTGAAATTTCACAACTTAGTTGCATAGTTTATTATATTGGAATGTTGGATTATTCTTAACTGTACGATTTAAATATCAACAGTCTAAACAGTGAAGTTCGGAACTATAGCGAGAAAAGTTGTATTTTTACCAAACCCCCGACTCCCGTCTGGGACCCGCATGAGACGCGCTTGGCTTTCGTATTGCTTATCGCTACAGAGCTCCTACTAGCTCAGCGTGGAACTGGCAACATCGAGGCAAGTATTTGGCATCACTGTGACAGTCGAATTATTTCTGCAAGTGGCAATGAATTGGCTCACTAAATTCGCTTGGCGTTCCTTTTCCACTTTCATGATCCAAATAGTATTATCGTCATGTATGATTAGACACTGGGATGGAATATAATTTTTGTACTCAAGGACTGCCACTCTTTGTATAAGTGACAACAGTTGTTATATGTCTATGTCGCTCTGTGGTTCCGCGTGTGTCTGCTGATGCAAGAACGGCGTCAGTCGTCTGTTCGAATCGCGCTCGATGACCATCTGCATGTTACATATTTTTTCTGTTTTATAGCTTTTGGAAATTGCTAAGAGAAATTCTTTAATGAAATCAAAAGATAACCTTTGGACCTTTGGACCTTTTTCGGAAACTCGACTCAGTAGCTCGTGGTAATGGTCATAAATACGTCCTTGGTTAATGGACGATGATTTACCGTACAAACGTCTCTGAAGAAATTATAATCGACCGTCATCAATACGATTTATATTTCTAATCATCTCTTAGCACCTTCGTGCATTTTACTGAATATAGTAACCAGCACAATTAGAAAAATTGAAATGCACTTAAAATTTGGTTACAGACAAGGGTGACGAATTTCACGCAGCAACTACAACTACTCTCCTTTCCTACTTTCTGGTTTATCTGCATGAGCCATCACAATGGCACTGAGGAGTCGATGAACGCTGCAGCTGTTCGCTTGCTCCATGAGGGCAAACGCCGACGTACTCTAAAAGAGTGTAAGGCAGTAGCTCCCAATTCCAAACTTTTTACCTCCCTTGTGATAGAGCTACAAACCGCTATATCGGAATGATAAATAATTGTGGCGTCTAGTAAACTCCCCAGAAATGCCGAGACAATGTAAACTGATTTTGAAATTATATCTTCACGGCGCAAATTGTGACAATTGACTCTAAACATTAATATGTGTTTGATTCTCCACAGGATTATTAACGAAATTTCGTTACTGCTTCCAGATATTTATTAGCAAAACAAAATTGACTGTTATACATCAAATGAAATTCCTGGGATACAATTATAAACAAAGTGGGAAACACCTCATGTTTTGGCGAAGGGGAAACAAATGCTGCGTTATTGACACAACTCTTAGATGATTGAAAAGGAGGTATAAGTTCGTAGGCTTCAACGGCCGATGTCATTTCGAATAAAACAATAGTGGGTATTAGGCCGCGTCATTTTTAAACACTTGGCAAATGAATTGCCGACGTTTCGAGCACTGTGCAGTGATTCTATTTAGGGTGCCCTGAAGAGGAACACTGCACAGTGGTCGAAACGTCGGCAATTCATTTGATAAGTGTTTAAAAACGACGCGGCCTAATACCCAGAATTGTTTTATTCTATTAAAGAGACTTTCCACCCTAAGGTTGTTCGATCCCTTCTTCAATATTGCTGAACAGTGTGCGAGTATTACTTGATGGTATACAGAGAGGACATCGCAATAGTCGAAAGAATGTTGCAGATTGTGTAGTATAGTGAATTAGAGGAGAAGGGTGGGGGAGAGTATGTTTAACTTTGAGTTTGGAGGAGGGAAGGGGTAGAGGCGTGAGTTGAGGAAGCAATATTAAACCAAAAGCTTTTTCACTGCACACGTTTTTCCGCGAGATTTCAATCACCAATCTTCTCTTCCGAATGCAAACAGTTTTTGTTCCCACTGCCGTACAAACCATGGTATTACAACTGTTCAAATGTTTATAAATCTATGGGACTTAACTGCTGGGTTATTAGTCCCTAGTTTACAAGCTATTTAAACTAAGTTAAACAAACCTAAGGACAGCACACACATCCATGCCCGAGGGAGGATTCGAATCTCCGACGCGGGAGGCCTCGCGATCCGTAACGTGGTGCTCCAAACCGCTCGGCTACTCCTGCGCGGCTATTACAACTGTAATAGTAGCGTAACAGTAATTCGAACTCGCATGTAACAATTTTGGTACTTGTTTTTCTCGTCCTTCGTATGAGAGTGGAACAGTCGAGAAATTGAAGTTATTCTGTGAGCCCTTTACGAAACACTTAACTGCGAATAACGGAGTAATCGTGTATCATTGAAATATAAATGAAGTGCATCAGCAGAAGGTAATTTCTGACGTGCAGAACTTACTGTTTTAAAAGCACTGAGTACATTTTATAAGTGCACAAAACCTGAATGATAAACTATGTATGAGTTTTGGAAATAGTGGCAACACTGTTGTGGAGACACTATGCAACGGAGTATACTATTGTCGCTGATAGCACACTTTGTTAAAATACCTACCTTACCTCCGAGCAAATGGACTCGCCTGTCCCACGACAGCGAGGGAAACACAGTCACTTGTGAACGAGCGGTATAACGTAACGGTATAACTTACGTTTTAAAAACGGGAACAACAGATGGATCAAGATTGAATGTGGCAGAGGTCATACAGCATAACAGTGTCATCAAGGTCTTCAAGAGGCGTGCTGGAAATCGACATTGCCTTACAGAACACTGACACTTGGGTGAAAGCCTTCAACGAAAGTCGACAAACTGTGACAGACATGCATCGGGCAGGTCGACCTAGAGTCTCTTCGTTTTTTGGAGCATCACATGCGACCTGCTTTGCGAAAAAAGCGGCGACACTTTCTGCGCCACCTGTCCATCAGTTTGCACTACAATGCGTGGGCGCATACAGCGCAAGCTGTGGCTGCTCTGTTCAGTCGATGGGACTGGGGAAGTAACGTAACATCCACCATACTCACCGGATTTAAGTCCTTGTAACTTTGATTTGATTCCGAAGCTGAAGGAACCACTTCGTGGCATTCGCTTCAGAACTGTTCCAGAGATTCGGCAGGCAGTACGGTCGCGCTGCCTATGCCACTCAGTTTGACGTAAATATGTGTACTTTCACTCCTTGCATCAGAATACGAGTGGCAAACGGAAATACACGTCAGGCAGTCTGTGTAAATGGCTCATTGACAGAGAACACTCGACAGAGAGTCGTCGCTCTTATTGAAGATGGAGGATGTTCCATCAGAGAAGTTGGTAGAAAGAATGGCATGGCATATAGCACTGCAACTGGATGGTGGAGGAACTACACTGAAAGAGGCACCGTCATCAGAGCTCCTGGGTGAGGCAGGAAGAGAGTGAGCTCACAGCAGGAGGTAGGACCCTAGTGTCTAAGACCAGAGAAAATCCCTTTCTGAAAGTAGATGTGCCGGGAGACGAAATTCCCTGGCTCCAGTGACACTATTCGAAGAAGGCCGAGGGACGCTGCACAACATGATTTGTGGCGTTACTTGTAGCGAACATGTGCACATCACAATAATGATGAAGAGACAAGAAATCTATTTGTATCTATTTAAAAAAACACGCATCGAGTAGTGACGGGTTCGAGTCCCTGTCAGAGAAAAAAATCAATTGGATCTCCGTCTCAGGTGCCAAAATAACACTATTTGTAAATACATTAAATATGTGACATCGGATTGTAGTTAGTTAACAGTTTATATAGGTACTGCGTTTTATTTCAGAACTTTATGGCGTTTGACACTTGAAAGTTGCACAAAATTACATATTTTAGTGGGTACCTCTCAGCAGCCGGGATTAGAAGCATATATATATATATATATATATATATATATATATATATATATATATATGGCGTCTGTGCTTTCGGACTTGTCGATGACGGGCAATGATCCTTCTTCAGTGCGGAGGCACTCCAAGGCCCTTAATCATACGGGAATTAGTACAAAGTGCTACGAGTTTGAGTTTTAGTGGGAGGGTGAATTTGGGAATTTGTACCTGACGGGAGGCATGTTTGAGTAATTCCGTGCAGGGGTGATGTTCTCTGTGTCACCAGTGGTGTACGGGTTAGCGTAACTATCTAGGAAGTAGGCGAACCGGGTTCGAATCCCGCCTGGGTACAGATTTTAAATTTCACCCATTCGAAATTAACGTCATACATTCCGTAAATATGAATCGATTATAACTGCAGGATCAAAAGTCGCATCTGTTCTTTCGAATTTGCTCTATCACAAGGGAGGTAAAAATTTACATGTCCGAAAGAACGGAAGCCATACATATGCAACTTATTAATTTTTATATATTGGACTAGCTTAATTCCCGCTGCTTTGCACGCGTAGACTGGATAGTCTGCATTGGTTTTTTTCTACTTCTAAATGTAAATTTTCATAGACTTAGCTTTAAAAATGCTTTCCTAATCAAGAATTTTGATACAACTTGCCACTCCCTAATGCACCACTGATGGCAAAATTCAAAACATTCCGAAACACATTTAAAAAAAATTATACCATGGTTCCAAGTACAAATTTTCGCACTTATAGCCCAAAATGCTGTTAGTAGTACCCTTAAAAGATTTTTCCCTTATTTCACCTGCTTAATGGTTAAATTTCCAAAAATATCGAAACACGTGTTTTTAAAATGAAAATCAAAAATCTAAATCCGAAGTTTTGTATTTCTTGTTTCAAAATTGCCTCCAGAGCAACGTATTTTCACAAAATCGTTCGTCCTTCATTTCACCTCCTTAGGGATGGGTATATCAAAACTCGCTGATACCAACAATGTAAGATAAACTACGTCTACAAATTTCAAGTTTAGATTCACTTTTCAGCAACGTTTTCTGTCTTTTAGAAGGGATCGTGAACGCGAAATTTGTTTCTTACGCTTTGGCGTTTTTCTTAGTAGTTTTACTTTTCCAAACTGCAATACGCACTTATTTTTCTTTATTCCTACGCTTGTTGCAGAAAAACAACTGAAGAAAGTGCATCACGTTCCGCTGTGTATAACCTCTTCGCTATTATAGTGTCAAAAGTCATCGCTGGTCTTCAGGCCGAATTTTATATAAGCTGACAACTTACACCTTATATGCTCCACCCTCTTATAGCTATCGACACAATAAAGGTGTCTTACATAATGTACGAAATTGAAAGTGCAGTACCCAAACAAAAAAAGATAGTAATCACAGTACAAATGACATATAAAATTCGTACGATCTCATAATTATTGAGTTACATGTTGAACAATTGTGTAATTTTTCAGGTAAGTATTCACTTGTATAAGTGCTGTATGTCTGTAAAATCTGTTGCGAATACAATCAGTAGTAAAGAAGATTAAAACTTTGTGTGCGATGGGGCAGTTTACCATGAACGTTACTGTTTATGTTCTCTATGTTCTCGTATCTCATGAAATACGTGTCGTACTGTGATACAATTCAGAAGGTACAGTCAGCTGTATCTGTGTGCCCTATCTGTAAAATTTCCTGCGGCTACAATTTGTAGTGTAGAAACTATAAATTATAGCGACATACCGAATGCCGTAGTTTTAGTCCACGATCAACGGAAAAGTATTAACTTTTTTCCTTTCATAATTTTGCTATGGTTGACAGCGAGAAAAAGGCCAATAAAGGTTTGAAATTATGTTTAAAGTTTATTTCTAGTCGCTAAGTAATTTCGTTCTCATATATTGTTTTCATAAAGCGTCATCGCATTATTTGCCAATTTCTTGCAACTACCATTGTTTATGACTTTATATCTCCTGTACAATGAGTAGGTTGTGGTTCTTATAATTAAAGAATTGGTACCTCACAGTATGGAATATTGGTACCAAATTTGGTTAAAATCGATCCAGTGGTTTAGAAGGTTTAGAAGGAAATTTGCAACAATATCACGTAATGCAGCAGTTTTTCACGAACCTAATTGTTTATGACTCCATATCTCATGAACTGTGTGTCGTACTATGATAAAATTTCGAACGTACGTTCAGTGGTACATGTGTATGCTGTCTGTAACATTTCTTGCGAATACAGCTTACAGTGTACGAGTAATAAATTGTAACGTCATGCAAAATGCCGTAAAGTAGTAAGCGACAAACTTTGTTTTCCTTTCTTCATTTTGCTATGTTTGTCAGCGATAGAAAGTTTCATAAAGGCTTGAAATTATGTTTAAAGTTTGTTGCAACTCGCTAAGTGCTCTCCTTCTCCAATAGTCACACTATCACGTGCTGCAAAATGGGGAAGTTTCATTGTTTATGACGTCTTATCTCCTGAATTATCGGCCCCATCGCAAAATCCTTTCTTAGTTGACTGTATATCCATCTCATATGGATGACGGGTCGACGGCGATGTAATAATTTGGCAAACAAAAAACCATAGCCGTTATTTAAAAAAATTAAATTTTTAATCAATTACATGTTTCGGGATTAGAATAAGCGCATCAAAAATGTTTCAAATGTTTGTATAGTCTATGGGACTTAACTACGGGGTCATCACTCCCTAAACTTACAAACTACTTATGAACTACTTACGAACTAGGACGGCACAAATATCCATGCCCGAGGGGGGATTCGAACCCCCGACCGTAGTGGCCGTGCAGACCGTGACTGGAGCGCCTTAGTCTCCTCGGCCACCGCGGCCGGCAATAAGCGCATCTTCAGACCCTTATAAGATCCATGTAGTAAGTAATACGAGAACTAGCCATCCATTAATAATCCTGCATATACCCTTTCACCCCAAGATGTAGCCGACAACTGTCATTATTGGAATCTCGAAACATGTTATCGATTTAAAATTTTCAAAATTAACGGCGGAAGGTTTTGCATTTGCCAATTTCTTAGTTGACGTCTTCTACGTATAATCTATATTCATGCCAAATTTCAGTTTCATATGTGAATTAGTTTTCGAGATTTCTTGTTTATTCAGTGAGTAACTGTCCTTTCGCTTTTATATGGATAGGAATTAAGATGATAGATATGGGTGTATCTCAGACTGCCTCTCTGGTCACACCGACACCTAGTAGCATTGATCACGAGAGTTTTTTTTCCCCTTCTCGCCTTCTCCTTTTCATGTGCGGCATCACTTCCGTCGCAGACACGCCGTCGGTGCCCGCGTGCTTTTCAGCGCCTCTCGCGCCGCATTTTCCGCACAATATGCTCGTAATTACGGACCGCGGCTGAATATTCCGCCCCTGGCCAACACCCCCTCTCCCGCCCCCCCCAGCCCCCCACGGCCCTTTCCGGTCGCCTTTCGCGGCTCGGATGCTCGCAATCCGTCTCCCGGCTGCTGCTACTGCCCGCGCACCGCGCCGCGGCGTTAAGTGTCTCATTACAGCGTGCTCTGCCGGGATGCGTGCGCCGCAGACCCGCCGCTCTAACACTCCAATTAACGGCACGCCGCGCCGTCCGCCGGGCAATCGGTCAAAGTAACACTCGCAATTTCACCTAAGTGGAGCGCCTCTCCCGCCGCGCCACTGGCCACACTGCGTCAGCCAGGGTGGGGTAAAAAAAATCATTAATTAAGTCGGACGCTAAGGTTCAGACGGCACTTCCTAGAGTTTGCGAGCTCCGGTTTAGTTTCAGTGGAGATGGCGCACTAAGGGAGTAGAAAGGTCAGAAGCTGTGGAAGGGGCATGAAGCTGCTGGCTCAGTCAGTTGCCGCGTTGTCCCTTTCTGACAGTGTTTCGTCGAGACTGAGAATATCACTATGAAAAGTGATTAAAAAGTACCCAAATTTGTAAAGCCTGTTCAAAATCTGCCCTTTTTGGGAACGTCCAGTAGGTTTGGATCATAATAAATATTCAACGTTGTGCAAAGAAACAAGTGACACTGGTGTCTTACACTGCAGGTTTTCTAACTGTTTATGATCGGGCACGATTGGAAGAGGCGCCAGAAATGACACATGGTCCCAATAAGCAATTGCATAACTGGAGCAGCTATGGACAAGCAGTCGAAAGCCTTGCACCACGCCGATGAACCTTACACATGTTGAACGGTCCGACCGTTAATAGCTGTAATCTACATCTACATAGACACTCTGCAAATCACATTTAAGTGCCCACTTTCATAATTTTTCTCTCCCCGTCCCATTCTCTAATAGCGCGCGGGAAGAAAGAACACCTAATTCGTTCCGTTTTCGATCTGATTTCTCTTATTTTATTGGGATGGTCATGTCTCCCTTAGTAGGTGGGTGCTACCAAAATATTTTCACATTCAGAAATAAAAGTCGGTGATTGAAACTTCGCAAACAGATCACGCCTCAATGAATACAACGTCTTTCTTTTAATGATTTCCACCCCAATTCGTGCAACATTTCCGTGACGCTTTGCCCCCAGGTAGCGTGATAAAACAAAACGAGCTGCCCTTCTCTGAAACTTCTCAAAATTTTCCGTCAGTCCCACCTGGAGAGGGTTCCACAATGGGCAACAGTACTCCAGGAGAAGACGCACAAGTGTGATGTAGGCAGTTTCTTTGGTGGAGCTAGTGCATCTTCGAAGCGTCTTGCCAGTGAAACGTAATCTTTGGTTCGCCTTCGCCACAATATTTTCTGTGTTCTATCCAGTCTAAGTTCGTAATTGTAACTCCTAGGTGTTTAGTAAAATGTACGACCTTAAAGGTTTGACTGATTTATCGCGTAATTCTAGTTTAGCGGATTTATTTTAGTGGTCATGTGTATTACTTCACACTTTTCTTTATTTTGTGTCAATTGCCAATTTTCACAGCATGTAGTTATTTTGTCTAAATCGCTTTGCAGTTGCTTTTGATCCTCTGTTGACTTCACTAACCGATAAACGGCAGCATCATCCGCGAACAAGTCTTGCCCAGCTCGCAATGGAACTCGGTGAACTCTCGAGTGGTTGCTGAATGACTATAGCCTCTTTCAGTTGCTATTGTTTAGTTCTTTCGGTAACAAAGTCAGCGAGTGAGGAATGACACACACCCTGTAGCGACACACGTCAGTAGGAATTTGTCCGTCTCACGGAGCTGTTGCTCTTTCTTTTTGCTGGATGACTTAAAACCTGCACCATACCTTTCGTATATTTTGATTAGTGGTTTTCTTCAGAGCCACGGTGGAGTAGCCGAGTGGTCTAAAGCGCCTCGCTTCAGTCCGCGCGGTTTCTTGCCGTCGGAGGTTCGAGTCCTGCTTGGAGCATGAGTGTGCGTGTTGTCTTTAGGTTAGTTTGCCTTAGTTTAAGTAGTCTGTAAGCTACGGACTGATGACCACGCAGTTTGGTCCAATAGATTTACAAACATTTGAACATTTTGTATTTAACGCTTTTAGCACTCATGTATGTTCCTTTTATATCTGTCTATACTTGCCATTTTGAGTGAAATGCTTCGTTTTGAATCAACTGAGCTTTCTGATTTAGGAAAGGGACTGATTTCTATATCTCGTACCAACCAATACTATTGACAAGCCTCTTCACTCTGTCCCCTGCGCTCCCGCAGGCAACAGCTGCTTACGTTGCCGGTCTTCATGCCTCATGCCAAACTTCACCATCCAAATCGCATTTGCACTCCACCTCCTCCACGGCAGCCCAGATCGGATCTCCCTATCACAGACCTGGTTGTTGATCTCATTTCGTCTTTCGCCTCCAACCCTCCAACTTTCCACTTTCCTTCCCACGCCCCTCCTTGGTCCATTCCTCTCTTATAGCTTTATTCGTCCCGGGACTCAAAATCTTGTTTGACCAACACATCTCCGTTTCAACTTCCTGGCACCTCTTGACTCCTTCCATGGTGCAATAGTTGTGTGTACCGACGGTTATCTTGTAGATGGAACGGTCGAATATGACTATGTGTACAGGTACCTGGTCGAAAGGCGTTCATTGCCTCATGGCTGTAGTATCTCTACCGCGGAGCTGGTCGCTACTTCTCGTGCTCTTCAGTATCTCTGAGTCTATCCGTGCCGGACATTTGTTATCTGTAATGACTTCCTTAGTCGCTTGCAAGCATTCGCCATGACTGTGTTTTACGTTTTAACGCGCGAAAGTGTTGTTATCACTTCATTGGTTAGTGGAAACCTTGGCCTGATGACTCAGGTTCTCATTCCTCCTGTAATTTAAATATTTTGCCTACCTTTTTGTTGTCTGTCCTGCTTCTTTCTTTCTTCTTATAATGTGTGCAGAATGGCTAGCTCATCATTTGTTAACCTGTAATCAGCCAACCAGAGACTTATTCTGTAATTTTTTAGTCATTTTAACCACTGGCTCAACTCCTTTGTGTTTTCCTTCTTTTGTGTCGTCACTGTCACTGCCTTGTGGGTTTCCCCTCTGAGTGCTGAGCGTAATAGTTTTATCTTGTTAAGCCTTTTGCTGTGACATCATAGCTAGGAACAGGGAACTAATGGCCTAGCTTTTCAGCCTCCTTAAAAAATCCGAACTCCAACAAAATAACGTATTTCACTCCTTTGAGAAGATTTAAAATTGCTGGTGTATTTAACTCGATAACCTAATTTCGATGTTTTAAAGGAGTGTATCCGAAATAATATTCATAAAATACGACCGCACCAAGATTCTTCAACAATCTAAGGCAAAATATGCAACACAGGTTACGAGGGTGCTTGGCTGCACGAGCTACTAACAGTAATTTCTGCAACTACGTATGTGTTTGGTGAATGTATTAGTTTTATACGATGAATAATAATTTCATACTTACCAAGCGAAGGACTTCGGAACTCATGTTGATCTAAAATTTTTGAAATGTTTTCATGTCAAAAATAAATCTCGTAATTTTCTGGCTCATATTTTTATACAAACATTTTGAAATGTATGTTATTGGAAGTTCAACGGTGATCTTCACCGAAATCTATCAGAATTTTCTTGTAGAGTCTGTTACTGCAATTCAATATAAGCGTCCCTTTACTACGGAATCAATGTTAAAGATGACGTTCTATTTCGGATTTTTTCTTCGTTCTCTTGTTACCCCACCTAATAAGGGCCCAAATGCTACTTCGATCGAGTGCTTCCTAAGCCCCTCCTTTCGTAGAACATCTTCCAATGAATCTAAGCCTGAATGATATTCCTGAAAGCATCTTTTGCTTATTAATACAGTCGAGCCACTGACACTGTTATGACACTCTGCAGCTACGTTGCCAACGGTATTTCGTGACTTTTGTGTTGTAATGCATTGTCAGTCACATGTCTGCGAATACAATACTCGAAAATTTTAGAGCAGTTGCATAACCGTTCCATTGAAGCGTGCAAAAACGCTATTAACATCAAGGGAAAGACATATGCTGTTTTTGTAATCAAAACGAAAAGGATTTGAAATAAATATCGAGATAAAGTAACTTTTTTCGAAAGGTACTATCAGAATAATTTTGGTTGTAATAATCTTTGTTGTTTAGCATTGTTATTATTTTATTGTTTTAATGGTTACTTAACGAGTTTACAATTTTTGATTAAGCTATTGTGTGTTTTGGTCAAGATATACAAAGAAGAGCGTAACACGTATAAATGATATTCAGCCAGTTGATGAATACACTGAATCCGAAACAGGTTGATGCAATGTCAGAAATTCAAATGCCGGCCGCAGTGGCCGAGCGGTCTGCGGCGCGCCAGTCGTGTTCTGCACGGCCACTGCGGTTGTGGGTGCGAATCCCTCCTCGGGCATGGATATTTGTGCCGTCATAAGTAGTTTGTAAGCTTAGGGACCGATGACGGCGTAATTGGGTCCCATAAGCTCTACAAACACATAGAAAATCAAATGTTCAAATGGTTGTAAATCTATGGGACTAAACTACTCTGGATATCGGTCCCTAGGCTTACAAAGTACCTAAACTAACTTATGCTAAAGACAACAAATACACTCATGACTGAGGAAGGACTCGAACCTCCGACGGCGAGTAGCGGCACGCTTCACAGCCAGTCGCCTTTGAACGCTCGGCCACTTCACCGCGGCCGTCAGAAAATCAGCGTATTATTTCAACGGTATTATGTCTACAGAACATGAGATATCAGAAACCCAAGTCATGTTAGCAAAGGAAGTTTCTAACGAGTTTAACGAGCTAAAACAATCTCAGGCTAGTTTGTCTGAAGTATTAAGTAAACTCACGGACGGGGCAGGCGAATTGAGAAGTGCTCACGATTCATCGTTAGGAACCGTTCGCAAATTATCGGTTTTTTTATCTGCCTTTTGAGCAAGTTCATACTGAAAAATAAGACAGTTTGAAGAGAATTTTGTAACTAGATATCTCGGGAAGACTGCAGGATGTGGCGTAGTGCGTGTTATAGATATGCCAGTGCTCTGACAGGTGAGTATTAAGGTATGAGGAAGACTTAAGCCAAGTTTTTATTGTCTATTTTATTTATTTTTTTACTTTTCTGCGCAACGTTGCCGTAACACCATGAGTGAAGAAACTGAGGAAGTAAATGAAGTGTTAACGGAGGTTAGAAAATTATAATAATAATACTTTCGTGTGGCTCTTTGGCCTGGTGCAAGTCTTTCAATTGGATGCCATTTCGGCGACTTGCTTTTCCCTAGCCTGGGGAAAGCGGACCTACAGCTTAACGTGGAATCCGAACCACGTGTCGTTTCTGGCGACTCCTCACATCGTTCAGAGGTAAAGGATGGGTTAAAGTGAAGACGGAAAAATATCCTAGATCCAACGGGGTTTCGAACCCGCGACACTTCGGTTTTCAGTCGAGCGCTGTACCCCAAGACTACCGGGCCCGACACGTTAAAAAAGTAACGCACGAAATCGAGAGACTGAAGCAACGGAAACTTTATTAAGTCATTTGTAGCATGAGCATAATAAGTTTAATTGTTATAAAAGTGGGAGTATGTAATTCCTATAAAACGGGGAGTGTGTAATGACGCAATACGAAATTACACGTCCATGTTCCATGTAATGAATAACCAGCAATGTCAACCAATCTCGCTAGATAAAAAAAAAAAAGGGCAATCATTCAGCAGTGTTTACCCGATTATTATGTGATGTGTTGGCGTGCACGCTGAGTTATTTTCAGAAAGTAACTCTTAGAACTGCATACATGTCAGAGGGACATTGCAGTGACGTCCATAGAGGTAGTGGAATACTGTAGAAATTAAGACTGAGCAAACATTCTTGGTCAAATTTTACTCAAGTGCCATCCAAGAACGACAGAAAATAAATAAATAAATAAGTAGATAAAAATGAGTATTTGTAGTGGAAGCATTCAACTTACGGTAAGGAAGTCGCAGACGATATATCGAATAGTAATTTAATAAGACCTAATAACGTTGTGGAAGTCGTGACATGCTGCTGACGTTAAAGGCAAAATTACGAATTGAGTTTATGAAAAACTGATTTATTGATCAGAGATAAACTTTGGAAAATTAATGTTATTCCTCGACTATGCATATTTGACACATGGCGAGAGAGGGATGTATCTCAATCCATTATCAATGTAATTACCAAAAAGGCCTAATGCTTGGCGAATTTGTAGTATGATTTCAAATATTACGTTGACAGATAATTTCTGTTTTGGTATACATCTAGTTCGGCATCATTTAAATTGTTACCTCCTCGCTGTAAACATAAAAAAGTTTTCTTTTGTACACGTACCAGTGTACTAAAATTCATTGTTTGCTTTAAATTATTCTTAGGCAGTGAACAATGTGTCTTGAACATATTAAGGAGGTAGGAAGTTTAGGATTTAACGTCCTGTCCACAACGTGGTCATTAGAGACGTAGCTAACGCTCGGAGTTTTGCTTAAGGATGGGGAAGGAGATCGGCTGTGCCCTTCCAAAGGAACAATACCGGAATTTGCCTGGAGTGATTTAGGGAAATCACGGAAAACCTAAATCTGGATGGGCGGAGGTGGATTTGAACCACCGTCCTCCCGAATGCGAGTCCAGTGCGTTACAACTGCGCCACCTCGCTCGGTGAACATATTAAGGCAAAAATGACGATTAGGGTATATGTTTTCCGTTTTTAAGATACCTTTATAGTAATAACTGTACACGAAAAAAGAAGTAACGGTTATTAACATCATTATCATTATATCATCCATATTACAAAGGTATGTGTGTGTGTGTTTCTTACACATCTTCTCTTAAACTACTCGACGTATGTGAACTAAATTTGCCACTCCCAATCCTTACTATCAGGCACCACCCACCGACGGCCTACAGTTCACGAAATATGACTTCATTAACAACGAGCGTCGCGAAAACCTACCACATCATACGACGCGTGAATAACGATAATTTACTGATCCACTATTTGAGGATGAGAGAACTTAGTGACTTACCAAAACCTTTACGAAACTCATTCCCGCTGAAAACCCAGTAAAACGATGAAAGAAGTGTATCGCTTGACTATTCCGCTGATAATGGAATAACTACGTCATGAGACATGATGTTACAGCTTGTTAATTTTACTCTAGTAATTGTATTTATGAGAGATTTTGCAGACAGTGTGCACAGATACAAATGAATGTACCTTAGAAACTATTTCGTAGCACGACACATGGTTTATAAATTAAGCGGTGGAAAAGAATGAGATGCATAAAAAGCATACCTTCACTACGCGATAGCAGTGGTTATACTACCGATGACAGTACTGCTAAAGCAAAATTGCTAAACACAACTTCCCGAAATTCGTTCACCAAATAAGACGAAGTGAACACTCCACAATTTAAACAATGAACAGCTGCCAGCACTCGAAATTTAGAAGTAGACGTCCCTGGAGTAGTAGAACAACTTAAGTCACTAAACAAAAACAAATGTTTCGGGCCAGATTGTATACCAACTACACTACTGTCCATTTAAATAGCTACACCAAGGACAAATGCATTTGACAAACGGGTATTCATTGGAAAACTATATTATACTAGAAATGACATGTGATTACATTTTATCGCAATTTGGGTGCATAGATCCTGAGAAATAAGTTCCCAGAACAACCACCTCTGGCCGTAATAACGTCCTTGATACGCCTGGGAATTGAGTCAAAAAGAGCTTGGATGGCGTGTACAGGTACAGATGCCCACGCGATACCACAGTTCATCAAGAGTAGTGACTGGCGTAATGTGACGAGCCGGTTGCTCGGCCACCATTGACCAGACGTTTTCAGTTGATGAGAGATCTAGAGAATCTGCTGGGTCGTGCATTATCCTGCTGAAATTATTATTTTACTCTGCAGGGATCGAATGAAGGGCAGAGCCACGGGTCATAACACATCTGAAGTGTAACGGCCACTGTTCAAAGTGCCGTCGTTGCGAACAAGAGGTGACCGACACGTGTAACCCATGGCACCCCTTACCATCGCGCTTGGTGATACGCCAGTATGGCGATGACGAATACACGCTTCCAATGTGCGTTCACCGCGATGTCGCCAAAAACGAATGCGACCATCATCATGCTGTATTGACGTTTTGCAATTCGTGCACCCAGGTTCGTTGTTGCGTACACCATCGCAGGCACTCCTGCCTGTGATGCAGCGTCAAAGGTATCCGTAGCCATGGTCTCCGAGCTGATCGTCCATGCAGCTGCAAACGTCGTCGAACTGTTCGTGCAGATTGTTGTTGTCTTGCAAACGTCCCCATTTATTGACTCAGGGATCGAGACATGGCTGCACGATCCGTTACAGCCGTGCGGATAAGATGTCTGTCATCTCGACTGCTAGTGATACGAGGCCGTTGGGATTCAGCACAGCGATCCGTATTCCCCTCGTGAACCCACCGATTCCATATTCTGCTAACAGTCATTGTATCGCGACCAACGCGAGCAGCAATGTCGCAATACAATAAACCGCAATCGCGATAGGCTACAATCCGACCTTTATCATTTTCGGAAAAGTGATGATACGCATTTCTCCTAATTACACGAGGCATCACAACAACGTTTCACCAGGCAACGCCGATCAACTGCTGTTTGAATATGAGAAATCGGTTGCAAACTTTCATGTCAGCATTTTGTAGGTGTCGCCACCGGCGCCAACCTTGTGTGAATGCTCTGAAAAGCTAATCATTTGCATATCGCAGCATCTTCTTCCTGTCGGTTAAATTTCGCGTTTGTAGAACGTTATTATCGTGATGTAGCAATTTTAAGGGCCAGGAGTGTAGATTCCCCTCAGAGTATGTTGATGCAATAGCTCCATACTTAGCTATCATATACAACCGATCACTCAGCGAAAGATCCGTACACAAACACTGGAAAGTGGCCAAACTCACTTCAGTATTAAGAAAGACAATAGGAGTAATCCCAAAATTACAGGCCCACCTCACTGACGTAGATTTGCAGTAGGATTTCGGAACATATAATCTGTTCGAACAGCCGCGGTGGAGTAGCCGAGTGGTCTAAAGCGCCTCGCTGTGGAGCGCGCGGTTGCTCGCCGTGGAGGTTCGAGTCCTCCCTGGGGCATGGGTGTGTGTGTTCTCCTTAGGTTAGTTTACCTAGATTTAAGTAGTTTGTAAGCTACGGACTGATGACCACGCAGTTTGGTCCGATGGATTTACAGACATTTGAACATTTCTGTTCGAACATTATGAACTACCCCGAAGAGAACGACCTATTAACCAATAGGCAACACGGATTCAGAAAGTATCGCTTTTGCGAAACACAGCTTGCCCTTTATTCACATGAAGTGATGACAAGGGATCTCAAATCGATTCCATGTTAATGGATTTCTGGAAGGCTTTTGACACTTTACCTCACAAGCGGCTTGTAATGAAATTGCGTGCTTGTGGAATTTCGCCCCAATTGTGCCATTGGATTCTCTATTTCCTATCACTCAGAAAGGAAACAGTTCATAGTAATTGGCGGTAGCTCATCGAGTAAAACAGAAGTGATATCTGCAAGGCGATTTAGTCAAAATTTCTACATGATGCTAAGATAGGCAATTAGCACTAAATAATGAAAAGTTTGAAGTAATACACATGACCACTAAAAGAAATCTGCTGAACTTCAAAAACACGATAAATCAGTCAAACCTTCAGGTCGTAAATTCCATCAAATACCTAGGAGTTACAATTACGAACAACTTAGACTGGAGAGAACGCACAGTAAATATTGTGGGGTAGGCGAACCGAAGGTTACGTTTCATTTGCAGAACGCTTCGAAGATGCGACAGCTCCACCAAAGAGACTGCCTCCATCACACATGTGCGCCCTCTTCTGGAGTACTGTTGCCCAGTGTGGGACCCTCACCAGGTGGGACTGACGGAAGATATTGAGAAGTTTCAGAGAGGGGCAGCTCGTTTTGTTTTATCGCGTTATAGGGGGGGAGGGGGAATTGTCACGGAAATGTTGCACAATTTCAGGTGTAAATCATTAAAAGAACGTCGTTTTTCGTTGCGACGAATTCTATTTGCGAAATTTCAATCACCGACTTTTACGTGTGAATGTGAAAATATTTTTCTAGCACCCACTTACATAGGGAGACGTGACCATCCCAATAAAATAAGAAAAATCAGATATAAAATGGAACGATTTAGGTGTTCTTTCTTCCCACGCGCTATTAGAGAAAGGTTATGAAAGTGGTTAATGAACACTCTGCTAGGCACTTAAATCTGATCTGCGGAGTATCTATGTAGATGTAGATATGGATACGCCTCTCCCTTCACTGTACAGCCTGTCTCTGCGGTATACATTCTAATCTGAGTTTAGAATTTCATCACTGTTTACATCTGGTTTCAGCCAACTTTCCGTCCTTATTACTATGTGGGTATTGTGACGGTGTATTAATGAGATCAGTTCTGGGGCCTTTCTGTAGACGATCCTTCAGTTAACCTTCACATGGACAGAATGAACAAAAACGTTCGTTTTTCGCTACGGTTATCATAAAACGCATGGTCCACAGTCATTTATGCAGAAAACGAATAACGGACAAGGAACAAGTGTGGCCCCTGGTTTTACAATAAATAACGATTTTTCGAGAAAATATATTTTTTCTCACTTTCCGTTCGTACCACAAATCCTCAGCAACACAAAACAGGATAAATATTGATCTGATTCGTGTACTTTCTCGTGAATCTGTTTTGGCAAGAATTCTTTTATTTCATAGAATGAATAGAAATGCTGCGCTGCTGGTGTTTACTACTTTATTAAATGAAGACGATCGTTTTCGTGACCTTAGTCTGTGAGTTTCGTGACGACCCAGACATTGTTGTTGGTCTTAATCCGGGTGACGCGACTACAGGTCACGAAACCTGTCATGTCCTAATTATTAAGCAAGTGCAGCACCATTTCAATTCCTCATGAACTGTTTTAGCTGTGGATGTCCGTCTTCCAGAGTTTATTTCGTATCAGACTGAGGACAGATAAGCTAAAACTGTTCAAATGTTCACATGTTTGACAAATCTATGAGACGTAACAAGTGCCGTTATTAATCCCTAGGCTTACAAACTACTTAAATAAAGTTAAACCTAAGGCACAACACACACACACACACACACACACACACACACACACACACACACACCTATGCCCGAAGGAAGACTCGAACCTCCGCGTGGAGCAACCGTACACTCCACAGCAAGGAGCCTTAGTGCCCTCGGCAACTCCACCACGGCTACAGGTAAGAGCAGCCAGGTTTAGGTATTCTACACCTACATCTACACAGATACTCTGCAAGTCACATTGCACTGTATGGCAGAAGGTTCATAGAACCGCTTTTATGATGTTTCTCTACCGTTACATTCTCTAACAGTTCACAGGAATAAGGAACACCGAAATATTTTTGTTTTCGATTTGATTTCTCGTTTTTTATTCTACTGATCATGTCTCACTGTGTACATGGGTGCTAACAAAATATGTTCGCATTGGGAAGATAAAGATAGTGAATGAAATATCGTAAACAGATCTCGCCACAACGAATAACGCCTTTCTTTTAATGGTTTCCACCCCAACTCGCGCATCATTTCCGTGACACTCTCTTCCGTATATCGCGAAATACATAAGGAGCTGCCCTTCTCTGAACTTTATCTAAATCGCCCGTCAGTCTCACCTGGTGTGGATGCCACAATGCACAGCAATACTCCAAAATATGACGAAGTAGTGTAGTGTAGACAGTTTCTTCAGTTGCACTGTTGCATCTTCTGAGTGTTCTGCCAAAGGAATGTAGCCTAGAAAATTTATGTATGTTAATTCGAATTGAAATTGTTCGTAACTTTTATTCCTAGGTATTTAGTTGAATTGTTGTCAGTATATTTGACTGATTTATCGGATTTCTTTTAGTGGTCATATGGAT
The DNA here is from genome assembly GCA_026315105.1 of Locusta migratoria. NCBI lineage: Eukaryota > Metazoa > Arthropoda > Insecta > Orthoptera > Acrididae > Locusta > Locusta migratoria. Next base: position 451,340,329 of record CM048746.1, read on the forward strand.
GTCTTCACACTTATAATTATTAAAGGTCAATTGCCAACTTTTGAGCCATGTTGATACTTTATCTAAATCATTCTACACTTGCTTTTGATCTTATGACGACTTACTAACCGATAAATGACAGCATCATCTGCGAACAGTCTAAGAGAGTTATTCAGAGTCTCTCCTAAATCTTTTATAAAAATTAGGTAAACCCTTTTCTACGTTAATTATTTTCAACACTTGTTTAGCTTTAGTAACTGCATTTCCCAGGTGAATATTGCGAAAGACCTTACAATGTTATCATCAGTTTGAACGAATAACGAGTTATACATAATAATAAGCTTTCTTTACGTGACACAGACCAGCATGAAAACGAAATTTAGTTTCCATGCCTATTCCGAAAAAATAATGCTTATAGTGTCACAAACCCAAGGAGGATAATCGCGATCGAAGATACTGTGCAGCTGTGAGCAGTAGAGAACTGCTGTTTCCACCCACATCAGCGCCGTGGCTTTAACCGACCGCCTACCACCATCCGTTCGCAGCAATTTTCGGCCAGCGGATCACGTCGAGATGAAAAAGCAGCTGTTCGACCTATAGAGGTCGCTCGGACACCTCCCAGATTAATAGTCCCGCCCCTCTGTCGGACTGAAAGCAGAGGGCGGGATTTGGCGAATGGTTCCACTGACTGATGGTCATTCACGACATCCACACTCTAATTGGAAACGCCTGTGTGGACTTCGTGCTAATTGCACTGCGCCTCCGCAATTGTAGGGAGGAATATCTGCATGTTTTGCACACTGAACGTAATGCAAAACAATTCAACATCCACTGGAAATGTACATCGACTTCATTTTGTACAAATGTTTGGAAAAGTATTGCAGATATCAATGTTACAGTCCATTTTACCGGTTTACTGTCAAGGTCTACAAAATAATTTTTATAATTAAATACAGTGTCCAGCCTTAAGTATGTTATAAAATGTTTATTTATTTAAACCCTAACAGGTTTCGACACTTTTTACAAATATATCTTCAGATGACTGAGAAGGTTTCCAGCTGGGGCCTCGTTTTATGTTTGTTATATCTTCGTTACCGTGTTGCGTCCATTTCCGTGACGAAATAGACTAGCATTTCTCGTCACTGGCACGGTTCTCAAATGTTAGTTTTTGACAAAACAGCGATAAAATAATAAAACATATTCTAAGCGGGGGTCAAAAATAGTTCAAGTACGCCGTCTATACAGCCCGTTTCAGTTAAATTTTTCGTCTACTTTTACAATAGAATCACTGGAAGTACGTGGAAATAAGACGAAAGAGGTTCCATTTTTCTAAATGTTTCAAAGGCATTATGCAGGGAGGAAAGAACAGAAACACGTCCGCATAGCATTAGAATAACCCGCGACCTCACGTGGCACGCACTGTCAAGACTACTTTGTCGCTTTAGCACTACACCTCACCAAGTGCGACTTAAGGAGGATATAGAGAAAGATCAGGGAAGAGTAGCTTGTTTTGTATTTCCGCGATGTAGAGGAGAGACTCTGAAATGGTGCACAAGTGGGATGGAGATTATTAAAAAAAGTCATTATTCGTAGGGACAAAATCTGTTTCTGAAAATTCTTTCAGCAACTTTCTCCTGTCGAACGTACCAATCTGCATAATAGAAATCAGATCAGAAACGGAATTATTTAGGCTTTTATTTTCCCCGCACGCTATTAGTGAATGGAGCGGTACTGAAATATTATGAAAGTGGTTCCATAAACCCTCTGCAGAGTACTTAAATGTAGGCCTAAATAACAGAATAAACATGTAGACGTAGATGTACATCGCTGCTTTGGCCTTTTTGTTCTACCAATACGTCGACTAATGACTAAATATAGAAATATATTTGCTAGTGCTGATATATATATATATATATATATATATATATATATATATATCACCAAAGCTTGCAATGAATCTGATAGCATAAGTAGCTGAACTCAAAAGTTTCAGTAGATCTTTAATGTGTTTCTTCCAATTCAACATCTACATAGATACTCTGCAAATCACATTCAAGTGCCTGGCAGAGGGTTCATTAACCACTTTCGTAACTTTTCTCTACCGTTCCATTCTCTAATAGCGCGCGGGCAGAAAGAACACCTGAATCATTCCGTTTTCGATCTGATTTCTCTTGTTTTATTGGGATGGTCATGTCTCCCCTAAGTAGGTGGGTGCTAGCAAAATATTTTCACATTCAGAACTAAAAGTCGGCGATTGAAACTTCGCAAACAGATCACGCCGCAATGAATAACGTCTTTCTTTTAATGATTTCCACCCCAATTCGTGCAACATTCCCCCCCCCCCCCAACCCCGTAACAGAACAAAACGAGCTGCCCTTCTCTGAACCTTCTCAATGTCTTCCGTCAGTCCCACCTGGTGAGGGTCCCACAAGGGGCAACAGTACTCCAGGAGAGGACGCACAAGTGTGATTTAGCCAGTCTCTTTGGTGGAGCTGGTGCATCTTCGAAGTGTTCTGCCGATGAAACGTAACCTTTGGTTCGCCTTCCCAGCAATATTTTATGTGTGTTCTCTCCAGTCAAAGTATTTGGTAGAATCTACGACCTTAAGGTTTGACTGATCTATCGCGTAATTAAAGTTCAGCGGATTTCTTTTAGTGGTCATGTGTATTCACACTTTTCTTTATTTAGTGTCAATTGCCAATTTTCGCACCATGCAGAAATTTTGTCTAAATCGCTTTGCAGTTGCTTTTGATCCTCTATTGACTTCACTAACCGATAAACGACAGCATCATCTGCGAACAGTGTAAGGGAGCTATTGAGATTGTCTCCTAATTGGTTTCTAAACACGCTTCCCGTGGAACGCCAGATATCGCTTCTGTTTTACTCGATGATTTACCGTCAATTACAACGAACTGTGTTCTTTCTGATAGAAAATCGTGAATCCAATCGCACAATTGGGGAGATATTCCATAAGCACGCAATTTCATAAGAAGCCGCTTGTGGGATACAGTGTCAAAAGCCTTCCTGAAATCCAAAAATATGGAATCGATTTGAGATCCCTTGTCGATGGCACTTAACACTTCATGTGAATAAAGGGCAAGCTGTGTTTCGCAAGAGTGATACTTTCTGAATCCGTGTTGACTACTTGTTAATAGGTTGTTCTCTTCGAGGTAGTTCATAATATTCAAACAAAGTATATGTTCCAAAACCCTACTGCAAATAGACGTCAATGAGATAGGCCTGTAATTTTGGGGATCACTCCTATTGCCTTTCTTGAATATTGCAGTAACTTGGGCAATTTTCCAGTCTTTGGGTACGGATCTTTCGCTGAGTTATCGGTTGTAAATTGTAGCTAAGTACGAAGCTATTGCATCAGCATACTCTGCGAGGAATCTAGTTAGTATGCAGTCTGGCCCGGAAGATTTATTGTTGTTTAGTGACTTAAGTTGTTTTACTACTCCAGGAACAACTACCTCAAAGTTTCGCATGATGGTAGCTGTTCTTGGATTGAATACTGGAGTGTTCACTTCGTCTTCTTTCAATTCCTCATCCATGCAGACAAGTAAAAATTTGGAATATTCTACCTTAGCTACAGATTTTTGTTGAAAGTCTTCATTTATTAATGGTGTCATGCCATTTACTGTATGAAACTGTATATACTGGGTTTTATCAAAGTTTAATGGAAATCCATTTTTACAGTAAGTCTACGATTCCAATACTGGAGCACTGTGACATCAGAATGGCGCAAATGCCTGGCAGTTGCACGATAAGACCACCCCGCTTCACGCAGTCCAAAGTTGCGAACTCTGTCGAATGAATTCAGTTGGTCGGCAGGCTGCCTAACGCATGTGTGAGGCAAAGCGCTTGTTTTTTCACTGTTTGAATCATGGCATTTGACTGGTAACTACTTCACAACAACAAGGCGACGACTTCACGAATGCCCCCTAGTGCACACATTATAGGGCCATGTGAATCTAATCATTCAGACAGACGTCAATCGTATGTACATATAGAGAAATGGAATAATATTGCACCACTCTTTCTAGGAGCATCATTTGTTTGGTCAGGAAGTGTATTTTTCACTCCGTCAGGCACCGTATAACGCGTTGGAAAGGCTACCAGGTACAGCCAATTGCATCAGCTGCATTCTCTTCCGTTCCGCCACCCCTTTACATTCGAGAGCGAACAACTGTTATTATGACTCGGTGTACAAGAATTTGCTTTCAAGCTAATTAGACGCTTCTCATCTTGCCGTCGTTTCGCCTGATTTGCTTTCGTTGTGCTTTTTCTCTTGCGTCGTTAATATTTTTATTTGTCTGCTCTTCGCTAACCAAGTAACCTTTTAATAAGGCGGTCTTTTCCTATACTCTTGCATGCTACTGCAGTTACTGATGGAAATGGGAATCGTATACTTCTTAATCCTTTAATGCATGACTTTGTTTGAAGCTGTTAAAATACAGCGATTAGTGTATACAGCGTATATACTGAGAAAAATATTAAAAAAATTTCCTTCAAATTATTATGCACTACTAGCAACAAACCGATCATAGCCGGTTATCTGTATAGTGCTTCCAGGATGTACTCAATGCAGTAAATGTCCGTATTGTGGCTCTCATCTTTCAAAAAATAACTTATAATGCAACACTAGTATGTGACTGACTACTATTACATGGCAAAGGGGAAATGCTAAATTAAACCAACGCGCATGTTAGAAGTAATTCAGCGCAGCTTGAAACATGTCTGTACAATTTCATTAATATTGTTTGGACTCTCTTGTATCGATGTTTGTATGTAAAATGTTGTATGAACTTCTTTGAGTAACTACGTCTATGGTTTACTCTGTTGTGTAACATCTCTGTTGTTGTTGTTTAGAGGGGACTAGACTGCGTGGTCATCAGTCTGTAACATCTCTGTCAAAGTAGTATGTGAGTAGTAGCTGAACAGAAAGAGAGTCGGTGTTTAGCTCTCGTATTGAACGGATGTGCTTTAGATGGCTGCTCAGGCAGCGAGTTTTGTACGTGCTAATGGAATAATTTTGAAATCTGACTTTCACAGCCACGGTTCTGTTTTTATAAGATTTTGTATCATTCATATATGTATGAGTCTGAGAAAATTTTTGTTGTTCTCCAAACATAAGGTAATGTAACCATTTCTGCTAATAATAATTGAGAAAGTTAACTTCTTTACCTGTTTCACTTTGTAGTTAGAAAGCTACCCCTCTTCCTTTCATTGAAAGTTAATGAATATTAAAGTCAAAGCATAGCATTGACTAAGTTCCGTTTGATTAACAGATTTCGTTATTGGTGTGACATTTTATGATAATAGTGATTGTTGTGCAATACTACACAAGTGAACAAGAGACTAAGTTTCTGCAATCAGTCAGTTAGCGAAATAAATTCTTACGGTTGCATTATTAGAAAGTGATTTTTGTTTTCTCAGATTTCTCTCGCAGTCAAATTTATAGTGTAATCAGTGAGCATTCTGCAGACTACGTGTTGTTCTTGCTTTGTTCAATCAGTTTTTACCCACGGTTTCTTAATTAACTGTGCAGGTATTAATATTAGGGCCATCACCAAACAGAATTATAGTGTTAATGAATAATAAATATATTAAAATAATCTTTAGTCAGCTTAATTGAAAAGTTAGTTATTGTGAGTGTTAACTAACAGATGATGATAATTATTAGTGCTGCATTTAACATCAGATCAGCTTTGAATGAGTAGCTTTAAAGCAGACCACCTTTAGTTGGCTCTCAATTGCCAAATCCCTGTTTTTCCTATCAGTAGACCAGCCTACCTTCATCCCACCAAACAACATACCAGTTTTAAGCTAACGGTCGAACTGATTCAGTAGTGCTCCGCGATTTATAATTTCTAGGACGAGCTACTAACGTTATGTATACAAGCAGCTACATATGAATTTGTGGTAAAATGTTGACCAGTTTTAGAACAGAATTATTGTGTTTGTAAAACGTATGGGAGTTATCTACGGGGTCAACAGTCCCTATGCTTACAAACTACATATAAACTAGCTTATACTAAGAGACGGCACAAACATACATGCCCGATGCCCGAGGGGGGATTAAAGGTATGTAGCTGATCAGTTACACTATCACTACGGTCGGGGGTTCGAATCCCCTCTCGGGCATGGATATTTGTGCCGTCCTTAGTATTAGCTATCTCATAAGTAGTTTGTAAGCTTAGCGACTGATAACCCCGTAGTTAAGTCCCATAAGCTATACAAACAAACAGTTACACTACGCGTTAAAGATTGAAATGGTGACTGCAGTGTTTTTAACAATAAGGGTTTAACCTTTAAAGGACGACACTTCATGCCGTCAATATGACGGGTTACTGAGTGTGTTGATAACCCTACTTGCCGCAGAGTTACGCAGTGCGTGCTTTCTTAGAACAAAATAAACCATCCAGGAATATTGACGCACTGAGCAATATACACAAAGCGCATGGCACCGTTCGCTGTTGGAAAACAGTCCGCTGGATAGAGCTGCACTGAGAATGCAGGTTTGCATTTACTTCCATTATACGGACGGCTGTACGTAGCAATTTCCTACAGCTACGATTATTTGGTTTCCGGTACACAGGTTGAACCTAAACTTCTGCAGTGGGATACCACAACACTGTACCTTACATGACAACCATACAGCGTTTCTTCCTGTGAATATTTCCGATGGAAAGTGGACGTCAAGGGAAGGAAATTTAGCAATAATTAAGTCACATGTGAGGGAAGTATCTTCTTTCAGTATGGTAGGTATCAGTTTCTTAATCGTTGTACAAAATTGCAGTTGCTCTTATAAAGACATTATTTATACATGCATGATAATAGACTCGGTTTCATTTGTCCTTTTTTAAAGCGAAGTTTTTAAAAGAACGTGATGCAGCGAATAGCTACTTTTTGGAGTTGCAAAAAGGCCAATTTAAACGTTGTAATTGTCATCTGCCGCTCGTAATGTAAGGTAAAAGCGGGACATATGACGCGGGGGGTCAGATGCCGCACTTTCAAGAAATTCGTCAGCACACATTGTTGTGCGCGCGACGCCCATTGTTCTTGTAACGGCTGGTGAGATCAGTTTACTGCCAAGTTTTTGTAGTTCAGGTGCGGGAAGTAGAGGAGAAATTTAAGAAAATCGAATTTCGAGACCAAGGTAAGTCAAGGAAATTTTTAAAGATTCCTTTTTAATAGTATGAACTAGTAGATACGCGCCTAGTAGTTTATAACTTGTATTTAGATTGTGCAGTAGAAACATTGTAGGTTATGTCGGTCGAGTAATGGCTTCTTTCGATAACATCTTTACTGAAAATGGGGTGTGGCATCTATCCCCACGAAAACGGACAGACGACGCACCATTACTGTGGGACAGATGCCGCAGTGCTTGCAATGCTAACAGGAATCCATACGTTTTTGTTTTACAGAAAAATGCCGAAGAAACGCATTAGAACAACAGACAGGAGAAAATTGACTGCAGAAGATCTATTAGAGGCTGTGAGACTAGTCGAAGACGAAGGTTATGCTAAAAGGAAAGCAGCTCGAATGAAAAATATATCAAAACGAACAATTTCAAGAAAGCAGGGTGTGGACCATCATCATACTTGAGTGAACGTGTGTTGTTTGTGTGGACGACTTAAAGATAAACTTGAAAAACAGAAATTGAAGTGAATGTCATTTTCAACGTATTTTGCCATTGGCCACCTGTCCCTCCCTTCTGGGCATCTTGTCCGTCACTTGCTAATTAACTGATTAATTGATTGTTCTCACTGATTGACCATATGATAGACACAAATCCCAACACATAATCGCAAACCCCCCCACCCCCACCCCCACACATACACAAACAGAGAGAAAAACAAATTACAAACACTCAAACACTCACTCACAAACACACACACACATAAAGATACCTTCAACACACTTTCAATGAAACAGTTGAATTTCAAATAAGCTAAGGTTGGCAACACTACTAAACAAACAACAGTAGACACAGTATGGCAGCAGGTGACAGTGGAACCAGAAAACTGCAATGTGTTTAAAAAAAAAGTATAACCTTTCGACCTGGTTGTCAGAAAGATACTGACGTGGAGTAGCAAGTGCTGTAAGTACACCTTTTTATAGCAAACAACGAACTGTTTTAAATCAGAAATGAAATGTTTTGTACATATGTAAGAAACCTAACCTTTATGTGTAAACAGAAACATATAAATATTTCAGGACACCCACTAATGATGCCATGAGAACAAGGCGAAACGCGTTTGGGTGACTTATGAAAATAAAAATAAAACCCTTCATTCGCAGTAGCAAAAGGCGTTTCCTTTAAAAACATTATAGTGAAATACAATTCAGCTGCTGCTCAAAATGGCCACTGCAAGCAACGTATTAATTAAATGAAATTTGCAAGCCATTGTACATCATAAGAATGTTCGTTTGTTATTAATTTTTTTGTATCTATAATAAAATACAATGTTCAAACCATCGATCTTGCCTAATTTTATTGCGATTTAAGTGTTTATATATTGATAAAAATTTGTTTGTAAAATGTGCGGCGTCTGTCCCGCCTTTACCTTACTTAAAACATTTAAAGTGCTCATCGTTACTGAGTATAGGCTGTATATGTTACACATACAGATTCATACTTTTTCAGTTATTTCTGTATTATCACAAGTAATTGTTAACTAATCTGTAATAATGTTCCTGATATGTCTGACAGTTCATCGATCCAAGAAACGTTTTATTAACAGTGCTTTTACGATATATACATGCGTTCCTGAACTGTTTTATTAGGATTTTAATACGTATAATAACCTTTACTGCTGCTCATTAGATTTATTTAATTGTCCACTACCGCTGTTTCGCCGTATCTGGCATTCTCAAGTGGTTTTCTATTTGTTGCTAATATACACACAGCATCTGTACCTCTATATGATTTTAATAGGTACTTTCTTAGAAAGTCGTTTTTTTAATAATTTTTAAAGTAATGACTTTATGATTTTAATAGGTGCTTTCTTGATGCTATGAGTTGTAAATATCAAAATAGTTCTCAAACAAGAAGGTCTTTACTTTAAAAATTATTTAAAAAAACGACTTTCTAAGAAAGTACCTATTAAAATCATATAGAGGTACAGATGCTGTGTGTATATTAGCAACAAATAGAAAACCACTTGAGAATGCCAAATACGGCAAAACAGTTGTAGTGGACAATTAAATAAAGCTACTAAGCAGCAGTAAAAGTTATTAAAAATGTCATATTACGATATACTCACTGCTGCAGGCTCATTTATGAAACCAAATGTTTTATTAGCCCTTTAACTTTCACAACTGCGAAAACGTTATCTCTAACTTTTGGTAGTTAAAAAGTTATATATATATTTTGGGAAATACGAAGCGTGTTCAAAAGGAACGAAACCTCTTAACAATCAAACTGGTTGAACTTTGAATATACCGCTTTGTGATAACGTAGTGCGACATCTAGGGACGTGAAGTATGCGTCATTACCAACACTCCCCCCTCCCTCCACCTGATCAATCCTCTAAGACGTGCCTTCAGCAGGCAAGTTAATGCTCAACGTCTTTTTCGACGTCTGATGTACCATACTCATTGAATTCCTCGAGCACGGAAAAACAATTAACAGTGGTGTAGACTATCAGACACTCCGTAGTTTACGCAAGTCCATCAAGAGTAAATGGCTTCGACTGGTCACGGAGCGAGGGATTCTGCTCCATGATAATGCGCGTCCACACGTCTCCAGAGTCAAACAAAGTGTACTGGACGAGTTCAATTGGGAGCAGCTTGAGCATCCAACCTACAGCCTTGTGACTTGCATCTGTTTGGTCCGCTGAAAACCATCTCAAAGGGAAGCGCTTCAACTCCGACGACGAACTAAAGGACTCAGTAGAGGACTGGTTCTTGTCACAGCCACAGGAATTTTGGGAACAAGAAATCCTAAATATCGTTAAACGGATAACTGGGCGCCGGCCGCGGTGGCCGAGGGGACTGAGGCGCTCCAGTCACGGTCTGCACGGCCACTACGGTCGGGGGTTTGAATCCCCCCCTCGGGTTCAAATGTTCAAATGTTTGTATAGCTTATGGGGCTTAACTACGGGGTCATCAGTCCCTAAACTTACAAACTACTTATGAACTACTTACGAACTAGGACGGCACAAATATCCATGCCCGAAGGGGGATTCGAACCTCCGACCGTAGTGGCCGTGCAGACCGTGACTGGAGCGCCTCAGTCCCCTCGGCCACCCCCCCCCCCCTCGGGCATGGATAAGTGTGCCGTCCTTAGGATAAGCTAGTTGATATGTAGTTTGTAAGTTTAGAGACTGATGACCCCGTAGTCTAGTCTCATAAGCTATACAAACATTTGAACATTTTTCATAGCTGGGCTTAGGACTCTGTTGATTACTTCTGAATAAAGACTTCAATTACACCTAAGTGTCTTTTCGTACCTTTTCATCTGAACACCCTCTTGTATATTCCACGTCAAGAACTTCTGTAAAACATAACGTTTATAGGGCCACAGAAGTATGCAACACGCAATCGCAATGATGGGTTCATTAAGTTACATTGTAATATGAGATGAGGATATAAATAGGGGACACAAATAGGGGCTTTCTCTCATCCGTGTTACTTGGGAGTTCTGGAAGACATATAGCTAAGTACATTGGAACAACAAAGACAGGAGTGCATGAACACGTAGACATGATAATACGTCTCCCCCTGATATATGGAAGGCGAGTTAGCAAACTGGCTGACGGAGTTTAATCCAGGTTAATGCACGGGTCTTGCTGCACGTCTGCTAGAATAATGCCCGCCCGCTAGGTAAATGCTCGTGTCAAGCAAGAAGTGGGGATTTATTACGTCTCTTCAGGTGTGCATGCGAGTCCGAAACGAAATTTGTTTTCTTCCTCGTCTTTCATATTTCTCTTTCTTCCACGACCTTAATCGTTAATGAAAAGTAATTATTGACGATACAACAGTTTCTAATGTTGTATAGGAAGGGAATTTAATAATTAATCAAACACATGTTTTTTTTTTCTTAAAGCGCCAAAATGGCTTTATTTCAAATTAACTACAATAGGTTTCCAGTCTTTTGAATGAAATTATGACAATTTCTCGCACCAGATGCGTCTCGCTTTTAATTTATAGAGCATCTTCTGTGTATAGATATTTGAAGAACCACAAAAGTAACAATCGAACGCGTCTGCAGCGAAAAATTTCTCCTACTCGCAGACAGCATTAGACGAGCAAACTGTTATTACTGCTGAAGTTGTCCATACAACCAAATATACACGTATAGGCATCTGCAATCATTATATGTAATTAATATGAAAATAACATTAAAGTGTTTTTGTTGAATATCGAGCTGCAAATACCGATTTATAATACAAATTGAAGAAAAAATATACTTAATAGAAACGATCCTATGAATTCATTAACAATTGCATCAAATATCTTTATATATTGTTAATTTTTTTACATATTCATAGGAATTTCTTCGTTAATTTGTAAATGCAAATTGTACTAAAGGTAGAACAATATATACACTACTGGCCATTAAAATTGCTATACAAAGAAGAAATGCAGATGATGAATGGGTTTTCATTTGACATATTATACCAGAACTGACATGTGATTACATTTTCACGCAATTTTGGTGCATAGATCCTGAGTAGTGACTGGCGTATTGTGACAGGCCACTTGCTTGGCCACTATTGACCAGACGTTTACAATTGCTGAGAGATCTGGAGAATGTGCTGGCCAGGGCAGAATTCGAAAATTTTATTATCCTGCTGAAATGTAGGGTTTCGCAGGGATCGAATGAAGGGTAGAGCCAAGGTTCTTAACACGTCTCAAAAGTAACTGCCACTGTTCAGAGTGCCGCCGATGCGAAAAAGAGGTAACCGAGACGTGTAACCAGTGGCACCGGTTGATACGCCAGTATGGCAACACGTTTCCGATGTGCGTTCACAGCGATGTCGCCAAACATGGATGCGACCATCATGATACTATAAACAGGATTCATCCGAAAAAAATGACGTTTTGCCATTCGTGCACCCAGGTTCGTCGTTGTGTACACCATCGCAGGCGCCCCTGTCTGTGATGCAGCGTCAAGGGTAACCGCAGCCATGGTCTCCGAGGTGATAGTCCATGCTGCTGCAAACGTCGTCGAACTGTTCATGCAGATGGTTGTTGTCTTGTAAACGTCCCCATCTGTTGACTCAGGGATCGAGATGTGGCTGCACAATCCATTACAGCCATGCGGATAATATGCCTGTCATCTCGACTGCTAGTGATACGAGGCCCTCCGTATCGCCCTCCTGATCCCCCGGCTCCATACTTTGCTAACAGTCATTGGATAGCGACCAACGCGAGCAGCAATGTCGCGATACGATAAACCGCAATCGCGATAGGCTACAGTCCGACCTTTATCAAAGTCGGAAACGTGATGGTACGCATTTTTACTCCTTACATGAGGCATCAAAACAACGTTTCACCAGGCAACGCCGGTCGACTGCTGTTTTTCAGAAATCGGTTAGAAACTTTCCTCAGGTCAGCACGTTGTAGGTGTCGCCACCGGAGCCAACCTTGTGTGAATGCTCTAAAAAGCTAATCATTTGGATATCACAGCACCTTCTTCCTGTCGATTAAATTTCGCGTCTGTATCACGTCATCTTCGTGGTGTAGCAATTTTAATGGCCAGGAGTACAATGTGTTTGTGTTTGTGTGTGTGTGTGTGTGTGTGTGTGTGTGTGTGTGTGTGAGAGAGAGAGAGAGAGAGAGAGAGAGAGAGAGAGAGAGAGAGAGAGGAGAGAGAGAGAGAGAGAGAGAGAGAGAGAAGTGGGTAACTTTGAAATCTTGAATAGGAACCCCTGTACTTTATTGGAAATTTCGGTTTTACAGGAAAAAAATATGTAACTTTTGCATGAAATGTTTTTAATGTTTAATGATAGCGGCCGTATAATCGGCAAAAATGAAAATGATTTTAAAATTTTGAAAAACGATAATATCTCAAACAAATGCGCATTAGCTTAGGAAAATCAAAGTACAATTTTTGAACTTTTGATAACGTTATTACGTGATACTTCCGACAATCGAATGAAGCATTACCTTGATCATGCTGACAGTCCGTGGTCAGACTTTTTGTTGGGATTCAGTTATTTGCGTTGTACACATCACTACGCAATTGTTCCATGGTGTTAAGGATTGCAAGAGATTCACAGAAATCTTGAAGGAGCTCGGCAAAGAGTCCAATACCTATTTGTTAGAGATATTACCGTTTTTCAAAAATTTTGATTTGTAATTCTGCCATCCGACATGAAACGAAAATAAATAAAATAAAATGTTTCATAGAAAACTTACACAATTTTTCACGGAGAATCCAAATCTGCAGTAGAAAAATAGGGGATCCTGTTTATGATTTCAAAGTCACCCCCGCTTCCGCTACCGGGGGTGGTGTACGGGGTTCGAGCATTGTGTTAATAGATGTCCTTCTTCGAGGTGAACAACTTATATTGGAAGTTTGTTTTAATCCGATTTGTATTTTTAAAGTTTCAGAAAAAATTGTTTTAACTTAAAATAGAAGTTAAAATGGAAATTGAACAAACATTCATTGCCACCTAACACGTGTAAAATATAGAAGCAAAGATCAGCACTATATAGTTGTGTGTATTTAAAATGGGTGAGTGTATATGTTTGCATAATTTTAAACCAGAATTTATTTGACACAGGTTCAGATTTTGTGAGTGGCACTTGCCTTTGCTTCGTTAGTTTACAAGTTTGTTGGGTGAGTAAAGACTTTTGAAAGACATGCAAAAATTATCTATCCAATTTATATTTTCAAAATGTCTTTGTACCTCGATTCTGTACATGACACACTTGCATGTTGCATCTTAGTTACATCTGTTGAAGGCAGTTACGGAAACGTCGTAATAAAGATTGTTTTGGCGATGTCGACGTTTCACTGTTATTTGCACAAAAAAGGGGACCGCGGGCTTATGCTGAGATTCGTTCCATTTGTATATAAGAAAAGCCTATTACTCCAGAATCTTCTGACTACAAAACATGCTTTTCAACAAATTTAATGTTCAATAGTACAGTTTTATGCGACCTGAATGGGGAGGCTTGTATGCCTGTGTGTACCACAATGCTGGTCTTTTGTGGGGACAACGTCTAGCTGCATCAGTAACTTCCCATCATCTATGATGTTGGGCCAGCTTCCCGTGAATTGCAGTCAACGAGGTTGATTACCTAGAATAAGAGCTGGCGCCAATGATGCCAGAAACGTTTTAATTTCTTTTGTAAGCTTTGAAATGTATGAGACGGTTGAAAATCTGTGCTCAGAATGGGGGTCGGAAACAGGTCTTCTACTTACTAGGAAGATGCTCTGTCCACTAAGGCACCTGGACATGATGAATGTAACAGCAGCAGCAATTACCATATCACGCTGGCACCTGCATATAAATTTTCACGTTTTATCTTACACTACTGTTCTAATGTCCCTTGACCACGGAAATGATCCTTATGGTATTTTGCCTGGGAGTTCCCATATGAGAGTTTAGGTCGCAGAGACGTAAATTAGTTATTTTCTTCGCCGATTAAATAGGCAACTTTCCTATGTTAAAATATGGTTCGAATCATTTTTATTCTGAAGGGCTGTAACGTTCAAATACCTTTGTCTGTCATTATTCCTACAAAACATCTATTTTATTTAAATTAAAGCTTAAAAATCAGTAAAGATTAGGTCACTGACTAAAGCTCTGCTGACGTCACATGAAATGAGGAAAGCTAAGCTACGAGGGTGGTACTTAAATAGTGGCAATACTGCTGTGGAGACACTATGCAATAGAATCTACTATTGTTGCTGATAGCACACGTTAATGATATACCTACTTTACCTCCGAACAAGTACTCTCCCGTCCCACGTCACCGGCGTGCGCACGATGTAGGGAAACACAGTGACTAACGAAACGGTGTCACTATGTTTTCGAAATAGGAGCAACTGAGATCGTCAATGCACAGTACTACTGTTCGTTTTTGGAGTATCACCTGCGACCAGCCTTGCGAGAAAAAAAAAAAAAAAAAAAAAAAAAAAAAAAAAGGCTACACTTTCTGCATAACCTACCTATTATTTTGCACTCATACAGCGCTAGCTGTGGCTGCTCTGTTCGGTCGATGGAAGTGGGAAATATTGTACCATCCACCATACTCCCCATACTTACCTCCTTGTGGCTCTGATTTTATTCCGAAGATGAAGAAACCACTTCCTGGCATTTTCTTCACCGCGCGGATGTATCCGAGCGCCACGTTGCGGATCGCGCGGCCTCCCGCGTTAGAGATTTGAATCCTCCCTCGGGCATGGATGTGTGCGATGTCCTTAGGTTAGTTTAACTCAGTTTAAGTAGTTTGTAAGACTGGGGACTGAGGACCAACGTAGTTTGGTCCCATAGGATTACAAACATTTGAAAATTTGCATTTGTTTCAGAACTGTCCCATAGATTCGACAGGCAGTAGACCATTCCATATGCACCATCAACAGACTCAGCTAACGGTTTAGCATGACTTCCACATCACTGGCAACGGGTTCAACACAATGCTGGTATCTACTTTGGAGCATAGTAACAGGTGAAAACATGTAAGGCCCTTGTATTGGTTGTGAATAACCATAATGTGGCTCATGACAGTGTTAGCAAAAGTTACTAATTTTGTTGTTGTGTATAATTTAGTTTTATATGATACAAAACACATTTATAGTTTAGTGAATTATGATGGTGAAAACATTCAGAAAGCTGATACGTATGTGGTATCTTAGTTTTTGGTAAGCAATCCACATGCCTAGGTGCTGGAAGTAAGAAACGAGAAAACTACGTTTGAGGCAACGTATACCGATATTTAACCGCAACTATTCCTGATTTGGTAGGAAGGAAACTCAGGTTTTAACGTCCTGTAGACAGCGTGATCGTTAGAGACGGTTCTTACGCTCGAATTTTTGGGTAAGGATGGGGAATGAAATCAACCATGCCATTTGAAAATAACCATCCCGGCATCTGTCTGGAGTGATTTAGGAGTATCACGAAAAACCTAAATCCATATGGCTGGAGGTGGACTTGAACTAAATGAAATCAAATGTTTGTAAAACTTATGGGACTCAACTACGGGTCATCAGTCCCTAAGCTTACAAATTACTTATCAACTAGCTAAGACTAAGGACGGCACAAATATCCATGCCCGAGGGGGGATTCGAACCCTCGACCGTAGTGGCCGTGCAGACCGTGACTGGAGCGCCTCAGTCCCCTCGGCCACCGCGGCCGGCTGACTTGAACCAACCTCCTCTAGAAAGCGAGCACTACTGCGCCACATCGCTCGTTTTGTATGAACAGAGAGACTCTGGTCTAAAAATAGCATAAACATGAGCATCTTAGATTCAGTATTCGTTTAGCTACCGAATACATTTCACTTTGAATTTAACAATGTTATTTGTGATACGTCCAAAAATTACACGGCAAGTGCGTAACTATTTACAGTTCGGATTCAGGTTAATTATTGTGTATACGTAAATGAATATTGCACACTTAACACTTTCTACTTGTCGCTAGGTGTTTTTTTCGTGCTGAATTAGTTACAAAGGAACTTTTCAGTTTATATCGAAACTTGGGAGACTAAAGAAGAGAGAAAGTAAGATACGTTAATTTGGTGGCAGCTTTGCTTTGCCTATTGCTCATGGCCATACTTGCTACGAAATTTCATAGCTTGTTGATCACGTCATAGGTGGAACGGCTGGGGAAAGATGACATATCGTGTAATATATTCCCGTGATAACTTGCGCAAAAAACTGCCTAGACGTATTCTTATTGGCTACCCCCACCTCTGTATGAGACTCCCGTCAATGATTTAAAAAATATATTCAATTGTTTGTTAAGATTATGGGTCATAACTGCGGGGTCATCAGTCCTTGAACTTACAAACTACTTATAAACTAACATATACTAAAAACGACACAAACATCCATGCGAGAGGGAAGATTTGAACCCCCACCCCCCGACGGGGAAATGCCACACGCATCGGAACGCACCGCCTCAATGTGCTCGGATACTCCGCCGCGGCTTGATTCCTTTTTTTTAATTATAAATAGTAGATAAATTATTTCATTTCATTTGGGCCTGCAGCATTGTGTATGTCTTTTAAGGACATATTGTTAATTCCTGGCGAAATTTTAAATGAAGAAACAGAACTAAAACACAGACATTATCTAGAAAACTTCATTGAAATATTAGTTTCGAGCTAAAACAGAGTTATACATTGCAGCACCATATCATATCAAAGATCAAACCACCATACCAAAGATCCCACGATACGCAGTAATAAACAAACTGTAATCACAGAGCATCGCTGGAGAACATGTCAATCATAACTGTCAGAATAGCAGTAATAAATTAATAACTTGACAAGCATAAAAAATATATACAGGGTGAGTCAACTAACATTACCGCTGGATATATTTCGTAAACCACATCAAATACTGACGGACCGATTCCACAGACCGAACGTGAGGAGAGGGGCTAGTGTAGATGGTTAATACAAACCATAAAAAAATGTACGCAGGTATGTTTTTTAACACAAACCTAGTTTTTTTAATGGAACCCCGTTAGTTTTGTTAGCATATCTGAACATATAAAGAAATACGTAATCAGTGCCGTTTATTGCATTGTAAAATGCTAATTACATCCGGAGATATTGTAACCTAAAGTTGACGCTTGAATACCACTCCTCCGCTGTTCGATCGTGTGTATCGGAGAGCACCGAATTAAGTAGGGATCCAAAGGGAACGGTGATGTACCTTAGCTACAGAAGAGACTAGAACAGCATATTACGTCCACATGCTAACTCCTTTATTGGTCTTTTTCATTACGCACATGTACATTATCATGAGGGGTGAGGTACAAGTACACACGTGGTTTCCGTTTTAATTGACGGAGTGGAATAGAGTGTGTCCCGGCATGTCAGGCCAATAGATGTTCAAAGTGGTGCTGCACACAATTGCAATCTATGGCGTAATGAATGTCGTACACGCCGCAATACTTCTGGTGTAATGTCGCTGCAGGCTGTCACAATACGTTGTTTCATATCCTCTGGGGGTTGTAAGCACATCACGGTACACATTCTTCTTTAACGTACCCCATAGAAAGAAGTCCAGAGGTGTAAGACAGGAGAACGGGCTGGACAATTCATGCGTCCTCCAAGAGCTATGAAACGCCCGTCAAACATCCAGTCAAGGATCGACCTAGTGTTAATTGCGGAATGTGCAGGTGCACCATCATGCTGATACCACACACGTCGACGCGTTTCCAGTGGGACATTATCGAGCAACGTTGGCAGATCATTTTGTAGAAACGCGATGTATGTTGCAGCTGTTTGGGCCCCTGCAATGAAGTGAGGACCAATTAGGTGGTCCCCAATGATTCCGCACCATACATTTACAGTCCACGGTCGCTGTCGCTCTACTTGTCGGAGCCATCGAGGATTATCCACGGACCAGTAATGCATGTTCCGTAGATCCACTGCCCCGTGGTTTGTGAAACCCGCTTCATCGGTAAACAGGTAGAACTGCAACACATTCTCTGTTAATGTCCATTGACAGAATTGCACTCGATGATTAAAGTCATCACCATGTAATTGCTGATGTAGCGACACATGAAACGGGTGCAAGCGGTGACGATGCAGTGTGCGCATGACACTATTTTGACTCTGTCCACCGGCTCTCGCAATGTCCCGTGCACTCCTGTGTGGGTTCACAGCAACAGCAGCTAACACATAAACTGCACCCGCTTCTCCTGTGACGGGCCTGTTACGGACCCGTTTGCGTGCTACGACCATACCTGTTGCATACAGTTGGCGGTAGATGTTTAGAAATGTGCGGCACGTTGGATGCTCTCTGTCCGGGTACCGTTCTGCATACACCCTGCAGGCTTCAACTGCATTTTGTCAACACTCGCCATAAATGAGTATCATCTCCGCCTTTTCAGAGTTCGAATACACCATGATCACAGTTCCTACAACACTACACTATCACAGACGTTTGGTAACACAGTGTAGTACAGTTAATCTGCGTGCAAAGACGAATGCAAAATAACAATAGCAGCAAGCGCTACATGCGGACACTGAGACAGCTAGACCAAACCACAACAGTGAACTACAGCCACACTCGTAAACACGGTGGCTATCGTAAACATGTCCCTGGAGATGCTACTCGCCGACCGTGGCCCGTGTTTGTTACAACACGCAACTGAACGTCGGAGGTTTCAAGCGCCAACTTTAGGTTACAATATCTCCGGATGTAATCAACATTTTACAATGCAACAAACGGCACTGAACACGTATTTGTTTATATGTTCAGATGTGCTAACAAAACTAACAGGGTTCCATTTAAAAAACGTAGGTTTGTGTTCAAAAACATACTTCCGTGCATTTTTTTATGGTTTGTATTAACCAATTACACTAGCCCCTCTCCTCACGTCCGTCAGTGGAATCGGTTTGTCAGTATTTGATGTGGTTTACGAAATATATCTAGGGGTAATGTTAGGTGACTTACCCTGTATACCATCTGAAGAATATTTAGACTGCAATTATCAGCAGTAATTGTAATAAAATTATACCTCCACGCCGGCCGCGGTGGCCGAGGTGACTGAGGCGCTCCAGTCACGGTCAGCACGGCCACTACGGTCGGGGGTTCGAATCCCCCCTCGGGCATGGATATTTGTGCCGTCCTAGTTAGTAAGTAGTTCATAAGTAGTTTGTAAGTTTAGGGACTGATGACCCCGTAGTTAAGTCCCATAAGCTTAACAAACATTTGAACATTTTTTTTATACCTCCACGATGCAATATGGATGCAATATGCAGTGTGGAATAATATGTCACAAAAATGTATCAAAATTGTAAGTAACTGTATTTTGGTCATTTTAAATATTTATCCGCAGATAGCCTGATGATGACCACAGTGTCGAAATAGGCCGATTGCTATATTAATACACATTATATATCATCTACGAAGAAAAGCAGCATTTTGGTATTACTTGTATTACATAACAATATTAACAAGATAAATCATTGTACAAAACGTAACGTGATTTTCCGTAATTAATGTTTTACATGTTGCTTTATTATAGTATGTTTTATTTAGTTAACAAAAAAACACTTGAATATAGAAGCTGTAGAAAGTGCGGATACCGCCAAAACTGGTGGTATGCGGGACCAGCACTGTCCAGTTGCAGTCAATCCAGCAGCGACCGCTTTCGCGTGAACTGCTGTGACAATCGCGCTCTTAAAATAGCTTGTCAGACAGTTCTAACTTTATATTATTGAACTATTAGAATTCAAGTGTACTAGGATCATGTACATCATAATTTTAGAAGAGATAGGTCAACTAGCGACCACCTGTTTACACTACGACAGATAACTGAGAAGACCTGGGATTGTAACGTTGACCTCCACATGGTATTTGTTGACTTCAAAAAAGCTTACGACAGCATACACAGAAGCACAATAACCAACGCCCTCAAAGAGTTTGGATTTCCTGGAAAGGTAATAAGCCTAGTTCAGATGTGCGTGCAGGAAACGTATCGCGAAGTAAAGACCAACATAGGAGTATCCAAGGAGTTTGATGTCTGAGACAAAGAAATGCATTATCCACAATATTTTCCAATCTTGTCTTAGAAAAGGTAGATAGTGAACACAAGAAAGCTAACCTGGTTGGAATAAAGATGTGTCATAATAAAATACACCATCTTACTTATGCGGACGATATTGTCCTAATAAATAGCAATAAAGAAGAATTGCAACACATGGCAAGCTCTTACAGAAAGATTGCAAAGAAAGCAGGGTTAAAGATCAAAGAGAAGAATACAGAATACATGGACGTGGGCAAGACACCTAATGATGGCAGTCAACTGACAGTTGATGATCTCACTTTTAAAAGAGTTGACACCTACAAATGTTTGGGAAGTATCATCAGTGAACAGAATAAAATGTAAATTGAAATTCAACCGAGGCTAACATCAGTGAATATAGCTTATTTTCGCCTGTGAGATGTGTTACGCAAAAAATGTTCAAATGTTTGTAAAGTCTATGGGACTCAACTACGGGGTCATCAGTCCCTAAACTTACAAACTACTTACAAACTAGCTAATACTAAGGACGGCACAAATATCCATGCCCGAGGGGGGGATTCGAAGCCCCGACCGCGGTGACCGTGCAGATCGTGACTGGAGCGCCTCAGTCTCCTCGGCCACTGCGGCCGGTTGTGTTACGCAGTAAAGCTGTTTCGAGAGGTTTCAAAATCAGACTGCATAAGAGTGTAATGCTATCAGTACCTCTATACAGGTCAGAAAGCTTTACATTTAGAAAAGCAGATTAACAAAAAATATTAGTTTTTTAAAGGAAAATTTTAGGGAAAATTTTTGGCTCCAAGAGTGACCCATATACAGGGGAGTGGAAGATACTGAAAAATAAGGAACGGAAAGAGCTGTATCAACAGGCTGTTATTAGTCAAAGGATGAAGAGAAGCAGACTGATGTGTGCTGGACATCTAATTAGGACGGAGGAAGAACGACTACCTAAAGTAGCATTCTCTGAATCCATGGAGGGCCGACCGCGGTGGCCAAGCGTTCTGCGGCGCATCAGTCACAGTCTGCACGGCCACTAGGGTCCCCCCTCGGGCATGGATATTTGTGCCGTCCTTAGTCATAGCTAGTTCATAAGTAGTTTGTAAGTTTAGGGACTGATGACCCTGTAGTTAAGTCCCATACGTTCTACAAACATTAATCCATGGAGGGAAGACGGAAGAGAGGAAGGCCACTTGCTAGGTGGAAGGATGACATTGATGATGATGCGGTGACCATGGGCCTGAGAAAAGGAGAATTGACTGCAAAAGCAAGGAACAGAGAGGACTGGAAGAGGAATGTAGAGAACGCTTATGGTCTCCAAGGCCCCAGCGACAATTAAGAACAGAAGGACCATGGACAGTATTATATATGTCGATTGTTGTTTCTCGACATATAAATAAATATTATGAAACAACTGCCATCGCTTCTTATTTGAAAAGTAGCCAAAGTTTTGAAAGTTCCACAGCACTACACTTCAAGATACAAAGATCATCGACCTGTGTGCTGTTTCTGCTTAGAGACAACAACGGAAAAGAAGAAGCTAGGTTAGTGAACAGAAACTTAAAACTGCACGCACTGACGATGAATGTAGTTTTACGGCCCTCATGTGTAGTGCTACGTACTTAACACTTGCGACATTGGTACGAGTGTGCTGGTAACACCTCCAAGCGAAAGTGTTACAGAAAATGTTAGAGAGACATATAACTTACAAAAGAAAAAAAATCCAATTACTTTTATCAGACTCTCTACCCACCTTCAGTCTCTAATCCCGTCGCACTATACATATCAATTTACCTGCTTGGGCAATATATATCTTAGCTGTATGATAGCGAAGCGTACACTGTCAAGAGTTACATATTTTGCATTCGGGTGTTCAAAAATAACCGTGTCCTATTAATTTCACTCTTTTTAGTTGTTGCGGAAGAATGTGATGCAGTGAAATAGAATTAATGACGAAATTATTTCTAACATTACTGGAAAGGTGTTTTCGAACACAAATCGTTCTTTTATCGATCATATATTGAAATACTGCATCCCTGATGTAAATATTGAAACTGAAAACTAACATGAAATTTTGCGTTTTCCAACTCCATTAGCAAATTTAAAGATAATTTCACTAATCACTATATAATAATACTTTATAACTTTGCAGCTTCAAAGCACGATACTTAATAGTGACCTAAAAGAATAGTGAGTATCGTATGCAGTGATTACCTACACCGAAATGATCCTCAATAAACGAAGTGACCATTATCTAATTTACATCTCTGAGTGCGAGTTTCGACCACATTTTATGCATTTCTCATTTCTTGGAGCACGCAAAAACAAATTTATAGTGTTGTACTGCGCAATATTTGTAGATGATTTTCAGACACGTCAGTATCCAAATAATGTATCAGTCTTAATGTATTTTACGGGAACAGTCGTGTCAGCTGAGGTCACAGGCTTCACCTGACTCAAAAAGAGAATTTTAGCGGGTTTTCAAATTATTTGAATTACATGTCCCATTTTGTTATCACAAAATACTGATTTACGAGGATAACAACATGTTATAAGCATAAGATGATATATTTAACTATTTAAGACCTCGTAATTATAATTGGTTGGTCCAGAACTCTCTTATATATTTATTTATTTATTAATGCACTAGATATATCTTTCGGCAAAAACAACATTTTCTGTTATCGATATGTAGCTAAGTACTAGGTAAAGAAAATATACATAAATAAAATTTACAAAAGTTCATATATAGTGCAGTACACACTCTATACGAGGCTTTAACTGACTATGCGATAATTGTCAGGTGTTCTTTTAATCCTTATATCCATCTAGGAATTTCAGTCAGTTATCTGCCAGTGGTTCAGAATTATGTACGTTTACATTTTTTTCAAGGAGAATATATAAAATAGAGAATATTTAATTTTATGTAGGGAGTACATAATATATAAAAATATGCCATCCCAATTAACTTTTTTATATTATGTTTGGAAAAAAATTGTAAACGTACAGTATTCTGAGACACTGACAGATAACTTACTAAAATTTGTCGAAGGATATATCTAGTGGATAAATAAATTAAAAAAACTTATATAACAGCATTCTGGACAGACAAATTACAGTTATTTTAATCTATGACATCTCCAACGTTGTGAATCCAACATGTTGTTGTTGTTATGGTCTTCAGTCCGGAGACTGGTTTGATGCAGCTCTCCACCCTACTCTATCCTGAGCAAGCCTTTTCATCTCCTCATAAGAACGGCAACCCACATCCACTTGAATCTGCTTACTATACGCGTCTCTTGGTCTCCCTCTGCGATTTTTACCCCACACACTTCCCTCCAACGCTAAATTTACGATTCCTCGATGTCTAAGAATGTGTCCTACCAAGCGATCCCTTCTTTTAGTCAGGGTGTGCCAAAAATTCCTTTTCTCGCCAATTCTGTTAAGTACCTGTTCATTAGTTATGCGATCTACCCACCTAATCTTCAGCATTCTTCTGTAGCACCACATTTCAAAAGCCTCTATCCTCTTCCTGTCCGCACTGCTTATTGTCCATGTTTCACTCCCGAACAAGGCAACACTCCACACAAATGCCTTCAGAAAAGACTTCCTTACACTTAAATCAATATTGGATGTTAGCAAATTTCTCTCTTTTAAAAATGCTTTTCTTCCCATTGCCATTCTGCATTTTATATCCTCTGTACTGCGACCATCGCATGTTATTTTACTACCCAAGTAACAAAACTCATCTACCTGATTTTCTAAGACCGCATTCCAACATATAACAAGTTATTTAAAGCGATTTTCAGAAATTACTCAAATACTGTATTATAACGCAGACTGTATTGTGAACGACTAATAATTAAAAAAAAAGTGCTTGGGGTGGGGGCTGAAAAGGGAGGGGGCATCGATATTTTTTGGTTCGAACGGTGGCAGCCTATTCAGAACGGTTGAAAAACACTATTCTACATGATCAAAAAAAAAAAAAAAAAAAAAAAAAAAAAAAAAAAAAAAAAAAAAAAAAAAAAAGATGACCCCGTATTGGAGGAATCATAAAAAAACAATAACAAATAAATAAATAAAACTACTGTTGAAAACTGCCGTCTTCCGAAATAGATCTATATTTAAATTAGAGATTTAAGGTTACATAAGACTCATGTTTGCATTTTAAGATCGTGAAATGTCCTTGAGTTGTAACTCCTTCCCTTCTAAACTGGCTTTAATTCTATTATCTTTTCCACAGAAGTTGCCTGGGTTCGGCGCAGGTACCTGAGTTGCAGCTCTGGTTGATGAATAATGGACTGGACGACTGCCGTGGAGGGATCTCGACTGTCTCGTCCTGAAATAAAAACGAAACTGCTGCCCTCCGAGGGGCTCTTTGCATCTCGGTAATTTCTTATCCTGCTGCATATCTGAGAGGAATTTTAACGCAGGGTACGAAGACATCTGGATGAAAGAAGAGCACAGCAGAGTGGCTGATATTCCTTGTGTTTCTGCTACGCTTTCCAGGCTAGGATGTCGCCAGGCTGTTGCTATACACGCTACCATGTCAAATTCTTTTGTCTCGAAAGTGCAGGGCGCCTTTTGAGCCGATGCAAATTAATGTTATCTAGCTCTCCAAGATAATGTTCACGAGACACAGGCGCCATGCGCGAACAGAGGATGTAGGCTTGAGAGCAAGAAAATGAATACTCATTCCTTTATTCATTTAGGAGATGGAATTTACTTTGTGCAGTTACGTACGGTCGAGTAATTAAGTTTAATCATGGCTTTAAGTGCAGCTCATGGTAATTTAACGTATGCGAATCCATTCGTAGTTCCTTTCTCTTTTTTACGGTGATACTGATCTTCTACACGAATCGGATAATACACCAAACATGCATGTTATCTTACCCTCTGTGGCTAATCCTTTTACACACATTCCAATCTCATAAAAATAACTTCCTAATTAATCATAATAAACTAAATTGAACGTAGGAATGTCTATAGCACTGACGTATTTGACATGGTTCATCACTAGTAACAAGGAATACATATATTTCTCCACTATAACACCTATTTGCAGAAACAGTTGTAGCAACAAACAACTCTTGTAGATCCTTAATTACGAAAGTCATTTAAAACGTTAGAAATAATATCTAAAATTTTGCTGCTACGAAACACTTTTTTATTTAAGAGGTACCACAACTTAAATGTAGTTCAAAAACTAGGACAAAAGATAGTTATTAATCAACAGTGGAGCTCTAAGAGTAATTAAAGTCTATTACAACGATTTGTACGTACGTCAGACAGGCTGAGCTATACCAAGTAGTCTGACTAGGCAAGTACTAAACCAGTGATTATGAAAGTAAGTACTCATTTAGACCGCCATTCGTTCACACCCTCACTTCGCTGATCACACTCAGTTACAAGTAACAAAATACAGTGCGATTTGGCTTTCATATCTTACTTCCTTGAAACGGAGATGTCTGTAAAAAATCAGCGATCGGAAAACGACTAGGAAGGGAAGTTATTGATCACGCGACCGGAAGCGTCTATACAACTCGTTTGTTTCTCTTGTTCTGTTTACAGTCGCCTATGGCTTGTAACAAATCTACGTCATCGACCAAGGGGCTGGAAAAATGGAACATTTAGCTATGGATTTTTTCGACTGAATTTAGTAACTTGATTGCTTTTGTAAGTAAACAGCTCTGAGCATGTAATCCATTAGTGTCTGCCGGAATGCTGTCCAGAGAACGCCAAAGTCAGAGAGAAAATTAAAAGTACCAATAATATGCCGTGTTCCTGACGAATAATAGATCGACGTCCAGTACAAATGAGGATGAGATCATTATCTATAACGCAATTAAAAGACAAAAAAAGAAATAAAGTGAGTGAAACGAACAAGAAGTACGAACGTAAACGGAAAAGCGTAAAACACGTCAAGAAGAAAAACAAGACTTACCGGCGAGGCTTAAGAACTAGTAAACAAAATGTCAAAGTTCGATACTACCGCTGACGAGCTATGGTCCACTAAGCGTTTCCATGACAACTCGTTTGGTTTCGCTCCAGCGCGACTGTGGTTTGATGACAATCAACGGAGTACATAAAAAAAAAAAAAAAAAAAAAAAAAAAAAGATTTACTGACAAACTTTTCCAGACGAGAATATGTCCGACTTCTAGGTGTCTGTCTGTTTATAAAACATAAGGTGAGGAAGAGATACCAGGCTTGTCTCGTTTCAACGGTTTTGTATATCGACCGTATACAACATTGTTACAAAAATTCAAATGTTTGTTAAGCTTAAGGGACTTAACTGCGGGGTCATCAGTCCCTAAACTTACAAACTACTTATGAACTAACTTATCCTAAAGACGACACAAACATCCATGCCCGATGGGGGATTTGAACCCCCGACCGTAGCGGCCGTGCAGACTCTGTATGGTGCGCCGCAGACCGCCACCGCGACGATGGTATTATTCATATTATTGGAATGACCAAATATGCTTGACTAAAATTAAATTAATATTTATTCTGTTTCTCGACACTTGAACGCAGTGATTAGCTATAATATTCACACTTGATCTCAAATAAATTACGTCCTTTAAATGACCCCGAAAGTTACGAAACAATGGTTTGAGATTAAAAGACCGAGTAGGCTAACATGTTGCTTTCGCACGATCTATCAATTCATTTGGAAAAGACTGATTTCGAACTCTCTCCCATGCAGAGAAAAGTTAGTCGGTGCCCCATCGTGCATGTAGCATATTTTATGACTTAATTGTACTGGAAAATTTAACAGCGTATCATTTTAATGTTACATTAAAAATTCGCGGTATGATGCTCAAGTCAGTGTTCCGTGCAACAAGAAAGGTTCAATTAATATTCCACCAATTACGCCAGACCATTAGTTAATGTTAAATGACCGCGCTGCAGAGACCGAGCGTTCTAAGGCGCCTTGCTGCGGTGTGCGAGGTTGCTCGCCGTTGGTGGTTCGAGTCCTCCCTCAGGCATGCTTGTCTATGTTGTCCTTAGCCTAAGTTAGTTTAAGCAGTTTGTAAGCCTAGTGCTTGAGAACCTTAGCAGTTAAGTCCCTTAGATTTACAAACACTTAAATTGTTATTCATGTCTTGTTTCCAAATGTGAAAGTTCTGCACCCTATTCCAGACAAATTTTACTTCATCATACATCTACATCTACATGCATACTCCGCAATTCACCGTAAGATGCGTGGCGGAGGGTACACTGTACCACTACTAAGCATTTCCTTTCCTATTCCACTCCCAAATTGAACGAGGAAATAAAGAATGCCTATATGCCTCCGTACGAGCCCTAATTTCTCTTATCTTGTCTTTGTGATCTTTACGCGAAATGTAAGTAGGCGGCAGAAAGATCGTACTACACTCAGCTTCAAATTCCGGCCCTCTAAATTTATTTAACAGAAATTCACGAAAAAAACGTCGTCTTTCTTCCAGCGATCCCCAATTGAGTTGCCGGAGCATTTCCGTGACACTCGCGCATTGGTCGAACCTACCGGTAACAAATCTAGCTGCTCGTCTCTGAACCGCCTCTAGTTCTTCCTTCAAACTGATCTGCTGCGGATCCAAACACTTGAGCAATACTCAAGACGTGGTCGTACAAGCGTTTTATACGCGGTCTCCTTTACAGGTGAAGTACATCTTCCCAAAATTCTCCCAATAAACTCACAACTGTCCTTACATGCTCGTTCCATTTCATATCGCTCTGCAATGTTAAGCCTAGATATTTGAACGACGCGACAGCATCAAGTAGCTCACTACTAATGCTGTATTCGAACATTATGGGATTGTTTTTTCTACTCATGCGCATAACCTTACATTTTTCTACATTGAGAGCTAGCTGCCATTCTTCACACTAACTAGAAATGTTGTCTAAGTCATCTTGTATGCTATTACACTCAGGTATAGACGACACCACGGCATCATCAGCAAACAGCCGCAAATTACAACTTACTCTGTCCATCAAATCATTTATATAGATAGAAAATAATAGCGGTCCTATCACACTCCCCTGGCGCACGCCTGACGGTACACTCGTCTCTGATCAACACTAGCCGTTGAGAACAACGTACTGCATTCTATTACTTAGGAAGTCTTCCAGCCAGTCACAAATCTGTGAACCTATTCCATAAGCTCGTATCTTCGTTAGCAGTCTGCAGTGTGGCACCGCGTCGAACGCGTTTTTGAAGTCGAGAAAAACACAATCCGCCTGTCGCCCTTCATCCATGGCTCGCAAGATGTCATGCGAGAAAAGGGCAAGCTGAGTTTAACAAGAAACTAAACCCGTGCTGATTCATGGAAAGAAGCTTTTCCGTTTCATGGAAATTTACTATATTCGAACTGAGAATATGCTCCAAAATTCTACATGAAACTGATGTCAACGATATTGGCCTGTAATTGTGTGGGTAAGTTCTCTTTCCTTTCTTATAAACGGGAGTCACTTGCGCTTTTTTTCCAATCACTAGGAACTTTGCGCTGAATTAAAGATTCGCGATAAATGCAAGCTAAGTAGGGGGCCAAAGCCGCAGAATAGTCTTTGTAAAACCGAACTGGTATTCCATCCGGACCAGCAGACGTTTTTGTATTTAGCTCTCTCAGCTGCTTCGCTACACCGGAAATACCTAACGCTATGTCCATTATTTCGGAATTAGTACGTTGATCAAATGATGGTACATTTGTGCGGTCCTCCTGCGTGAAAGATTTCTTAAAGGTTAAATTTAGAACTTCAGCTTTCCGTTTGCTTTCTTCTATTACTGCCCAGGAATGATCAACGAGTCACTGGACAGTGGGCTTTGACCCGCTTATCGATTTTACATAGGACCAGAATTTTTTCGGGTTCTCGGAAATATCTTTTGCCAAGGTATGGCTGTGATAATTATTGTATGCTTCGCGCATCGATCTTTTTATAGACGCACGAATCTCTACTAACTTTTGCCTGTCATCATTTGCGTGTTCGTTTTTGAATCGAGAGTGCAACAGCCTATGCTTTCTCAACAGCTTTCTAACATTATTAGTATACCACGGTGGATCTTTTCCATCCTTAATCGTCTTTACTGGCACATATTTCTCTAACCCTTTATTAACAATGCACTTAAATTTAGTCCACAATTCCTCTACATGCATATTCCCGGAATTAAACGATGCCCATTCATTTCCTAAGTGCGATCGTAACATTTGCTTATCGGCCCTTCCCAACAAAAATACGCTCCTAGCCTTCTTGATTGGTTTATGAACTTTGGTCACCATCGACGCTATGACGATATCATGATCATTAATTCCTGTCTCTACACAGACATCGTTAATAACGTCAGGCCGGTTTGTGGCTATAAGGTCTAGAATATTTCCATTGCGCGTGGGTTGCCGGTTTAACTGCTCAAGACAGTTTTCGGAGAATGTGTCCAAAAGTAGCTCGCAAGACTGTATCGCCTGAAATGTAATTAGCGAGGTCCCAATCTATACTCTTAAGGTTGAAGTCTCCTCCGACTAATATTACATGGCCCGGATACCTACGCACTACCTGGTGTAGTTTTTCTTTGAATGATTCTAAAACTGCTACAGCAGCACTGGGGGGCCGGTATAAACACCCAACTATTAACTTTACTTCTTTTAGACCTGTTATACGTGCCCAGATAACTTCACAGTTACTTTCAACATCGATCTCAGTAGAAACAATATCCTTATCCACAGCGATGAACACTCCTCCTCCAGTTGTATCCGATCTATCTTTCCGACATACATTCCACGCTTCGCTAACTATTTCTGAACTTACCACATCATGATTTAGCCAGCTTTCGGTGCCTAAAACTATCTGAGCGCAATAACTTCCATGCAGTGCGGCAAATTCGTAAACTTTGTTCCTAATACTCTGTAAGTTCGCGGCTAATATTTTGATGTTGGAATTTTTGTTCCGAACGTGGCCTGAATTCGCTGTTTGAATGCTGACAGGCGATTGCTCATCAGAGTACGTTAGTGAGAAAAGTTTGGTCCAGAGCGCAGATCCTCAGTAACCAAAGTTATTTTCTAGAATGAAAATTTGATTTAGTAAGACGTGGATTCCTGTAAAGGTGACGTGCATACAGAATTGGCTTTAGTAACATTATCTACACTGTAATCTGGCTCAGATTTGCAGGTGAAGTACACAAACTTCACAAAAATCTTGAGTGACAACGCCATTAAGCCTCCACAGTGAAATGTCCTTTTCTTAATTCAACACGACGTTAATGTTTTAATTAAAAGGCCCTATTGTCCCGTAACAACTATTAGGAAATTTTTCAGCATACAAACATCTAGCTTCAGATGTACTGAAATTTTAAAGTCCATGCATTAGATGCATATGCACGATGAGCAAATTAGAATACATTTCAATAAATACCGTTCATTGACCGCTAGTCCAATAAAAAAAAAAAAGGACAAACAGCAAACTCGGCCCGTTACTCCCTAAATGATTGTTGCCCCTCCCCCACCCCCCGTCACGGAAATAAATGATTCATTTCTAAATGGAGGAAGAATTTTCAGTACACATTAATCACTGGTTTAATCGAAGAG
The DNA here is from genome assembly GCA_026315105.1 of Locusta migratoria. Classification (NCBI taxonomy): domain Eukaryota; kingdom Metazoa; phylum Arthropoda; class Insecta; order Orthoptera; family Acrididae; genus Locusta; species Locusta migratoria. The sequence continues at coordinate 451,371,537 of CM048746.1, forward strand.
TAATTTTCCACTACGATTTGTGTTACTATTCAAACTATTTTTCGAAATTCTTAGAATATGTGAAACTGTTTTAGTTATTTGAAACTAACGATCATATGGGCACTTATGAATGATACTAGTGATTCTAATGTAACTATATTCAAATTGCTAGTAAGCTACTACTTCGTCAACATGCTGGTATTGTGAGCAATAATTGTGCATCTATAATTGCACGCTTATCTAATTCTTAGTGAAAAACACTGTGCAAGGCAATGACACTATTTTACAAACCGTGTAGGAAGTTATAGACTGAAAATCATTCTGTAATTATCGTCGTTGTACTCTCGTAACTGGAACACTTGTGACACACCTTTTGACGAGTGCTGCAGATACTGAAAGCTGTTCTTTCCGAAACGTTTTGCGTATCTAATTAGCTTTTCCAGATTTGATAAATAAATTTATAACTTGTTTCTTTAACAGCACAAAAATAACTTTTCTTACTTTTCTGAACTAGTGACCTTTCTGGTTCACGAAGGAACATGACCTTAAAAAAAGTTTATACTTTTCAAGCTCGCATATTAATGTGATAACATTTTTTGGTTCGTTGTTCGCTCTTCACTTTCCCCTCCAATCAAAAATGTTCAAATGTTTGTTAAGCTTATGGGACTTAACTACGGGGTCATCAGTCCCTAAACTTACAAACTACTTATGAACTACTTACGAACTAGGACGGCACAAATATCCATGCCCGAGGGGGTATTCGAACCCCCGACCGTAGTGGACGTGCAGACTGTGACTGAAGCGCCTCGGTCCCCTCGGCTACCGCGGCCGGCTCCCCTCCAATCCATTACAACACGGAAGTGATTGCCTTGCATTCGCATCTATTAAACATAGGCACACACTGTTAGTAGAATAGCAGATCACTGTTACACGGTTACTAGTCTACATAAATATTGCCTTTAGCTTTTTATCTCGGGACACATTGGGATATTTTGACGATGTTTATTTAGAAGTTTTCTGTGAAAACAAAAATTTCACTCTACAGCGGAGTGTGCGCTGATGTGAAACTTCTACATCTACTTCTACATGGGATACTCTGTAAATCACATTTAACTGCCTGGCAGAGGGTTCATCGAACCACAATTATACTATTCCATTCTCGAATAGCGCGCGGGAAGAAAGAACACCTGAATCTCTCTGTTCGAGCTCTGATTACTCGTATTTTATTCTGATGATCATTTCTACCTATGTAAGAGGGAGTCAACAATATATTTTAGCATTCGGAGGAGACTGTTGGCGATTGGAGTTTCGCAAGTAGCCCACGCCGCAGCGATAAGCCCGTTATTGTAATGATTCCCATCCCAGATCCTGTATCATTTCCGTAACGCTGTCTCCCCTGTATCGTGACAATACGAAACGAGCTGCCCTTCTTTGGACTCTTTCGATGTCCTCCGTCAAACCTACCTAATAAGGATCCCACACCGGGCTGCAATACTCCAAAAATGGACGGACAAGCGTAGTGTATACAGTTTCTTTTGTAGTTCTGTTGCATGTTTTAAGGGTTCTGCCAATAAAACACAGTCTTTGGTTCGCCTTTTCCACGATATTATCTACGTGTTCTTTCCAATTTAAGTCCGAAGTAATAGTAATTCCTAGGTATTTTGTAGAGTTTACGGCCTTCACATTTGATTGATTTATCTTGTAAACAAAGTTTAACTGAATTCTTTTCGTACTCATGTGGACGACTTCACACTTCTCATTATTTAGAGTCAATTGCCAATTTTTACACCATACTGATATCTTATTCAGATCGTTCTGCAGTTGGTTTTGATCTTCAGATAATTTTACTAGACGGTAAATGACGGCGTCATCTGCAAACAACCCAAGAGAGCTACTTAGATTCGTTTATGTTCAAAAAATGTTTGTACAGCTTAAGGGACTTAACTACGGCGTCTTCAGTCCCTAAACTTACAAACGACTTACGAACTAGCTAACACTAAGGACGGCACAAATATCCATGCCCGAGGGGGGATTCGAACCCCCGACCGTAGTGGCCGTGCAGACCGTGACTGGAGCGCCTCAATCCGCTCGGCCACCGCGGCCGGCAATCGTTTATGTAAATAAGGAACAGCAGAGGACCAATAACACTATCCTGTGGAACGCCCGATATCACCTCTGTTTTAGTAGATGCCTTACCATCGTAAATTTGGGACGATATACCATTAACACGCAATTTGATTAAAAGCCGTTTGTGAGGTACGGTGTGAAAAGCTTTCTGGAAATCAAGAAATACGGAATCTATTTGCGAACCTTCGTCGATAGCACCCATCACTTCGTGTGAATAAAGAGCTAGTTGTGTTTCGCATGAACGATACTTTCTAAATCCGTGTTGACCTTGGGTCAATAGATCGTTCTGTTGGAGATAATTCATAATATTTGAATACAGGATATGTTCCAAAACCCTGCTGCAAATTGACGTCAATGAAATAGGCCTGTAGTTTAGTGGGTTAGTCCTACTTCCTTGCTTGAATATAGGTGTGACCTGGGCAACTTTCCAATCTTTTGGTACAGATCCTTTTATGAGAGAGCTGTTGTATATGACTGTTAAGTAAGGAGCTATCGCTTCAGCATAATCAGATAGAAATCTAACGGGTATACAATCCGGACCAGAAGACTTGTTCTTGTTAAGTGATTTTAGTTGCTGCACTAATCCGATGATATCTACTTCTACGTTACTCATTACGGCATCTGTTCGTAATTCGAAATCTGGAATAAGTCACTTGGTTTCGTCTTGTTTGGTGAATGAGTTTCTAAAAGCTATGTTTAGTAACTCTACTTTAGTAGCGCTGTTATCGGCAGGATCACCATTACTATCACGTAGTGAAGGCATTTTTTGTGATTTGCCCCGAGTATATTTAACATATGACCAAAATCTCTTTGGGTTTTCAATCAAATTTCGAGAAAGAGTTTCGTTGTGATAAATATTGTAGGCATCTCGCATTGAAATCCTCGCTAAATTTCGAGCTTCTGAGTACGATCGCCAATCCTGGGGATTTTGTGTTCGTTTAAATTTAGTATGCCTTTTCCTTTTCTTTTGCAACAGTGTCCTGGCCTGTTTTCTGTACCAAGGGGGATCGCCTCCTTCTTTTATTAATTTATTTGGTATGAAACTGTCAATTGCTGCCGATATCACTTCTTTGAATTTGAGCCACATCTGGTCTACACCTACGTTTAGTGTTAGAAACGAGTGGAAGCTGTCTTTCAAGAAGCAATGTATTTTGTTTCTATCTGCTTTCCTGAACAAATATACTTTGCGTTTATTTTTGGTAACTTAGGGACTAAAATGTTTAAAGGTTTGTTAAGCTTAAGGGACTTCACTACGGGGTCATCAATTCCTAAACTTACAAATAACTTATGAACTACCTACAACTAAGGACGGCACAAATATCCATGCCCGAGGGGGGATACGAACCCCCGACCGCAGTGGCCGTGCAGACCGTGACTGAAGTGCCTCCGTCCCCTCGGCCATCACGGCCGGCAACTTTGGGACTTTCGATATTCAATTTCGCTACGACAGCTCTGTGTTCACTAATACCTGTATCCGTTTTGATGCTCGTTATGAGCCCAGGATTATTTGTTGCTAAGAGATCAAGTGTGTTTTCACATCCATTTACAATACTAGTTGGCTATGAACTAATTGTTCGAAGTAATTCTCAGAGAATGCGTTGAGTACAAATTCGGACGATGTTTCATGCCTACCTGCTGATTTGAAAATCTAATTTCATCGACAGATCGAGGGTAAATTAAAATCACCACCTACTATTATCGTGTGCGTCGGGTACGTTTTTGTAATTAGATTCACGTTTTCTTTGAATCTCTCTGCTATTGTATCGTCAGAGTCGGGAAGCCGGTAAACGGAACCGATTATTAACTTCTTACGATTTACGGGTACAGCCTCTACCCATAATAGCTCCAGGAACTATCAACTTCAACTTCGCTACATGAAATACTACTCATGACGGCGACAAACATGCCACCACCTATTTTGTTTAATCTATCCTTTCTGAATACCGTTAGATCTTTTGTAAATACTTCTTCTGAACTTATTTGCGGCTTGAGACAACTTTTGCTGCCTATAATGATGTGTGTTTCGGTGCTTTCTATTGGAGTTCTGGTACTTTCCCGACACAGCTCCGACAATTTACAACTGTTATACCGATAGTTTCCGGATCTACATTTCTCCTGTGATCCACCTGCACCATTTGAAATTGCCCATTTTGTTTTTTCCCCGAAGCTCCTTATCCTAAAATACCGCCCAGTCCACGCCACACAGCCCCCGCTACCCGTGTAGCCGCTTCCTGCGTATAGTGTCTGTGGTATAGTGGACTCCTGACCTATTCAGCGGTACCCGAAAACCCACCACCCGATGGCGCAAGTCAAGGAATCTGCAGCCTACACGGTCGCAGAACCGTCTGAGCCTCTGATTCAGACCCTACATTCGCCTCTGTACCAGAGGTCCGCAGTCGGTCCTGTCAACTATGCTGCAGATGGTGAGCTCTGCTTTCATCTTGCAAGCAAGACTGGCAGTCTTTACCACTTCAGTTAGCCGCTCGAAACCTGAGAGGATCTCTTCGGATCCGAAACGACACACATCATTGGTAACGACGTGAGCCACCACCTGCAGTTGGCTGCACCCCGTATCCTTCATGGCATCCGGGAGGACCCCTTCCCCATCTGGAATGACTCCACCCGGTATGCACACGGAGTGCACGTTGGCCTTCTTCCCCTCCTTGGCAGCCATCTCTCTAAGGGGCTCCATCACCCGCCTAACGTTGGAGCCCCCAACTACAAGTAAACCCACCCTCTGTGAAAGCCCGGATCTTGCAGGCTGGGTGGTGACAGGGAGAGAGACACCATCCGACTCAGGAACGTTATCCTGAGCAGATAGCGCCCGAAACCTGTTCGCAAGACGAACCGGGGAGGCCTCACGATCGGTCCCCCGGAATGTCTTGCGCCTCATGCCACGCACTGGAGCAACCTCGCACGCAACCACGGGTGGGATGTTTGCCTCACTGCTAGCAGTATCAGGGCATTTCGCTGCCGCAGGCCGATCGGTGGAGACGACGGGAGTCCGTTCGGTCCCCACTGCCGGCCAACAACAACGACGCCCATCGATCGCAGCTTCCAACTGTCCAACCCAGGTTAACACAGCTTGAAGCTGGGAGCGAAGTGTCACCAGCTCAGACTGCATCCGCACACAGCAGCCGCAGTCCCTATTCATGATTACAGTGCCGACAAAAACAAAAACTACAGTCGCGATGCGTTCAAAGGAAGACTACACTGTTTGTTAAAACGCGGATCTGAATCTAATCCGCACGTGAACACAGTATAAATTTACAAATTGAAACGAGAACGCGCAGACGAAAATCAAAATACTATATGTCGCTTCTAATCAAAAAATAAAGACAGACGACTGTCGCGACGCGATTCACACGGCGGAATAATACTTTAACCAGATATTTAACGCGAATATGAATCAAATAAAAACGCGAGCACACAATAACTTTAATGAACTGAAGCGAAAGCGCACTGAAAAGTCGCTTCTAGAGAGAAGCCGGTTTCACTTGCAACTGAAAATGTGCTGGCTCTGGAGAGGTGCGCTCTGGACGACGACCACTCAGCAGATTAAAACTGTGTGCCGCAACCGGGATTCGAACCTGAGCCCTTTGCCTTTCGAGGGCAAGCGTTCGACCATCTGAACTATCCAGGCACGCTTCACGGTGCATCCGCACATCTTTACTTCTGCCAATACCAGATCGTGAACCATGCCGGTATATCTCAGACGGTAGAGCGCTTGCACGGGAAAGGCAAAGGTCCCAGGTTTCAATCCCTTCTTCAAGGAAGTTTCATATCAGCTCACACTCTGCTGCAGAATGGAAAATTTCTTTCCGAAAACATGCCTTAGGCAGTGGCTAAGCCAAATCTACACCATATCATTTCATCCAGGAGTGCTAGTCCTGCAAGTTTCGCGGGAGAATTTCTGTGAAGTTTGGAAAGTATGAGGCGAGGTACTGGCAGAAGTAAAGTTGTGAGGACGGGCAGTGAAGCGTGCCGGGATAGCTCAGACGGTAAAGCGCTTACCCGCAAAATTCAAAGGTTGCAGGTTCGAATCCCAGTACTGTCACACAGTTGTCATCTGCCAGGAAGTTTCAATTTCCTGGTAGATTAAAACTGTGTGGAAGTATACTTCTGGAAACATACATTAGGCTGAGGCTAACACCCAAACCTTCAGATGTCAGACACTCAGATCGGTACCAAACGTTGTATATCGATTATCAACCGAAACTTCTATATAATTCGTGCTATGAGCTGCCGCCCAGGAGAACGTGTGTAAACGGTAAATGATATGTAACACCTGTCCTACGGAGCACAGGAAAAGCGTATCTGTGAGGGGGGGGGGGGGCGCTGAACCAACGCCACCTAGGTACAAGGCCTGACGCTGCCTGCCAACAGTAGTCATAACACAAGCAAACTGATTGTCTTATGTAGCGTTGTGATGAGTTTGGGAATACGTAAACGTTGCACATTGTGTTTCAGAATTTGTTATCTGTGCGATTCTCCGTGCAGATTTTTGCTGGTATGACACAAAATACCCAATACGAATCGTCCGATTCCAATATCGGTAAGATATCTTACTAATTGTTCATAAATATCTTACAGCAAAACAAATTTTTCAGTGAATCACATAAATAACGTTAATAACATTCTGAAATATAGTGTGCAACGTGTAGTGCACGACGCTACAAAAGACAAATACATTGCCTGTGTTATTACTACTCTTGGCAGCCATCGCACAGGCCTTGTCTCTTAGTGGCGTTGGCTGAACTACCTTGGGGTAGTTGATAGAGCGAATGTTTGGCGTTACGTGTGTCCTTGTTTCACCGCTGGTGGCGCGAATATTTTTTTCCTGTATGACGTTGCAAATTGTTCTACGTCGACAAACGTACACCGAGTGTTACATGTGACAACATGTTCCTGAAATTACAGCACTGTGTTATCGGCACTTTGCTTCTGCTTCGTTTTATTTGAAAGTGTAAACCTGTAGAGTATATTCGTAGAAGAAAGACTAATTGCACCATACGTGCGGAAGTAATAATTGTAATAATAATAATAAATGGCAGCACCGCCGTTCAGCGGATGTGCGTGTTGTGGCTAGAGTGCCGTGTGTTTGCCCACACCATCAAGTGGGGCTGACGTTGCTGTCCAGTCGGCACGCTACTGATATATATATATATATATATATATATATATATATATATATATATATATATATATATAAAAGGCTCTAGGCGGTTTTGAACCCACGACCCTCTGTTCGACGAACTAATACTCTACCAACTAGCCCACGATAGCGCAACCTAACAAAATCCCACAGTTATGCTTTTCCACTAATCCGTAGGTTAGGTGTTACTTATTACTGTAGTTTTCGCACGTTCTCCTGGACGGCAGCACATAGCACGAATTATATAGAAGTTTCGGTTGATACTCTATCGATATACAACGTTTGGTACCGATCTGAGTGTCTGACATCTGAAGGTTTGGGTGCAAGCCACGTCTCCACTGTACACTTTCTTCTAAGACTGCTACCTCTCTAAGGCTCGTAAGAGAATTTGTGTGGAGGCTGGAAAGTAGTAGGCGAGGCAATGGCAGAAGTAAGCCTGTGAGGACCCACCGTGAGACGTGCCGGTGTAGCTCACTCCGTAGAACGATTGGCCGCTAAAGGCGAAGGTCCTGGTTTTGAATACCGGTCAGGCACACAATTTTAATCTGCCAGGGAGTTTCAATTTATCTATCATTCTCGAGCCTAACTTGAAGGCAGTCTTAAAGATTCACTCACCAATGTAAACGACAAAGTAGAACGAATATTCGAGAATATACGCCATTCGGGTCTACACGCCAATAAATCGTGTCAAAAAAAAAAAAAAAAAAAAAAAAAAAAAAAAAAAAAAAAAAAAAAAAAAAACAACTCGAAAGGCAAAACGTGAATAAGTTAATTCGGACGATTCGGCAGCTTTGTGTTACCACTTTTGCATCAAAATACAGCAGTTGGAAAATATAACGTAATGTATAATGGGAGATATATGTAAATTGAAGGGTGAGAAGCCAGTGCGGTGTTGAGACTGACCTGTGGGATCTTGAACAGCCTCAGCAGGTTGGCCACTTGGATGGACGTCACGCTGGATGCGGCACCCACCACGCCGGAGATAACCTTGCGGACCGCAGTCTTGTTGCAGTGGTATTCCGCGCCGTCGATGTTGCTGATGGAACCTGCAAACAGACGAGACCACATACTATAGTAAAACACAGCTAAAAATATGTCCCTCGTATACTAAGCAAACTGCTTCGCAGTTCATTATACAGAGTAACTCCGCCATGATGTTACAATCTTACATGGATTATTTAGAAAGGAAAATGTATTAGTTTCAGGACACGACTTACTCAAAATTTATCAGCGAAAATCATTCAGATAACTGTGACAGTCGAATACATGAAAGACACCTTTGCTGCTTTTGACCAGAATCCTGGGGCGTGTACCACTTTTTATTCGTCAGTGTGGTTTGGGTCCAACATCGTCGAGCTTCACCTCCATTTCGAGTGAGGATTTGTGCACACCTGCATCAGGAATTCCCTGAAAAGAGGAGATCCTGTTTCTCGATCAGTACGTTTACCTGATCGCAGCCCATTTTCTTTTTTCTTTTGGGGACTTGTAAGAGGTCACGTATACGACACAGCTATCGGAAATGAAGGAGATCACAAGACGAGAGTTTTCGAAGATTGTTCAAATAACATCGGGAATTTTAAAATTGGTACGACGATCCCACGCCTGCATTGTTACCTTGTCACGGCTTTTCGACAACTTTGTAAGTGTAGGAGCTCTGTGCAGAGAAATGGAATTCATTGCCACTGTATTGATTCGGATATGCGGAGTGTATGACATTGCGAAACGTGCTCCGTTTCTTACTCCCTGAACAAGAGAAATTAATCGAAGGGTATTGGCAATACGGAAATTCTGTAGGTCTTGATCAAGGTTACAAAGCTGGTACCTTCAGTTAGAGCGCTACGCGAGGCTAAGCTCAAACATGAGGAGATATTCGCTCATAACTTTCGAACCCATCGTTTCCGGACGATGATCCCTTGTATCCAGATGGAATACTTCTGTTTATCTTCCTTCAACATCTGTGAACACTGTATATGCGGGCATGGTAACATCTTAGATAGTTCCTTTTCTGTAATTCCTGTTTACTTATTATAAACTAGCTTATATGCCCGTGCTTTGAAACGGTTGTTCAAGAAGGCCATGTGCGTATCATGGCTTTTTTGGATTCCAGACCTCAGTCAGTAAAAATTCTTGTTGGATCGCTCTGTCAATAAATTCAGTTGTCCTAGCCAAGATGTCAAATGTAAGTAAAAGTCATCCTCCGAAAAGATGTGTCTTCATAAAGTTTTTGGTACAAAATGAAACATGCCAAAAGAAGCAAAGAAATGTCGTTAAGTATTTAATATACAAAGCTAAATCAGTAACACTATGTTCAATGTTTGTTGGTACTCGCAGAGATAAGATTGCTTAATTCTATCACAGACGTTCGCTTCCTTGCTGTACTCCCCACACTTATTTCACAGCAGCGGCGTCTATTCCTCGGTGCACTACAGTGCCTCTATCGCTTGTTTACTGTACTATGCCATCCATACTTCATACATCTATTTTTCCGTGATCTCACTTATATGAAACGAACTTGCTCCATGCAAATCCGTGAAGTAATCTAGGAGATCAGCTGTTTCTAATAGATGAACAGACAGTTATTGAAAATACTTAAGATTACGATGTATCTTTTTTCCGTCATCTGATTTTTATGAAATCATGCCTGTATTTTGCCCCAATCTTTGTTGAAAATTCCTGTAGAAACCCCATAACATGTGACAGTAGGTGACTTTTGTGTGTGTTATGTTTGTGAAACGTGTTACAAATATGAATATCTTCATGAATATGTATTTCATTAAATAAGTAGAAACATAACTGATAACAATTATTATTCTTACGGTTGGCTTTCCGCTAGATGCACTATCGTCGCTTCAAGCGTGTGACTTAATCTTCCATAGCAGACAGTGGGAAGTTATGCTTTAAAACAATATACTTTCTTGAACAAATATTACTAAATTCTCGTTATAAGTTATTAAAAAACTTAATTTTAACGCTAATTTACAGTCTTTTAAGACGTTGTAAATCACGACAAAAGCGCCGGACGTTTTATTTCTGTTTTGAGTGACATGAAACGTCAGCTCTACAATACCAACACTTGTCCAATACTTAGCAATATGGAAGAGGCAGGCTTAACTTTTTCGGCTCAATGGCATCTTACTGTATTCTACCCTCCTCGATTGAAATAGTCATGAACATTTTCATTTAGTTTTTCTTCCCTTATTATTATGCAGTGCTGTAGTCAAATTGGTATGAAACGCTCCCGCACTGCTGTGTTTGGTTAATACGCCTCTGTCTTCCTTTTATAAAACGCGATTTTGTAAACGTGCCTTTGGCAACACTTCGTCATAGTTCTATAGAAAGCCACTGATTTCGCCTGCAGCTGTTTGCGCTTCACAGTTCAAAGATGTCAACAGCACAGTCACCTCTCAGGAATATCCTCAAGCTGACTGGAATGAAGAAATGTATTAAAACGCGGTGCGCGATGTGACATGTTTGTACCTATCGAAGTGTTAATTTACTATATCATGTCTAATGATGTTTGTGTTACACAGTGATATAATTTTACAGGTATATAGTCATTGGTTTAAATGCTTTATCTAGGTTCCTCTGTGAAATCTGTTGTATTTATTCCTTCCTTATCTTAGGGCACATCGTTCTTCCCTTTCTGTCCAACGACTTCTACTTTACTATCTGTCCATTTAAGGTTAGTTTTCTATGCAGATCATTTGTAAAGAGTAATATTAGAAAACTGTCAGCGACCAATAAATAGTGGATGAATGAAACCTCGTAAATGACGCGTCACGTGATGGGTAAGTTTATTGTTTACGACATCATATGTCCTCACCTATGTTGCCGTAGGTAGATTTTAACCCCTCAGTGATTGTTGACTGATAGTAAGAAATATGTGTACCAAGTTCAATTGAATTCTGTCCATTGTTTTACGAGGAGATGTGGAAAGAGATCGCATGATGTAGCAGTTATTCGGAAATTTCATGGTTTATGATGTCATATCTGCTGAAATATGTGTCACATTATTATGTAAATTCGTAGGTACATTCAGTGGTATTTGTGCCTAATGTCAGCAAAATGTATCGTGAATGGTTTGCAGAAAAGGCGTAATAAATCAAAACGTCATGCATGATGATGCGGTTTTTCATGAATCAAATTGTTTATGACTTCATATCTCATGAACTGTATGTCGAACTGTGATACAATATCGAAGGAACATTCAGTGTCTTGTATGTATACTGTTTGTGAATTTTCTGGCGCATAAAATTTACAGTGTAGAAGTAATAACTTGTAACATCAGGCCAAATGCCGTAAATATACGTCATGAACATCGGAAAAGTAGTAAGCGATAAACTTTTCTCCTTTAATCATTTTGTTGGAGTTGTCTGCGAGAAAAAGTTTCGTTAAGATTTGAAATTATGTTTGCAATTTATTGCAAGCCGCTGAGTGCTGAGTGGGAATAGTTGATGAATAAAATCACGCTATCATACGCTGCAAGATGGGACAGATACCATTGTTTATGAAGTAATATCGTATGAACTATGTATCGTATGTGGTTTTTGCAACCACAGAAAATGATTCCTGACCTTAAAGAATATTTGTCCCAAATTTAGTTGAAACGGTCCATTAGTTTAGGAACAGATGTAGAATATTATCGCATGATGCGACCGTTTTTCAATACTGTCATTGTTTATAACGTCATATCTCCTTACGTATGTGTCGTAGCTGGCGCTTATGCCGACAGCGATTGTTGCCTGATAGCAAAGATCATGTGTACGAAGTTTGGTTGAAATTGGTCTAGTAGTTTAGGAGGAGATGTGGAACATACATACATGCATGCATGCATACATACACACACAGACACACACACACACACACACACACACACACACACATACAGATAATTTTATAAAATGTGTGTAGCCACAAATATAGGAACCAGCTATCGGATAGTCATTATCAGTTCTCCTCCACTGAATATTTTCGTTTCGGCAACGATTATGCCTACAATTTACTTAATACTTTTTACTGTGTACAATTTAGCAAGAAATGACTATTCAAGACTAGATTAAAACCACCCTTCATCGAGGACAAAGTAGTTGACTTAATTACATCGCAGGTGGAACTGAATCTATCTACAACTATATAGTTTCAGGTATTTCGAAGGAAAAGAAACTTAGAAGCAAGAACTATAGATTACCAAGAAAAGTCAACATTGCAAGTTAAACATCCTAGATATACGGATCCCGCTTGCAGTACAGGGTGAATCAGTTAACACTTACACCGCAAATATTGCGGAAACCGAAAGTGCAATTGATGTCCGGTTTTTACAGAATGTATTAGTCAGGGGCTGGTACTTTTAGACAAAAAACAGATTGTAACATTAGAAAATGTGTTTTTTATGCAAACATACAAATTTTAAATGGAACAATGTTTTTTTTCTACCATGCACTGGAATTTTTAACACCAGCTCTGTACAAGGAATTTTGAATGACATTTTAGTCACGTTTGGTTTGGCAGCTACAATTGTTCAAGTTTCGGAGGCGGAAGCTGCGATAACGTAACTGACTGGCCGAGTGGCTATCCCCTGGGGCACGACCGACTGCCTCATGACCACCAGCCAGTCAGCTACGCTGTCATAGCCTCCGCCCCCAAAACTTTGTACGGTTGTAGCTGCCAAACTAAACACGACAAAAATGTCATTCAAAATTCTTTGTACAGAGCTGGTGTCAAAAATTCCAGTGCATGACAGAAACAACCATTGTTCCTTTTGAAAAATTGTATGTTTGCATAAAAAATACACTTTCTAGCTGCAACGGAGAGGCCAAGCGCAATGAGGCGCTATGCTCCGACGTACGAGGCCAATCCCCGCTAGGGGTTCGAATTCCCCCCTTCGGGCATAGATGTTTGTGTCGTCTTTAGTATAAGGTAGTTCATAAGTAGTTTGTAAGTTTAGGTACTGATGACCCCGCAGTTAAGTCCCTTGAGCTTATCAACCATTTGAACATTGTACACCCTCTAGGAATTTTTACAATCTGTTTATTGGCTAACAATACGAGTCCTTGACTAACTATCCAGTCTGTGAAAACCGCACATCAATCGCACTTTCCGTTTCCTCAATACTTGCGGTGCAAGTGTTAGGTGATTCACCCTGTATGTCGTCTTGCTATATTAGAACTTAGGAGATATTTCCAATGCAACAGTCAGCCATGAGGTTTGAGACAACTTCTGTAACATCAAATTACTTTGTACATTAACTGTAAGCTTATAGAATACCAGTGTGTGTGAGATCTTTTACTGAATATAGAGAAGGGCTGATTTATTTTCTACTTTCTTTTTCAATTTTCAAACAATGTACTCTTGCTATTAACAAGTAGCACCGACTGAATTTTCATTTCCTAAGTGTTAGACAAGAAGTGATATTAATATCTATTTCTACGATTGCTTCAAAAGAAACTAAAGGCAATTGCTGCTAATATAAGCAGTGGAAGAAGGTTTTAAATCATCATTCCACGCTCAATCAGGAATGACACACTTATTCAATTGCACTCTTCACATGAAAGTGTTATATAATTGCTGCCTACGAATGACGCGAATTACACATATAACAGTGACGGTATGCTCGATGGCGCCAGTCATTCTACATGAAAGTCTCTATGCAACTAGAAAAAAGTCAATGAAAACTAAGTAGAAATATGCTCAGGGAGTGTCTTTAAACGAGGAAGTTATTGACGACGTAAGGTCAATAAAATAAAACCTTTTGTAATATCTAACGTCCCTCTGCGTGGTTTGTATCGGGAGGGGGTGTACCTAATGGAGAGTAATTATTCAAATCATGTCGCAGGTTTCATATAACAGATCCCTGAAATCTCGGATCAAAGGCACGGTTGCTGAGTTAGCTGCGCGTGCATGAGATTGTTAAAGTCGCGGGCTTCTCTTATCGGCAGCTGGATTCAAAGGCACTGCAGTACGAGAGAAATCCAGTAACGTTTCAGCTCGTCACACGAATACGCACGGGTAATTCAATTGGTTTCACCGTGAGGGTCCTCGGCGTGTTTTCCTGTGAAGTTTCTCGAGGTAAGATCAATATAGCCACATGACAAACTTCTCAACGAGGGCTACAGTGCGCTGAAAGAAAAACAGCTCTTTCGGAAGGACCTCGTTTCCCAAAGAGTTTCATCTGAGAAAGTAGTCCCGCATCCTCCACCTGAAAACCGCTCGGCACACTTATCGAGACGTGCCTACATAGAAACCGTCTCAGAAGGTTAAAATTCAGAAGGCTGCAATGAAAACCGCCGTTGGCCCCACCATGATAATGAGCGTTTTTATGTAGGGTAAGGTGGTACAATTTCGATCATTTCGGACACTTGTTATTGTAACTGGAAATATATTGAGAAAATAAATAATTTTAACTATGGCTTTTGTTCTTGGATTTTTAATGAATATGTAACACAAATATTATACAATTTCAAAAGTTGGTACAAACACAACAAGAGGTTACAGAATTAAGAAGAATCGATCGAAAATGTACCACACTAGGTACAAGTACAATTGTGATCACTTTCTGGTACAATTTTGATCACTTACATCTTCCACATATAAAGCACTTTTTCTCTCCGGCACCAACGCATACTTCGTGGTACCAAACATTGCATTTTTGGCAGCGAATCCAGACACCCTTAGCTACTGATTCTGCACTATAATAATTCAATAAACAAAATCCACAATTATTTTCGTTGTTTGCTGGCGAACTGAACCTAACTTCTTTCATCATTACCCACAGACGTACATTTCTGTTTATTGTTCTTGTTGCATTTGTTCATTGTTTTCCTTGTGCCCTGTTGAAAAGGTTTCCTCTTGCTGCGGGGGTTATCCGGGTTTTCATCTGAAGTGAGTCTAGCTGATGTCTGTGTTTTCCTCTTCCGAGACGATAATTTTTTCTCTGGACATTTTTGTCCCTGACAGCATCGTGCTGAGAAATTGTACTGGACCCTGGCGTTACGGATTTGCCGTGTTCTTCAGTTACATCTTTTGACCATGAGGGTTCTTCTCCCATAATGCTGTTAGTAGCTTTACTGGTGGAGATTGAAGGAGCAGAAGCCTCGAATAACGTTGAAGGTGCCAATTTCTCCTCGGGAACAATGTCTTTGCAAAAGGGCATTATTCCTGTACATTGGAACCCTTTGACTGCGCACCCAATGGAAGCAGCTTTGCCCCAGGCATCACAGAAAATAGTACAGAATCGTTGTTTTGTAATGTTTTCATTGGGATTGCGATGAATCCAGTTAGTTGCATTTCTGTGATATTGAGCCTTTATGGACTTGAGGAAAGTTCTATCTAATGGTTGCAGTACATGTGTACTGTGCGGAGGCAATCCCAATAGTTCTATCCCATTTTCCCGACAATATTCCAAAGCATCTAAGCTGGTGTGGCTGCCATGGTTGTCAACAATAAGAACTGTAATAGGGCTACCCATTGTTTTGTATTTGTTGAAGTGTCGCAGCTGGACCCCATTTATTGTAGATTTTCTTTTCTGCTCGTTTTCGTGGCACCTAGAAAATAAGAGATGGCGTTAAAAATGCGTAGGACAATCTTTAAATATACAGAATTTATTTCCAATAAATGTGTATAATGTGTCTATGGTAACCAATCGTGACGACTAAACTGAAAAACTGCATTGATCGAAATTGTACTAGGTTATCGAAATTGTACCATTTTTCTGATCGAAAATGTACTACAGGCGTGAGTGAATTCACGAGTAAATAGTAGTGAATTCTGCCAAGAACTGGCAGCACATGTCACAGAGGCTTTCTCTGTAAGTGCCTCAGAACACGCCCGAATGGAAAACATTGTTCTAACCTCACTGATATAGAATTTGCAGGCGCGTGGAAGCTAGAAAATTTATAAGAGCGCGTTAGACTAAGTAGCTTCACTTACCTCTTAACAGGAAAAAATTTATATCTCCGTAGCGCAAAGTGGTGTATTCTTGGAAAGCACAGGAAGAGCTGTAGAAACCTGCTACACTACGACGCCACATAAAGGCAAGTGCTACCAACACTACGAGACTGACAGATGGCGCGAAACCTTATGTTGATCGGAATTGTACCTATATCGAATTTGTACCACCTTACCCTAACTACATTGGAGGAGGACTCGTTTCTGTTTCCACCGAATTAAGTAATATCCGATTCAGACCCGCAGGACTCGAGAAAGGATTTCCTTAGAAATTTAGAATTGTTAAAAACTTTAAAAAATATATTATTATTATTGTAAAGGGCCTAGACCGTAGAAAAATCGTACGATGTAGTGACTATTTTCGACTTTACAATCATTCTGAAACCTGTAACAAGCAAAAGAATGAAATATTGCCAGTTACTTCATTTTGAAGCTTTAGGCCAGTCAGTCAATAAAAATTAAATTTGTTGGCAGGAATCATGGCAATGAAAAATGTTGAATGAATCCGGCACTTGTGGAGGGCGTTGTGCAGTAGAAATCTTTAAGCGATCAGGCTCAGCTGCCATGTTCCTCGTCCACTGGGTTCTGTGCTTTCTGACGCCAATCACTCTCTATTTCGATCTGCAGCAGGTCCTCACAGATTTCATCCTTCCATCTCTTCTCTGGTCTTCCTAGTAGGCGCCTTCCACAGGGAGTATAGTCGGTAGATTTCGAAGGCCATCAGCATCTATCCATGCGACTGACATGTCCTGCCCGTGCAAGGCGCTTGGTTCTCATCAGTCCTACAATGTTTGGCCTATTGTACATTTCGTCTAGTTCACAATTACGTCTGATCCTCCATTTTCCAATGATCCCATCTTGCAGCGGTCCAAATATATTCCTTAAGACTTTTCTCTCAGAAACTAGAAGATTGGTGGAGGTGTATTACCGTCTTTAGCAACTAAATGAAAGGCGATTTTTTTTTTTTTTGGTGTGTGTGTGTGTGTGTGTGCCATACGCGTTTCGCTTCTTTATTTATGAAGCATCATCAGTGGTCTGTAATACATGTTATTTTTGTATAGTATTGTAGTACAGTCATAATATTATAGGTATTTTTCACAGTATGACAGTTAACAGTCTTGTTACAATTTCTAAAGTTCGTATCTACTAGGTTAGAAACAACTTCTGTAGCACTAGTTTCTAACCTAGTAGATCCGAACTTCAGAAATTATAACAACTGTCATACTGTGAAAAATACCTATAATAGTATGACTGTACTACAATATTATACAAAAATAACATGTATTACAGGCCACTGATGATGTTTCATAAATAAAGAAGCGAAACGCGTATGGCACAAAAAAAAAAAAAAAAAAAAATAAACGCCTTTCATTTAGTTGCTAAAGACGGTAATACACCTCCACCAATTTCATATGCAACTAAAGACGACGAAATATATATATATATATATATATATATATATATATATATATATATATACTAGAAGATTGTTCAAGTATTTTTTCTAACAAATCGAAGTTTCATAAATATTACTGATTGAATCATTGTTTTATACAGGTCGAGTTTAAAATTCTTCGAGTGACCATGCGCTGATAGAAGTTGGCTGAGACCAAACTACGATCGGTTTCCGGCATGGATCCCCGATTTTATTTGTGCTTCACATGCTGCATCTTCTAAGATAACCCTCAGGTATTTAAAATCATGAACCTTTTTCTAGGATCGGTTTTCAACTGTCGGAGGCTGGAGTGAGTCTCTTGCATACGCATGAGACCTGTTTATCACCAGATTTTCCGATTTTAGGTTCCTTATCAAAAAGTCCAATTTTACTTGCTTCTGTGGTTATGCAGTATATCAAAAGCATATGATAATTCCCGCTGATTCGCACGCTTTGACTGGATGGTCTGCATTGGTTGTTTCTACTTCTATCAGTTTCATAGATTTAGCTTTAAAAATGCTTTATAATCAAGTATTTTGATACAAGTTGCCACTCCCTATTGCACCATTGATGGCAGAATGCAAAACATCCCGAAACTCATTTAAAAAATTTCTAAACTTGGTTCCAAATCCAAATTTTCTCATTTCTAGCATCAAAATAGTCTTAGTAACACCCTTAAAAATATTGTCCCGCTTAATGGTTGAATTTCCAAAATTCCAATCAAAAATCTAAATCCGAAGTCTTGTATTTCTTGGTTCAACACTGCCTGAATAGCAACTTATTTTCAAAACACCGTTCATCCCATTTGCCACCCCCTAGTGATGGGTGTATCGAAAAATCGCTGATGCCTCCAGTGTTAAATGAACCATGTCTACAAATTTCAATTTTCCATCGACTGTATATTCACTTTTCAGCGCCATTTTCTGTCTCTTCTCTTTCGAGAACGCGAAATTTATTTCTTACGCTTTGGTATCTTTCTTGGTACTTTTACTTTGCAATATGGACGGTATTATTTGTACCAAGGAGGTTAGAATCTCCGGAGATGCCCTAACACCGGAAAAGTGAAGCCAGAAAACTGCGCATTCCGGCATTTGTTTGTGCCCAAAATATTGGGCATAGTGTGTGTGTGTGTGTGTGTGTGTGTGTGTGTGTGTATAGGAGATCTAGTCGTTGAAATGTACGTCATATGTAAGTAAATACTCCAACGTGATTGTCAATTTAGTTGCTTTACGTAAAGAGGGCAATATTCACAGAGGTTTTTAACCGAGATGTCATTGTTTTGGGTACAAACGCATGACTCCTCTGGATTCAACCAATGACTGTTCTCAGCATGGGTAACGCCACCTCCCTTTTATTTTAACCTCCTTGACTCTTACGCTTGTTGCAGAGAAACAAGTGAAGAATGTGCACCGTGTTTCGCTGTATATAACCTCTTTGATATTATAGTTTCAAAAGTTATCGCTGGTCTTCAGTCCGAATTTTATATAAGCTGACGACTTTCAACCACTGTATCTTCCACTCCCTTATCGCTATCGAGACGGAACTGCAATGGAATACAACAGGAGACTTTGTACCACAAGAACATAGAGAGATAGTTCTCTATTGTATAGTTTTTGCCGAAGAGCAAAATGTTGACACTCAGATGTAGAATTTTACATAAGTCGGTAACTTTCAACTCCCATATCTTCCACCCCCTCATCGTTATCAACCCTCTACCACCATAGTGCACAATGAGAGACTCGTACCTACTACCTCATACAAACACTATTCGTTTGCGATGTCTAGTTTTGGCTGCAGAGTGAAATATAAGCATAAAAACCTCAATTTTTATATATATTTAGATAATAAATCATCACAGAACAAAGACGAGAGAAAACCTGATTTCGTAAGGCGTATTGTGCACTATCGATGTTATATGAATAAGATTCTTAGGTGTTTGAACCAGTACACGAGTCAAACACTTCTCCAGATGGATAGGCGAAAAGGTAATGCATACGTCAGGCAACCGCTCCATACACCTACCAACATAAACTAAACAACGAATAAACCTTTGTTGTTGCCGCTGAATACTGAATTAATCACTTTTAGGTGTAGCATAGCAGTGTGAAATAATTTAAGGGTATTTTGCGTGTCAGAGCTCCCCAGGGAATGAATTATTAATCCAGAAGCACGTGATCGTAATATGTTACTAGGAAATGTGGATGTGTCATGCATAATTTATTAGTAACTGTTGTATTTGATGTGCATTGGAAGGAAGTAGAAATGGAAATCGGCCGGTGAGAACTGACACGCAAAGGAAATGGTGATAAGCACGTTATGTATAGCTTACGTGGGAGAAAATAGTAAGTATATTTCATTTTCATATGTAAAGAAGGAAGGTCCACGCAGGAGATATTTCAAATTGCAGAGTAATTTACAGCAGGAACGTGTAATTATTGAAATGAGCAGGTTTTGCAATTATTTTCGCACTGAAAGAGATCTAAGGAATCATAACATGTCAGTCAGTGTCTTGAAGTTGCCAGGGTGTAATTTTCTGCATTGCTTTCACAGAAGGGCAGTATTGTGGTTCGGTTCATTATACAAGGTGTACAATTTTGCCTCCGCCGTTCAAAAAATGTTCAAATGTTTGTTAAGCTTATGGGACTTAACTACGGGGTCATCAGTCCCTAAACTTACAAACTACTTATCAACTACCTTATACTGAGGACGGCACAAATATCCATGCCCGAGGGGGGGATTCGAACCCCCGACCGTAGTGGACGTGCAGACCGTGACTGGAGCGCCTCAGTCCCCTCGGCCACCGCGGCCGGCGCCTCCGCCGTCCCCCCCCCCCCCCCCTCCCCAACATTTGAAGCTTTAATGAAACAAATGGTTACACATATATCATTCAAAGTATTTCCATCGCTGGCCACTACTTTATACCATGTTTCGAATAGTGTACGAATCCCGCGCCGAAAAACGTGCCAGAAGGTACTATCTCCCCGCTTTACACCGCAATGTACACGCATTCACAAATCTTTTCGCTGCTGTGAAGTAAACTGTTTGCATAGGAGAGCGGAAACAATCTCATTATTTTACTATGGAGTATAATAAGTGTGAAATGCAGACTGTAGCATTTTATACGGTGCATAAGTAAAACAGTAACGAATATATAAGACACGAATCTCGACTGAAAATGCTCGTGCTGCGATCTATGGACGTTTATTGGTACTGCCTTCACAGCAGATCATATTCTGTCCATTCCTATGGTCGTAGTTTCAGTTAATTTTATTATGACTTCTTTCCTTTATTGGATATAAAGTATCTAATTTTTTTCTTCATTACAACACGTTTAACGTGATTTTCAAGGCGGTTAAAAGTAGGTTACATTTATATCTGTTGCTGCACCATGTGATCACGAAGTGAACTGCTCATTTGCAATCTCTCTATAATAATCACATTAAACGTAATTTCGACTAATGAAGGATTCAGAATCATATAACATATTTTGCAAAACAATACTTTTACCTTTTAGTGTCAGCTTTTTAGTTAATTGAAGCCATAGTTCTGTTATTAGTATTTGATATTATGTTTATCAATGGATCTTATCTTGTAGTAATATCAGACAGGTCACGTATGTATTGTATACAGTTGTTCAAAGAAGTTTCGGGCGTGCAGCTGCATAAAGTTTACTTCTTCTAATATTTCGGCTGAAAAACGTACAGCCATCTTCAGAGAGAGTCGAAGACTGACGCTCCAGCACGCGCTTCGAGCTTATAAACGCGCACGCCGCGCTACTGCGCATGCGGCCACAGATACAACAAGACGCCAAAGACGTTACTCGGCGGCAAGGAAGTACACGTATGTGTAAATTATGTCTGTGGCTGCATGGTCGATTACTGCGGAGAAATCGATGTATTATGATCTGTGCTGTGGCGGCGTCTTTGTAAATTTATTAAAGAAAGTGCCGGATTCCATGATTTATCTAAACTGAAGCCACTGTCACTGTTAATTAAATTCGTCCCCAATCGAATTACTATTGCTTCTTTCACTACTGAGTCCCAGAAAGATGAAGTGGAAGCTAAAATTTTGAAGTTTTCGTACGTCATGGAGTGTCCAGTATCAATACAGTGCTCTGCCACTGCCGATTTATTTGGTTGTAAAAGACGGGTATATATCTGGTGCTCCGTGCATCTTTCCTGGACTGTACGTGTCGTCTGTCCTATGTACGAAAGGCCACATTCACATGGGATCTTGTAAACCTCGGCCACCCGGAGCTCCAAATCATCCTTGATAGAACCCAAAAGTGCTGCTGTCTTCGGTGGGGATCGAAAAATTACTTTAACATTATGTTTTTTCATAATCCGTCCGATTTTCGACGACAGGCTCCCAACATATGGTAGAAAATCCATAGGTTTAAAACTTTTTGCATCATCTTCTGTATTCTTTGCACGTACCGTTGGCTTCGTACGTAGTGCCTTATGTATCTGTTGTGGAGAGTACCCGTTTCTTTCTTTAATAAATTTACAAAGACGCCGCCACAGCAAAGATCATAATACATCGATTTCTCCGCAGTAATCGACCATGCAGCCACAGACATAATTTACACATACGTGTACTTCCTTGCCGCCGAGTAACGTCTTTGGCGCCTTGTTGTATCTGTGGCCGCATGCGCAATAGCGCGGCCCGCGCGTTTATAAGCGCGAAGCGCGTGCTGGAGCGTCAGTCTTCGACTCTCTCTGAAGATGGCTGAATGTATCTCAGCCCAAATATTAGAAGAAGTAAACTTTATGCGACTGCACGCCCGAAACATCTTTGAACAGTCATTGCGCCGCGAAAATATGAAGATGCACAAAATATACAGTTGTTTCATACTGATGTCTTTTATTTATTTATTTATTTATTCTTTAACGTACTTCTACTTCCTATGAAATAAGTTCTGAGCAAAGTTATAGATTGGTTACTTTAAAATTTCCCGCGTATTCGTTGCACAACATTGGGAACGTCATTTTTCACTTGAGTGTTCGAGCAGTTCGATATTGTTTCGACTTCTGCGCTACATCGGGAAATCTCGAGGAAGTTGGAACGCACGTATTATTTGCCCAGCCCTAGTTTTAACACATCATCATACACGATGTCGAGCTAGTCCCACTAAAGCAGAGCATAATTTTGGACCGTGAATATTTGGTTTGGTCGTCGACGTGGAAGCATGGCTCACGTCCTTTCACTAACAGTGTCCTTACCTTACGTAGTTGAAGCGTTCGATGAGACTCAGTCGTTGTTTTCATCACATTGAAATAAAACAGTAACACCTCCCGCATATGACGAGAATTGGGCTCGAAAACTGACATTTTCAATCAGGAACGGCTTTATGATGTATACACAAATGGACTAATGTTTGAATGAGGTTATGTAGACCGAGCTAACTTTGCCATCTGTTTCTTTCCACCGCTACTTACCGTTGTCGCCAACTGTCGAAAAACGACGGAAGCAAAGATGTACACCGTATAAATACAATGAGATGAAATTTTTTTAGCTTCAGTTTAGACTGTTTCACAAACGCAGTAAACGACTATTAGCGAAGGAGTGGAAAATGTATTGGTATTACGCATTGGATTGTGCATTACGCAGCTTCTACATTCATCGAACTCCAATCCCATTGTTGTTACAATAAAATCATTTAACATCCATCGATATATATACTGTTTTAGTGACGCAGATTATCCAGGAGGGCGGCAGTACTTTATTACCCAAAATAAAAGTAGTAATTCCGGTTTTGATTTATCATAACAATATTCTCCTTACAGCTTACTATTATGTAACTATGATGTAGAGCCTTAGCATGAAAGAACTGCCGTACGGTCAGAGGCGACATGTTAGGGAATGCGCGGTCTCCTTCATCGAAAGAATGTTATGTTATCAAATTGATGGTCATCTGTCTCCGCTTGATTTTTTTCTTGGAATCTTTCTTAAAGTCTAAGGGTATTTCGCCTGTTCATACATGTTACACACCAGGTAAAATAGTTTTGTCATGGCTGGCTCTCCCAGAGACTTCATTAGCTCTGCGGGAATGTCATCTACTCCCGGGGCCTTGTTCCGAACCTAGGCCTTTCACTGCTCTGTCAAATTCTTATCCCAGTATAGTATCCTATTTCATCTGCTTGCTTTTCCCTTCCTAAAATATTGTCTCTCAGTTCATTTCCTTTGTAGAGCTCCTCAATGTACTCTTTCCACCTTTCAGCTTTCCCTTCTTTGCTGAGAACTGGTTTACCATCCGAGTTCTTGTTATTCGTAGAGCTGCTTTTATTGTCTCCAAATGTCTCTTTTATTTTCCTGTATGCTGTATCTACTTTTCCCCTAGTTATACATTCTTCTACAGACTTGCATTTGTCTTCTAGACACTCCTGCTTAGTCATTTTGAACCTCCTGTCAATCTCATTTCTTAGTCGTCTGTACTCCATTTTGCCTGTTTGTTTACTGCATTTTTATATTTTATCATTTCATCAATTAAATTTAACATTTACTCTGATATCTATGGGTGTTTTGTACGTCTTGCCTTTCTACGTAATTGGTCATCTGCTATCTCTCAATGCTACCCATTCCTCTCCGACTGTTTTATTTTCCCCTGTTTCTGTCTATGTAAAGTACCCTCTGAAATTCTCAAGAACTTCAGGTTCCTTCTCTTTATCCATGTGCCATCTCCGTATTTTCCTACCTTTTTATAACTTTAGTCTACAATTCATGACCAATAAGGTCAATATCTGTCCTAGGGTATGTTCAAATGTTTGTAAGGCTTATGGGAATTAACTGCGTGGTCATCAGTCCCTAAACTTACAAACTACTTATGAACTAACTTATAGTAAAGACAGCACAAACATCCATCCCCGATGGGGGGATTCGAACCCCCGACAAGGAACGGCCGCGCCCAGCGTCTCAATGCGCTCAGCCGCTTCGCCGCGGCCCACGGTATGTCTTACAGTTTATAACCTTACCGTTATAAAATCTATCTGGTACCTTCCTGGCCTTTTCCACGTATACAGCCTTCTTTCATGATTCTTAACCCAATTGTTTGTTATGATTAAATTATGTTCCACGCAAAATTCTACCAGGCGACTTCCTCTTTCTTTTCGTTTCCTCAGTCTATTTTCACCTACTATTTTTCCTTCCCTTTCTTTTCCTACTACTGAATTCCAGTCCCGCATCAGAATTACGTTTTCGTCTCCCATAACTGTCTGAATAAATTCCTTTAACTCCTCATACATTTCTTCAATCTGTTCATCATCGGAACAGGTAGTTGGCATATAAACCTGTACAAGTGTTGTCGGTGTTGGGTTCGTATCTATCTTGACTATGATAATGCTATCACTGTGCTGCTCATAACAGTTTACCCGCATTCCTATTTTATTATTCATTAGTTCACCTACTCCCGTGACAGCCCGAACTGATTATGTAGTTTTAATCCTGTAGTCTCCTGACCAGAAATACTGTTCCTCTTTTCACCAAACTAACCTACTTCAATTGGAAAGAACACACAGAAAATTTTGTTGGAACGGTGAACCAAATACTATGTTTCACTAGCGGAACACTTAGAAGCTACAACAGTTCTACTAAAGAAACTGCCTACACGTGCGTCCTATTTTTGAGTATTTATGTGCATTGTGACATCCACACCAGGTGAGACTGACAAACGATTTATAGAAATTTCAGAGAAGGGCAGCTTGATTTGTATTATCATGAAATAGGGGAGACAGTATCACAGAAATGAAGTACGAGTTGGGGTGGAAATAATTAAAACAAAGCCGTTAATTGTTGCGGCGAGATCTATTTGCGAAATTTCTTTCACCAGCTTTCTCTTCCAAATGCCAACATTTATATTTAACGCCTACCTATAAAAGGAGACATGATCATTATAATAAAATTAGTCAAATCCATTTTAAATCAGAAAGATTGCAGATGTTCCTTTTTGCCGCGAGCTATTAGAGAATGGAGCTGTAGATAAATATCATAAAAGTGGTCCGATGAATCTTCTGCCATGCACTGCAATGTGACCTTCAGGGTATCTATGTAGATGTAGATGTATTGTGTTCCTTCCATCTGCTGCTTTTCTTAGTAGCGTTGAACTATGTTCCCAGTCCACTTTTACCCCATATTGCCAAGATTATGTACTAACTAAGTTGGTGTCAAGAATACGTATATCGCCACAGCGCCACAGACACACATCTGCATCTACATAGATACTCTGCAAATGACATTTAAGTGCCTGGCAGACGGTTCACTAACCAGTCTCATAATCTTTCTCTACCGTTCCATCCTCTAACAGCACGCGGGAAGAAAGAACGCTTAAATCGTTCCGTTTTTTATCTGATTTCTCTTATTTTATTGGGATGTTCATGTCTCCCTATGTAAGTGGGTGCTAGAAAAAAAATTTAATATTTATAAGTAACAGTCTATGATTGAAATTTCGCAAATAGAACACGCTGCAACGAATAACGTCGTTCTTTTAATGATTTTCACCTCAAATCGTGCAACATTTGCATGACGCTTCCCCCCCCCCCCCCCCTGTTACGTGATAAAACAAAAAGGGCTGCCCTTTTCAATGTCTTCTGTCACACCCACCTGGTGAGTGTCCCACACTGGGGAACAGTACCCCAGGAGAGGTGGAACTGTTGCATCTTCGAAGCGTTCTGCCAATGAAACGTAACCTTTCGTTCTCCTTCCCCACAATATTATCTACACGTTCATTCCAGTCTAAGTTGCTCGTAATTGTAACTCCTACGTATTTGGTCGAGTTCACGACCTTCAGATTTGACTGATTTATTGTGTAATTTAAGTTCAGCGGATTTCTTTTATTGGTCATGTGTATTACTTCACACTTTTCATTATTTGATGTTAATTACCGATTTTCGGACTACGTAGAAATTTTGTCTAAATCGCTTTGCAGTTGATTTTGATACTCTGTGACTTCACTAACTGATAAACGACAGCATCATCCGCGAACAGAGTGATGGAGCTATACAGACCTTATCTGCAAGGAGTTCTACAACTTGCTATTAACCAATTCAAAGCTTTTGAAAGATATTAGGTCTTCTGATAAGTACAAACTTAGTGCCAGTAGTAATGTTCATGATACAGGACCTTAACAGTCTACAGATTAGTGTTCATTTGTTAGAAATCTTTCTATCAGTTACTCGATATTATAATCAGTTCCTGGATAAAAAATTATCACATTATGCAGTGCCATTACAAGCATGTTTTGAAGTGTTTTGCTAAAATATATGCCTTTTTATGAGTATAAACTTTACTTTTTATTTATTTTAGTAAAGTGATGCAGTCATAAGTGCACAATTTCTTATTTTTGTTTAGAATCCTATTTTGTCCCGTTTTTTTATACCAAAGTTTCCCAAATGTCCCGTTTTTCCACGTGGAAAATCTGGTCACCCTACATTAACCACTTTCATAACTTTTCTCTACCGTTCCATTCTCTAATAGCGCGCGGGAAGAAATAACACCTAAATCGTTCCGTTTTCGATCTGATTTCTCTTATTTTATTGGGATGGTCATGTCTCCCTAAGTAGGTGGGTGCTAGCAAAATATTTTCACATTCAAAAGTAAAAGTCAGTGATTGAAGCTTCGCAAACAGATCACGCCGCAATTGATAACGTCTTTCTTTTAATGATTTTCACCCCAAGTCGTGCAACATTTCCGTGACGCTTCCCCCCGCTCCCGTATCGTGATGTGATAAAAAAAAAAAAAAAAAAAAAAAAAAAAACGAGCTACCCTTCTACGAACCTTCTCAATATCTTCCGTCAGTCCCACCTGGTGAGAGTCCCACAAGGGGCAACAGTACTCCAGGAGAGGACGCACAAGTGTGATGTAGGCAGTCTCTTTGGTGCAGCTGGTGCATCTTCGAAGTGATCTGCCAATGAACGTAACGTTTGGTTCGCCTTCCCCACAATATTTTCTATGTTTTCTCTCCAGTTATCGTTGTTCGTAATTGTAACACCTAGGTATATGGTAGAATTTACGACCTTAAGATTTGACTGATTTATCCCGTAATTAAAGTTCAGCGGATTTCTTCTAGTGGACATGTGTATTGGTTCACACACGTCTTTATTTAGTGTCAATTGCCAATTTTCGCACCATGTAGAAATTTTGTCTAAATCGCTTTGCAGTTGCTTTTGATCCACTGTTGACCTCACTAACCGATAAACGACAGCATCATCCGCGAACAGTCTAAGGGAGCTGTTCAGATTGTCTCTTAAATCGTTTATAAACACGTGGAAGAGGAGGGGACCTATAACGGTTCCCTGGGGAACGCCAGATATCACTTCTGGTTTACTCGATGACTTACCGTCAATTACTACGAACTGTGTCTTTCTGATAGTAAATCGTGTATCCAAACGCACAATTGGGGTGATATTCCATAAGCACCATTACTGTCGTCTCGAAATGTCATCATTTAATTCTTCATAAAATGCATTTTTAAAACCATTCATAGTCTGTTCTTAACTTTTATGTTGTGTTGACTGGTAGGTTTTATACAAGATGACCACCGTTTTTTTTTTTAAATATTTTTAGTTATACTGACTCCTATTTGCCTCAACTACATGTACTTTATTTGATGCGTTTTACCATTCAGTTTTAACACCTTTCTATCCATGTAGATGGTCTAATGACCGAAACTGGTTGATATTTAAGGTTTTTAATAAACAGCCAATGGTTTTAAAAATGCATTTTATGAAATATATTACGGCTGTTGACGCTTCACCAAAGCATTCATTTAATTCTGTTACTTAATAGTTCACTTGCATTTTCCTGAATTTCACCGCCTTTGCTTAGCCATTAGTGACGGACTTTGCAGCTTTCTGAGACCTCAGTCACAGTTACAGAGTGTGGGTAGAGTATCAGTTAGTTGGAGCTCCAGCGCTGCATCGGCGAGTTGTGTGATTGGGGGATGGGTGGGGAGGAGGGTCGGTTCGCTCTTAGCGACTTAGCCGGCTCGCATTGTCCGCTGGTTCCCAGAACGCATGCCTATTAGCTAGGCTTCGCTAATTACGCTAATAGCGTGCGGTGGCAATGCTCCAGGTCATTCGGCGAGGTATTACCTGCGCCGCGTGGCGTAACCTCTCACTGGGACACGACGCCGTATCGGCTCTGCCGTGAAGTGCCTCACTGGACGGTTTGATGTCCTGCTCTCGTTCTGAAGCAAAGACTTTGTAAAGGTTACTAGACTTATAGGGCGAAGTAGGCGCGGAAATACAAAGTGCGTCTGAAAAGTTCGGTGAAAGTTCTCAGGAAATACAGGAAACTAGCTAAAAACCCGACGTTGCCCGGGCATTTACTCATTTATTCCTGCCGTGAGCTACTACTTCTCCTATCCCTTCTCTCTCTCTCTCTCTCTCTCTCTCCATCTCATTTTTGTTAAAACACATTATACTTATCGGAGAATATATAAGAAACTAGCTTAAACCCGCGGCTCCGCTCGCGTATTGGTAGATCAAATATCACGTAAAAATGCACTCGTTTCGAAGAATCCAATCACGAAATTCAACAATAATGATTGCAATAATATCACAGATTGATCACGTGATGTAATGCGCGAAAAGTCAAATCGATTTTTTAAAGAGATGTATTAAAAGAAATTTCTTTTTTACAGCTTCATTTATTTATTCTTATATTTCCTTATTCGTATGCTTATCCTTACAGAGAAATTTCTGAAGACGTTGTAGCACGCATAGACCAATGATATGGTCTGTGGCATCACGTTTCGTTTTATGTAACCTTCTTGCTACAGGTCGCAAACATCATCGCTGGCCTTCAGTCCGAATTTTTTAAAAATCTGACAACTTTCAACCACCATATCTTCCACCCCTTATAGCTATCGGCATGGAACTACTATGGTGTACAACAGGAGACTTTCGACAACAATTACACACAGACCATTCGTTTGCGTTCTGTAGTTTTCGCTGCAGAGCGAAATATTAACACACACAAACGTAGAATTTTATATACATCGAAAACTTTCCACCCCAATATACTCCACCCTTTTATCAACCCTCAAGCAACCATGAAACCAATAAAACCATTTTCAATGAGTAAATATAACTTTCAAACAGTAATTATTGCACCGCATTTCGCTTTATATTCTTCTGATTACTAAATATCTATCAGATCGCTGTAAAACAATACCTAAAACCATCCTCAGGTATAGATTAGTAACTGTACAAATATTTAAGTCTCTGCGTCTTGTCGCTCGGACGTGATAAGCGTACACAGAAAAGACATTCACAGAGAGAGAGAGAGAGAGAGAGAGAGAGAGAGAGAGAGAGAGAGATAAATAGCAATCCGATCGCCATAATAGCGTGCCTAAAGCCTTCCCCGGGTGAACATTAGTAACTGTACAAATTTTTAGCTCTTTATGTCTTGTGGTTCAGACGTGATAAACGTACACCGAACAGACATTCACAATTATAGATATAGATTAGGCTATCTTGCAGTACCTAAACAAACGAAGATAGCAATCAAAATACAAATGGCATATAAAATTTGCACGATTTCATATTTATTGAATTGTATGTTGTACAATTGTACAATTATTCAGGTATATACTTATTTGTATAAGTGATTTATGTCTGAAAAATCTGTTGCGAATACAGTTAGTAGTAAAGAAGTAATAGCTTAACAGTTGGTGCGTGATAGAGCTGTTTTCTATGACCATTACTGTTTACGTCCTCGTTTGTCATGAACTACGCGTCGTACTGTGATACAATTTCGAAGGTCCATTCAAGTATATGTATGTACGGTGTGTCAAATTTCCTGCGGCAACAATTTGCAGTACAGAAATTATATATTGTATCGTCATACCAAACGCCGTTTTTTTTAGTCCGTGAACAACGGAAAAGTAGTAAGCGAGAAACTTCTTTTCCTTTCACAATTATGCTATAGTTGTCAGCGAGAAAAAGTTAAACAAAGGTTTGAAATTATGTTTAAAGATGATTCCAAGTCACTAAGTACTGTTATTCTCATACAGTGTGTGAATAAAGTCGAAAAATGTGGCAGTTTCTTGCAACTATGTTGTTTATACCGTCGTATCTCCTGAACCATGTGTCGTGTGTGGTTCTTATCCTGACAGCATTGTTATCTCAGGGGTGTTACAAAAGAATGCTGAAGATTGGGAGTATGGATCGCGTAAGGAATGAGGAGGTACTGAACAAAATTGGGGAGAAAAGGAATTTCTGGCATACCTTGACTAAAAGAAGGGCTCTATTGTTTGCACAAATTCTTAGACATCAAAGATCGTGAATGTAGTATTGGAGGGAAGTGTGTGGGGCAAAAATCGCAGAGGGAGACCAAGAGATGAATACAGTAAGCAGATTCAAATGGATGTATATTGCCGTTATAATGAGGAGATGAAGAGGCTTGCTCAGGCTAGAATAGGGCGGAAAAACCACAACAACAACAGCAAGGAATATGAGCACCAAATTTGGTGGAAATCGGTCCAGTGGTTCAGGAGCAAATATACAACACTGTCGTTTCATGCAGCAGTTTTTCGCGCATCTCATTGTTTATGACGTCATACATCGTGAATAACTTGTAAGTGACCCTAACACTTACGGCGACCGTCCTCATGGCTTGAAGCTTACATGTACAAAATTTCATAAACATTGTAATAAAACTGTAGATTTGTATCTAATACGTACACTCAAACGAACACACAAACATACGGACACTCTGCTTTATATATAAAGACAAGAGAGACAACCAAATTACTTTATCGGCCTTCAAAGTAATCACCATTGGCTACAATACACTTATGATGGTTGTAGCCGTGGTGGAGTGGCCGAATGATCTAAGGCGCCTTGCTGCGGAGCGCGCGGTTGCTCGAATTTGGATATTCGAGTCCTCCTTCGCGCATGAGAATGCGTGTGTTTGTTCTTAGGTTTAACTTATTTTAAGTAATTTGTAAGCCTAGGGCCTGATAACCAGAGTAGTTAAGTCTCATAGATTTACAAACAATTGAATATCGGTTACCCGCTCGGTTAGCCGTGTGGTCTAACGCTCCGCTTTCCGAGACGGGGAGGCGTACCGGCCCCGGTTCGAATCCGCCCGGTCATCCGAAAGCATCGGTCGCAATTGTTCGATATTGTCTGGGACTGTGATTGTGGTCGGTTGACCCGAACGCCGCTCATCCCCGACACATTCCTTTCCGTCTCTAAAAGCGTCTAAGAAACTCACACAATTTATACTCACCGTTTCAACACCATACACTTCCACTAACATCCCACGGGTCTCCGTTTTGCCTAATTTTAAACATAATTTGATGTTCCATTTCGCACTCCATGTTGCAATGACACTGACCCTGTTAGCTGGTCGCAGCGTGTACCACCGCTTCACTGCAGGGCTTTGCACATTAGGGCGCGCTTGTGGACATTTCCCTCAGTGTGTATGCGCGGGCATCTTTTCCTCGCCAGCCTGGTTTGTAAAATATGAGATCATTCACCGAACTTTTTAGACGAGCTGGAAGCCATTACGGTTGTATGAGTTTAGTGAGTTAAGGGGACATGCTCGTGAAAATGACCAAAAATTTGGATTTTTTTTTAATCTGTAGGAAAGCTTTTCATGCTGATTTCAAAAATGTATAGTTTATGGTCATTATCATTTTCCATTCGTTCTAAAATTGAGGTAGAACGTAATGATGCACAGGGGCCACGCCCATGTCAGTTTGAAGTGAGATTCCGTGATTAATTATTTTGTTCCCCCGTTTTTTCTGTCGTTCGTTACGGATCGTTAACACAGGAGTATTCTAGAAGGCGCTGACTCCCGGAACGAAAGTACAAGCATACCTAGAAGGCTACGGTTCGACTGTAAACAAAGATCTGAGAATATCTTTGCTAACTTCTAGTTCTCCGAATTTCTTGCATGTATGGTTTTGTAGTCATTGTGTTGTTGTTTTATTTTTGTGGGTGTATTTCCTGTGCTAAAAATGCCGAGAGTGAAGAAATTTAGCCCCAAACGAAAGTTTCGCGCCAACCAGTTCCAAACAAAACAAAAACGAATGAGAGACAGCTGCAGAAGCTGCTACCAAGGAGTCAAGAATAAAGAAAAGAATGAAGAGGGAGAGTATGGAGGATAAGGAAACAGGACAAAAACTAGATTATGCAGCTGGAATGTTCTAAACCACCATAGAGGTAAGTTAATAAATCTGTAAATCTTCGTTTGCGAAATACCGAAAGCTTGAATTTTCATCTTTCAGGTACACTTTTCTCCTAAATGAGTGAAGTTAAACTCACAAAAATTTGTACAGATATTTAGAATGACCTCGTCTACCTCTCTTGCCTATGATATCTTTGAAAAACATATATCATGATGATGATATCGGTTATATTCAGCTACTTTAATATTTTTGTTGTTGTAAAATAAATTATCTTTTCCACAGATCAGCATCAGGGAAGGAAGTTGGAGGCATAAAACATTTATGTGAGTGTTGTCTGTACTGTGACTTTGTTTTCCAAGCTCTGAGGTCAGTAGTTCCAGAGAAAATGGTACCGCAGTGAAATAGTGTTCCGTTTTTTTTTATACTATTGTAAATATTTTTGTCAGTACCAAACTATAATAAATATTCCAATAATATTTTGGAAACTGCTTTGCCTTAATGACCCTTACTGTTTATAAAATGTTTGAGCTATCTCTCATTTATAGATCAGTAGCAACGTGAGGGAGCATATACAGCTAAAAATGCAGCCAATTCAGGGACGTTTCCCCTTAAAGAATATTTCGGTTTGTACGGACACACATCGAACATTTGTTGGTCCATAACTAAGTATTCGTGAAGCGTTGCGGTTCGTGTATCGATGTTAGCGACTGTTTGTGTTACCTTTGCCTGAGCTCGATGAGAGAGGGTCGTTGGCTTGACGTCAGAGAGTGCGGTTCTAGCGCCTCACGGTGTGTTTTCCGGGAAACGAGGAGTGCGGGCTGTTTTGGGCTGGTGGCGCGCATGCAAACATTGGCCGCGTCGTCGGGATCGTTGGAGCCGTGATTTTGAGTGCTGCTAATTGGAATAACAGGCCTGCATGAAAGAGACAGGAAAGAGGTTAATCTTGTCTCTTGAGGTGCCATCACGTTTTCCTCGAGTGCTAGTAATTGAGACCGAGACTGCTGAGTTCTCAGTATGCGGACTGGTTGTGATTTCCATATGTTTGAGAGTCGAAATGTTTTTGTAAGCATAGTGTTGATGATGAGCTAGTATGCACGTGTACGTAGTAACAACATTTAAACAGTCGCTGCTGATTGTTTATGTGCTCACCCAGTCACTGACTAGTGCCTTCCGACTTATGATCATTCTGCCTGGGTATTTCTGATAGTGTATATACATCTCTTGAAATTGTACTCAGTGCACTGCTAATTTAGTTTTCTTGCAGAAAAGGCACAGTTGGGTACGCTGAGAGCGTGTGTGTGTGTGTGTGTGTGTGTGTGTGTGTGTGTGTGTGTCCACGGTTTAATGGTATTACCGTTCTGCGTATGATTGGCGCGAGATACCCGTTACTCCAGTTTTTTGACCATTTGTGTAGACAGACCAAGCACTCTTTCGAGCACTATCCTTGCAGTTTTTGATCTGGTAATTTAATTACCATTTTAAGTTATTTTTCTGTCATATCACCTGTTGTTTATGCATCTATCTATTAACATTTTATTATTATTAAGGTTACAGCCACAGTCGCTATTACAACAGTTTGTTGTTGTTACCTCCCGTGGCTCTTCCTTACTGCATTTAGCCAGGTGATGTTTAGATTTGTCATTATTTTATTGGTTGAGATGGTGATTCTTATATGTTGATGCCGTTAAGATTGGGGCTGTTTAGATTAATGGTCAGTTATCCAATTATTTAGTTAAGGTTGTAAATTTTATATGTTCATGCTGTTAACCAGAGCCTGTCCATGTGTGAGCGTGGCTGGCCAGCCGGTGGCGGTTGATCGTGCCGGGCTGATACGAGCGGTCGGCAATCTTAAGTATTTCTACCTATAGGGCAGGTTCCGCCCGGTACCGTCAATAACCATTTACTTGGTTGGCGTCAGTGTACGTGGGACCGTAAAGTATACATATATATTGTTTGTAACTCTGCTCCCACCAGGTTTGATTTCATGTTTTATTTCCTATGTATGGTTCTGTGTTCACTATGATTAATGTATTTTAATGTAGGCCCCATTTAGTAAGACAGTAAGGCGTTAACTAATTAATTATTATATTGTTATTATAATTCTGTTCCTACCTGGTTTGATATTTCATTTTTATTTGCTATGTACGATTCAGTGTTCCACTATGATTAATGTATTTTAGTGCAGGCACCATTTATCTGATTTATAGGTTCAAGTTGTAGTGGTCTTCTGTTGTAATTGTTAAATAAATCTTGTTGTGCAAACAGAGAAATGATACTTGGTCCAACCTTCCATAATTCCCAGTAGTGGGTACCATGAACTGATATCTTTCTTTTCCCTTTTTTTTTTTCTTCTTAATTTGCTGTTCTTGCTTCTGAATAAGGTTTTACCAGTTTAGCTGCTTTATAACCTACACCGCTATATTACCCACACTTATAGTATACGCCGCGGCGGAGCGGCCGAGAACATTGAGGCGCTATGCTACGATGCGCGAGGCCGTTCCCGAGGAATTCCCCCCCCCCCCCCCCCCCCACCTCGGGCATGGCTGTTTGTGGCGTCTTTAGTATCAGCTAGTTCATAACCAGTTTGTAAGTTGAGGAACTGTTGACCCCATAGTTAAGTCCCATAAACTCTACAAACATCATGTCCGTGTATCACTTACAGGATTGTGGTGTTATGATCTGGAGCCACAAGCGAAAGATATTTTAAACCCTTAGACTACCAACTTTTCAAAAGGAAGGAAGGTTGGTTAGTATTTAAGTCACGAGATACTCGGTCATGACCTTTCAAAGAGACTGTCCCTCCATTTGCATAAACCATCGCAACGGAACTCATTTTTCGTAATGCCAAGGGGTATGGGAGTAGCCGCGGTGGCTTGGCCGAGCGTTGTAAGGCGTCTTGCTGAGGAGCGTACGGTTGCTCGCCGTCGGAGGTTCGAATCCTCCCTCGGGCATGGATGTGTGTGTTGTCCTCAACATAAGATTGTTTACGTTAAGAGACTGATAACTGCAGAAGTTTAGTCCCTTAGATTTACAAACTTTTCAGTATTTTATTGTGGGAGTATTCCTTATGCCCATTCTCAAAAATTAGTAGTTGCTTATTTGTAACAAATAACGTGTAACAAATCTTGTGTATCTAGAGTCTGGAACAAATCATGTGTAACTAGAGGCTGGAACCTGGTAATACATTTTAGCACCCTCATAAAAACACGAAAACACTTACCAAGAGGCGGGTATCTGACGAGCGACACAAAGCACACATGAAAATGCAATTTTCATCAATGGCTGACAACAGACTTTTCAAAGTGGTACATTGTGATGATACGTCCTGAACCGAAAATATTGATTACGGCATCTATTATGAAGGTGCATTTACTATTAAATCTTAATTTTTTTTGGTTTCATTTAACTGTAATTACATAAAATTACGAGTGAAATATTCCAAAATAATAATGAAATCAGTATGCAACCACCCGATTGTCGTAGCGAAATAATAGGTCTTAATAGTATCAGACCACACAAACTATGTAACAAACTGATAACTTTCGTAATTTACAAGTGTTTTCGTAACTTATTCTGTTTTCAATGTACCTTCGAATTATGTAAGCAATGTTCTGAGCCACTTTCTGAATAAAAATACAGTGTCTGCAAAACTCAGGAAATTTCACAAAAATATAGGGTTAGAATGCATCTTTATAATGTGATAATATTGTGAAAAATAGCTGAACTATCACTTCTTAATACGGTATCGAACACATTAGTAAGCAATTGAGATCTTACGGGCGTTTATACACTGCAATCTCAACCTCATTGAACGTTTTTGGACCCATGTTAAGGGATAAGTCACAACAAATAACAGGACATTTAAAATACTTCAAGTACTGAAATTTCTGCTCTATAGTATCTATATCTACATTGGATACTCTGGAAATCACATTTAAGTGCCTGGCAGAGGGTTCATCGAACCACCGTTATACTATTTTATCTCCCATTCCATTCTCGAATAGCGCGCGGAAAGAGAGAACACCCGAATCTCTCCGCCAGAGCTCCGATTTCTCGTATTTTATTCTGATGTTCATTTATACCTATGTAAATGGAAGTCAACAATATATTTTCGCATTCGGAGGAGAATGTTGACGATTGGAGTTTTGTAAGTAGCCAACGTCACAGTGATAAGCGTCGTTGTTGTAATGATTCCCATACCAGATCATGTATCATTTCCGTAACGCCGTCTCCCCTGTATCGTGATAATACGAAACGAGCAGCCGTTCTTTGGACTCTTTCGATGTCCTCCGTCCCACCTGGTAAGGTTCCTACACTGGGCGGCAATACGCCAAAAAAATGTATATTTGAAGTTGCTCGAACAGTCCATGGTATACAGCCGGTTCATTGTGTCCAATACCGAGAGAAACTGAATAATCATGTCTGAAGTTAGTGCAGGCTGAATTCATAAAACTTGTAATATAGGAAGAACGTAAAAGGTGGAGGATGTGAGGCCTTATGGATAGTGTTGTGGATCTCAAAAAATGTTCAAATGTTTGTAAATCTATGGGACGTAAGTGCTTGGTCATTAGTCCCTAGCTTACAACCTACTTAAACTAATTTAAACTAACCTAAGGACAACACACACATCCATGCCCGAGGGAGGAATCAAACGTCCGACCGCTCAATCCTAACGTGGCGCTCCAGACCGCTCGGATACCCCACGCGGCTTTTGTGGATCTGATCTTTATCAGTGCAGGAGACGACAGTTTCAGTCGTGAACTGATATGGAAGAAGATTACCGGATTACTAATTCGGATTAATGCCTTTTGTGGTTTCACTATAACTTATCAGTGTAATCCCTGCATTACCATTATGTAACGCACAAAGAAAATTTATCTCTTTTTATGCTTTGCAGACGTTTCTCTTAGCTGACAGAGGCTTCCTGCCTGACGTTTATCGTATTTTTACCTTTCTATTGTCTTTTAATTGCTAATCGTCAGAATTAAACATGATTAGGAAATTTATTGCTTCTCTGCCAATTCGCGTTTCTAAATATTATCTTTAATTGTTCGCATCATTGTTAGTTGGCCTGTCGGCCAAATGCAGCGGTAAATATATTTTTATATTAATCTGTTCTAATGCATCTGTCATGTGACCTTTTTCCCCCCTCATTGTATTTGAAACTCCCAGAAGGGGTAGGCTGGCAGCAGCTAACATGCTTCTCTTCAGCCGAGAGTATACAAACTTCTTAACATAATTTTGGGAACAAAACAGGTGATAATACTTGAAGAATTGAGAAACGAACCTGGGTGAAATGATAATGACTTTGAAACAGAATGACAAAACTTACATATTCAGATCTTAAACAGCCACGTCGGAGAAAACTTTCATGTTGATTTAGTCATGTTGAAGAACCACACGCATTCTTACTGTCTTACTTGACTGTATCCACGGTGAGTGGGAACTTGACTGAATGACAAGTCCAACTGGTAATAGAAAATTCGAAGGGTACATACTGTAATGTTTATATGTGCTTTGTTCTAACGATGAGCATCGTTTAAAGTCCCAAAAATGAACGTCACAGTTGAAAATTTGCGATCAATGAATGTAGTAATGCAGGAAAATGTGTTTGGAAACCGGTATGTCAAGAGGCAGCCGTGATGACTACAAAAGTCACGATAATCACACGACAGGCAACTTACAAACGTCGAATTCCTCAGAGTCACTGTAGTGAGAAACAGTCATTTTCTGTTATATACGTTGCAGAAAATATAGAATTTTCAAAGTTAAGAAACTAATCCTCTTCTTGAGAGAGAATGACTCCAAGTTTAGTTGCTGTTGCACGTCGGTCAGCAAGGGAGGACCCCAGTCGCGTTCCATACATTTCAGTTTCCTGAATCCATAAGTACGGAAAGAAGGTCCTTCGCGAGTGACGGCCACTCTCCATCTCCTGTCTCTGTCTCTCTCTCTCCCTTTCTATTCATACATGTCTGTGTGTGTGTGTGTGTGTGTGTGTGTGTGTGTGTGTGTGTGTGCGCGCGAGTGAGTGTTCGTTGTATAGGGGGACAGGGGGAGGCTTTCACTGCTCTCGTCCTGCGTTTGCATCTATGAATATGAGATGAAAAGCCATGCAGCACAGCCGATACAATGCATATGAAAACGCGGGCCGCGGCAGCACAAGGTGTAGAAACTGTCGTGGTAGCCAAGTTTTGAACACAGCTGTCACCGTCGCACGTAAGTATTCGGAGCATTAACATAACGTAAGCCTGAACAAACATAGGGGCATACGAGTAGGCAGGATAAAATTTCGGGAGGCGTTTTCAAGTAATGGGCATTGTAATAACGTGTATTCTTAATAGAACTGCAAACGGCACTGAAACTGCAAACAGGGTGAATCACCTAATACTTGCGCTGCAAATATTGCAGAAACGGAAAGTGCGATTGATGTGCTGTTTTCGCAGAATTGATTGGTAGTCAAGAAATCGCATTGTTAGCCAATAAACAGATTGTAAAAATACCTAGAAAGTATATTTTTATGCAAACATATCACGTTCTTAAATGGAAGAATGGTTGTTTCTATCATGCTCTGGAATTTTCACACACATGGTTGTAGAACTTATGGGACTTAACTACGGAGTCATCAGGTCCTAAGCTTACAAACTACTTAAGAACTAGCTAAGACTAAGGACGGCGCAAATATCCATGCCCAAGGGGGATTCGAACCCCCGACCGTAGTGGCCGTGCAGACCGTGACTGGAGCGCCTCAGTCCCCTCGGCCACCGCGACCGGCCTGGAATTTTCGACACCAGCTGTGTACAAGGAATTTTCAAAGCTATTTTTATCACATTTAGTTTAACAGCTACAAGCATTCAAAGTTTTGGGGGCGGACAATACGATGGCGTAGCTGACTGGCTGGTAGTGACGAGACAGTGGGCCGTGCCCCAGGGGATAGCCACTCGGCCAGTGAGCTACGCTATCGCAGCCTCCGCCCCAGAAACTTTCAACGGTTGTAACTGCCAAACTAACATGATAAAAATGTCATTCAAATTTCTTGGTACACAGCTGGTTCAAAACTTTCAGTCGTGGTAGAAACAACCACCGTTCCATTTACGAAACTGTATGTTTGCATAAAAAATACACTTTCTAAGTAATATTACAATCTGTTTCTTGTCTAAAAATACGAGCCCCTGACTACCAATCCAGTCTGTGAAAACCGCACATCAATCGCACTTTCCGTTTCCGGAATATTTGCGATGCAAGTGTTAGGAGATTCGCCCTGTATATTATATGTCATTCCAACTGACTGTATACTATAGTACACCATGATATATAAAAAAATACGTAAAATTCTTAACAGTCTACATGTTCTCCAAAATAGGAACAAGGTAGATCATATCATGAAAATAGGCAGATACGAATCGAAGGAAGTATGGATGGCAATCAAACAGGCAGTGCATGAAGTTTTCAGTAACTTCTGAAGCATTCTCAATGAAGCACTCCATAACTCAAAATTTTGCGGTACATCAAATTTGTCATTGACAAAAAATAAATGTACAGATACTCTTTGACTCGACAGGAACCTTGGTCCCTTTACATAGGAACATCAAAAAATATTGCTGACTTACACTGTAACATACGGTGTTGAAAAATTGAGCAAACCTCTAAAGCACAATGCCGCGGTGGAATGGCCGAGAACTCTATGGCACCTTGCTTCGGAGTGTGTGGTTGTTTCCCGTCGGAGGGTTTGTCCCACATCGTTCACGAACTGTGCACAAAAAGCGTCCAATATATGAACTTCCAACTGATATTGAATTAACGACACAGGCGTCTTCCGCAAACGCATATCATCCTTCAACGAGTTAACAAGCGCGGGTATCTTTGGATCTGTCAGAAAAATTGTATTTGGAGAGTACGTGGCCAATTTTGAGGATAAATTACCGATGTATGGTAGTAAGGCCACTGACATGAATTTTTCATCTTCTGCTTCTTCCGGTGTAGCTTTTATTTTATATTTGATTATTAAGGCTTTTCTGAACTTTCACAGTGGCTGGCCACTTTCTTGAAATACTTTTCCCAGTTCCTTAAGTTCTTGCTGTAGATGGTCCATGTCAGAAGTCATATATGCCCTGTGTACAAGTGTACTAAGGATACCATTAGTTTTCGCAGGATACACACCCATATGTGTCGGCTTATGAACATCCAATTTACTATGGAGCTAGAATTGGACGGTTACCTCACTTTCTTGGGTGTGTTGGTTCATCGTAAAACGGACGATACTCGGGAACATAGTGTCTTTCGTAAGCCGACACATACGGACTGCGAACAAACAGCTGTCATCATCGTGCACAAAGACAACGGCAATGTGATTACACATAATCTCCGGAGATGGCATTAACGCTTTGTACTTCTTTGCCGTCGGCGTTAACTGCAGATTATAATTGTATACAAACACCATGGAGGACATCTTTGCTGTCTATCTGGTAAGCTGTTACATCATAGAAGGTGGACGGAAGCACTCTGCCTGCAATATACTTAAGTATCGCTCTGATGATGGCTGAACGATGTACAGCCGAAATATTAGCAATAAGAAATAAATGGTTATGGCTGAATACCCGTAATTTCATTTATAGTGGAATACAACGAGAAAAAAACATGATTAACAATTGAATCAGGCATTTTTGATATTATTTTCGTAGGAATCCAATTTCTGTTTGTTTGAAAATGGTGGCCGCATTTTCGTTCGCCTTATACAGAGCGACAGAGTTCACAGTGCTTGCAGCGCTACGCGGAGGTCTGATTGTGTGGGGTGAAACTAGAAATTACAGTTGATGCTCTGTGACAACCTGGTGTGCGCGAAAGACAACCTGAGAGCCGCAGCCATATCCTTTCCGTAGGACACCCGGACGCCAGTTACCCTCGTGAAAATTTACATGTCACTGCACGAACTCGATCTTTCGTGCTGTCACAGAATATGAGCCTTTTCTCTGGCCCAACAGACTTGTCGCAAATGAAAAATCTGTGGGCTGTTGTGAAACGACGGATGCCGTGCTGTGATCGAGTGCCAACCAGCATAGGCAAACTTTGTAACCACGTAAACACAGCGTGGGTGGCTATATCACAAGGCACCATTCGCGTCTTATAGTCGTCGATGTCATTACGCACTGGACAAGTAATCAGGGGACATGATGGATCCTGCGTCTTTTAGGCAGCAGCACACACTATGAAACGAGGAGGTAGGTCACTGCCGTTTGACCCTGGCACTACACGTTCGTAATACAGAGAGGACTCTCTGTCCGAACTCCGTGTACTATGAAAATATTGCGCCGTAGCAAAATTAAAGACTGTGGCCAGGACGGTACACTTCACAATACAGAGTTCGTAAGGGGCGTCCTCGCGGACAGTCCGCTTTCAGTTTAACTGACCCTACAAACTAAAAATTCTTAGTAATATCACAATCCTTATAGCACAATCCTGGCCATTAAAATTCCTAATCCACGAATATTACATGCTACAGACGCGAAATTTAACCGACAGGAAAAAGATGCTTTGATAAACGTCGGATTGTAGACTATCGCGATTGCGTTTATCATATCGCGACTTTGCTGCTCGCGTTGATCGTGATCCAATGACTGTTAGCAGAATATGGAATCGGTGGGTTCAGGACGGCAATACGGAACGCCGTGCTGGATCCCAACGGCCTCGTATTAATAACAGTTGAGATGACAGGCATCTTATCCGCATGGCTGTAACGGATCGTGCAGCCACGTCTCGATCCCTGAGTCCTACAGATGGGGACGTTTACACGAAGAGTTCGACGACGTTTGCCGCAGCATGGACTATCAGTTCGGAGACCATGGCTGCTGTTACCCTTGACGCTGCATCACAGACAGGAGCGCCTGCGATGACGAATCTGGGTGCACGAATGGCAGAACGACATGTTTTCGAATGAACTCAGGTTCTGTTTACAGCATCATGATGGTCGCATCTGTGTTTGGAGACATCGCGGTGAACGCACATTGGAATCGGGTATTCGTCATCGCAATACTGGCGTACCGAATGATGGTATATGGTGCTATTGGTTACACGTCTCGGTCACCTCTTGTTTGCATCGACGACACTCTGAACAGTGGCTATTACTTTTCAGATTTGTTAAGATCCGTGGCTCCATACTTCATTGGATCCCTGCGAAACCCTAAATTGCAGCAGGTAATGCACGGCCGCATGTTGCAGGTCCTGTACGGGCCCTTCTGGATACGGAAAACTTTCCACTGCTGCCCTAGCCAGCACATTCTCCAGACCTCTCACCAACTGAAAACGTCTGGTCAATGGTGACCGAGCAACTGGCTCGTCACAATATGCCAGTCACTACTCTTGATGAACTGTAGTATCGTGTTAAAGCTGCATGGGCATCTGTACCTGTACACGCCATCCAAGCTCTGTTTGACTCAATGCCCAAGCGTAGCAAGGCCGTTATTACAGCCAGAGGTGGTTGTTCTGGGTACTGATTTCTCAGGATCTATGCACCCAA
The DNA here is from genome assembly GCA_026315105.1 of Locusta migratoria. Classification (NCBI taxonomy): domain Eukaryota; kingdom Metazoa; phylum Arthropoda; class Insecta; order Orthoptera; family Acrididae; genus Locusta; species Locusta migratoria. The sequence goes on from CM048746.1 coordinate 451,414,819, forward strand.
ATTGTGTGAAATGTAATCACAAGTCAGATCCAGTATAATACCGGTTCATCATCTGATTTCTTCTTGGTGTAGCAATTTTAATGGCCCGTAGTGTATTTGTTGATATTCGGTAAAATAAAATAGAAATTTGTCGAACTATTCTGATCTTAAAAAAAAAATGCAAAATTCCGAAGAGTACCCGAACACGGTACCTACACTGTGGTAATTGTAGACCTTGAACTCTGCGCCTCGCTCACTTTCTGCGAATGTGGCAAATGTTAAGCGTCTTCCAGTACGCAGTGAAAACCAATTTTGTCGAAAACTAAGGCCTGTCACTAAAACGCCGGACAGTGTGATACTGAGGCCCCTCAACAATATTTCCCAGACCCATCAAAATCCATTGTTTACACTTCTGATAGTCCCTTTGTTAATTTAACTATTCGTTAAGGAGAGGCGTTGCATTAAAATTTTTGTTGCGGCAGGAATAAAAAAAAGTTCTAATGTTTGTAAATCTTAGCGACTTAAGTATGTTTGTCATCAGTCTGTATGTGTACAAACTAACTTATGCTAAGAACAGCACAAACACCCATGCCCGAGCGAAGACTCAAACCTCCGACGGCGAGTAACCGCCTACTCCGCAGCAAGACGCCTTAGAACGCTTGGCCATTCTACCGCGGCCAGGAATTCGAACTCCGGGCCTCCTGATTACTAGGCAGACTCTTTAAAACGCTGGAATGGGAGATAAATATTATAATTGTGGTTCGATGAACCTTCTGCCAGGCACTTAAATGTGATTTGCAGAGTATCCCAGGTAGATGTTAAACCGCTCAGCCAACAGAGCATTACGGATAAGACGGATGTCCGGTCTGTCTTATATAATGTCTCCATCATCACCACATACTTTCTGCCTCAATGTATCACTGTGAAATTCGTGTCAAAGAGCCTGATCTCTCCTACATTGGTAACTCCCCACAAAAGAACGTGAATTGGAACAATTTTGTCCTCAAGCAGAGGTGATATATCAACGGTAATTCAGTTCCTTGAAATATAAATTGTCGCACTATACCAAAGGTTTTGAAGATATGGAGAGACGTGAAATTAAAATTATTGCTGGGGCCGTGATTCGAACCTGTGATCTCCTTCTTACTTCACAGACACTTTAAACAGCACATCCACCACAGAGTTACGGTTAAGGCGGCTGCACGTTCTTTGCTGTGGTGCTATACCAATGAAGGAGAAATGTTCAAATGTTTGTAGAGCTTATGGGACTTAACTACGGGTTCATCAGTCCCTAAACTTACAAACTACTTATGAACTAGCTACAACTAAGGACGGCACAAATATCCATGCCCGAGGGGGGATTCGAACCCCCGACCGTAGTGGCCGTGCAGACCGTGACTGAAGCGCCTCAATCCCCTCGGCCACCGAGGCCGGCAATGAAGGAGAACCCCGGCAAACTGATATGTGCAAATTATTGACGAAGGAGGGGAAGGAAGAAGGACTGGGGAGAAAAGGATTGACAGTGGCTGCATTAGGGCATTGAAATTAAACAATGGCGACAAGTGAATATGTGATCAGGGACCGGAATCGAAACCAGGTCTCCTGCTTCGGGCCAGCGTTCGCCTTAACCAGTCGGCTACCCGTGCTCGCATGCCGTCCGTCTCAAACTTCCACATGTCGCACGCTAAGCACATGTTAGAAAGAACAGTTACCACACTAGTATTATATGTATTTACGCGCGAAGACGGCGTTAGCTTCACGTATTTCACCGTAGATGCGGTCAGACGTTCGACCTCACACGGAAATCCGTGAGGACGAGTATAAGAGGGCATAGCGTGCGAAATCTGGATGTTTGAACGGATGGCAGGCCAGCATGAGTAGCGAATGTAGTGGGACAAGATAGTCGTACTGTCAGCCCTGTTTTGAAGTTATAAATAAAATATGAAAGTAAACGAACCTTTTATTTAAAATACATACATATTTGATGTTTATGTAGATATATTTTTTTTATATGATTCTTAAAATGTTTTGTTTCTGTATATTTCATGTACGGCCACTATTAAAATTTAACCGTCAGCTACGGGGCTACGAATGCTGCTGCGCGTTTTGTATTGCAACGCTTCAATCGTTGAAAAAAAAAAAAAAAAAAATTGATTCTTGTGAAGAATCTCGACTTATTTCAGAAAACAATTTAATTCTGATTGAATCATTACTGATTAGCTTAGAATGTGACATTATATTTGTATTTAGTGTGAATGTGGAAAACCAGTGTTTAGAAAGCAGTGTATTAATAACATTTTTTTTTCAATACGAGTTAAGAACAGAAAATGGAAGTGCTTGTGTTTAACTTTGAAGAAATTTTAGTAACGGCTATAGATTATTTTGCATACCCCGCTCGTACAAGAACCTCATTTATTTTTGATGAACTATTTAAAGGAATTATTCCTACAAATTTTAATTTATGTTGTGGTGCGGGACACTTCGAACAAAGTCTAGAGAATTTACACGGTTAGCTTATAACAGTTGGTGTTGCTAGGGTATCTGTAAATAACTAATCAGCAACGTCCTAGCAACTGATATAACTTTTTATAGTGTCAGAATAATTTCATGATTAAAGACTAAAGAAGAATATGAATAAAAATATTAAACATCGCAGTTATCCCGTCGCCGTTCCACTACACGAAGTAGTTGCCGGGCACCGTGGCTCAGCGCGCCCGGTCAGAGGACTGGACACACTCTGTAAAAATAATAACAATAAACCGAGCCCAAAACACGTCTAACAACAGAACAAACACGATCAGCGACCGCAAGGAACAAAACAACCCATAGAGAGAAAAAAAAGAAAGAAAAGAAGAAGAAAAAGCTGTTTAAAGTGTACGTCTAGTACGCACGAGAGGCAGGGTTCGAATCCCGGCCAAAGCACAAACTTTAATTCAGCGTCTCTTCTTATCTTTGGTATAGTGAGACAATTTATGTCTCAAGGAAGTGAATTATTTTTGATATTAGTTTAGTTTGGAAGTCTATGAACTAATAACGAATTCTTTACAAGAATTTTGACTGGAATGACGGCATCACTCAATGTTGATTTCATCATATTCATCACTTAACATGGGATCTTATTTTCATTCCTTTAATATTTGTTCCTCTTGGTGTAGCAACTTGGATGGAGAGCACTGGATTTGGAACATAACAAGGATATTATCTTCTTGCAACGTAGTGGGAGGGCCCTGTCGGGGTCAGCCACTTGTAATAGCTACTGGGGCCGCAGAGAGACACGCTCACCCGGAGCGATGCAGCGCGCGGCGCGGCGTGGCGTCGCTGGTACCGGCGCAGCCACTTGTTCGTCGGCCTTCTTTTGTTCTTTTGTGCGCGCGCACCGGCCGGGTGGCTGCGAACCGCGGCCCGATGGCTGCTGATGAAGCAATTACGGCCGGGGATTGGGTCGCAGCTGGCGGGCGTAATGCAGTCTGGCGGCGGCGGAGCGCCAATCTGCTTGCGGCGCCAGGCTCGGCGGTGTCAGCAACGGGCCCGACTTCCTCTCCGCAACCCGACACTCGCGTGCACGGAGACCGCTCCCCACTTCCTCGTTCGGCCGCTGCGGACGATCCTTATACTAGGCTCAAATAGCTTAAACACCGTGTAAAATATTCAAATGTTCAAATGTCTGTAAATCTATCGCACCAAACTGCGTGGTCATCAGTCCGTAGCTTACCGACTACTTAAACCTAGGTAAACTAACCTAAGGACAACACCCACACCCATGTCCCAGGAAGGACTCTAGCCGGCCGAGGGGACTGAGGCGCTCCTTTCACGGTCTGCACGGTCACTACGGTCGGGGGTTCGAATCCCCCCTTGGGCATGGATATTTGTGCCGTCCTTAGTCTTAGCTAGTTCATGAGTAGTTTGTGAGCTTAGGGACTGATGACCCCGTAGTTAAGTCCCATAAGTTTTACAAACATTTCAACATTTGAAGGACTTGAACCTCCACGGCGAGCAACCTCGCGCTCCGCTGCGTGGCGCTTTAGACTACTCGGCTACTCAACCGCGGCAAAAACTCTGTGTAAACTCGAACACATGTAACTACGAGAAAAGTTTGAGAAGTCAGTGCAAAATTAAAAACTTCTGATGTGTTTGGGGAAAACCATTTTCATTTATCGACATAGTCTGTATTTACTTCGCCCAAAGATGTTATAATACAGTACCCAGGGCCGGCGAAAGGTACGTGCGAAACGTGCGGCTTCACGGGTCGGCACCTTTTGAGGGGCGGCAAATCTGCCGGCCCTTTTTTTTTTCTTACTTTTGTAGGACAAACTCAACATTCATGCCCAAGAGGGGATTCGAAAGCAAACCTCGGAAGAAGCGGCTTCGGGAACCGTGGCAAGGCGCTTCGACTACCTGCCGGCCGCCCCTGTTGAATAAGGGGACGGAGAAGGAATGATTTCTTCCTCGCCGCTGTGGTAGCACCGTCGTGTTATATATATATAGAACTTATGGCACTTAACTACGGGGTCATCAGTCCCTAAGCTTACAAACTACTTATGAACTAGCTAAGACTAAGGAGGGCACAAATATCCATGCCCAAACGGGGATTCGAACCCCCGGCCGTAGTGGCCGTGAAGATCGTGACTGGAGCGCCTTAATCCCCTCGGCCACCGCGGCCGGCCCGTCGTGTTTACGCCGGAGGAACAGAGAGGGGGAAGCAGTCTGGCGTACACGCCCGGCCAGTATTTCTATGGTGCGTTGCCAGTCTGTTACGCGCTTTGCGTTTACTCACAACTAATATTGCAGAAGACGAAATCTAATTTGGAAACTGAAATGCAATGTTCGATAGTGCGTTTATATGTTAAGCCTCAAGCAATTTTGCTAAGCCCTTCAATGGCTGTTTCCGAGCGTTTTATTCTTCCCGTATTATGGATAAAAATGGTTGAACATTGCTAGTCAAACATGTCCAACACCCACAATGACTAGAGGTATTCCGAATGGGTAAATACGTAGCGAGTAAAGGGATAAATACATTGGTAGTAAGCCTGGCATAAAATGGGTTTCGACGTATTTTTCAAAATTTTTGCTACCCGTTTCTGAGTGACAGTCAAACGTTTTGGTTTTTGAGCCATGAAACACCTGTCTGCGCCTGCATGAACAACAATTCAACTCTGACCGTCATTGTTGTTTGACAATACTACTCGCACACTATCAGTTTGCCAACATTTATTTACTGTATACGATTTTTCGTTGAATACATTATCTGTTCACAACAACTGAAAAATGTTTATTTACGTTAACTTTGTAAGTTCATGTTGCGCAGGATTAACCGAGCGGTCTAAGGCGCTGCACTTATGGACTGTGCGGCTGGTCCCGGCTGAGGTTTGAGTCCTCCCTCCAATATGAGTGTGTTATTGTCCTTAGGATAATTTAGGTTGAGTACTGTGTGTGAGAGAGCTTAGAAACTGATGACCTTAGCAATTAAGTCCCTTATTTGAACATTTTCGTAAATTCACAAGGCTTGTTAAAATTAGCTATATTACTTTAATCTGGTTTAACCCTATTTTTGAGCTGGTGCCCAGCGACTGTTATGTACAAATCTGTAGAGAATGTCACACATCAGTCGCATTTTTCGTTTTTATTTTCCAGGTCTACATATATATTTCGGATACAGTGTGGCTATTCTCAATGCTTTATGTTTACATATATACCGTCACGCTCAACCTGGCGGTTTACATGTAAGCACATATTAAAAGCTTTTGATACTAGCCACTCAGCGGCCGAAACCTAGGTATATCTGAAAAGTAAAAACAAATATTGCGATTGATTGCTGACATTTCCTATAGATTTGTTTAAATGAAATTCCACAAACGTTTTGAGAAACAAAAAATCGTGGGGTTGGAGGGGGTGGGGACGGCAATTGAGCAGCTCGCACGGGGCGGCACTTGGGCTTGCGCCGGCCCTGACAGTACCCCACAGAAGTTTAATGAACAAAGTAAGAGGATATGGTCTATCAGACCAATTGTGTGAATGGATTGAGGAGTTCCTAGATAACTGCAGCATGTCATTCTCAATGGAGAGATGTCTTCCGAAATAAAAGTGACGTCAGGTGTGCCACAGGGGAGTGTCGTGGGTCCGTTGCTGTTCACAAATGTCTTTGCGGATAACTTCGGAAGCTGAAGTATATAGAGAGGTTGTAACAATGGAAAATTGTATATGAGGGCATGTTTTCGCGCCGATATCCATTAATGAAATCTTCTCGGGCTCCAAGTCGCGTCATGTGGTTTACTGCCCACGAGCTTTCGACAGAGATCTCCTCTGCCATTGTCAAGTGGATGACTGTCCTTTCGCGGCCGCTGCCGTGCTTATATAGCCGCGCCGCCGCCAGTGACGTCACTGGTGCCCAGTTCCTTGACCATATAAGGCAATGTTTTGGTCGCCGCCGTCTTTATTGAGGGTGTTTTCTGAAATTTTGATCTCGGATTGCAGCTCAGTACAGCTTGGGATCCCGTAATTGCGGAATTGAAGCGGGCGCGGCGTTCGCGCGACCAAAACATTGCCTTATATGGTCACGGAACTGGGAACCAGTGACGTCACTGGCGACGGCGCGGCTATATAAGCACGGCAGCGGCCGCGAAAGGACAGTCATCCACTTGACAATGGCAGAGGAGTTCTCTGTCGAAAGCTCGTGGGCAGTAAACCACATGACGCGGCTTGTAACCCGAGAAGATTTCATTAATGGAAAATTGTATTGAAACACAGGAGGATCTGTATCGAATTGAGCCATTGTGCAGGGAATGGCAATTGAATCTCAATGTAGACAAGTGTAATGTGCTGCGAATACATAAAAAAGAAAGATCCTGTATCATTTAGCTGCACTATAGCAGGTCAACAACTGGAAGCAGTTAATTCCATATAATATCTAGGAGTAGGCATTAGGAGTGATTTAAAATGGAACGACCATATAAAATCAATCGTCGGTAAACCGGATGCCAGACTTAGATTCATTGGAAGAATCGTAAGGAAATGCCGTCCGAAAACAAAGGAAGTATGTTACAGTACACTTGTTCGTCCACAGCTTGAATATTGCTCACCGGTGTGGCATCCGTAGCAGGAGGGGTTGATAGAGGAAGTAGAAAAAATCCAACGGAGAGCAGCGCGATTCGTTACAGGATCATTTGCTAATCGTGAAAGCGTTACGGAGATGATCGATAAACTCCGGTGGAAGTCTCTGCAGGAGAGACGCTCTATTGTTCGGCACGGGCTTTTGTCGAAGTTTCGAGAACATACCTTTACCGAGGATATCTCGCGGAGAGACTGAGGATAAAATCAGAGAGATTAGAGCCCACACAGAGGCACACCGACAATCTTTCTTTCCTTGAACAATACGTGTCCGGAATAGGAGGAAAAACCGATAGTGGTACTCAAGGTACCCTCCGCCGCTCACCTATCGGGTGGCTTGCAGAGTATGCATGTAGATGTAATTTTGTTGATCCCTTCCGAATAATAAGAACTGTCCAAGCCCCAAATAGCTATTAATATCTGGAATCACCTCCTTATTTGAATGAAATCTTCGTCCCGACAGACATTTCTTCGAATTGGTTAACAAATAGTAGTCGGAGAGAACCAAGTCAAAAGGGGAGCATGTGAAACGAGTTGTAATCCTATTTCCAATAATTTTGTGACCACAACTGCTGAGATGTGTGCTGGTGCATTGTAGTGATGGAAAAGGAAGTTTTACTCGGACAATCGCCGGAGTTTTTCTTGCAACTCGGTTTTCTAACAGTCCAATAACGATGAATATTATGCACCTGTAATAGTTTTACCCTTTCCACCTAGTCAATGAGGATTATACCTTACGAATTCCAAAAGACAAAAACCATAACCTCTCCAGCCGAAGGAAGGGTCTTCGCCTTTTTTGGTGCAGATTCTCCCTCTGTAACCCATTGTTTACATTCTTCTTTGGTGTCAGGTGTATAATAATGTTTCCATGTTTCATCCACAGTGACGAAACCACGCTTAAAGACTTGCGGATTCTCCCTGAACAGCTGCAAACCTTCCTTGTTACACTTCATACGATTCCGTTTTCGGTCAAGCGTGAGCAATCGCGGCACATATCTTCCGAATAGCTTCCTCATGTCCAAATGTGTATGCAAAATATTATGCACCCGTTCATTCGAGATGCCCATAGCACTTGCAATCTCCTGTCATTCATCACTCATCACCATATCATGGATCATGGATTTTATCAATGATTTCTGGAATCGTAATCTCCACAGGGCGTCCATAACATCCAGCGTCACTTGTGCCCATATGGCCACTCCGAAAATTTAAAAAAAAAAAAAAAAGAAAAAGAAAAACACCTTATAAACTGGTCTAATCGAAGGTGCAGTGTCAGCATCATGTTTATCAAGATTGCAAGATTGTCTGCTGAGGCGTTTTGCCTTTTATAAAGTAATCACTTCACGAAATTCTTTTTCGTCCATTTTTTTAGTATCACTCGACTTCCTTGATTCACACGAATGTCAAATAAATAGGCCAAAATGGCTGAAACTCGGTGTGCGTTCTTTCCAACTGCTACTGACAAAACATGGCCTCGATACACGCCGGTGATTCCGTCTCTTGGACTTCGCACGGACTTTTCAAATGCCTCTCCTGCTAAACGCTGTACCCTCTAAGGTACTAGCAATCAGCACATACTCGCATGGGGTGGAGTTTATATTCTATATCTATAAAAACATAGTGTTTATGTAGTTTATTCGTTACTATGTTCTATGTAACATGATTAAACTTAATGCACACTGTACTTATACGATCTTCAGCATGTTCAGTCCACATTTACATACTAATTAATATTTATAAAGAATAAAAACCGTCTAGATCGGTAAAATTATATTTATTGATTACCACGTTTTGGCATCTGCGGTCATCAGATCTGTAAGATGAAGGAACAAATGTTCGTTGTACAATCGACTAGCACAGAATGTTTTAAATAAAAAAATTTAAAACATTTTTACAAGAATACAGCTGTACACGCACCTAGAAACCTTTGAACTTGCAGAGTAAATTTCTACCTAGTAGGTATGTCAACTGCAGTCTTGAATAAAAATTACGCATATATAAAACTTTTTTTTATATCAAAGTGGCGCTTGTGTAGAACATTAGTATCAATTTTTACACTGAATATATTCTCTTTACTATCGTGTAAAAGGAAATACAGATGAATTATAACACTCTCCACCTGCTACCTGCTATTTACTTATAAATTTAATATATTCCCCTCTCCACACATACTACAATAAGTCACTCTCATAATACTCTTCTGCCTCTGTGGTACAACTACATTAAAACTATCTCAGTTTCCTATTTTTGCAGCACTACTCCCATTTCTTTATGTAACCCTACTCTGTTCTACTTTACTACACAATGTAGTTATGTAGTATACCACCACTTACCCCCCAACCCGCCGCCCTTTACATCTCACTCCCACCCCTGGCCTTACATGCTAATGTCTATGCGTGGTTCCTCAAACTTTCCATGGTTACTTCCTCTTTGTGCAAGTTCCTTACCTCTAATCCCTCCCCCTTCCCCATCACCACCTCACTCATTCATCAACTACTTTCTACCACTCTAACCCCCTCCCACCTCATAAATATTTGGATACATATGCCAGTTGTAACTTTCGGTAACTATTAACTACTCTCCCCCTTCCCCCCACCTCATATTAAAGATAGGTTATTTTATGTCTCCACCTTGTTAAATTGCACTATGCAATAGTCACTACCATTTTAATAATGCCACCACTTACTCTTATTGTATCTTAAAGCACCATGATCTGTTCTACAAGTGTATCATCTTTGGTATACTCCTAACAAGTTGACTGTTTAACTCTCTTCAGTTGTCTGACTAGATGTAACAATTGTAACACTAGGTTAATATTACTGTAACCATTCACATTTCGTTGCACATAAGTTCACGCATCTTAAAACTTATAACCCACATCCTTAACTTATTTGTTGTATGATAATCACTTCATCAATCTATCCCCATTAAATTTTGAAGCCATGGACACAATGACAAATTCTTTATATTGACAGATGCCCTGACAGTGACATTCTAAGCATCATATTACTGTGTCAGCTGGTAGTTCTGAAATATTCCGCCTATGGCGCCACTTACCATTGTACTTCTAGACTACTGAATTTTAACCTGCTAAGCGACTGATTTGTCAGTCACCTGCTCCTCTCTTTATGCTTTTCTTCAACTACTTTGAGTATTACTGTTTTCCCATAGCCTTTTTTTCTCCTTTATTTATCGTTACTCTTTTACGATAAGCCTCATCCATAGACACTTTGTTAGCAGCTGACTGTTATTCATTTCATAATCTTTGCACTTAGCGTTGATTCCACCACTAGCATGTACATTTGTTAAGCAACAGTACAAAAATGTAAGCGTTAATTTTATCCCATTACATGAACTTATCTTTAATACAATCTATTTGGTTTGAAACTGCTTCAAATTTCTGTAATCGACTTTTATACCTTCTATAGCCTTATTGTATACCAATGCACTTGTTGGTCTGTATAGAGACCAGAAGAAGGGCACTCAAGCGCCCGAAACCGGTCGTTAAAGTTAAAAAATAAATAACCACAAGCAACTGGTTGCTGCATTTCATTAATCTATAATTTTAAATTCTATGCAGCCAAATTTATTTTTCAAAAAACTCGTGTTCAATTAATTAAAATTATTTGCTACTTTAATTAACTTTAAAAGTTGGAGTATAAAAGTTGATTTAATTACGTATACCTTTCATTGGAGTTAATAAATTCAATGTGGAAATCAACAGATTCTTTTGTATTAAACTTTTATCAATTGACGATGGGTTGACAAGGGCATCCACCGAGGTCTGCCAGTACAGCGTGGAAACTTGCCCTGCACTGAGGTGACCAAAGTGATGGGATGTGGGATGGCGTTACATGGTCTTCCGCCTGCAGACTGGTTTGATGCTGTTCTGTCCTGTACAAGCCGCTTCATCTCCTAATAAGAAAAGCAATATAGATCCACTTGTACCTACTTACTGTATTCATCTCTCGGTCTTCCTCTGCTATTTTCATACCACACAATTCCCTCTATTGCTAAATTGACAATTTATTGATGTTTCAGAATGTGTCCCACCAATCAATCCCTCTCTTAGATAAGATATTCCAGAAATTTTTCTCCCGGATTCTGTTTAATACTTCCTCATTAGTTACGTGGTCTACCTGTCTACAACATTCGTATGTAGCACCACATTTGAAAAGCATTTATCATCTTTCTGACTGTATGCTTTATCGTTCACATTTCACTCGCGTACAATGCTACCCTCCATCCCATGCTTTAAGAAAAGGTTTAAATTAATTTTGGATGTCAACAAATTACGTGGTCTACCTGTCTACAATATTCGTATGTAGCACCACATTTGAAAAGCATTTATCATCTTTCTGACTGTATGCTTTATCGTTCACATTTCACTCGCGTACAATGCTACCCTCCATCCCATGCTTTAAGAAAAGGTTTAAATTAATTTTGGATGTCAACAAATTATGCTTCTTCTAAAATACTTTGCTTCCCATAACGATTCTGTATTTTATATCTACTTTACTTCGGCCATTAGAAGTTATTTTGCTACCCAAAAAATAAAACTCATCTACAATTTTTGTGTGTGTCATTATTTATTTCCTTCATCCTCGCCTAGTTTTCTAACACTGCATTCCATTACCCTCGTTTTTTCCCTGATAATGTTTATCTTATGCCCTCCTTTCAAGGCACTGTTCATTCCTTTCAATTACTCTTCCAGGTCATTTGCTGTCTCTGAAAGAATTACAATGTCGTCGCAAGCGGCATTGTTTTTGTTTCTTCTACCTGAACTTCAACTCCTCCAAATTTCTCTTCGCAGTCCATCACAGCTTCGTCAATGTGCAGATTCAATAACATTGGGGAAAATCTACAAGCTTGTCGTACTCTCTTCCCAACAACTGCGTCCCTCTCATGTCCTTCGATTTTTGTAACTGATGTCTTTGCGGGAGACCCGGGTTCGAGTCCCGGTCCGGCATAAATTTTCATGTGTTTCAGATCGTTTGTCCACCTTACAGGAGCGGTAGATGTCAGGAAATTTCTCGATTTGCGAAGTATATACGTGGATATATTTATCTCTGCTACAGATCACCACCAACGTCTGTTCCTTTGGCACAGACATAATAGTAAGTTATATATAAGTTCTCATTTTCTATGTTTTAACTTTTCTAACGGCACAATTTGAAAAAGTGTATTCCATTCAACAGTCTCAAAATCTTAATCTAAATCTACAAAAGCTAGAAATGTAGGTTTTCCTTTCGTTAACCTATCTTCTTAGATAAGTCGTAATGTATTGCGTTGCGTGTTCCAACATTTCTCCTCAATCCAAACTGCTCTTCCCCAAGGTAGGATTCCACCAGTTTTTCCATTCCTGTGTAAATAATTTGTGTTAGTATTTTGTAACCATGACTTATTAAACATATTTCTGTAATTTTCACACTTGTCTGCACTTGCTTTCTTTGGTACAGGAATTATAATATCCTTGTCGGAAAAAATAAAAAACTACTTATGAACTAATACTAAAGAGGACACAAACATCCAATTCCGAGGGCGAGGATTCGAATCCCCGACTCAAGCGGCCGTACAGAATGTAACTGGCGCGCCGCAGACAGCTAGGCCACGCGGCCGGTGCATCCTTGAAGTTTGAGGGTATTTCCCCTGTCTTGTACAGCTTGCACACAAGGTGGAATAGTTACTCCATGACTGGCTGTCCCAACGATATCAGCAGTTCAGAGCTAATATCTACTCCCGAGCCTTTGTTTCGTCTTAAATCTTTCAGTACTTTGTCAAATTCTTCTCGAAGTATTGTGCCTCCTATCTGATCTTTTTCAACTTCCTTTTTTATACATCAAAGGTCGGAGCACTGTTAAAGCATTTGTATTCCATCTCTTCATCAAAAAGGTTCACGTCGAGTTTATAGCTGGAAAAGGGAATTAACAGACTGAACACGGAATGGTTGTTGTAGCTGGTCGCGAAGAACACATCACTTTGGTAGGTGTTAGGGAATTCAATTTTCTTAACTGTACACGGACGTAATTCCACCCACTTAAGCCGCGTGAGTCAACATGTACTTGCACATGCAGGGAAGAAAGTTCCTCGGAACACGTTGCCTTTTTCTGCAGGCTGTACAGGAACAATAGATATGCGCTACACTTAACATACACGGAATAGGAAATCATGTATGCACCCCAAAAAGAGACGAAGAACAACACATTTAAATGCATTACCAGACATTTTCTCCACAACGAAATACGAAAAGTACCTGCGATCGTGACATACGAGTAACAGATATGCTTCTACGCAACGCGACAACATCCAGACAGTGGACAGTGACAGCCACATTGAACACGCTAACGGTGACAATGAATAGGAGGAATAAGATGACGAGAAGCAGCTGTAGGGGAGACCTGGGCTAGTTGTTACACGGGACAAGTTGTTACTTGACTATAAAAATTTCCGCGCTAGAGCAGTTTACTCGTTGCTCCGCCAGATGGTAGCACTAAGAGACTCCCTCCTCCAATCCTAACTATATCAGCCGCCAGTTGGTAATAAGGCGCTAGTGACAGAAAACGTGTTTTTCGTGTGCTGGAGTAATTTTTTTACTCTGTGTGAATTTTTTCACAGTTCACAGGAAATTGCTGATTTCATATTAAATGTTGCAACATATCAGAGTCCAACATTCAGGTACGTAGTAGTACACGTTACACTTCCAAACAAAAATGTTATATTGTCTTTTTCGACACTAAGTTAAAATGTCATAGCATGAAGTCAGTTGTTACAAAGGCACAGGGGCAAGTTGTTACGGTGTACCATCTTGCCCCAAAGAGTTTTTGTTTCCCTTAATGTAGGCTCTGCTTTCTGTGTCTCTTAGGAACTCAGTAGGGGATGGCGTTCCCAGCACATCAACAAGTGTGGAATCAAGTCCGACACCTTGCACCTCAATAGTTGGCTTTGCAAAATCCATAGACATACATTTGCCACCTGAAGGACTGAGGCCTTTCCCGAAAGATCCTGCCCGCAAGAAAACAGTAAGAAGGAATAAACGAGTAAGTGCTATGCTGACTGATTCACCATTAAAAGCAGCATTGACAGCTGAGGCAAATAGACACAAGAAACCTGCAAGACGAGGACTGGTGTTGGCGCCGAAAAATAAAAACATGAAATCGAAAACGTGGAAAGGAAATTGTGAGATCGTAGAATCATCTGATGAGGAAGACGACTGCGTGTGTGAGTGTATGGAACCATACTCTCTGTCAAGACCACCAACCACATGGCTACAGTGCATAAAATGTAAAAGGTGGGCACATGGTAGGTGTGCCAAGCACGACAGTTTCTTTATTTGTAAAAACTTTAGCTCTGATAATGAACTTGATATTTCTTCATCAGACTAATGATGACCGTATGTCAATATTAGTACTGTGTTTCAAGTTTTATCATTTGTTACCACTTCTTGCATTAAAACTAATGATTAAATAAATCTGTGTTATGGAACCAAAAATATTTTTTTTTCTTTATTATGTAACAACTAACCCCATATAGTGTAACAAGATGCCCCACAGTGGGGTAAGTTGTTACATCATAGAAGTTAGCAAAACAGTTGATATAAAGCTTAACAACCTGAGCTTACATTTATGACAAAAATTTAATTGTGAAGACTAAATAATGGGCTAACTTTTGGCATCTGTCCAATCGACATACGTGTTTTGTGTCGAGGTATACGAGATTCCAAAAAAATTTTTAACAACTAGCCCCGGTCTCCCCTAAATGACGCAGACCTAATAGTGCAGATATAACATGCCATAATACGTCAGTTAATTGTAAATCGTGTAATAGGTGAGGATAGCAAATAACATAGTCAACGCAATGCCATATGCCAGCAATTTAACCAAGGTAGAACGTAATCTGACAGATATACTTAATGCTAACGTATAGGATTAAGAAAGTAATTTCTGTAATACCAACTATGAATTAATCTAACAACAACGGCTAGAAGAAGAGTATTCTGAATTATTCAACATCAGTCACAATCGGTACTCAAATATCACCTTTATCCCATCACCTTTTATTTACCTTCCTACTCTTATTTGTTACTCGTTTTTTTAAGGTTAGTTACCTCAAAAAATGGCAAGTAAAAGAAACAAACGGCAAATGGAAATTGTGGGATGTACGGACTGTACAAGAAAGGTAATAATAATATTAATGAATGTTTGGATAAGGATTGGGAGGGAAATCGGCGTGCTCTTTACAAATGAACCATCCAGGTTTCCCTGGAGTGATTTTGGGTAATCACGGAAAACCTAAATCTGTATGGTCGGATTTCAATCACCGTCTTCCCGAGAGCGAGTCCAGTGTGTTACCACTGCGCCACGTCACTCCTTTTTCTGATTACCCCAAAAAAAAAAAAAAAAAAAAAAAAAAAAACTGTTCCACATACTGTTATAATTTTAAACCAATAGGGATTTAGCTTTTGAAGAAGATGAAGATCATCTTGAATTTTGGCTTTCCACAACAGG
Source organism: Locusta migratoria (assembly GCA_026315105.1). Taxonomy (NCBI): domain Eukaryota; kingdom Metazoa; phylum Arthropoda; class Insecta; order Orthoptera; family Acrididae; genus Locusta; species Locusta migratoria. Next base: position 451,430,406 of record CM048746.1, read on the forward strand.
TTAATATCGCTATGAACACCTAGAAATTTGAGCAGTTCAGTTTCACTTATCACAAGCCAATGATGTGTCATCAAAATATCAGCTTCTGTTTAAACTGTTTGGTAGAGGTTGTGAAAACTGAGCTTTACTGTGTTTAAGCATCTGTTTATTTTCTACAATCCACGAACCTATCTTGAACTGCATTGTTTGATACTGTGTTAATATTACAAACAACATCTTTCACTTCCAAGCTAGTATCATCAACAATATTTTACAATCGCCTTTACACTCGAAGGCATATTTTTTATATAAATAAGAAACAGTTGTGGTCCCAGAACAGACCCATGGGACACCCCAAACGTGAGTGAGCCTCATTGTGACTGCATTTCATAGCCATTTTCAACGCTGCGGACAATTACCTTCATCTTTTATTATAGTAAGAGGTGAACCAGTTGTGGGCTACTCCTCTTATTCTGTAGTGTTCCAATTTCTGCAATCAAACGCCTTTATTTGATAAAATAAGACGCTTAATTTTCGTAGCCTTCTACTTAATCCACCAAGTGTCTCACAGAGAAACGAGAATATAGCATTTTCAGTCGCCAAACTAGCTTTGAAGTCAAACTATACAATTGATAACAAATTATTTGAACTAAACTAATCAATTAAACTTCTATATAAGCCTTTTTAATCACTTCAGCAAAGACAAATTACATAGAAATAGGGTTATAGTTGTTTACATTACCCCTTTCTCATTATTTTAAAATTGTTGCATTAATGAGTAACCTATCAGGAAACTCACCATTCTGAAGGGGAAAAATGTATGGCTAAGTAGTTGACTAACAAATGAACTGTACTTTAGAATGTTGCTAGATAGCCAGTCATATCTACACCAGTCAATAGTCTTTAGTGATTTAACTATTGACTCAAACTCCACTTTGTAAACATCATGGATGACTATTTCAGATAACAGCCACGGAATGTCATTTCCTAACGATGTTATGTACTTGTAGAAAGTAGGGTTGCTATACTCCGAAGGTGATTATTAAATACTGTACATATATCTCACTTATCAGTAACAATCATTTCTACTACGAACTGACTTATATCCTCTGACCAGACGCTTCCTTCACCACTTAAGAAATGGTTTTAAATATATCCTGAGATGTTGCTATTCTTTTCGTCTTCTTAATGACATTTTTCAGAACCTTACAATATTGGTAACAGGTCAATAATTTGTAATAAATGAAATAAATCCAGTATTATGAGGAACACAATGTCAAGAGTGTACCGAGAATTCAAACTTTCGGGATTGACCTTTCACTTTGAAGAACGCAGTGGCCGGCAGCCCGAAATAACTTTCCCAGAGCGGCGGCGTTTTCGAGGAACTAACAGAAAAGCAACACCGTGTTTAGTAACCGCAAAAATCATTGTTGGATGTAGGACGACCGTAACCGCCAGGAAAGACTGACATTTGGCAACAGTCGACTGACTTGAATGACCGAGATTAACTCCATTGATCATTGGTGCTACGTAATCGAAAGGCCAGTTCGAGCACAAAATCCCTTACCGGCGACACATCCGCAAATAGGACATCTCTGTAGGCTGCATGACCCGCAGGTAATTTTCAACAGAAGGTCTGAGACGATTTTTTTAGGCATTTCATTATTATCTTCAATGCATCTTGTTGACGCTCTGTGACGAACATCATGAAAGGAAGCAGCAATCACCAATCTCAAGACAACGCCAGGTATCTGGATTACCGGCTGTGTGTGAAGTTTCTGCTTTCGGTTACAATTACTCAAGTATTCTAGGACATCAGTATTTCTGCTACGTGTATACTGACACTGAATTGGATCCTCCATTGTTTAATATAATCTGATTAATTGAAAATTAATTTGAGGGTTATTCGTAATTTAAGTTTTTGTGTGTTACCGAACACATGGTGCAGCGGTAACGCAGTAAACTCGCATTCGGAAAGACGGTGGTTTAAATCCACCTCCAGCCGTCCTGATTTAGGTTTCCGTGATTTCCGTAAACGGATCCAGGAAAATGTCGGGATGGTTTCTGTCAATGAGGATGACCGATTTATTTCACCATTCTTACGCAAAAACAAACCTAACGTGTTCCACGCTATCGACGGGACGTTAATCACCAATCTTCCTTCCCTCCTTCCTTTCGCTTGCTTACATTATGTCTTAAGTTGTGTAGCTTAATTCAGTACTCCCTCGGCAGTATAAATGTGTGATATGAAATGCGTGCCGTAACGCGATACCACCAACTGTAAGGTCATAGAGTAATACGAATTCTGTCGGCAGAACTGTTTAGTCAGATTAGTGAAGTGTATGAGAATAATTTTACTGACTTTGTTGTTTGAGGATGACGTGCAGTTCGTGAGGGTTCCTCGTTAGTGCGTCGAAATGCCCTACAGTCCCTTGTGAATATTCAACTTGTTGAAATAGTGGGAAAAGTGTTCGGTCAGCAACGCCATTTCACTGTTTCTGAACTCTCAGATAGTATTCATGAATCTGAGAGCGTTAATGCGTGACTACACTGATACTGCATGGATTTCGAAGTTGTGAAACAACTCGACAAATGTATGATGTATATGGGAATTATGTTGAAATGTGGCTGAATATATCTATAGATATCGATGTATCTATGTATTTTATTCGTTACTACGCGCTACATGATTAAACACAATGCATACCAAGCTTATACAATCTTCAAACTGTTTAATCCACATTTATATACTAATATCATACTGTGTCGTATGTTTAAAAGTTTATGAACCGACTGCATAAACATCGCTGACATTAGTTCAGCTATTAAACTCTGATCAGGGCTCCTCTCTGTAGTGTAACACTAAACACAGATCCACCGAAGCTGCTTTAACGTCGATCTGAGGCAGCACGGAAGTCGCTTGGCAGTAGGCAACACCGCTAAAATTGGCAATATATTTGATTATTGCATCTCGGCCACAGATATTAATCGATACACAATATTTGCTATCCAAGCTTTCATGTTGCATCAATGAATGGAAGTAAACACGGAAAAGAACTATATTGAAACATCTTATAACACGAGAAACATTTACTTCTAGAAATCGTTTTGGGGAGACATAAGGACACAATAAAAAGGAAAAAAAAATGGTTAACGTTACTATGGCCTAAAAGGTACACGCATGGAAAGAAGTTTATAATTCGCAAATCTTGGAACAGATAGGGTTTCGTTATTAAAATATTAATAAAACGACAATGAAAGAAGTATCATATTAACAGATATTATTTTTACACCCTCCTTGGCGTTATTACAGTGCATGATATCTTTTTGTAAGCCCTGCTTGCCCAACAGAAGCTTAGAATGCTTTGAAAACTGACAGTATGCTTAAGTAATGCAATGTGTATTATGATATGATAGTGTTATTCTAATTATCTTTCATGACGGATGCTGTTAGAGACAACTATTGATAAGGGAAAAGGAATGGAGCATGTAAGTGGATTCGATCCTGAAAACCTTTAAATCAGAGTCTACGACGCAATCACTTGGCTTTCGTCAAGTCTGCCTGTTGCTTACTTGTCAACAATATATCGATAAAAGTATAGGTAAGTTTTGATAATCAATGTTCATGCAGTTGTCATCGCATGATGAATAGTAAAAGAATTATTTCGAACTGCACAATTACTGCTAGTCCAGCTGAGAGAGTGCATATGAGATGTTGGATCGTCATTGGGTGCCGTCGTAGTTTATAAAAAAGGGATAAAAATGAAGCCCTCGGTCGCAAAAATAAATTTCATTAACCTGGTTTCGGCAAAAACTATGATTGCCTTCATCAGAATTTATAAATTAAAGCAAGTCACGTAATGAAAGTTACAACTCAACTGTAATGCTTACGTCACAAAATTTTAAATACTTTGAAAGAGTACATTTTGATCCTTTTACGTTGTAACGGTCACTGACTATAGCAGCTATGTTCAAAATTTAGTAATTTATGATGTGTTCATTGCAAATAATCACCACTGTGTGTCAAGGAAGCGCTCCAAGCGGGAACAGATGTAATTACAGAAGAATTTGTGAGGACTATTTCTGCGCTAGGGGGGCAGACGTTCTAAATGACGGACCTAAACTTCTACGTATATATTTTATGTAATATTTGTATTTGCATTTTATTCTTAACTGTTTTCTGTACATATACCTGAAAAAGGACAATAATTGCCCGAAAGCAGTTGTGAATAAATGTAACTTGTAACTGGTGGCTGTTTTCTTTTTTAACCTATGAAACACAGTTGCTGTAATGGATAAAACATTTAATTTTACGTATATATTAATATGCGTCTTGATCCGAGTGCTACCAAACCCGACAGTAACGAGAGAGAGAGAGCGGGGAGAAAGTTCAAATGTTCGTAATTCTTATGGGACCAAACCACGTTGGTCATCAGTCCCTAGATTTACAAATTACTTAAACTAGGTTAAACTAACAATACACACATCCATGTCCGAGGGAGGACTCCAACCACCGACGAGGGAGGCCGCGCGATCCGTAACGGGAGCTCCAGACCGCTCGGCTACTCCCGCACGGCCTAACAGGAACACCCGCTTGGCTAAATTACCTGAAGACTTCATCAAAATTGCTCCAGGCGTCTCGGAGTCTGTAGGGAACTTTATATAGGTAAAATTGCAAGCTATGTTCCTGTTACGTCTACATACCACAAACCCCTGCAATGCAGACTTCACTCATCACATCCTTGTGCGCCGTATTACATATTCAAAACACTTGCAGGTGCAGGCTGGTAAATAAGGCCTCACCAAAACAAACAGAATCTACTTGATGCTAAAAGGAACCTTTTCCTCCAGAGGTCGCACCGCCGACACGCGGATGACTTCACCACATCGCCGGCCTCTGCCGGCTTTATAAGCCGTCCGTGGCCGAGGTCACACCAGTTCTCCGCCGAGCGAAGGACCAGCTCAACCCGACTTCGACATCGACTACCAGCGGAATTCAACGAGGAAGACTACCATCAAGAAACCACGATTCCAGGATCGGCAACTCTTCGAGGGTTTTCTCCAACTTCACATTAGCCTTGTACATAATTGATTGTTAAGCGAGTAGAAATAGTTTGTGTAATAAACTTTACTAAGTGAAATCCACTGAGTATACTACAGTGGCGACGAGTGTAGTGAAACGAACTTACGATCACAATTGGCACGTCAGAAGTACCTACAGAACTGCAACACTTCTTGCAAGGACTTTTGCTCCAGTTTTCGTCACTGCAACAGTTAATTCAACTGTCTGTGGAATCTCAGAAATAACTGACAGCAGAAGTGAGACGACTCCACCAACCAACGACACCACCGCCGTTCCCGCATTCAGCGACGAAACTGTAGAACGGGAAAGTTTCGAAAAACGTATTCGTCAACGCTTCACAATTCATCAAGTAGACCAAGAAGAGATACAACGCGCCTTCTTTTTGTCGTGGAACCAATCAAAGGTGTACGTCCTGATCACGAAACTATAGCCACAGGACACAGACTCTCTGACTTTCAGTACCATTTGTGAGACATTAACTGCCTACTACAAACGTCGATATCATGTGCTGGCAGCCCGCGTCGAGTCCATCAATGCCAGAAGAAGCCCGAGCAGACCTATCGCCAGTGGGCAGCCGAACTCCAAGGTATCAGCAAGAAGTGTAAGTTTTTCACACATCTTTCCAAGGAGGTCATAGAACTAGCATACACGTTCGAAATCTCTACAGTCGCCGACCGTCGACTGGAGTCCTGGGCAGATGTAGCAGCAATCCGCGACACCGCCACGTCGGACACGGAAGTCGTCGCAGCAGTCCAGGGCTCAGCACCGCGCTCTTTCCGCCGCCGGGATCGGGGTCTAATTTCCTACGAAGACGCCGAACCACACCCTCCCGGCAGGAGCCAAAAACAGCGACAGTAAAACCAAGAACGCCATCGTGGGGTTCGTCTCCGCCTGCTCTCCTGTCCCACCTGCTATACGGTACACGACAGGGCAGAACGCCCAGACCGATGGGTGCACTGATACCAGTGCGGTAAGGATGGACACCTAAAGTCCGTTTCTCGCACAACCTCCCACCACCTCCCAGAACCAAAATGTTCAACTGTTTGTAGAGCTTATGGGACCTCTACGGGGTCATCGTCCCTAAACATACAAACTACTTATGAACTAGCTAATATGGACGGCACAAAAATCCATGCCCGAGGGGGGATTCGAACCTTCGACCGTAGTGGCCGTGCAGACCGTAACTGGCGCGCCGCAGTACGCTCGGCCACCGCTGCCGACCCTCCCATAACCGCCAGGCCAGGTCGTATCCAGATGACTAGAAAAACACACCAATGGACATCAACCAGGTAGAAACATCATCACCATTAAAACTTTTTATTGACGTCATTATCACTGAAAAGCCTTTACGCCTGCAGGTTGATACAGGCGCAGCAGTATCATTGATTAATTACACTTATTATGCTAAAGTAGGCTCGCCACCTCTTTCCAGCTCCTAAGCGTCTACTGACAACAAATAGCACTACCAGGACGATTTACAGCAAAAGTGAAGTACAAATCTAGAATGTAACTTTTACTCTGCAGCAGAGTGTGCGCTGATATGAAACTTCCTGGCAGATTAAAATTGTGTGGCGGATTGTTCGGAATGTAGGAGGTGAGGTACTGGCGGAAATAAACTTGTGAGGCGGGATCGTGAGTCTTGTCGCGATAGTCGATAGAGTGCCTGCCCGCGAAAGGCATAGGTCCCAGGTTCGAGTCCTGGTTCGGCAAACAATTTTAATCTGCCAAAAGTTTCATATCAGCGCACACTCCGCTGCAGAGTGAAAGTTTTATTCCGGAAACATCCTTAGGCTGTGGCTAAGCCATGTCTCCATCATATCCTTTTTCCAGGAGTGCTATTCTTGCAAGGTTCGCAGGAGAACTTTCGTGAAGTTTGGAATGTAGGAGTGTGAGTTACGAGCGGAAGTAAGGTTGTGAGGCGGGTTCGAGAGTCGTGTCGGGATAGCTCATTCGGTAGAGCGCTTGCCCGCGAAAGGCAAAGGTTCCATGTTCGAGACCCGGTTCTGACACACAATTTTAATCTGCCAGGAAGTTTCGAGTAGTAATCTGTTCACCGTCCAATCACATTTTTGGTCGTCAACAGTCCCTCCACTGCAGACTCAATTGGACTGGACGCCTTCCGTTTATTAGGTTTTTCTATTGAGGACAATATGCACCTGGTTTCTCAGCAAGTTCCTTTTCCTGAAGTTGATACACTTTGTAACGAATTCCAGGACCTGTTTTCACCGGGTATCGGCTGCGCCACGGACTGCGAAGCCGCGCTTTACCTTCGTTCCGCCGCCAGGCCGCGCTACTTCCGGGCACGCCAAGTACCAGTCACAGTACAGCAGGCGCTCAAAGAAGAACTACAACGCCTTCAAGATGAAGGGGTTCTCCAGCCAGTGCGGTTAAGTCTGTGGGCCTCAACATCGGTAATCGTGCAGAAACCAGGCCACCGCCTTCGCCTCTGTGGTGACTTTAAATCTACAGTGAACCCACAGCTCCTCGTGGACGATTATCCCCTCCCACGACCTGAAGACCTTTTTCGCAAACTAGCAGCGGGATCCTACTTTACCAAAATCGACTTAGCAGAAACATATCTATAAATTCCCCTGGATCTTTCCTCCAGGCAATACACGGTTATCAACACCCCTTTCGGCCTTTTCCAACTAAACTCATGTTCGGTTTAGCCAGGGCCCCAGTGATTTTTCAAAGATATCTTGAACAACTTCTCCGTGATATCCCAGGCTGAATAAATTACCTAGATGACATGACATGACGGAGTCCTCCCCTGAAGAACACATTCTCAACCTAGTCTCCTCTTTCTTCGGCTTCGAACAGCAGTTCTGAAATGTAATCTTTCTAAATGTTCATTTTTCCAGCACTCCATTTCCTATCTAGGTCTCATCATCTCCCAGGATGGCATCTCTCCACGTTTCTCTTATATCGAAACCATTGACAATCTACCTCTTCCTCAAGATCTTCACCAGTTAAAATCTTTCTTGGGCAAAATTTCATACTAAAGGAAATTCGTTCCCTCTGCAGCTCAGGTGGCAGCGCCTCTGCACCACCTCTGCCGCAAAGTTGTACCATTCTTTTATAACCAAGCCTGCGAGACCCCCTTCCTCAGCATCAAACAGAAACTCAAATCAGCCAAATGTCTCATACCATACAATCCAAATCTGGCATTAATAGTTGCTACAAACGCCTCTGATTATGGAGTAGGAGCCATCTTGTCTCACAAACTGTCAGATGGCACAGAGCGCCCCATCGCATACATCTCAAAAGCCCTCTGCATGGCACAAATCAAGTATTCTCAAACAGAAAGAGAAGCACTTTCCATAATTTTTGCATGCTCCAAGTTCTAACCTCTCCTCTATGGCAATTATTTTCACATTGTTACTGTCCACAAACCACTTATTTCCTTATTTGCACCTTCAGCATGTCTTCCGACCAAAACATCCCAACGTTTGCAGCGTTGGTATTGTTCCTCTTGCATTCAAGAGGCCCTGACGGCGCTTTCTGTAACAGCCGCAAACGTCGCCTCGGCCACAACTGAATATCCCCTAATCCGAACTATCCGACAACACTTTCTGCATGGGTGACCATCCCTGCCACGTCCCAAAGATCAAAAACATCTCAGGTTCTACTATTCCATCCGACACCAACTTTCGGTAGTGGATGGAGTACTCCTTCGCCTAGACCCAGAGGACGCACCGAGGGTCATCGTTCCTAGCCGACTATTCTCCACCAAGGACATTGGGGGATCGTTCACACCAAATTCCTTGCAGGAAGATCGGTCTCACGTCTGATGTCACGGAGATGGTGCAGCGCTTTACCACCTGTGCCCAGCAATTGCCCCGTTCCCCACAACAGTTCCTTCCCTGGCCTGTGCCGAACGGTCCCTGGGAACTCATACACCTTGACTTCGCCGGACCATTTTTCGGCTACCAATAGCTCATAGTCATGGAAGCATTTTCTCATTTTCTGCATGTAGTTCTGTGCTCAACAATCACCACGCAAATTACCATTTCAGCCCTTGCAAAAATATTATGCCTAGAAGGATTACCAAAGGCCATCGTCACAGATAATGGACCACAATTTCGGAGCCAGGAATTCCTCTCCTTTTGCAACCAAAAAGGCATCCAGAACCTTTTCACCCCATCCTTCCACCCCCAATCCAATGGGGAAGCAGAACGACTAGTCAGAATTTTAAAGACACGGATTCACAAATATACCAGAGACCACTCCCTTGAAGATGCCCTGACGCTTTTCCTCAGTTCCTACTGAGCCACTCCAATAGGGGAAAAAAGCCGAGCAGAAATACTCCACGGCCGTCAACCCAGAACCCTCCTTCATCTGCTCTTACCCTCTCCAAAAATTGAGACTATCCCAGGACAATCCCGTTTCTTCCCGGACGCCTTAGTCTGAGTCCGAGGTTTTGCACTACAACAGGTTGGCTGCCCGCAGTCATCCAGCGTTCCCGAGGCCGCCAATTCCTTGATGCCACCTTGGATGGCCACATAATCCGGCGCCATCGCAATCAATTGCGTCTTCGCTACCCCGAGAGACCTACACCTTCCCCCACGTCACAGACCACTGCCTCCTGCACATCCCAGACCACGCCACCTCCACAGACCTCTTCCCTAATGCCATCTAATCGCTGCATGGTTGACGTTACAGCGCAGCCGCCGCCACCGTCACAGCCGCCACCGCAGCCAAAGCCGAGCGACCTACTGCCCGGCCCCTCTTCGCGGCATCTCTCCAACAGCCAGTGGCCGTTGATGAAGACGAACCGATGCCACTGGTTCCTGCCATGCCACCATCGCAACCAGTACGCAGGTCAGCCCGAATCGCAGGACGTAAGGCGCTGTATTCTCCAAAAGAAAAAAAGAAAAGAGAAAAGAAAAGAAGAACAAAAGTATCGTCCGAGATCAAATGTGTTCTGTACTTTCATCTCGTGTTCAAAACGTACGCAGTGATACCACCTCGCAACAAGACGTAGTATGCCGCGTGGTGTTAATATTAATTTGTACAGCACGTGTAAGTTACAGCATAGCTCGACGCCCAACGGGAACGTAAAGGGTTGTCGGGATGACGTGACAGCACGTAGCGGTGGGACGAACAGTCGTTCGGCAGTGTCACGTCCTGCGTGATGTGACGGAGCCGTCGCTGTTAATTCATAACGGCTGGAAGCGCGCCGTTCAAACGGGCCAAAGTATTTCATACACTTGACGCGCAGGCCCGTATATCTGCGTTAAAGCCTCGCAGCTGGTCGAAATGGAGAGCGGCCGTAATATTTGAAGCCGATAGCTCACTCGGGGGCTACACGTTCGCTCAATAAATTATTTGGCGCGCTCTCTCGCCGTTCCGCTCCATTAATCGGTCGGCCGCTGGCGGATTTCATGCATCGCAAGTGCTTTGTGACTGCGCGCTGGAGTGGACGTTCCAGAGTCCCTTTGTCACCTCCGAAAAACAGGCTTAAAATTTTGACAAGTTTGGTTAGAATCACTTCGTGCATTCGTAACGGTATCGAATGAATACCAGTTGCGTACAGTTGTTTGGAAGTCTGTAGAGCTCCGCGAATTACATTCAGAGAATTTAGACACAATATTCAGAAGTCTCTCGACGTGTTATATTACAGTATTAGCATTCAATATCACTCATTCATTTACATAAAATTTCCATCCTTCATGCAACTGTCAGTGGAATAACAAACCAATTGACAGTGAACACGGAAAGAATATAAACATTACGACATGTAGCACGAAAGTATACTTTTAACTCAACAATAGTATCCAACCTATGCAGTCAAAGCATCCATTCTAAAAAAAAAAAAAAAAAAACAAAAAAAAAAAAAACCATAAATACAGAAATAAAACCGACAAGGGATGAAAAATCCCCTCTGAAAATACTTGCGAAAACAAATTGGCTACATATCAGGACGAAAGTGAAATGATTCCAGCAAGCAGCGGTGGAATGGCCGAGCGCTCTAAGGCACCTTCTGCGGAGCGCGCCGCAGCTCGCCGTCGGAGATTCGAGTCCTCGCTCGGGCATGAGTGTGTGTGTGTATGTGTGTGTGTGTGTGTATTGTCAGCGTAAGTTAGTATAAGTATGTAAGCGTAGGAACTGATGACCAAACATTCCATTATTTGACTTTCCGCGTCACACTTTAAAAACTCCAATACAATCTGGTGAACTCAAAATCCGAATCTTCTGGAATTTATAAAACCACACATGACGATGGTATTCAATTTTTCATTGAATAGACAGGAACTTCGGAACTAGAATTAGAGAGGAGGGAGTGAAACTCAGCGTCGTGCACCTAGATATGTCTCTCTTTTCGATCCTCACTAGTTCAAATGTTGTTTTTAAGCTTAAAGGACTTAACTGCGGGGTCATCAGTCCCTAATCTTACAAACTACTTGTGATCTAGCTTATATTAAAGACGACATAAACATCCATGCCCGATGGGGCATTCGAACCCCTGACCGTAGCGGCCGTACAGACTGTGACTGGCGCGCCGTAGACCGCTCGGCCACTGCGGCCGGCTCCGCACTAGTACTTCATCGGTATTATTCACAAGATTTAGACTTCGCGCCTATTGACGTTCTTGCTTAAGCTGTGTAAGTACGATAAATGTGGTCATAAATTCTTCCTAAATTCCCCTTATCATTATGTAAAATTTATCTGAGTAGCGAAACGAAAATTCTACCTTTTTCCGAACTTTGTATTACGTTCTTTGCAGTCAGTTTTATAGAACTGAGTCTGAGAACAAAATTTAAGAAAAAAACTTCAAATGTTTGTAAATCTATCGGCATCAGCTGCGTGGTTATAAATTTGTAGCTTACAAACAAAGGTAAACCAACACAAATGGCCGAGAGGGGACTCGAACCCCCCACGGCGATAGGCCACGAGCAACGCAACACGGCGCCCAAGTATGCACGGCTAATCCGCCACTGATAAATTTAGGATGTTACGCACCTTTCAGGTGGGAGGGGGGTGGCACATAATTGGCACAAGGGGCATCCATTTTCGGCAGAATGTATACTCGCCCCACGGCGTCACTGTGCTGCCTGAGTGGGAACTTGAGAGGAACAAATAGTAGAGTCGTCGCTCATACGGCAGAACAGTCGCTCATGGAGCACAAGACGGGCTTACATACGACCAACTTCCATATTACGCCAAAATGCCACAGGTCATAAAGTGCAGTACTGACTGTGGGTTAGAAATGATTTTTGTAATCAAAACAAATGCTTATAATTCTACGAGATCTAACTACTGTATTCATCAATTAGTAGACTTACAAACATACATGTTACTCAAACTAGCATAAGGGCTACACACACACACACACACACCGATGTTCGAATGGGAACCAGAACCTCTAGCGGTAGCGGCCACGCAGTCCCTGACATGTCGCTAAGACACGTTGTTTTACGAAATGTATACATTTTAAATGAGGTATAGAAAGAGAGGCGAACAAAAAATATGTACAACGTAGAATGCCATCAGGGATGGAATAAATTATCACAACTACATATGAATGATCCGCGGCAGGGTAGCCGAGCGGTCTAAGGCACCCCGCTACGGAGCGCGCGGTTGCTCGCCCTCGGGGTTTGAGTCCTTCCTGGGACATGTGTGTGTGTGTGTGTGTGTGTGTGCGTTGTCCTTAGTCAAGTTTAAGTTAGTTTAAGTAATCTGTAAGCCTAGCGACTAATAACCAATGCAGTCAAGTCCCACAGATTTACAAATATTTGAACATGTGAATGAAATATATATATTGAACATGTGAACCTACCACTTCTTTACCGACAGCGTTTTCACAACGATTCTAACAACGAAGTTTGATTACTACTCATTCGCTATGTATGTAATAAAATTTGTATCTTGTATAAGCACACTGACAAATTAGACCCACTACATCAGATTGACATCACACAGGCTGACACATAAGTTGTGCCAAATGTTGTTGTGGTCTTCAGTCCGTAGCTCTCCACAATACCCTATCCTGAGCAAGCCTCTTCATCTACACATAAAAACGGCAACATACATCTGTCTGAATCGGCTAACTGTATCCATATCTTGGTCTTCCTCTGCGACTTTTACCCCACACACTTCCCTCCAACGCTAAATTCACAATTCCTTGATGTCTAAGAATGTGTCCTACCAATCTATCCGTTCTTTTAGTAAAGGTATGCCAGAAATTTCTTTTCACCCCAATTCAGTTCAGTACCTCCTCATTAAATATACATGTAAATTCTGCAGCCTCATATCTAAGACATGGAACTCTTCCCGAAATTCTGTACAGTTTTAACGTTTTATAATTTGCCTTTTAATCCTAAGTTACACAGCACATCTATCAATTCCACCTGCAAATGGTTATTTAAGTTGATACAGAAAGTACCTGCAGTTCTACTGTATGAATATATAATGATGTCTTCTTGGGTAAAATATTCTGATGGTAAAATGGTGCCCAATTCGAATCTCAGGGTGGGGACTACTTAGGAGGATGTCGTCATAAAGAAAAACGGATTTGAGCGTGGGATGTTCTATCCCTTACTCAGGTAGGTACGTTAGAAAATTTGAAAAGAGAAAAGTTTGAGTTAAAGTTGTATATGGTGGGGATTAGTGAAGCTCAGGATGAAAAGGCTTTCTGGTCAGGTGAGTACATGGTTATAAATATAAAATCACTTGTTGGTAACGCGGAAGTAGGTCTGATAATTAATAAGAAAATAGGAATGCCGATAAGTTACTATGAACAGTATTGTGAACGCATTATCGTAGCAACATCGACCACAGTAGTCTAAGTTTATATGCCAACTAGCTCGGCGGATGATGAGGAGATCGAATAAATGTATGATAAGATAAAAAAAAAAAAAACATTCAGACAGCTAAGTGATAGTAAAACTTGGTACTGATGGGGGACTGGAACTCGGTAGTAGAAAAAGGAAGAGAAAGAAATGTAGTAGGTGGATATGAACTGGGAAAAAGAAATGAAAGAGCATATCGCGTGGTGTAACTTAGAGCAGAGCACAATTTAATCATCAAAACTCTCGCTTTAATCATCTCGAAAGAGGGTTGTATACATGGAAGAGACCAGGAGACAATGGACGGTACCAAATTGATTTTACTGACATAGATTAAAAACCGGATTTTAAAGTGTAAGGCATATACAAAGGTAGTTGTAGACGGTGACTATAACGTACTGATTATAAACTGTGGATTAGAGCTTGAGAAACTGCAAAACGTAGAAAATTAAGGAGATGTAACTCGAACAAACTGACGGATCCAGACCTTTTTGAGTTTGAGAGGGAGCATTAGGCAATGGTTGATGGAAACGGGTGAAAGTAGTACAGTAGAAGAACAGTGAGTAGCTTTGAGAGATGAAAAGCTGAAGTCTGCAGAAAATCGCATTGGTAGAAGGAGAAAGCAGAATAGAAATCCCTGGATGACACAGGAGATACTCAACTTAATCGATGAAAGGAAAAAATATAAAAATGCAGCAAGTGAAAGGGATTATGGACGGCTGAAGAATGAGATTGACAGGAAGTTCAAACTGGCTAAGCAGAAGAGGCTAGAGTAAAATTGCTAATCCATAGAAAACTGAATAACTGAGACATAGGTACCGCCTACAGGAAAATAAGAGACATTTGGCGATAAAAAATGAGCTGCCTGAATAGCGAAAACTCATATGGAAACCCAGAACTATCCAAAGATGGAGAAAGCTGAAAGGTGGAATGAATATATGGACGGCCTATACAAGGGAATTTAATTTAAAGACCCTGGTTTAGAAAGAGAAGAGGAAGTAGATGAAGATGAAATAGCAGATACGATACTGTGAGAGGATTTAGGTAGAGCACTGAAAGATTTAGGCAAAGGCATTTGGAGTAGATATTCCCTCTGAACTGCTGACATTTTTGAGAGAGCGAGTCGTGAAGAAACTGTGTGCAAAGTGTATGACACAGGGGAAAATTCCGTAGAAAGAAGTAATTTGTAGACATGTGTGACAATTACAAAAATATCACTTTAATAAAGTCATTGTTGCAAAATATTAATAGACATTATTTACAAACAAATGGAAAAACCGATAGAATCGAAATTCGGGAAGATCAGTTAGGATTTACGAGAAATGTATGAACATGCGAGGCAGTACTCTCACTAAAATTTACCTTTGAGGACAGGTTAAGAAGATGTTAATCTATGTTTTTAGCTTTCGTAGATCTGGAGAAATCTTTTCATAACATTGACTAGAATACACTTTTTCACAATCTGAAGCTACTAGGAGTAAAATATAGGATGAAAAGTTAAATATAAGCTGTACGAAACCGAAAGCAGCAGTAATTGGAGTCGAAGATCATGAAAGGGATGCAGTGGTTGGGAAGGGAGTAAGAGAGAGTTGTGTCCTTTGCCCAATGTTATTTAGCGTGTGCTTAAATCAGACCGTGAAGAAATGGAAGGAAAAATTTGAAAATTGAATTAAAGTTCAGAGAGAAGAGGACCTGTCTTGAAACGCCGCACGGAATGTTTGCGTGGTCTAAGGCTTCAACGTACGAACTAGGCGGCTGCTTCCTCCCTCGGATATGGACGAGTGTGTGTGTTGTCCTTAGTGCAAGTTTAAATAGTTTTGAAGTCTAAGGACAGATGGTCATAGCAGTTTAATTCAGTGTCTTGAAAGGAGGTTCTAAGATAACAATAAAAAGAGCAAAACAAAAGTAATGGAATGAAGTCTACGAACATCAATCGGTGCTGAAGAATTTATATAAGGCAACGACACAACAGAAGTAGTTTTGTTATTTGGGTGTGAAAGTAACTTGTGATGAGCCAAGTAAAGATGATATAATTGGAGAATGGGAAAATGAGCACTTCTGGCAAAAACAAGTTTTTAGACATCCAAAATAAATTTAAATGTTAGGAAATCCATTCTGAATGCATTTGACTGGAGTGTAGCATTGTATGGAAGCGAAACGTGGAGGATAGGTAGTTCACACAGAAAGAGTTTGAAATGTGGTGCTAGAAACGAATGCTGAATGTTATATAGGTAGAGGAGGTGGGGAACAGAATTGGGGTGAAAAGAAATTTCTGATATATCTTGACTAAGAAAAGGGACCGATTTGTGGGACACAAACTAACTTAATAAGGAATCGTGAATTTAGCACTGGATGGAACTGTATGAGGCAAAAATCGCAGCCGGCCGCGGTGGCCGAGGGGACTAAGGCGCTCTAGTCACGGTCCGCACGGCCACTACGGTCAGGGGTTCGAATCCCCCCTCGGGCATGGATATTTGTGCCGTCCTAGTTCGTAAGTAGTTCATAAGTAGTTTTTAAGTTTAGGGACTGATGACCCCGTAGTTAAGTCCCATAAGCTTAGCAAACATTTGAACATTTTTGAAAAATCGCAGAGGGAGGCCAACAGGTGAACGCAATATGCAGGTTAAAACCGTTGAAGGTCGCCATTATTTTTCATATATGAAGAGGCTTATTCAGGACTGGGTTTGTTTCTTTGTCGGAGTTTGAATACCTATTTCCAAATTCGATATTTCTATAAATGGGAAAGGGTCCGCCATTTTTTGCAAATAATTATGGTTTTTTACTTATTACCATACATGTTTCGGAACCTTTGTTCCATCATCAGTGGGATTTTATTAAATCTGTCAGTATAAAATATTTATAAGTACAATGTAGTTTACGATTCGAAAAAACTCATGAAAAATGCAGATTTTTCGAATCGTAAACTGCAGTGTACATTGTAAATAGTTTATACTTACAGATTTCATAAAATCCCACTGATGATGGAACAAAGGTTCCGAAACATGTATGGGAATAAGTAAAATATCATTGTTATTTAACTGCAAACAAGGAAAAACGAGTACAGCAAAAACAACATGATGAACTTTTCGACATTTCTATTGCGAAATTCCATGTAATTGTTTGGCTAAATTCGGTATTTTTGCTATATTGCCTGTTTTCTATTGATTTGTTGAATTTGACGTTTTCATTCCAAATTCGTTGTTTTTTTTTTCTTTTTTTTCCAATTTGAACATCTGTTTCTTTCCAGTTTTGATGCAGTTGATGTCACATCGCACATCGCATTTCGTTATGAAAAAATTGACTGCGATATTAAGATTGATCCTCACATTTGTGGAAGAATGAACGAAAGTAGATTCGCAATATTATATATGAGTGAATTACAAATGTCGGAAAACTTATGTCCTCGTTTTTATTAAATAGAGGATAATGTACAAAATTTCTAGCGTTATCACGCTCGTGCAATTTTCTCATCCCTTCTAATACTACTTCTTGAGACAACGACGTCTTTGTTAGATCTGCTGTCGCACAGGTTTTCGACATCGCGTTGCCAACAGATCTACTGCGAGACAATTAATGGCGGGCGTAGCGCGGAGCGATAAGACAGGGGAGGGAGTTCCGGCGCATTTGCTGAGTGGCGGGCGCCCGAGCCGAGACGACAGAGACGGCAGAGGGGCTGTCCGCCTGGCGATAGCGTAAATTCTGGCCGGCGCGGCGCGGCGCAAGAAGCGGCCCTCGGGCCGCGATCGAAGAGGCGATTATCAGCTGCCGGCGGTGCTGCTGAGTAGGGAGGTCTAGTAGGCCACCCCAGGCGATGGGGCGCTGCGTCAGACCTTTGCCCGCGACCCAGCTCTATTAACCTTCAGTGCCCGACTGGGAGGCTTAGATACCTTAATATACACACCAGTCTCTAGGGCTAGTCTGTACGAGCGCTAAAATAGTGGCAACGTTGCGATGACGTCGGTTGATTGTAGCAATGGCAGTGTAATGTTCGTCTCCGTAGTCCAGTGGGCAGCGTCGTAAATTGCTACGATTCCTGGATCGGTCAGAGATGTTTCCTCTCGGGGACTGGGTACTGTGAGGTCCCCGTTATCATTACATCATCATCGACGCGCAAGTCACCCGGGTGGCACCACATAAAAACTTAATCTACATACGCATCTCCATCTCCATCTCCATCTCCATACTCTGCAATTCACATTTAAGTGCCTGGCAGAGGGTTCATTAACCACTTGCTTAACTTTCCTCTAGCGTTCCATTCTCTAATAGCGGGCGGGAACAAAAAACACCTAATTCGTTCCGTTTTCGATTATTTCTCTTACTTTATTGGGATGGCCATTTCTCACTATGCAGGTTTCCACATTCATAAATAAAAGTCGGTGATTGAAATTTATCAAATAGATCTCGCCGCGACGAATAATGTTTTTTTTAATGATGCCCACCTCAAAACGTGCAACATTTCCGTGACGCTTTCCCTCCTCTAACGTGATAAAACAAAACGAGCTGCCCTTCTCTGAACCTTCTCTATGTCTTCAGTCAGTCAAATGTACAAATGTTTGTTAAGCTTATGGGACTTAACTACGGGGTCATCAGTCCCTAAACTTACAAACTACTTATCAACTACCTTACACTAAAGACGGCACAAATATCCATGCCCGAGGGGGGATTCGAACCCCCGACCGTAGTGACCGTGCTGACCGTGACTGGAGCGCCTCAGTCACCTCGGCCACCGCGGCCGGCTTTCAGTCAGTCCCACCTGGTGAGGGTCCCACACTGGGCAACAGTACTCCAGGATAGGAAACACAAGTACGATGTAGGCAGCCTCTTTGGTGGAGCTGTTACATCTCCGAAGCGTTCTTCCAATGAAACATAACCCTTGGTTTGCCTTCCCCAGAATATTATATGCATGTTCTTTCCGGTCTAAGTGTTCGTAATTGTAACTCCTAGGTATTTGGTAGAATTTACGACCTCAATGTTTGACTGATTTATCATGTAATTGAAGTTCAGCAGATTACTTTTAGTGGTCATGTGTATTACTTCAAAATTTTCATTATTTAGTGTTAATTGCCAATTTTCGCACCGTATAAATTTTGTCTAAATTGCTTTTCTGTTGCTTTTGATCCTCTGTTGACTTCACTAACCGATAAACGACAGCATCATCCGCGAACAGTCTGAGAGAGCTATTCATATTGTCTCCTAGTCCGTTTATAAACACAAGGAACAGTAGGGGGCCTATAACGCTTCCCTGAGGAAAGCCAGATATCAGTTCTGTTTTACTCGATGACTTCGCTGCGACCTGTGCCCTTTCTGATAGGAAATAACGAATCCAATCGCACAACTGTGGCGATATTCCATAAGCATACAATTTCATTAGAAGCCGCTTGTGATGTACAGTGGCAAAAGCCTTCCGGAAGTCCAGAAATATGGAATCTATTTCGACGGTATTTATGAGTTCATGTGAACGAAGGACAAAGTGTGTTTCTAAAGAGCGATACTGTCTGTTTTCGTGTTGACTATTGGTTAATTTCTCTTCGGGGTAGTTCAGAATGTTCCAATAAAGTATATGTTCCAAAATCCTACTGCAAATCTAGATGGGCCTGTAATTTTGGGGATCTCTCCTATTGCCTTTCTTTAATATGGGAGTGACTTTTTGTACGGATCTTTCACTGAGTGATCGGTTATATATGATAGCTAAGTATGAATATATTGCGTCAGCATACTCTGAGATAAATCTAGTTGATATACAATCTGGCACGGAAGATTTTTTTTGTTTAGTGACTTAAGTTTTTTACTACTCCATGAACATCTACTTCTAAATTTAGCATGCTGGCAGCTGTTCTTGGTTCGAATTCTGGTGTGTTCACTTCGTTTTACTTGGTGAAAGAATTCCGGAAAGCTGAGTTAAGCAATTCTGCTTTAACACTATTGTCATCAGTAGTATTACCATTGCTATCGCGCTTGAAGATATTGTTTATATTTTGTCGCTAGTGTACTTCACATACAACCAGAATTTCTATGGATTTTCTGCCAGATTACGAGACAGGATTTCGTCGTGGAAACTATTATAAGCTTGCGCCAAAAGTGCCGAACGAAATAATCAAAACATCACTATAATGTAACTAAAAACGACTGGGATAAAAAAATAGTCACTCAAATATACGATAAACACAGCAAACCAACAAAAGCTCATATACGAAATGAAATAACACTGCTAAGAAAAAAACCGACAAAACCAACATTTAAATACGTAAATACCACATTTCTAGGACATATCTCGAACCAAATTAACGCATTTCTAAAAATACAAACGTAAGATCCGCTTATACGACAGGTTACAACCTTTCGTCAAAAATCAGGTAAGACATATTTCCCACTCTTCTCGAACCCTGGAACTTACAAAATTACATGCAACAACTGTATTTTTATAGGCCAGACAGGCAGATATTTCAGTATTATAGGGCGCACACCAGACAAAGCGAAAATAATCAATCTACATCTTAATACCGCTCAAAAACGGAGAAGCACATAACAGATAATTTAGAACAGTAATTCGAAAGTTTACATATAACATCTAAAGGACAACTCATACTAAATGAAGAAGTTGATTTGAAACACAAAAAATACATATAACACTTTATTAATATTTTCCACCAAGAAAATGGATAAAAATACGTGACAGTTATAGATTACACACCTATAAAGAATTGAGAAGCTAACTAAAATTTATGATTCTTAGGTCACACCTCATAACAAGTTTGCTAAAAAAAAGTTCATTCCATTTTCCAATACATACAAAGGTCATACATTCCACCAGCTACTGAAATAGCAAAGATTACCGTAAGTATGATCAAACTACATCTACATACATAATCCGCAGTCCACCGAAACGTGCGGCTTGGCAGAGAGTACACAGTACCACTATTAGTTACTTGCTTTCCTGTTCCGCGACCATACAGAAAGAAGGCAAAAGGAATACTTGTATGCATCCGTGTGAGCCCTAATGTCTCTAATGTTATTCTCATGGAATTGACGCGATATGTAGGGTGCCGGCAGTAGAATTGTTCAGCAGTCCGCCTCAAATTCCGACCCTCTAAATTTCTTCACCAGTGCTTCTCGAAAAGAACGTCGGCTTTCTCCAGCGACTCCCAGTTGAGTTCCCGAAGCATTTGGGTCGACCATTGATCGAATCTACCGGTTACAAACGCTGCCGCCCGCCTCTGAACTGTCTCTATGTCCTCCTTTAAACACTCGAGCAATACTCAAGACAGGGTCGTACAAATATACGCGATTTAAAATATCACAGCTTGTAAGAAACTTACAAGATACTTAAAGATCTTACAATCTGTGATGTTTTATGTATTTTTATATTTAGACTAAGTGCTATATTGGACGTATTATTTAATCTCCAATTTTTAAATAAGGTAACCAACTTGTAATCTTTGATATGATCAGATGATGGTGGCATACCCAATGAAACCGGTCCTCATTAAATAAATAAGTATTTAGTGAACTTGGCGTTTCACTTGAAGATTATTAATCGGTAAGACCGCCACTAGTTAATGTCAAATATATTTGTATTTTTCGTAAAGGATGATAATTAAATAATGTTGATGACCATATATTTGATAAACGGTATAATTCCGTTGTAAACGGTGTAGGTATTCCAACACGGGGACGAAAAATCAGGTATTCCTGCCACGTATCCTTTCATATCTTTGTCAGCCTACGAACAGTGTCTTTGAAATATGTTGCCAAAGAGCCTCCAAACACTTCTAAGTCGATTATCTCGATACGCTTAAAGCCAACACCGACGGGTAAACTGCACTGCCTAGCCGGTATTGCACCCCCTAGCGTTAGACGCAAAGTAGCTGCCAGCAAAGAGGAGCTAAAATCATTCGCGTCTGCGGCGTATCCACTTTTCGGAAAACAACCCCCCACCGTCGACTTATCTCAAGGAGGAGTTTCCTCCATACGACAGAATGCCTCACCATACACTACAGAACACCAGAACAGAAATGTGGCGAAATAAAAATGTACATCTCCATGACTGGCTTGTACTAACGGGAGAGCTTCCCCCAGGACACAGTGAGAAGAGGAACGTCTGGAGATCCTTGAATAGACTGCGTTGCAAAAACAAAGAGCAACATGCGTAGATGGGGGCTGTCGGATAAATCGGTGTTGTGCGATTGTGGACAAGTGCGGACTACTTCCCATCTTATGCAGTGCGAGTTATGCCCAAGCACCTGCACAGCCGAGGAGCTCATGAAGGCTACGCCTAATGCTATTGACGTGACCAGTTTTTGATCAAAAGTCTCCTGAAATTACAATTACCTATTGTACATGACATTTATCCAACATTTTAGCTTATAAATTTTATTACTCTCTGGATACGGGCAGCTTTAGCCGGAATGTAAGACACTAAAAAAACATTTTCATGTAATATCTATGAAGAGCCTAACAAATTTATCTAGCCTATATCTAATGTACGCATAAAGTTTGATGCTTCTGACACGATTAAATAAATCTCAATACGTTTTCAGAATTGTATCGAGTGGGTTTGGAGAATTACTATTCGAGTTTTGAATTTCACGTGCTATACCATAAATAAGAAATATTATAAAAAACTAGACAGTCATGGGCTCTTCTTCGACTGCCAGCTCCGTGGCCATAACTTTCTTCATAATTTACGGGAAATTCGTGAGCTGTCCTACAGGTTGAGTAAACTCTATCTCTTTGAAACTTTAGTATCGTGATGATATCGATCATTACTTCTACGTTTTATTAGATTATTGTTCTAGCTTTTATGGGCTTTTTATAGTAGTCTTAAAATAATTGATATGAGCTTTTCTCTGGATTATATGTTGTTTACTTCAGGTTTGATCCATAATTTGTATTTCATACTGTCGTTTGCATGTGTGTGGAACTATATGTGTATATAGACCATAATACATGCTAAATGTTCCTGATGTTTCAAGAGTTCGTATGGGTTTCGTATTGTGTATGAATATTGCGTTAACTATATCAAATGATTTGTTTACAAGGTACCGTTGTCGTAGCTATTACAGTTTGAGTATCTGTACCTTTTACGAGTAAGGAAAGTAAAGAGCGTTAAATTTATTTAACGGCAGTTGAATTTCATGTTATTACGGAATTTACCCAGGAACGCAATAACTGTTGCAACAGAGAAGTACGACTGCTTTTCGGTAATGGGCTTGCTGGAGTCTCTGAGGTAGGACCTCGGCTAAAACTCTGACAATTTTGTGCTTGAAACTTTGCCGTTGCTACGACCATAATGACTAATTGCTCGACAAGAGGAGCCGTTTAAAAGTTGGAGATTTACTGTACATAAACGAAGCTGAAATAATTACTCGGCGGCCCGAATATTTCGAGTGAGGTAGTTTTATAGGTTTCCTACATAGTACAGCGGTCGAAATAATTATGCTGCCATATTAATTCGATTAAAACAAGAAAAATACTTTGCGAAATACCAGTGAAAATAATGACCTATTAATTATTCCATATTGTCTACAATACCATAATTTGTGACGTCAGTATGGAACTGCATACCGTAATAGAAATAATAATAATTATTATTGCTATATCAGTATCGGTATGTACAAACTTCCTCTTTATTATTTTTATAGCTTCCTACTTTCGTTCATTTCCTTCCCACATTGTTCTGTTCCTATAGTTCTCAATTTATTTTTTCTTCTCACTTCCAAACTTAGTATTTCATTATTCAATACTTGTCTATTTGCTCTTATTCTTTGATGCTGTTTCTTTCTCGTCTAACGCGTAGCTATTACTACTGACATTTTCTATACATCTTTTTTGACCTCCTCAGTATTTCTTATTTTATGACCATCTTCAATTAATATTGCACTCATTAAAATTTTAATATTTCATCTTTCCAATATCTCTGTTCTTATTCTTCATCTTTATGCATTCACATCCGCATAAATATTCCCATTGTATAATTTTTATTACGTTTCCTCGCAATATAAATTTCTTTGTTTGAAACATTCATTAACCATCTATATTATCGTTAACTCCTTTGATTTTTTTTTCTTTTCTTTTCTTTTTTTTTTTTTTTTTTTTTAGTCCATGGTGGTGTAAAGATTTTCCGAGATATTTAAATTTGCGTTGTCGTTCTATTTTACGCGTTCATGCCTCTGTGAACTTGATATTTTTGTGTGGTAGAATTGTCATGACGTTTGGTGCCCATTAATGATTTACAAGAATTTTATTACATTTTATCTGTTCGTTGAAAATGACTTCTTTTATTAACTGCATATTTCAGATTTTTTAAGAATATACAAAATCTACTGATAATAACCAAACAATTTAACGCGTAAACGAGTATTATAGTAAGAAACTGTATGTCCCATGTAACAACCGAGGGTGATCAAATATTCCAAATTTGTTCACCATACTCGAAATTTCAAAGGGAGCTTTAGGCTGACAGAAACAGGGGGAAATAAAACAGTAGAAAAAGAATGGGTAGCATGAGAGATGAAATAGTGAAGGCAGCAGAGGACGAAATAGGTAGAAAAGCAAGTCCTACAAAAAATCCTTGGATATCACAGGAAATACTAAATTTAATTGATGAAAGGAGAAAATATGAAAATGCAGTAAATGAAACAGGCAAAATGGAGTACAGACGAAATGAGATTGACAGGAAGTGCAAAATGGCTAAGCAGGAGTGGCTAGAAGCCAAATCAAATCTGTAGAAGAATGTATAATAAGGGTAAAAGTAAATACTGCTTACAGGAAAATAAAGGAGACGTTTGGAGACAAGAAAAACAGCTCTATGAATATCAAGAACTCAGATGGAAAACCAGTTCTCAGCAAAGAAGGAAGGTGGAGAGAGTACATAGAGGAGCTCTACAAAGGAAATGAAATTAGAGACGATGTTGTAGGAAGGGAAGAGGAAGTAGATCAAGATGAAATAGGAGATACTATACTGAGAGATGAATTTGACAGAGTCCTGAAAGACCTAGGTCGGAACAAGGCCCCGGGAGTAGATGGCATTCCCTCAGAGCTGGGAATACTATATCAACTGGTGTGTAAGATGTATGAGACAGGCGAAATACCCTGAGACATTAGGAAAATTGTAATAATCCCCATTCCAAAGAAATCAGGTGCAGACAGGTATGGAAACTACATATCCATCAGTTTAATAAGACATGGTTGCAAAATTTTAACACGAATCATCTGCAGGAGAATGGAAAACCTGGTAGAAGCTGACCTCGGGGAAGATCAGTCTTATCTTAGAAGATAGATTACGTAACGGCAAGCCTACATTTTTAGCATTTGTAGATTTGGTGAAAGCTGTTGACAATGTTAACTGGAATACACTCTTTCAAATTTTGAAGTCAGCAGAGGTAAAATACAGGAAAAGGAGAGTTATTTACAACTTGTACAAAAGCCAGACCGCAATTATTAATCTCGAAGGGCATGAAAGGGAAGAATTAGTTGAGGAGGGAGTAAGGGTTGTGGCCTTTTTCTGATGGTATTCAATATGTACATCGTTCAGGTGGTGATGGAAAGCAAGGAAAAATTTGAAATAGGGATTAAAGTTCAGGGTGAATGAATAAAAACGTTGCGTTTTGCTGATGACATTGTAATTCTGTCAGAGACAGCAAAGAATCTGGATGAGCAGTTGAATGCAAAGGACAGTGTGTTGAAGAGAGTGTATAAAATGAACATTATCAAGAGCAAAACGAAGATAATGGAATGTAGTCTTAGAAATTTAGGCGATGCTGAAAGAATTAGATAAGGTAACGAAACAATGAAGGTGGTAGATGAGTTTTGTTACTTGGTAGTAAAATAACATATGGCGGTCGCAGTAGAGAGGATATAAAATGCCGAATGGCAATGGGAAGAAAAGCATTTTTGAAAAAGAGAAATTTGCTAACATCGAATATTAATATAACGAAGTGTTTTATGAAGGCATTTGTGTGAAGTGTTGCTTTGTACGGGAGTGAAACATGGACGATAAACAGTGCGGACAGGAAAAGAATAGAGGCTTTTGAAATGTTGTGCTACTAAGAATGCTGAAGATTAGGTGGGTAGTTCGCATAACTAATGAAGAGGTACTGAACAGAATTGGTGAGAAAAGGAATTTTTGGTATACCTTGACTAAAAGAAGGGATCGCTTGGTAGGACACATTCTTACATATCGAAGAATCGTAAATTTTGCATTGGAGGGAAGTGTGTGGGGTAAAAATCACAGAGGGAGACCAAGAGACGCATATAGAAAGCAGATTCAAATGGATGTGGGTTGCCGTTCTTACGAGGAGATGAAGAGGCTTTCTCAGGATAGTGTAGGGTGGAGAGCTGCATCAAACTAGTCTCCAGACTGAAGACCATAACAACAACAACTCGAAAATGATAACTCTTAATGACGGTCAACAAACTTCACATATACTTTCAAACTTTTACGGACCTGTTTTCTAACACCACCACAGAAATTATAAACGGAAATAAATTTATCGTTTACTGCATATCCGTTGTTCATGTTGTGAAATTACAGCATCTACCACAATATTTTATTACTCTAAAAATCAAATCATAACTCACTTCGTATGCAGTGTAGAGTTACCGAAAAAAGAAAGAAAACGCATTTTTTTCTTCTGAGTCGGAAATAATGTTGCGAATGCTAAACCTTATGTGCACATTATCTGCAGTTTCCTCAGTGCGCACGCAAAATTTCTAGGTCTTCCACGGTTGACGAAGCTGCATGATCTTTTTAAATTTGCATCAGTAAGTGACGTACGGTACATGCAACGTGTCGTGGTTAAATTTCTCACTGCACAGAAAGAAACTGTGGCGAATATTCACAAGCGTTTTTGCAAAGTGTACAGAGCATCTGCTATTGGCAGGGGTGTAGTTAGTCGCAGCTCACAGAGGGTGAAATCATCAGAAGACGGTTCGGCGCAACTCAATGATTTGCAGCGGTGGGAGACACTGTCACACCCCACTGCCCTGATGCAGCTCTCGCGGACTTCCAATTGCCTGGACCATTACACTATGACATTAGTGGAATATATTTTGAGGACAAGGAGGTGGTTCACAAAGTGAAGAAATGCCTCAGTGACCAAAACAAAATTTGATACATTCAGGGCAAACACTACTTTGTTTAGCACCGGTGGAAGACCGTAGAACAGACGGAGATTACGGGGAGAAATAGGGTTTGTAGGATGAATCATAATTCTTTCTGGTGTGTGATACGCATTCTGTAACACAAGTATCTGTCGAAGACAAAAAAATATCTTGCATTACTTTCTGGTCACCCTCGTTCAAGAATTGTATGACTAAACCCAACTGCAACGTCATATTACAGTACGAAACATATTTCATGAGATATTACGTGATAGGCGCTACTTCGTCTTACTGCGTGCAGTAAAACTTGATCATCAAGATTGAACATTTACTCTTTACTCTTTATTCACTGAACATAGTATTCGACATCGACATATTTAAGTGAAAGATACCCGAAAAAGTGTTTCACTGTACGGCAAATAGCTCAACAGTTGTGGCGTAATAAAGAACGATAGATGTCAGTTATTTTGCTTAAAATGCCCCAATTGCCCATTTTTATGACACAGACTGGGGATGTATAATGGGATGATCACGTTACCGATCTCAGCTGCGGTTTTAAATGGGTCAACAAGAACAGTGTGATGTTAAATGGATGGGAAAGTAAATGCAAGAATTATTGCAAACCAAGATTCTGCAAAAATATATGACACTGAAAAACAATATTCTATTTTACATTATGCTATGAAACGAGAGACGGAAAAAAAGACATTTTCACAGAATGTTACTAAATTGCAGAAAATCTACCGACGGAACGAGTGGTGCAGTGATTTATGTGCTGGCGGTCCCAGGTTCATATCCCACCATTGGCAGAAAGAAATAATATCTTTGTAATTACTATTTCTAGAATGTTCTACGCGTTTCTTATGTATGAAGTACTTGTAAGTTCCAGATAATTCTTTTTATGTATAAATACCAATCAGAAGTCAATCTGTTCTGACTATACGCTTGTGGTAGCAATAAACCTATATGTAAATTGTTGTGCACTCGAATTCAATTTTTAACGTGACACTATTTGGCGGAGGCGCCTGGAATACATCTGCATCTTCGTGGCTCCGATTAGGCAGCGTAAGAGCCGTCGCCAACACGAACAAGAAACGGAATACAAAGGGTATATTACCTCTGTCCGAAGGTCGGTGTTATCAAAAGACACCTGGATACGAAAAGAGCCGTAAGCCAGCTCCCTCGGTGTTCTCTGAATAGGTTGGACAGGACTCAAATATATGGCTGAAAGGATTTGACTGAGTCGATAAATATAGGTGGGTTCATATTATGTGATTGGAAAACGTGTATTTTTGCCAACAAGTGGTTAGAAAATAATGAGGACAAGCTCGATAGCTGGAAAAAATTCCAGTCAGAACTTAAGAAGACGGTTGGAGACCACGAGCATGAAGTCAAATTATTGAAAAAGCAATTGAATAACAGTGCCCAGCGACATGGTGAGTCAACGTAGTCGTATATACAGAATGTTTTAGCTCTATTTCACGTAGATGCAGGTATGACTGAGGCCGATAAAATTTCACACCTAATGAAGGGCATTGAAGTGCAGAATACATGTATCGAGCTCTTCTGTTAAAATAAGTTTCAACGACACAAGAGTTTATCCAATGGTGCCAGAAAATTGAAGAGATGAACAGCAGGGAAGAAATATGACAGACTGCCAAATGCAGTCCCTAAGGCGGTTGCGGAAGACCAGAATTATATCACTTTTTTCATACGACGAAGAATTACAACAGTTTATAGACATTTGAAGCGACTCTCGACGCTAAACATCGATATATCGATAGACTCTTCGATATAATCTTTGTTTTGATCGCCATCTTGTTTAGTATGTTCGCTTTGTGTTGACAGTGACATCGTGTGGAGAAGTGGTGTGCTGTGGGGCTAGTAATCACAGAAGTATAAGTACTATGCACACAGACCACAGAAGAAGAGAGCTACTCAACATCAACGTGCTTATAACAAACATCTTTATAAACAGACATTATTTCAGCCCTTAAAGTGATATAACCCTACATAGATCATCTTTCTGTTTACACAGATTCATTGCCACAAAAATGAACTGATGTATACCCGTAACAATAGATTTTGTGTGCCTAAAGCTTGATGATGATGCACAGCATCGAAATACTTTGCAAATAAAAAAAAGTTATACCTACATCATATTTGTGACTGAATGCGGAAATTTGAAGCAAACTTTTAATTATTTTTATACATTACAGTCGACACAAAACATGGCTTTAAATTGTTAGAGAAAACACCTACAAAAGCCAAAGAAATTTTTATAGGTCGCTAATATCATGTGGTTTCCGCATGTGTACTCAGAAGTTTCCCAGACTGTAGCATGACGTCTTAGAACACGCGGCCGTTTGGCTCTTTGTCAAGATGTCAAAGACAACTTCAATTACCGCGTTGTCGAAGCCGCACAGTCTTCAGTAATCAAACGGGGGATATAATTTTTCATAAATAAATGTCAGAAGTCATTACATCTGAGTGTAAAAAAAAAGCATTACATTTTCAATAAATTAAGTATGTTCAACGCTGTTTTGAAACACGTCTGTTTGCCTTCGGTACAAAAATAATTAAGTTGCTAGTAGGTTACATCTACGCGCCATAAATATACAGATATGTAATATGATCATTGGTTCGTCTCGCAGTGGTCATTGTTTGACTGAAGACGAACATCCCAGTTTCTAGCGTCGTACAGAGAGGTCGTCTGATCCGCGGAAAGGACGGACAATCATTGATATTATCTGTTTCAGCTACAAAAATAAAGAAATTTGTAATTTTGTAGCGATTTTGTGTAATGAAAGAATCACCGAGTACGTAATGTTGTGTGGTATGTTGTATAAGTAATTTTGAATTGAAGGTGTAAAAAGGTTTGACAAGGATTGTAATCTATGTAGAAATTTGTATAACAATGTTTGCTTATTACCGAATGAAGTAGTAAAATAACCTTCAGCTTTATTATTGTAGTTAGAAAGTATCATGTTACCCGATTTTGTTTAACAAGTGAAAAATCTATGAAACTGCATAAGTTACAAAGTTCCATAGCAAGAAGTGGATTTTCGAGTGTGCAGAATGCATATTAGAACTTGATTAGTGAGAGAGCAGGAAATTATTGTTCGTAAAGATTTCCATCATTGTCAAAGTGTTCAAAAAGTTATCATTTTCATTTTCTGAATGAGTTTAATTTCATCAATAAAAATAATAAATGTCAGATGTGTTAACTAAAAAAAATAATAATAATAAACAGGTAATGCTTAAGATAACAAAAACAATTAATTTGATCAGTAACATTTTCAATGATATCACCGTTATAAATGTACAATGATAGTAGTCACTTCAGCATGGTCTTTGAGAGTTAAAAGGCACCTTGTGTGTTATCTTTAAACTAAACAGCTGCCGCTGCCGATTAACCGTGACGGGTAGAAAGCAATTTTATGTGGAGGCGCTGACCTCACTTAACCCTGAGACAAGTTTCATCTTTATTAGTGGTGTAAAAGTCGACAAGCTAGTTTCAACTTTAATAGTCGTATTTGTCCCTACATCTTAGCCACCCATCTTATATATTAGAAGAATCTACGAAAACTTAAATCAATCGGTCAGTACAAACTACCCGGCCTTCCTTTTCCTATACTCAAATGCGATTTCCTTCTGTATATTTCTTATAGGGATGTTCCTGCTTAAAACTAAAGTCAGTCTGTCCGACAGATTTCCTTCATTTTTGCTCGAAACGAAATGTATTCATGCGCAGATTTGTCATCAGGTATCAGAATTAACTTAAGTCTCTCCATCCTTTATTTTTATTCAAACGCGGGATCCTTTTGTCCTTGCATTGAATATTTTAATCGGTTTGTTTTACGATATTTTCGGCTATAATTAAGGTACGCAATTATTTTTGACTTAACAACAATGAGCGGATCAAGCTCTTTCATCTGCGCTTTTAAACACATGGATTGGTTGATTCTGAAAAAAAAAAAAAAAAAAAAAAAAAAAGAAAAGCTATGCGTGAAAACTTTACTTCCATTTTATTTCCAACTTACTTGTCATTCCACTAACGGTACGAAGTAATCCCACGGGTCCTGTAGTTATCTTTAAGTTAAACAGCGGTCGCTGCTGATTATCCGTGAGCGGTAGAAACCATAATTTTATGTCAAGTTGCTGAACTCACTTAACTTTGAGCCAAGTTTCACCTGTGTTAGTTCTTTACACGTCGACAGGCAAGTTTCAACTTCAATACTCGTATTTGTCCCTACATCTGACCCTCCCATTACTATGACACGCCAAAAGAAGTTACTTGAGCGGACATCTTTTGTGTATACGAAAATTAGCAGCGAAGGAGCAGACAGCTGCTGACTCGCTACGCCATTGTTTTTCAACCTGTGGATCATGACCCCTAGAAGGGTCACCACTTGCTCCGTAAAATAACTAGTGGTTCACTAGTACAAAAACGTATGCCTAACTCGAATATATTTAATGTTAAAATTGCGGAGTTCCTTGAATAGATCACAGATTATTTTATAACACAGTGTGTTAATGATGGGGAAGCGCAAATTCTAAAAAGTGTTTAAAGGAACCAATCGAAGGGTAAAAGAAATTAATGTAATAAGTAAATTAATTCTGAAAAAATCGAAAAAAAGATCGACTTCTCTACAAACTGTCGATACAGTAGCAACCTTTATTAATGAGCATAACACGCGTCTGAGTATTGCCTGAAATGCAAAACAGTCGTTACGCAAAATATGTTTTTCTGTCGGAAATTATTACGTACAATAAAAAACCCTTAGTCCAAGAATTTAAAATAAAAGTAGAGCAAAGCTAACAATATTCCATGCATGATGAGAAATTACAGTGGTCTAATAATTTTGACGAAATTATTTGCAATTGCGATTTTTTAACAGCTACACTGTATTACGCGTAGATGTTTCACGAAATGGTGACATATGAAACTTTGTGCCGGGCCGGATTTCCCGCTTTTCGCGAGCGGTCGCCTTAACCACTAAGCTACCTAAACACGATTCCAGTACCGACGCTACTTCCATAAGCCACACTGGTGCGGGAATATAGTACATGCTGCGAGTGAATTGACCCTCATATAAGAGGCGGGACCCAAAAGAAACCGCACTCAGAGGGCGCTGCCATTCGTAGACGTAGTACAGGGTTCTCACGCTAGATGGCGTTAGTAGAGACTTTCATGAAACAGCTGTGCAGACGGCGTCTGTGTAGAGCTGAATGTGCAAGTGTAGTATTGTGTTTCTCTGACTGTTGGCGGGTTACCTCTGCGAAGACGTTATGGCAACTTCAAAAGAACAAAGTGTGTGTGTGAAATTTTGTTCCATGCTTAAAAAAACTGCAACTGAGACACACCAAATGCTTCAGGAAGCTTTCCAGGAGGACGCTATGAGCCACACACAGGTTTACGAGTGGTTTGGACGCTTTAAACGTGGTGAGATGAGTTTTGAAGACCAAGCTCATTCTGCACGTCCTTCAACATCGCGAAACAAGGATTGAAGAGCTCTGTCAAAAGATCAACGAGGATAGTCACCAAACGATCGACCAAATATCAGCAGAGACAGGAATAAGTTGGAGCTCGTGCCAGCGGATTTTGAGTAAGGATTTGCACATGAGACGTGTTTGTGCTAAATCTGTTCGGCGCCTTCTCTCACAGGAGCAAATAACCATCTGCATGAATGTGTGTCAGGACTTGAAAACAGAGATTGCACGTGATCCAAATTCTTGAACAAAATCGTGACAGGGGATGATAGTTGGTGTTACCGGTATGACCCAGAAACCAAGCAAGCGTCAAGCCAGTGGAGGACTCCCAACTCTCCCAGACCAAAAGAAGCAAGGCAACTGAGGTCAAATGTGAAGACGATGATCACTGTCTTTTTTATGTTCGGGGATCGGAAATTCGTACCCGCTGGCCAGAGTGTTAACCAGCACTTTTACTTGGATGTTTTAAGGCGTCTGCGAGAGGATGTGAGGAGGAACGCCCGGAACTTTGGCGATCAGGTGACTGGTTTCTGCATCACGACAACGCTCCAGCACACACGGCCTTACGAGTGACCCACTATTTGACATCTCAGAGGTGATCCGTCGTTCCCCAAGCTCCGTATTCTACGGATCTAGCCCCGTGCGACTTTTTCCTATTTCCACGAATGAAAAAAACGCTAAAAGGGGAGAGTTTTTGATGATGTGGAGGTGGTAAAAACAGCTTCGCAAAGGGCACTGGATAATATCAAACTTGAAGAGTTCCAAACATGCTTCCAACAGTGGGAAAAGAGACTTGACAAGTGCATCGCATATATTGGAGAGTATTTTGAAGGTGACTGAAGTAATTTTGTAAAAAGGTTCATTCATAAATTTTAGAAATCAGGTTTCTTTTGGGTCTCCCCTCGTACGTAGTCAGTGTGGCATATGGAAGTTTGGGTTGGTCCTGGAGTCGTGTTCAGGTTGTCTAGTGCTAAGGCGGCCGCCCGTGAAAAGCGGCAAACCCGGGTTCGAGTCCCGGCCCAGCACAAATTTTCATATGTCACCATTTGGTAGAACATCCAGACCTTATACAGTGACGATAGGAGAAATTCGCTATTGCGAAAAAATATTGATATTAGCATCACTGTAATTCCTCACCATGAAGTTACAGAAGCCTAAGCAAGGCAATGACGATAACAGTGTAGTTTAATGCCTTATTGTTTGCATTCTCCATGTCCGGGAATACACATTAAGCTGCGAGTGCTAAGGGATGAATGCAGTTGACTCATATGAGCAGTCAGTGTGGCATATGCAAGTTTGGGTCGGTCCCGGACTCGTGTTCGGGTAGCCTAGTGGTAAGGCGACCGTTAGCGAAAAAGTGGGAGCCCGGGTTCGAGTCCCAACCCGGCTCATATTTTTATACGTCACCATTTGGTAGAACATCTACGCCTAATACAATGTGAAAGTAACCTGTTATTAAAATTGGTAAGATATCGGGCAGTTGAGATCTGCAAATGTAAGTTAAATCATATAATTACTGCCCGTATTAAAATTGTTACTGCCTTTTATGAATTTGTAGGTAAGGTGGGAAGAAATTTTCAATTACACAATGGGTAGCTGAAAACACATTCATTCATTCACAGACACGCGCATAAAGCTAGGCGGTACATTAGAAAGCTCCAACGCATGAAAGCAGCGGCCAAAAGAAGCGTCTTGACGAGATGGCAGGCGTCTTGATTACAAATTTTTAAATTGTGCACTAAACAAAGTCATGTTCTTGGAGGCAGCGGCTGACTGTTCTTAAATACTACGTGGTGTGCGACCACGCCGAATGTCATAACATGTACAAACAGAAATCAATTTAGAATAAGCGAGTAAAGTACATGCGGGAATTCCTATAGAAGAGAGAGAGTGTTAACAAAAGCATGGCTGAAGGCCGAAGTAACGCCGGTACAAAAGCATGTGGTGCAATCGGTCATACAAGACAGGAAAGACGGAATGAAACAAAAAAATCTGAGGAATATTTAGCATACTCGCCGATACAGAAACGACGCGAAAAGTCAGTTAAAAACAGCACTATGTTTGCAGAAAGGCTGATAGCCACACACTTGTACACTAACTTGAGCAAAACCGGACGCACAATCATCACTGGAATGGAAATGCAAATATTAATTTACAGAGAATTTACTCGAGCTCTGTAAATTAAGAAACATTTCCCCTTGCATAGCGAAAGAGTTACACAAGAGAATTATCACTGAAACAGTGAAAAGTCCTCAACATGATACGGCGGACTACGTACTTCCACAGTCGTCGGAGCCAGGATGAAGAGTGAAGGCCTCGGAAAAATCTGCCCCCTGCCATACACCAGATGTAGAGCGCGCTGAAAGCGAGCTAAGGGCTTTCAGAGACTAGTGTTTATCAACCCTTGCTACCTGGCCAATAAAACTGCCTCTTCAACAGCTCCCAGAGAGCTCTCCTGTCACCTCTCTCGTCCAAGATTAAGTTGGTACGACACTAAGAACACGGCCGCCTCGCCACCTTGCCAAGTAATCTTGTCTCTGGCCAGCCAGCAGACGCTAGCGCAGACGACAAACGAAGCCATGCGTTCTTAACTACAGCTAAACGAGGCCTAAAGCGGGAGACAGCGACTGTAAACCATTGCGCGGCAGTAAGTCAAGAGCACACATTCACGTACACATGAGCACACAAGTTCAGCAGCGGCAGCGGCTAATCTTGGTCGTGCCCTACCCACTGTTTTAGCTGGCGACGAGGCGAGTGTGACGAACGGTTTACAATTTTGTAAACGTTCCCGACTCTGGCCTAAGCTCTTAGGCCGGAGGTTTTAGTGTGTTACAGGAAGGCTCGCTGATGCCTCTAACATCAGCGATTAGCATTCCTCTATACTCCGACATTTTCGTTTAAGGACTTGTAACGTTGGGTACTTCAGTCTGCCAACTTCCATCGCTGATTGGCAATATGTGTTCGTGTTGTTGCCACGACCTACTTTAGTTACTGTTGTCTAATTCTTTTGCCGGGCGCTAAAAACCTTGCTGTTGTGCACCCAAAACATCCTATCCTATCGTACAAGTTCAGTCACACGGGTGGAAACATATATAAACATGGGGCATTGATCATTAATAAAAAGAAAATAAATGAATCAATCAAAATGGAACACGACTACACTTTCAGTGGATGTGTTTCAAGCGTAGCTGTTAAAAATCGCAATTGCGAATAATTTCGCCAAAATAAAAATAAAAAGATTACAAAAAAAGATGTTCAAATGTTTGTTAAGCTTATGGGACTTAACTACGGGGTCATCAGTCCCTAAACTTACCAACTACTTACCAACTACCTTATTCCAACGACGACACAAATATCCATGCCCGAGGGGGGATTCGAACCCCCGACGGCAGTGGCCGTGCAGACCGTGACTGAATCGCCTCAGTCCCCTCGGCCACCGCGGCCGGCAAAAGATTACATTTGTTTCCTTTGAGAATACATAGTTATGTTACGATTCATCAGGCTGGAGGGGTGCGGTCGCCAAATATTTTTATTTGGAAGCGAGTCTCCAGAATATATTCACTTGGAAGGGAGTCACATATATAATGTTGAGAAACACTGCTGTACGCGACACAACACGGCAGTTAAAGCCAGTGTCCGGCGGCGACTGAGCAACGACAGGTGACCGAAGGCCACGGGGCGAGCCGGGCGCGCGTGACGCATGGCGGCCGTTAGTCGCCGCACCGGAAGCTGCGCGGCGGTGCCCTGCTGGGCAGTTTTATGTGGTCATCGGCGTCACGCGCGATGGACGGCGCCACCCGTCAGGCGCGCAGGTGCGGCCGACGCCGCCACGGAGCGCAGCCTGCGGCTGCCCTCAACGCCCCACCGCGTTTCGATTTCTGCTGCCGTCCGCTCCAGCCGGCCAGAGTGGAGTGGAGGGGGCCGCAACGGCCAGCTCGTAACTCCGGTTCCGCAGGACTTGCCGCCGATTGGAGTGTGGCGACGCGCGCCGGCCGTTCGCCCGCTTGACGTTTCACTCGCCCTGAGAGGCTGCCGATGAGACGAGCAATCTCCGCGGCCTGGGCTTCAGGTTCACCCTCTCTCCCTCCATCTAAGGCAGAGTTATCCAAATTCTCTCTCATAGCGACACCCTTGTAATACAGTTTGGGGCGACACCATTTCACTGATGTACTGAGGTTAGACCTTCAACACTGCCATGGAGGCACTATGCAATGGAATCTACTATTATCGCTGATAGCACACGATGTTGACATACTTACCTCGCTTCCGATCAAATGTAGTCCCCGTCTGATGTCATCGGCATCCCTGAAAAGTGTTTACGAAGAGGAGATCCTGTTTCTTCATCAGCACGTTTGCTTGAACTCACAAGGAGAATACGTCCAAATTTATGGTACGTGTTGGGCGTGGTGAGACACGAAAGTGCTTCAAGTGGGAACTCCAGATGACCAAGCGTTTAGGAAATAGAAGGTAGTTTGATATGGATCTATCACCATATGCATCTTATCAACTGTCCCTGTGAAGGTGTGTTTAGAAAGCGGTGTTTAGCTAAGCGGTAA
Organism: Locusta migratoria; assembly: GCA_026315105.1. Taxonomy (NCBI): domain Eukaryota; kingdom Metazoa; phylum Arthropoda; class Insecta; order Orthoptera; family Acrididae; genus Locusta; species Locusta migratoria. The sequence goes on from CM048746.1 coordinate 451,467,407, forward strand.
AAACTCGGATTCGTATTGAGAAGATCTCGCGAACAACTCCACCCGTCGGCAAATATTTTTCTGCTCCTTTGCAATGCGTACACCTACATGTTGTTCCCGTGGGAATCGTGAGGTCACGATTAATTACAGTACGTACGGAGGCTCAATACCTGAATGGAATGAAAAAAAAAAACCTAATATCTGATACAGGACGTACCCTCTGCTATGCACTTCATAGTCGTTTGCAGGGTATTGATGTAGATGTAGACTGACGCACAATTAACTGCAACATCATTAGTGGTACCAAGGTCAAATTATTCGTGTTTGCACTTATGGACCTTTAACAACCCCGGCCGCGGTGCAGTAGCCGAATGGTCTAAAGCGTCTCGCTGCTCGCCGTGGGGGTGCGAGTCCTCCCTGGGGCATGGGTGTGTGTATTTGTCCTTAGATTACTTTACCTAGGTTTAAGTAGTTTGTAAGCTACGTTGTTTGGTCCGATAGATTCACAAAAATTTGAATTTGAATTTCACAACCCGAAGTTTGCTAGATAATATGCTTGTTTTAAATAATGACGTACCATGCTGATATTGTGCACATATACATATAAAATAACATATATGATGTTGATGAAACTCTTCTGGGTATTGGGCCGCATCGTCTCCATATCAAATGTTTCACCGACGTTTCGACCACAGTTGCACGCGGCCATCTTCTGGGTGTAATGCCTAAAAGATGGCCGCTTGCATTAGTGGACGAAACGTCGGTGAAACATTCGATATATTGACGATGCGGCCCAATACCCAGAAGGGCGTTATCAACAATGACAACGGCAGCGGAAGCCTTCGATTACATTTAACATATATGATGTCGCAGTTAATTGTGAAGTTAGTGGTGTACGCATTGCCAAGGAGCGAAAACAGTGTTTGCCGCTGGGCGGAATCGAACCGCGAACCTTTTAATACAAGTTCGATCTCTTATCCCTGAGCCACACACCGCTTTCTTGCTGTCGAAAGTAACGGTGTCACTATGTTTTCGAAACGAGGAACAATGGAGTTGGATCAAGGTCTTCAAGAGGCGTGCGGGGAATCGCCATTGCCGTACAGAACAGTGGCACGTTGGGTAAAAGTCTTCAACGAAGGTCGGCAAACTGTGGCTGACATACAATTCGCAACAATAGCAAATGACCAACACCGAAAATCGGAAATTTTGTCTTTACAATAGGTAATTAAATTTCCTCACTGAACTTCAGAGTCGACCTTCTCGATACTTTTTGAGAGTTGCGTCCTACGGCTTTTCCTGATTCCTGTTTGAGCTCTGAACATACGTACCAAAAATAGAAAAAGAAACACAACAGCTCGATTGCTACGTGGAGTCCTTCTCAAAATTGTTCTCTCGGGATGGGATAGGGGAAAATAATTAAAAGGTTGCTTCAAATTTCCGCTACCAGTCACAAATATGATTTATGTGTAAAAATTATTGAAGAATATAAAACTATCAGATCGTCTGCAAAACCGACAATATCAGGTAATCCCAACATTATTGTGTTGAACTAGGTGTTCTGGAGATGTACTGACCTACTATTGGGGTGTTGCAGAAGCAATCTCTATTCAGTTTCATTCAATGTCCAACAGTAGTTGTTTCCGAATGAACTTGGACATTCAAAACTGGAATGAGATCTAAACGCCGCAGAAGTTTATGGTAATCGGCCGTTGATCTGTATCAGTACCTTGGTTATAGCTTGTTTATTGGCATCTTTCTTGCTTCATTTTAACTGCATTTGGAAGCTTGTTTCCTAAACCAAAGGGTGCCAATGAGACTATAGTAATTAATCTCTTAGCCCTCAGCTGAATGTGAACTTTTACGTGATTTATTCATTAAAATTGGGCTGAAGACCATGAGCAGTTACGCATAGCGCTTTTTTGGCTCATTATAGTTTTAGTATAAATGCTTATTTAAAATTTCCTGTCGTAATGTTCTATTACTTAATTTATTGAATCATTCTTTGTACGTGATTTGGTTTAATATGCTTGTTATGCCGTTAAATGTTCTGGAGCCAATTAGTCCTGGGGAGCAGAACGTAACGAGCGGTGTTTCCGTCGTAGAGCGAGGTCTAGGTGTACGCCGTGGGATTGCGTGCTTCTCCTCAGTTACGTTCCTGTTACGTTAGGGAGATACCGTTCCTTGCGTCAAGTTTCAAGCTGAGATTTTAGTTTTTTCTTTACTACTGGCTCTTCAAACGTATACCTGTTTTCCTTAACTTTTATTTTATTAGTCTGGAAAAGTTAGTGCTTTGTGTGAATGCTTGTTGTTTCAATTACCTAAACTTATTTCAAGTTACTACTAATCATATTGGACTGAAATGAAATTTATGACACTTGTAAATGAAAGAACAAGGAAAATTGTATTAAAACAACTACGATGATTGTAGATGAATATCATTACAAAAAATTTATATGATTAAGTCAATTTCCTTACACTAATAAAGCATTGTCTTGAGCAAGGGAAGATGAAATGTAGATGGGCCTACCCTTCCTTAGTCTGTCAGCCCTAGTGCATCTTACTATCACAAAAAAGAAAAAAAAAGAAAATAATAATAATATAATAATAATAATAATAATAATAATAATAATAGGCAGTTCAGACACCTTCCAGTGACTTCGTACTTTGCCCCTGAGAAGTGTATTCTGTTAGCACCATACAGACAAAATCCCAAAAAGACTCACCACCAGATTGTGAGATTAGAATTGGGTCTTTAAATACATCTTTCCGTCGGTTTATCTGATTCGGATTCATTGTGGTATACGCAGCATTTCCCTTGGTTATTAGGCGATCGAGGAAAGCAAACTGGCCCTACAGAGCTTCAACATTCATGCTAATGCAGAAAACAAGTTACATCAAGATTCTTCTCTGAGTAAATGGCTCATCCTACTTTGTTCATCTCCTGTGTAGTGAGATAATTTAATGTGTTCCAGCACTGCTGACACATTCCCGCAAACGCGGGGCGATTAATTGCGATTTGCAGAGTAAATATATAGATGTAATTGCAGAACGACATATTGACTATAGCTGTTTTTTTTTTCTCAATGCTACCGGTTTCGGTCAATTTACCATTATCAATCGTTAGCAGAGATTAGCTAATCTTGATAATGGTAAATTGACCGAAACCGGTAGCACTGAGAAGAAATAAACAGCTATGGTCAATATGTCGTTCTGCCCCACCAGTTCACATTCCTATATAGATGTATAAATTCTCATGGAGAAAGTTTTGTGAAAGCTGCCGTATGGTGCATGGAAAGGGTGTCTTGAAATAAATTTTGGCGCCGTTTGACTGGTTACAATAAATAAAATGGAGAGATATGTGTAACTTTTCATAGACAGGGAAACAGGCGATGGATGATATGGCAGGGAAGGGGTGCACACCGAGAGAGGAGATGGAGTGGTAAGGATGTGGGCACAGTTACGGGAAGGGAATGATGGAGGCGACAGAAGATCGATAGAGAGATGGACTAAATAAATAAATATCAGCAAACGCTGGGTTTCCGGCTAGTAGTGATTTAACCCTTTCCTGCCCGACGGGACTTAAAAGTCCCAGCCAATTTCCATTGACATAAAACAAAGTGTAAAATGATTTCTCACTTGTGTTCCTCACGGGACGTTAGTGACCCTCTGATGTGTCATATGAAACACTTGCTGACCAAGATTGCTCTAAATATTTACTCATAAAGAACAGAAAACAACATCTTGTCTGCCTTTGTGTATCATTACAAAAAATTTATATGATTAAGTCAATTTCCTTACACTAATAAAGCATTGTCTTGAGCAAGGGAAGATGAAATGTAGATGGGCCTACCCTTCCTTAGTCTGTCAGCCCTAGTGCATCTTACTATCACAAAAAAGAAAAAAAAGAAAATAATAATAATAATAATAATAATAATAATAATAATAATAATAATAATAATAATAATAATAATAATAATAATAATAATAATAATAATAATAATAATAATAGACAGTTCAGACACCTTCCAGTGACTTCGTACTTTGCCCCTGAGAAGTGTATTCTGTTAGCACCATACAGACAAAATCCCAAAAAGACTCACCACCAGATTGTGAGATTAGAATTGGGTCTTTAAATACATCTTTCCGTCGGTTTATCTGATTCGGATTCATTGTGGTATACGCAGCATTTCCCTTGGTTATTAGGCGATCGAGGAAAGCAAACTGGCCCTACAGAGCTTCAACATTCATGCTAATGCAGAAAACAAGTTACATCAAGATTCTTCTCTGAGTAAATGGCTCATCCTACTTTGTTCATCTCCTGTGTAGTGAGATAATTTAATGTGTTCCAGCACTGCTGACACATTCCCGCAAACGCGGGGCGATTAATTGCGATTTGCAGAGTAAATATATAGATGTAATTGCAGAACGACATATTGACTATAGCTGTTTTTTTTTCTCAATGCTACCGGTTTCGGTCAATTTACCATTATCAATCGTTAGCAGAGATTAGCTAATCTTGATAATGGTAAATTGACCGAAACCGGTAGCACTGAGAAGAAATAAACAGCTTGGTCAATATGTCGTTCTGCCCCACCAGTTCACCTTCCTATATAGATGTATAAATTCTCATGGAGAAAGTTTTGTGAAAGCTGCCGTATGGTGCATGGAAAGGGTGTCTTGAAATAAATTTTGGCGCCGTTACAATAAATAAAATGGAGAGATATGTGTAACTTTTCATAGACAGGGAAACAGGCGATGGATGATATGGCAGGGAAGGGGTGCACACCGAGAGAGGAGATGGAGTGGTAAGGATGTGGGCACAGTTACGGGAAGGGAATGATGGAGGCGACAGAAGATCGATAGAGAGATGGACTAAATAAATAAATATCAGCAAACGCTGGGTTTCCGGCTAGTAGTGATTTAACCCTTTCCTGCCCGACGGGACTTAAAAGTCCCAGCCAATTTCCATTGACATAAAACAAAGTGTAAAATGATTTCTCACTTGTGTTCCTCACGGGACGTTAGTGACCCTCTGATGTGTCATATGAAACACTTGCTGACCAAGATTGCTCTAAATATTTACTCATAAAGAACAGAAAACAACAGATTGTCTGCCTTTGTGTACAATTTCGTCAGGCGAGTTTTGCTGTCATAAAAATATACTATTGTTTGTCCTCACATTTGTAATTTGGTTTTGTATTGTTTTAGCTAATGGAAACTGATATTATGCAATGAATAGCACCCTTTTTATTTATATAGCATTCAAACCCGTGACTGGAAATGTTCGGTGTTGACAGTGTGTCAAAGGCATTTTGTGCATGTTATTTACGTAGTTGTCTTTGTTGCTAGGTGTCATTAACAAATTGTTGTAGTTTTGATTTCTTTTGTTTATTAATTACGAAATACGAATACCGTTTAGGGATCACTACATTTTGCTTTATTACCTTCGTTCATATCGATATCTAAAATGACATTTTGATACAAAAATTTTGCTATCTCTTGGTTGCTGATAAATGCTTATGTTAACAGAGATAAACACTCCATAATGTCCCCAAATTGCATTATATCCTCTTGAAATTTAAAGTCCCATTTTTAACTCTTTTTATTTAACCTTTTTTGTGTCAAATAACGAAAACAAAAATGTGTCAATACACTAATGTGCTTCTATTTACTTTGGTACCAAAATAACCAAATATGAAGTTATGTGCTCGAATATTTGATAGCTTGGACAGGAAAGGGTTAATTAGTAAATAAGCAGTTCTAACATCGCCGAAATCATATGAAAAGCGGAAAGTTCACAGTGCAAACATTCACGCTTCTGTGGCACAGAAGCCGAGAAACCTAAGAGTATCGTTGCAAGCACCTTTATCAGCCTAATGTTCTGTCTGAAGAGCAACACTTCGATGCCGTACAGATTAAAGTGAAAAGAGAATTGTATCACATCTGCCAGCGGGCACTACACCTACTGTTTCATTACAGCGTGGCCCTCATTTCCCTTTGTTCGTGAGAGAGGGTAATAAATTGCAGGGCGTTCCCATGCCCTAATGACTCCATTCGGTTATTACCCGCAGTCACGTGAGCAACAGCTGTATCTTCTTTATGGGCGAAGCGTTGCATTTCCGGAGAAATGCGCAGGATTGCTACCGACGGCGAAAACGAGCCTGCAGGCGACACGAATGGCGTGTAGCGACACTCCGGTTGCCCGAATAGCAACATTCGGCGCAGGAGGGCGATAACGGGTGCTATCAAAATGTAATTTCACTTCAGTTTTACGGGACGCGTGCTTACAGATGATCTGTATAAGGCGGCGTAAAAAGAGACTCTTTCAATCATAAAGTACGGAAACTGGCAAAAATATCCCTACTCTCGTAGTTATGCTGGCAGTGCGCAAGTTTTCGCAGCGCTGATGGGTTAAGGGCCATGGAGAGGAGTGAATGTGAATGCAGTATTCGGTAATGTCTTCTGGCGGTAACGATCCATCCTTTTTCTCAAATGTGTTTGTTGTTACATTTACTTCGCGTGTTTAACATGTAAAACACTGAAAAGATATTCACTTTTATTTATTTGTTTTCTCAGCCGACTTCGGCACGCTGAGCTACTATCTTCTGTTTGGTATGTTGGTAGAGCATTTATGCCTTTACAGAAGCGGTCAACTTATAGTAGCTGTCATTGCAGATGGGGAATTAAAAAATAAAAATACATATGAGTCGTATTAAGTCATCTAATGGGATGTGCATAGGGTACGGTGGTTCAATTGCGATCATTTCGGAAAATGTTATTGTAACTGGAAATATATTGTGAAAAGAAAATATCAAAACTATGACACTTGTTCTTGGATGTTTAATGAATAAGTAACATAAGTATTAGACGATTACAGATGTTGGTATGAACACAAAAAAATTTAACAGATTTGAGAAAAATTGATCGAAAATGTACCACACTTGGTACAATTGTGATCACTTGGTGCTACAATTTTGATCATTGGCCGGCCGCAGTGGCCGAGCGGTCTGCGGCGCGCCAGTCACAGTCTGGACTGCAGCTACGGTCGGGGGTTCGAATCCCCCCTCGGGCATGGATGTTTGTGTAGCCTTTAGTATAAGGTAGTTCACAAGTAGTTTGTAAGTTTAGGGACCGATGACCCCGCAGTTAAGTCCCTTAAGCTTAACAAACATTTTGATCACTGGCATCTTCCACAGAAAAAGCACTTTTTCCTCGGGCACCAACGCTTACTTAGGGATACCAAACATTCCATTTGCATTGAATTTACAAGCGCGTGGAAACTATAAAATTTATAAAAGCGCGTTAGACTAAGTAGCTTTAATTACATAAGGAAAGAAATTTATATCTCCGAAGCACAAAGTGGTGTATTACTGCAAAAAAGACGGGAGGAGCTGTAGAAAATTGCTACACTACAGCGCCACACAAAGGCAAGTGTTACCTACACTTCGAGACTGACAAATGGTGTGGAACCTTAAGTTGATCGCAATTGTACCTATATCGAATTTGTACCACCTTACTCTAATTAGAGAAGCCCAGGCTTATTTAGACCGATTTCGGCAATTCTAAGTTGCCATCTTCAAGTCTCTTGACATTTAAATATTATATGGTAATATTTCACCACATTTACGTTTTCTTCTTGTCTCTAAGAACTATTCGCACGAAAAGTACTTTTGTGAAATGCTACTTACATGGACACTTTTGCAAGGACTTGACAATGGTTCCCAAAGTTAAAACCGAGCGATGTGGCGCACTGGAAACATATTGGACTCTCATTCAGGAAGACGTCGGTTCAAACCCGTCATCGACTATCTTCAGTTAGGCCGTGGGATCGTGATCTTTACAACCGTGGTGGAGTAACCGAGCTGTCTAAAGCGTCTCGTTGCGGAGCGCGCGTTTGCTCGCCGTGGAGGTTCGAGTCCTCCCTGGGGATGGGTGTGTGTGTTTGTCCTGAGGTTAGTTTACCTTAGTTTAAGTAGTTTGTAAGCTACGTACTGATGACGACGAAGTTTGGTCTGATAGATTTACAAACATTTGAACATTTGAATAAAATACCATTTTATTGTTATTATTATGCCGTTTTGTGTTTCAAAATGTTGATATTACATCCAAGAAGACTCTTGGGTGCAAAACGTAGCATATAAATGAATAAATATTAAAAAATACTTCTTTTCTAACATGTATAGTTGGGTCAAAAGTAAATTTTCAGTAGTAAATTTTATTTTATATCAATTTCACAGAAGAAATTCCCCAGTCTTCCATCAAACATAATTCAAACAAGTAAACAATTGTCATCCACCTAGCTCATTACTTAGAATAAAGAGATCCATAAATCCGACACCTAAATAACACAAAAAGGAGAGACATACAGTGGACTGCGCACGTATTGGTCCAAAAACTTACGTAGAATAGTGCATGCTTACGTTGTGCGACATATAAATCATTGTCAGATGTCTTCAATTCTTTTTTTGTCGATCATTTGAAGCATCTGAAACACTTGATCAGCAGGTTCCACTGTAACAAAATGGTTTCCTCTTCTGTGCTTGTCTCGTATCGGATTCGTAGCCCGATTACGACCGTGAAATATAGATAATAGAGAATCTCAGTATATGTAAGACTGCATCATCTCGTCATAGTAGCCTCAATGACGCGAAGATAAACCATATGATACCATGAATTCATTAGCCCACTCGGCTTGACCGAAGACAGATTCGCAGAGAGGAACTTCTTTAATGACAACGCGCTTGACATGTACTGTCGTATCATGATCTATTAGTTGTGCCTCAGACAGAGGTGCGATTATTGTATGCCTTCCCAGTATCACTACATAGGTCCGATGTCTACAGTCCACAGGAAACTGGAAGCCGCCCTGATATAAGGCATCGGCCGACAAACAAATTTTTAGTATCTCGTGTTATCTTTCGCCTGAAGTGTCGTCATATTCTCCAACATCTCGTGAATAATATTGGGCACGCCCAGAAATTATTTCAAGTCCAAAAACTGGTGTTGCTGACGTCAAATTGTGTTAAACTGTGTATGGGTGAAAAATGACCCACTGGTACAACGTATAATTTTTTTAATACTTCTTCGTTACCTAGGGAAACAAATGGTAAGTGCTATAGCATAAATGATTAAAAGTCATAAGAGGGTTTGGTGCTACTGCAGGGTGTCGAGCGATTGATGGCGCACCTCTTGGTGTGCGTGCACTCAGGTGGTGTTGGAGAGCCGGTTATTTGCCAGGAGGCCAGGCTCCAAACAGCCACGGTATGCCCCGCAGAAAGAGGTAGATGCGGTCCCGGTGCCGCCGTTGGCGTAGTGAAACTTTTATTCTGAGTGGTACAAAGTGCTGTGCACTTCAGGCAACCGGATCGGAGACGTCGGCGTCCTTCCGATGTACTTTGCGCTGACGTGCGACTGCGTCCGCACTAGCTCAGCGGGCGGAGGTAGGCGCCCTGCTGCCGCGCCTTTTGTTGTGAACCGTATGGTGGTACGTTTCAATGGGAAAATAACACGTCCCGTCAGGTGTTTTTCGTTCCACACGCGAAGTGCTGTCTCGCCTCCTCTGCATATTGGGAAGCGTTAACGGTTGTCGTGTGATCGTGATGTGCGCTGACTCCTGCCTTACCGGCAGGTAGGCGCCTCTCCTGGGGACTCTGAGGTTTCGGTGTGGCCATGGAAGTCCTCCTGGATTCTTCCTCTGCGACCTAGTCGGTTGTAGCGCAGGAGTCGAAGTTACGCAAAAGTCGGCATCCCGCCGGTTGTGAGCTGATGTAGAAGGGTACAGGAGTTCTATAACAGACCTGTACCGGCGTTAGAATATGTCAGGGAATTGAGAGCTAATGAAGGGTAAGCCATCGATTCATCTGACCGACTGACTATGAACTCAAGTGCTGGAGTATAAATAGCGTGTGTGGAGTAGCTGATATTTCCCCACATCGGCCCTGTCATACGAATGTGTCGCCGTTCACTTAACAGGTTAGCTGGCCGTCCTAGAAGGCTCCGGATACGCGTTGTTGCGGTACACTTAGGTATTGCTTCCTCACGCAACAAAGTGACGTACTGTTCCATTTAACTTACGCTGATGTGTGCTGTTCAGTCCGGCGTGTGTGCGTCCATTCCTGTCAGCTTGACCAAATATTCAAATGTTTGTAAAGCTTATGGGACACAACTGCGGGGTCATCAGTCCCTAAACCTACAAACTACTTATGAACTAACTTATATTAAGACAACACAAACATCCATGCTCGAGAGAGGATTCGAACCTCGAACCCGGGAGGCCGTACGATCCGCAACGTGGTGCTCCAGACCGCTCGGCTACTCCTGCGCGGCTCAGTTTGACCCAGTACGTATACCGCAAGGTAGCTACTGTTTCCTTTCCCCGTTCTGTCGATACACCAGTAACGTTTCCACAACAATCAACCCAAGACTTAGAAAATTTTGCCGCTATACTTCTAGTACATAGCTGGCGTGCAACACTACGATGAATATAGAGCGGGGTAGGCCACTATAAACAGGTACTTCTAATGTTAAGTGCTCTGATAGATTGAAAGCACAGAGTTTCCAGTAACAAGAAGCAGGCATATGGTTTGAAAAAGCTAGATGTGTACACTCAAGGCTTTGAGTCATTGTGCAAGCTACATTTCGAATGGGCAACGGGGAACAAAATGACTCGTATTCTTACTTCAGATGCAGAAGATGAGGACTGCATTAATTTACGGAACATTGTTACGTCACGAAATGGTTGCTGCGATGTAACAATATGTAATATATAAGATATGTTGTTTCTTTGTTTCAATAATTCTTTAATGTAAGTTATTACGATAAATAAAAGTTAAATAAAAGCTGCTTTTTTTACAAGTGAATGGCATTTTCTTTATTGGTAACTCTGTGGAAGTAAATATTATTTACATTCGTAGAAGTCACTTGGTGCATAAACATACGTGACTTTAAAAAAAAAATTATAAAATCAACAGTGGACTTGGGTTTACATATAGGATATTAGTACATGGGAAAAATATGTCACTTAACACTTATCAGTTACAGGTCTGTTAAAAACAATGTCTGTGAAAAAAAAAAAAATTTCTATACGTCATCGTATGAATTATGAACTCTGTGTAAGTTTTTTCTCTGCTTGTACCACTGAAATTTTCTCTGACAGTGCAACACCGACTTCGTGCAGAGTGTTGAGCGCTGCACGAGTGTTAGCGGTGACCCTGGCCCCACGCCGCTGCGGAGCCTCGTGTCGAGTGTGGGACTGCGCCGGTGCGTGATTGGGCTGGGTCGCCGGCGCGCAGACCGCAGCCAATTGCGGACGCTGCGGTGTGGCGCTGTGCCGGCTGTAGCGCCGAGCGGCCCAGATCTGTTAACACAGCACAGCGTCCAGTCCGCAACGGCAGGCATCGCGGCCCGGCGCAAGTAGAACCACCGCTGACGGCCCGCTACACAAACACGAACGGCTTGTCCCATAATCGGACAGCGCCGCGGTCCTGTTGCGGAGCCCTGGGGTAGGCACGTCATTTGCGCTGCTAACAGATGACGGCACGGTTTTCGCGCGATGACAGTACTGAACAGTTCTCGTGGATGTTCCAGTAGCGGCCCATTGCACTGTTGCTTGTCATGCACAGCCACCGGAGCGCTGCTGCTTGTCACGATGATAGTTCTCAGTGGTTAAAAGAAAAACGAGATTATTTTCTGCTGAAAATAGCAAAACTGTAGTTATTGAAATTCAATACGCTTTCCACCATCCGTATGATGAACAACCGTCTCCGAATTCGCTGGGATCGAATGTTCGTAGCAAATGGTTGTATCTACATATCTAAAAACGTTGGGGTATTCGTACAGGGTACTCAGTGAGCCTAAAATATCCATCATATGATCTGGCACAGTACTTACCATTTTTATTTTTTATTTTATTTTTTTTTTTTTTTTTTTGTGTCCCAGCCTCGCCGCCGCTTTTGTGTCTCGTTTCCGTCGTAGGTGTCGGTGGCCGAGTAAAAAGACCGACACAGGAATAAAGGATGCACGCTTGTGCGGGTAAGAGGTGACCAGCCAGTGGGAAAGCGGAAACTAGAAACACTAGAGTAAATTAGAACGAGATCTATATTTCTTAGAGACTTAATAATACTTAAATTTTACATAGTACTGCAGAATGCTGATACATAGTTGAGCTAGAGGCCTGCCTAGTGCCTATCCGACAGCTAAATCTTCACTGGTGTCTATCTGATTCCGAAGTGTTAACTGGTTCCTATCTCAGTCCCAAGTGAACGATGTCGTTCAGTGGTGGCCACGAGCGCAGTTGCAGCAGGGGGCGCTCGTGGCTGACGTCGTAAGAACGCCGCGCCGTGCGTTCATGGCAGCGCGCGGCGAAAGTAGGTGGCGCGCACTTTGGACTTGTGCGACACCACAGTTTTCAACCAATGATAAGGTTGTCTGCAGGTGAAGACGTACCCTTTGCCGTTACTAGAAGCTTTGCATCCTGATGATCACATCAAAATATACTAATTTTGCACTATCTTGCTAGATCAGTGTTTTCCTTTTCGAATATGCCACCCCCTTCCAACTAAACATATTTTGGCGATTCCACCCCTCCCGAACCATAACACAACTTTGTGTCTAATTTCAGAGCCAATGATTTTAATTTTCTTCTATTGATACAGTTTGTGAAAAAAAAACAGTATTGTACATTATAGATAAATATTTAGTCCACATTTTTTGAAATGTCTTGGTCGCACTGGTTTTATTTCATTATTAGATTAAACCCGCGGCTCCGCACGCGTGTTGGTAGATCAAATCACACTTAAAAATGCACTCGTTTTGAAGAATCCAATCACGAAATTCATCAATAATGATTTCAATAATATCACAAATCGATTACTTGATGTAATGCGCGAAACGTCAAATCGATTTTTTTAAAGAGATGTGTTAAAAGAAATTTATTTTTTACTGCTTTATTTATTTATTCTTAAATTTCCTTATTAATATGCTTATCCTTACAGAGAAAGATCTGAAGACAACGTAGCACACATAGACCAAAGATATGATCTGTGGTATCACGTTTCGCAGTATGTAACCCTCCTTGCTATAGGGTCGCAATTGTCATGGCTGACCTTCAGGCCGAATGTTTTTATAATTTGACGACTTCCAATCACCATATCTTCCACTCCCTTACAGCTATCGGCATGGAACTGCTATGGTATACAACGCGAGACTTCGGACAACAATTACACACACACCATTTGTTTTCTTTCTGTAGTTTCCGCTGCAGAGCGAAATATTAACACACACACACACACACACACACTCACACACACACACACACACAAAAACACGTAGAATTTTATATACACGAATAACTTTCCATCCCAATATACTCCACCGTTTTATCATTATCAACCCTCAAGCAACAAAGCAACCAATAAAACCATTTTCAAAGAATTATTATTTTCCGCATTTTGCGTTATATTCTTCATATTACTAAAACTTTCCTCAAGTATAAATTAGTAACTGTACAAATATTTAAGTCTCTGCGTCTTGTCGTTCGGACGTGATAAGCGTACACCGAACAGATATTCACATTAATATATATATATATATATATATATGAGAGAGAGAGAGAGAGAAATAGCTATCCGATCGCCATAAAACCGTGCCTAAAGCCTTCCCCGCGTAATCATTAATAAATGTACAAATTTTTAGCTCTTTATGTCTTGTGGTTCAGACGTGATAAACGTACACCGATCAGACATTCACATTTGTAGATATAGATTACGCGTTTCGATACATCATCATTAGATGAATTTTTTATTTTTTTTAAAACGATAGTAATTAAAATACATCTTATTGGAGATGATTAACTAAAATATAAAGTACCATTGCGGCTGTCTAGTCAAGGTGTGTCGACTAGAATCAGTTTGACTAGACAGCCACGATGATGGTTTATATTTTAGTTAGTCATCTCCAATAACATGTATTTTAATTATCATCGTTTTTTTAAAAAAAAGTTATCTGATGATGATGTATCGAAACGCGTAATAATGAAATAAAAACAGTGCGACCAAGACATTTCAAAAAAATGTTATGCATGCCAACGATTGTTCGCTGTCCGCAAAAATAGATGGTTTTATGAACCAAGTGATAAACCGTGGCAGTCGTAAATAAATGAGAAGTCTGACCGTTAGATGGGACGAAGGTGTCAGTGACTCAAGCCCCACTTCTCTTTCTCGCAGTGCTAGACGCTATGTCAGTAATAATAATAATAATAATAATAATAATATGATTACTTTCTGTGCCGCAGGACATAACTTAATCGGTTATTTCAGAAACTACACATGTAACATTTACCTCATTCTGAGAAAATTAGGAAAAACTGTTCCAATGCTTGACTTTGTTTTTAACAGACCTGTAAATGATATATGTGTTATGCCAACTGGCAGTTGGTCATCTGAGTCTAGTTCAACACTGTCACTAGACGTCCATGATGGTGTTTTATGTTTTAATCAAGCATCTATACTAAGACCGTTGTATTTCCCATCGTTTTTTAAAAATATTTTATCTGATGATGATGTTCTCGAAACGCGTCATGTGAAATAAAGCTATTTGGCGAGCTACTTGCACTGAAAACACAAAGAACAGTTCAAATATGTGAAATACTGAAATATCGTGTCATTAGGAAGAAAAAACATATATGAAATATGTAAGTGTTATGGATGTTCCACTACCATCGCTCAAACAAATGATTAAGACAAGGTAAATAGTTGTTGAATAAATGGATACTCCTCCACAAACATTCAAAGGGCACTTTATGCTACCAGCAAATCACAAGGTACAGAAGAGGAGCCAGAGGAAGCAAAGAAGGTGGCATACCTGTCATATGCTGGACCTATTTCTGCAAATATCAGCAGAATTTTTTCAAAATATGATATAAAGTGTATAGGGTAAGATGGTACAATTTCGATATAAGTACAATTATGATTAACGTGTTTTCGTGCCATTTTTCTGTCTCGTTGTGTCGCGTTGTAGAGTAGCAGGGTTCTACAGCTCCTCCTGTCTTTTCCAAGAATACACCGCTTTGCGGTAAGGAGATATAATTTTTTCTCTTTAAAGAGGTAAGTGAAGCTACTTAGTCTAACGCGCTCTTATAAATCATCTAGTTAAGGGTGACTAGATTCGCTGCCAAAAATGCAATGTTTGGTACCACGAAGTAAGCGTTGGTGCGTCACAGAAAAAGTGCTTTTTATATGGAAGATGCCCGTAATCAAAATTGTACAAGGAAGTGATCACAATTGTACCTAGTGTGGTACATTTTCGATCGATTTTTCTCAATTCCGTAACCTTCTTTTATTTTTATTTATTTATTTATTTTTTTGTGTTTATACCAACATTTGTATCTGTCTAACATTTTTTTTCATTAAACATCCAAGAACAAGTGCCATAGTTAAAATTATTCCTTTTCTCAATTTCCAGTTATAATAACATTTGTCCGAAATGATCGAAATTGTACCATATTACCCTATTCTGCACACCATCCAAAATTGGGTAATGCCGGGGAATGTGAAGGATGACCTGGGGCTACGTAGACCAGGCATTTACAACATCCCGTGACATTGTGGGGTGTCATAAATCGATCAGACAACCAGGATTGTGAAGAAAGTAAGGTGCAAAAAACACCAGAAGCACAGCAGACTCGGACAAGCATCACTATCAGCCATAGTGAGTACTGTCTACAGCTCGGTCACTTGATGGGCTACAACAGCACAAAAATTGCGACAGTGTCATAAAGAAAGCTATCGAGATCAAAATCCAAGGCAACCTAATAAAGCGAGACAGCGGTTACCAGCTCAGTTCGGCGTGGAGTCAGGCTCTGGAGCTTATCAAGACCCAACAAAAGGAATGAAGATACTCCTGAGGAAGTGCCAACACCTGAGGCGCAGCGGCAGGCGGGCGCGTACCGTGAACGGAGCGCCCGACGCGGGGCGGGCCTCAGACAGCTGCCACAGCCACACATGGCAGCCGAGCTAGGCGCGGACGTCCGACAGAGCACCGGGGAAGAGGCAATACCTTACAAGCAGCGCCAGGTGGGCGCGGACGGCAAACAAAGCGCCCTCCAAAAGGGCAATCTCAGGGTGCACTGGAAGAAGGCTGCGAGTTGCGCGGCCGAAATATTGTGCCACAGCGACTCAAACATCCAGCAGTAAAGCCGTTTATTCAACATGTCAAGATTTCGCCGGGAGAGTCTAAAGAGTTAGATTAGATTAATACGAATTGGCCAACTAAGGACCGCGTTACAAATTTTATTTCATATTCAGTTTCTTCTTTCTCTTCTCTAGGGCTGCTCTTCTGCTGGCTGCTATTTTTGCCAGATGTTCAGCTGTCAGTTTCCTGTTGGTCTTCTTTCTTGGGGCCTCCTGAAAAACCTCGAATTCAGTTACTGCCTTTCTGTGATTGTCCCTATTCATCGCGTCCATTTCTGTGATTCCAAGTTCCGCGAGGTCTTTCTTTATTCCTTGCAACCAACAGTTGGGTGGTTTCCTCTGTTGAATTAAATTGAAGATTTTCTTCGTTAATCTACTGTCATCCATTCTCACCAGATGACCGAAGAACATAAGCATTCTCTTTCTCATTTCCGTTGTAACTGGTTTAATAAATTGATATACCTTCTCATTGCTCATCTTTACCCATGTTAAGCCAATTTTTTTGTGTCCACCAAGAAGTTTCCTCTGAATTACCCTTTCCTTCCTCTCGATCTCATCTACTAGTCCTTTGTTCTTGAGGGAGAGTGTTTCTGCTGCATATTGTACTTCTGTTCTTGTCACTGTCTTGTAGTGTAATAACTCCGCATTTCGAGATAAGCATTGCTGTACAGCTTCATTGTTAAAATTTGCGCCCTCTTGAGTTTAGCTACTCGAAGTTTGACAGCTTCTTTTTCTATGTCAGTATCCGTTATTGTTTCTCCCAAATATTTAAAGTGTTTGACCCTTTCGATGCATCCATTAATTTTGTGCAATTTGTTGACTTCCTTAAATTTGTTCGACGTTAATTTAGTTTTTTCTTGTGTATCTGTAAACCAAATTTAGCTGCATGCTTTGCTAAAATTTCTATTTGTTTGAATGCATCTGGTATCTTCGTGGACAGTAGCGCAATATCATCTGAAAAAGCTAGTGCGTGTATCGTGAGCCCTTTGACTGATCCTCCAAAAGGAATTTCCATCACTTTTTCTTGTGTGTATTCCGCCAATGTCTCCCTTATTATTTTTTCTAGAATAATGTTGAATAAGATTGGGGAGAGTCCATCCCCTTGTCTCAAACCTGTCTGGATATTGAAAGGGTCTGAAATCTTGCCTCGAAATTTCACCTTGGACTTTGTATCTGTCAATGTTTGCTTAACAATCTCTCTAGTTTTCTATCAATTCCGAATTCCTCCAGAGTTCTAATGAGGCTTTCTCTGTCTATTGAGTCATAAGCCTTTCTAAAACCAATAAATGTTATAACATGTGGTTCACCAGCACGTGTTCTAATCATGTTTTTAAGATTTATAATTTGCTCTGAACAACTCCTCCCTTTTCTAAATCCACCTTGATATTCTCCTATTCCACCCCCATGAACCACAGACATTGCCGAGGTGGGGTGGCTTGCGTGCCTCAACGATGCAGATAGCCGTACCGTAGGTGCAACCACAGTGGAGGGGTATCTGTGGAGAGGCCAGACAAACGTGTGGTTCCTGAAGAGGGGCAGCAGCCTTTTCAGTAGTTACAGGGGCAACAGTCTGGATGATTGACTGAGCTGGCCTTGTAACATCAGCTAATGTGGTTTTGCCACACAGCTACTGCGAACGGCTGAAAGCAAGGGGAAACTACAGCCGTTACTTTTCCCGAGGACATGCAGCTCTACTGTATGAACATATGATGATGGCATCCTCTCGAGTAAAATATTCCGGAGGTAAAATAGTCCCCCATTCGGATCTCCGGGCGGGGACTACTCAGGAGGATGTTGTCATCAGGAAAGACAATACTGGCATTCTACGGATCGGAGCGTGGAATGTTAGATCCCTTAATCGGGTAGGAAAATTAGAAAATTTAAAAAGGGAAATGGATAGGTTGAAGTTAGATATAGTGGGGATTAGTGAAGTTCGGTGGCAGGATGAACAGGATTTCTGGTCAGGTGAGTACAGGATTATAAATACAAAATCAATTGGGGGTATCACAGGAGTAGGACTGATAATGAATAAGAAAATAGGAATGCGGGTAAACTACTATGAACAGCACAGTGATCGCATTATCATTGTCAAGATAGATACGAAGCCAACACCGACAACAGTAGTACAGGTTTATATGCCAAGTAGCTCTGCCGATGATGAGGAGATCGAAGAAATATATGAGGAGCTAGAGGAAATTGTTCAGACAGTTAAGGGAGAGGAAAACTTAATTGTTATGGGGGACTGGAATTCGGTAGTAGGACAAGGAAGGGAAGGTGAATATGGTCTGGGCAAAAGGAATGAAAGAGGAAGTCGCCTGGTAGAATTTTGCACGGAACATGATTTAATGTAACAAACACGTGGTTTAAGAATCACAAAAGAAGGTTGTATACGTGGAAGAGACCAGGAGACACAGGAAGGTATCAGATAGATTTTATAATGGTAAGACATAGTTTCCGGAACCAGGTCCTAAACTGCAAGACCTACCCAGGGGCAGATATAGACTCTGACCATAACTTGTTAGTCATGAACTGTAGGCTGAAACTGAAAAAACTGCAGAAAGGTAGGAAAATAAGGAGATGGGACTTAGATAGATTGAAGGAAACTGATGTTCTGGAGAATTTCAGAGGGAGATTTAGGCAACAATTGGCAGAAACAGGGGGAAATAAAACAGTAGAAGAGGAATGAGTAGCATTGAGAGATGAAATAGTGAAGGCAGCGGAGGACAAAATAGGTAGAAAGGCAAGACCTGCAAAAAATCCTTGGATAACACAGGAGATACTAAATTTAGTTGATGAAAGGAGAAAATATAAAAATGCAGTAAATGAAACAGGCAAAATGGAGTACAGACGACTAAGAAATGAGATTGATAGGAAGTGCAAAATGGCTAAGCAGGAGTGGCTAGAAGCCAAATGCAAATCCGTAGAAGAATGTATAAGAAGGGGAAAAGTAGATACCGCCTACAGAAAAATAAAGGAGACGTTTGGGGACAGGAAGGGCAGCTCTACGATTATCAAGAACTCGGATGGGAAACCAGTTCTTAGCAAAGAAGGGAAAGCTGAAAGGTGGAAAGAGTACATAGAGCAGCTCTACAAAGGAAATGAACTTAGAAACGATGTTGTAGGAAGGGAAGAGGAAGTAGATGAAGATGAAATAGGAGATAGTATACTGAGAGATGAATTTGACAGAGCCTTGAAAGACCTAGGTCGGAACAAGGCCCCAGGAGTAGATGACATACCCGCAGAGCTATTAAAGTCTCTGGGAAAGCCAGCCATGACAAGACTATTTGAACTGGTGTGTAGGATGTATGAGACAGGCGAAATACCCTCAGACTTTAAGAAAAATGTAATAATCCCCATACCAAAGAAATCAGGCGCAGACAGGTGTGAAAATTACAGAACCATCAGTTTGATAAGTCATGGTTGCAAAATTTTAACACGAATTATCTACAGGATAATGGAAAAGCTGGTAGAAACTGACCTCGGGGAAGATCAGTTTGGATTCAGGAGGAACGTAGGAACCCGGGAGGCAATACTCACTTTACTTCTTATCTTAGAAGATAGATTAAGGAAAGGCAAACCTACATTTTTAGCTTTTGTAGATTTGGAGAAAGCTTTTGACAATGTTGACTGGAATACACTCTTTCAAATTCTGAAGACAGCAGGGGTAAAATATAGGGAAAGGAGAGTTATTTACAACTTGTACAAAAGCCAGACCGCAGTTATTAAACTCGAAGGGCATGAAAGGGAAGCATCAGTTGGGAAGGGAGTAAGACAGGGTTGTAGCCTTTCTCCGATGTTATTCAATTTGTACATCGAGCAAGCGGTGAAGGAAAGCAAGGAAAAATTTGGAATAGGGATTAAAATTCAGGGCGAAGAAATAAAAACATTGCGTTTTGCTGATGACATTGTAATTCTGTCAGAGACAGCAAAGGACCTGGAAGAGCAGTTGAATGGAATGGACAGTGTGTTGAAGAGAGCGTATAAAATGAATATTAACAAGTGCAAAACAAAAATAATGGAATGCGGTCTTAGAAAATAGACGATGCTGAAGGAATTATATTAGGTAACGAAACAATGAAGGTGGTAGATGAGTTTTGTTACTTGGGTAGTAAAATAACATGCGATGGTCGTAGTACAGAGGATACAAAATGCAGAATGTCAATGGGAAGAAAAGCATTTCTGAAAAAGAGAAATTTGCTAACATCGAATATTAATTTAAGTGTAAGGAAGTCTCTTCTGAAGGCATTTGTGTGGAGTGTTGCCTTGTATGGGAGTGAAACATGGACGATAAGCGGTGCGGACAGGAAGAGAATAGAGGCTTTTGAAATGTGGTGCTACAGAAGAATGCTGAAGATTAGCTGGGTAGATCGCATAACTAATGAAGAGGTACTGAACAGAATTGGTGAGAAAAGGAATTTTTGGCATACCCTGACTAAAAGAAGGGATCGCTTGGTAGGACACATTCTTAGACATCGGGGAATCGTAAATTTAGCATTGGAGGGAAGTGTGTGGGGTAAAAATCGCAGAGGGAGACCAAGATATGCGTATAGTAAGCAGATTCAAATAGATGTGGGTTGCCGTTCTTATGAGGAGATGAAAAGGCTTGTTCAGGATAGAGTAGGGTGGAGAGCTGCATCAAACCAGTCTCCGGACTGAAGACCATAACAACAACATTCTCCTATTTGTGGATCGAGAACTGGTTCAATTCTGTTTAATTATATCTTGGAAAGGACCTTGTATGGAACGGACAGAAGGGAAATCCTCCTGTAATTGCTCACCCTTTTTGTGGGGTGGATGTATAAGTGCCGTCCTCCAAACTTCTGGGATCTTCTCGGTTAGCCAAATTTCTTTAATAATTGTACCAAGGTGTATGTTACTTTTTCCTCGCCTAGTTTCAACAGTTCAGCTGTGATACCATCTTCACCAGAAGATTTGTTGTTCTTCAGGGATTTTATAGCTTGCCGAACTTCGTCTAGAGATGGTGGATGTGATTCTGCAGGAATTTCTTCTGTAGATCTGAATTCTGGTTTCTCGAGGGGCGCCTTACAATTGAGAAGGTCTTTGAAGTAATGTGCTAGAATATCGCAGTTTTCTTGGTCATTTGTACCTAATTTCCCTGATTTGTCACGAAAATTTAAACTGGGTGGTTCATACCCGTTCAGGTGTCTTTTGAAGGATTGGTAATAGTCTCTTGATTTGTGTTGAGTGAAGTGTACCTGTATTTGTTGAATGCATAATTTCTCGAAAAGTCTCTTTTCGTTTCTAATTGTGTAGGATGCTATTTTTCTACCTTCTCTGAACCTTTCCAGGTTGTTTTGTGTCGGATTCGATTTAAATTTTTGCCAAAGCGTTTGTCTGTTGTCCAATGCTTCATTGCACTTGTCATTCCACCAGATATTCTTCCTTTTAATTTTATTTGGAAGAGATTCTTCTGCTGCTTTCATTATTTGAATCTTCATTTCCCCCCATGTCTCCCCTTGCAGTTTTGATTTGAAGATATTTTTAGTGTCTGCATCAATATTATTGGTTTCAAAATTCTTTCTCGTAGGTTTCTTATTATTTTTTATTGAATTTGGGATGAATTTAATTTTGGATTGAACAAGATAGTGATCCGAATCTATTTTGGTTCCTTTCTGAACCTTTATATTTTGAAATTTCTTAAATTCTCTTCTAGAAATGGCTATATGGTAAATTTGGAATTCTCCAAGGAGCTGATTTGGTGCTTTCCACGTCTTCATCTTCTTCGGATGTTTCTTGAAGTGTGTAATAATAATTTTGAGGTTGAAGACTTGGCAGAGTTCCACAAGTCTTATTCCATTGGTATTTGTCCTCTTATGTGCTGGATATTCACCAATGATGTTCTTGTATTTCCTCTCCTTGCCGAGCTGTGCGTTAAAATCCCCGAGTAGGATGATGGTGTTTTCCTTTGGAATCTTCTGAATCGTGTCTTCTAGTTCTTCCCAAAACTTCTGTACTTTGATCGGATTTTTCTTATTGTCAATATTTGTTGGAGCATGAGCATTCACTAAGGTGTACATTTTGTTTTTACATTTTATCGTTATTGTTGAGAGCCTGTTGGACGTAGAATTGAAGTTTATTACAGACTCCGTTATATTTTTTCTAACAATAAAAGCTGTTATTCATAGAATATATGACATCAACTGCGATTGGGCAAAGCTGAAAATGTGTACCCAGCCGGGATTCGAACCCGGGTCTCCTGCTTTCTAGGCAGTTGCGCTGACCCCTACACCACTGGGGACACAGTGATCACCGCACCTGCAAGGACTATCTAGGCACGCCTCCCGTCAGATACAAATTCCCAGCTTCGCCCTGCCTACAGTACTCAAACTACAAGTTTGAGTATTGTGGGCAGGGCGAAGCTGAGAATGCCAAAGTTAGATTTAACCTTGAATAAAGAATATCACCCTTTCTCGTAGTGTTGTAGCTATGCACACTGCTAATACTCTTCAATTGGGTCGGACTGTTAATACCAAATTATATATATATATATATATATATATATATATATTGTGAAGCTACAGTGAAGATCTTTAGATCCCTAAATAAATGTCTGCAGCATGTTCTTGGGTGGTCTCCAGCAATTATTCTGATTACAAGCTTTTGAGCAATGAATACTTTTTTATTCAATGTAGAATTGCCACAGAATATGATCCCATATGAAAGCAGTGAATGAAAATAGGCATAGTAAGCTAATTTACGGAGATGTATATCACCAAATTTTGCAATGACCCTGATAGCATACGTAGCTGAATTCAAACGTTTCAGGAGATCATCAATATGCTTCTTCCAGTTCGATCCCTCGTCAATGCAAACACCTAAAAAATTTTGAATATTCAACCTTAGCTACAGATTTATGTTCAAAGTCTAAATTTATTAATGGTGTCTTGCCATTTACTGTTGTTATGTTGTTATGGTCTTCAGTCCGGAGACTGGTTTGATGCAGCTCTCCACCCTACTCTATCCTGAGCAAGCCTTTTCATCTCCTCATAAGAACGGCAACCCATATCCACTTGAATCTGCTTACTATACGCGTCTCTTGGCCTCCCTCTGCGATTTTTACCCCACACACTTCCCTCCAATGCTAAATTTACGATTCCTCGATGTCTAAGAATGTGTCCTACCAAGCGATCCCTTCTTTTAATTAGGGTATGCCAAAAATTCCTTTTCTCACCAATTCTGTTCAGTACCTCTTCATTAGTTATGCCATTTACTGTATGAAACTGTATATCAAAGTTTAATGAGAGTCCATGTGTAGTGAACCACTTAATAAATTTCTGAAATATATCATTTACAATTTCTTCAGTTAATTCCTGTTTGTCAGGTGTGATAGCTATACTTGTATCACCAGCAATACGTCTGACAGGCGCCGTATGACACGATACGGACCAAAGTATCGCTTCAATAACTTTTCTGACAATCCAACCTTCCGTACATGAGTAAAAATCCATACAAGATCTCCGGGGCTGTACACAACAGGTCGGTGTTTGTCGTTATACCGCTGACGGTCCTTCTCCCGGGCGTCCAGTGTCCGTATGCGAGCCAGCTGTCATGCTTCTTCGACCCTGGTGATGAGCTGTTTAACATAGTTATCCTCAGTGTCTTCTGGTTGGAACGGGAACAGCATATCCATTGTCGTCTCAGCTTCACGGCCATGGAGCAGGAAAAACGAAGTGAAGCCTGTGGTGTCTTGTCTTGCGGTATTGTAAGCAAATGTCACGACTGGCAAAATTTTATCCCAATCCTTCTGCTCAACATCGACGTACATCGACAGCATGTCGGCTAACGTGTTGTTAAAACGTTCCGCAAGACCATTTCTTTGAGGATGGTATGCAGTTGTCGTTCTGTGGACAATGTCGCATCGTGATACTACCTCTGATAGTAGTTTTGACTGGAATACTTTCCCACGATCAGATATCATGACACCTAGTGCTCCATGCTTCAAAATAATGTATTCTACAAGGAATTTTGCGATCTCAGGAGCTTCTGCAGTCGGCACAGATTTGGTGACAGCGTACCGTGTAAGGTAGTCAGTGCAGACTATTATCCAAGGGTTACCGGTTGTCGACTTCGGGAACCTCCCTAAAAGATAGATCCCAACTCGGTGGAATGGAGCTTCTGCCGGCGGAATCGGTACGAGATGCCCTGGGGGTAATTGCGGCACATGCTTCCGTCACTGGCACTCTTTACAGTGACTCACATAGTGCTTGACAGATCGGTAGAGGCCTTTCCAGTAATACCTGCGTCTGATTCTGTCTAGGGTCTTCACAAATCCCAGAAGATCGGATATTGGAGCATCGTGGAAATATTTGAGAATAGCTGGCTGGAGATGAGCTGGAACAACCATTAGCCATTTGGGGCCCAGTGGATCGTAGTTGCTCTTATACAACGTTCCGTTTATAAGTTGGAACTCTCCATTGGTCGGTTCTCCTTTCTCTAAGACCTCTATCGTTTTTAATAGTGCTGGATCTTCCCTCTGTCCAGCTGTAACGTCATCTAATTCAGTGAGGGCTGCAATTTCATTATTGCTGTTGTGTTCCACTAATGGATTCCTCGAATGGCAGTCGGCATCCTTGTCTTTACGTCCGTTCTTGAATATCACTGTGACATCGTACTCTTGGAGTCTTAGTGCCCATCTTGCTTGTTGACCTGATGGATCCTTCAAGCTAGTCAGCCAACACAAAGAATGGTGGTCTGTCACGACGGTGAATGGTTTGCCGAATAAATACGGACGGAATTTGTTGATAGCCCAGATAACTGCGAAACATTCTTTTTCAGTTGTAGAGTAGTTTATCTAGGACTTTGAGATTACTCTTGACGCATAGGCTATCACTTTCTCAGCACCTTCCTGAACTTGTACAAGCACTGCACCAATCCCATAACCACTGGCGTCTGTGTGAAGTTCCGTTTCTGCATGATCGTCGTACAAGGCTAGCACTGATGCGGAACTTAAGAGCCTCCTTAAGTGCTCGGAAAGCTCTTTCTTTTGTCTCATCACAGTAAAACTTGGCGTATCCCTGCAGAAGTTCTTGCTATGGACGTGCCTTTTTACTAAATCCTTTTATGAAACGTCGGTAGTATGAGCACAGCCCGAGACATCTTCTCACATCACGAATGTCCTAAGCAGTTGGAAATTCTGTGACTGCCCTTACTTTATCTGGATCATCATTGACTAGGTGTCCCAGGATTTTTATCTCTTTGGCGACGAAGAGGCACTTCTTTGGATTGAGGCGGAGACCTGCAGTCTGAACACACTTCAACACAGTTGACAGGCGACTCAGATGTTTTTCAAATGTTTTCGAGAAAACGACAATGTCACCTAAGTAGCAGAGACACGTCGTCCACTTAAGATGTCGAAGCAAGTGGTCCATCATGCGTTCGAATGTGGCTGGAGCATTACATAATCCAAATGGCATTACTTTAAATTCATAGAGGCCGTCAGGTGTAATAAAAGCCGTCTTCTCCCTGTCAGCTTCGTCAACCTCGATTTGCCAGTAACCTGTCTGCATGTCCACAGATGAGAAGTATGTAGCTCCTTTCAAGCAGTATAAGGTGTCGTCAATGCGCGGCAATGGGTAGACATCTTTTTTTGTGATTCTGTTCAACCGCCGATAGTGGACACAGAATCGCCACGTGCCATCCTTATTCTTTACGAGGACCACCGGAGAGGACCAAGGACTCTCCGAAGGTTGAATAATGTCATCTCGCAACATCTTCTCCACTTCCTCCCGAATTATCCGTCTTTCAGCTGGCGACACTCTATACGAACGCTGGCTAATTGGCGGATGATCCCCAGTATTGATACGGTGCTTTATCGTGGGCCGTTTCGTCTGACTTTTCCCTTGCTGAGGTGTGAATGTACCCGAAAATTGGCGTTGTGTACCTAACACCCGCTGGCGTTGTTCCTTGGTCAGTCCAGGTCCTCTTAGCAGTTCCACGTTTGTTTCCTCCAGCGTGTTGTCTGTACTAACAGTAGGGCATGGGTCTTCATTGATGACGTTGAGCTCACCGTCCTGGATTGGTTCAGCTGTCCCGATGCACATTCCCTTGGAGATACGTTGTGACTGCTCGTGACAATTTGTGACCCAAATCTCTCCTTGACCACCGGTAATGCTTATGATAGCCGCTGGTATCTAAATTTCTTTTGTGAGTCTGATAAACGTTTTACTATCAACAAGAACTTCACAGTTTAACTAGTCATCTGTGTTTGTGACTGCAACTCTTCTCATTGTCAACGGCGGTATCGTCACATTGTCAACGACGAATAACTTCCCTGAAACTTCTGTATTACGTGTATCTGGCGGAACAACTTCTTCAATTTGCAGCTCAGATATCCCACAGTCAATGATAGCTTGGGATGCCTGAAGGAAGTCCCATCCGAGTATGACATTATGACTACATCTGTTAACACGACAAATTCAAACGGCTGAGTCCTGTTGTTGATGGTTATTCTTGCGACACAAGTTCCTGCTGGCTGGACTACTTTCCATTCGCGACCTTCAGCACAGTTGCTCCAGTATCACAGAACATTGTCTTGTTTAGTGTGCGGCGGTAATTATCCGATAATACAGAAAGAGAGGCACCTGAATCAACAAGTGCCCGGACAGGTTGGCCGTCGATTATGACGTCGATGAGATTTCCCGACATCTTAGCGACTGTCGTCCGTGGAGGATTTTCATCTGCGGCGGCCTGACCTCCGTAGATTGTCGTCTCACTTAGTTTTCCTGGGTACGGCGGCTAGGGGAGCGGCTGGTACCTTTGTATGGCGACTGTGAACGGCTGCGGCGCGTCGGGGAGCGACCTTGTCTAGGGTACGGCGATGGGCTTCTTCCCGTAGGTCGACTGAACTCATCAGCAGGTGATTGCCTGGGATAGAACTGCTCCGATAGCTGACGTCTTGCGGCAAAATAATCGTCGAAAAGTTGCCTTCACTCTCTGCAGTAGCGTACGACATGTCCAAGACGCCCACAGTGGAAACACAGTGGTGTGTTGTCTTCTGTCCTCCAGAACTCTGTTCTTCTGCGGGGCGTCATAGTTACCGGGGGAGTTAGTTGTGGCCGCGTCGGCCGGTTCATAGGCTGCGGCTGTAGCGTAAGTCATAGCAGGGCGGCGCCATTCTTCACGTCGGGTATGATTGGCGGGGCAGACAGGAGCTAATGTCTGAAATACCTCTTCCTCAGCGGCGTCGGCACCCTCGTGACTTACATGGCTTACATCCATGGCCATAATCTGATGCTCGGTCGGTCTAATACTCCCGGATGCCATGCACTGTTGTAATTCTTCTATCACGATTTGTCGTATGAGAGACGCGAAGTCATGCTCGTCTTTCACAACGGCCATAGGGACTACACTGGGGAGTCGGTCATACTTCTTGCGTCCAACTCTCCTTTGTTGCATCTCTTCAATACGCTGGCACCACTTAATGAATTCTACTGTCGTAGCAACGTCTTTTATCAGAAGAGCTTGGTACATATCTTCTGCAATACCCTTCATCAGGTGCGTGATTTCGTCCGCCTCAGTCATATTCGGATTGACTATGTTACACAGGGCCAAAAAATTCTGTATGTACGATTGTGTGGCTCACCATGTCGTTGGGCCCGGTTTTTCAGTTTTCTTCCGCCGGATTTGTCGCTGGCGGTCTCCAAACGTCTTCTTAAGTTCCTCCTGGAACGTCTCCCAGTCATTCAACTTATCTTAGTTATTTTGAAAACATTGGTGGGCTGTTCCATCCGGGTAGAAGTAGACGTTGGCCAGGCACATTGTATGATCCCACCTGCTATATTTGGCGACTCGGTCGAACCCTTGAAGCCATTTGTTGGGATCCTGTCCAGAGTCTCCAGAGAACACCGACGGATGTCTGATGTGCAGCTGGCTTACCAATGGTTTCTTGTCCATTGTTCTTCTGATGATACGGACTTTCGGAAGGATGTACTCGGTATATCCCTTGTATTCGGGTTCTAGTCCGTGTAAGCGATGGCTTTTACGTTGCCTAATAGGAGCCACGGTGATGCAGCTGTTCTACAGGATACAGGATACTCGGCGCCTCCACCAAACAAAGTCGCGTTGAAATGGAAACAGGCTCGACTTCGAAGGCAACTAAACTCAGCACTTATACTGAAAGCACGTTTATTACGAACTCAACATACGTAACACGCAGCACTGACTGCCTCTCAGACAGAGTGCTCTGCTATTTATACACAGACAGAAATTACCAGAAATTAGAAGAACAGTTAACATAAGAAACAGGTAGAATTTAGAAGTGAACATAAGAAAGATGTAGAACATTCTGGAGTTATAATTACAAAGAAATAAATTTGTGCCGGGGGTGGGATTGAACCGGCGACCTCTAGCACTGCAGTCCGTGACGCTATCCCCTGCGCCACGCCGCGGCAATATCTATCGTGTTACATATGTTGACCCATAAAATAAAATAAAAATTACCTTTCCCCTTTGCAGGAAGGATGGTACTGCGTTTCATTTCTTTCGTAGTTTGGAAGCAATATACGTCTGTTATATGGTTCCTTCTTTTAGAATAGCCGTGTACATACCATGAAAAGGTCAGGCACTAAGGATAAAAAATAAATAAATATCTTTATCGCGTTGATCGTGGCAACTGTATTTTTGCACATTTATTTAGCCAAAAGAGGTTTCGTTATTGTAGAATTATTAGCTTGCAGCTTTGCATTGGAATAAAATTACGGTTTCGGTTACGGTTAAGTACTTCCAATGAGAAATTCAAAACCACCTGTAATAATGGGCGAATGAAAATAATGAAGGAAATATTCTGTGATATACATTAATTTCTTCTGTGGCACGTAGGTATTTACAAACGCAGTCTCGGAAAAGAAGTACGTAAGTTAAAGTAGTCTTAACTTCAGATGAAACTATGATGTACAGTATCACTCGTATTGGAGGAAATATGCCGTGTAGTAACAAAAGCAGTAGAATGTATACGATCGGCCTTTTGACGCTGCTGGCTGAATGTTCCGTACCTTGGTGCGTTTCCACACCTGAATGGTTTTCGACGTTGTAAGACGGGTTATCAATATTTCATGAGGCGTGTAGCGGCATAAAGGAGATAGTTCGCAAAGTCTTTTGTGAATGTCTCTCTCGTGACTCCGCCGCCAGCAACTTAAAGAGAAGGCGATGTATGGTTTAAGGCCGTGGCGAAGCAGAAAAACTGGCTCTGGCTTGCGACTAAAACGGAGTTAAATTTCACACACACCGGTGTTTATATGTGATTCTGATGCCAATTTGTAAATCAACGCTACCATTCCCGAAAACCCTGTCTTAAATGGTTTACGCAAGAGGCATCTTACAGAAATGTGTTGTATATGTTTTCTTAATGAAGAACCATCTCGAATAAACTGATCGCTAGTTCTGTTTGAAGGTAAATATTGAAAATCAGGTGTATATTACTAGGCCCATTATTTTGAAAGAAGTAACTGTACAGTTCCTGCTCAACGAAGTCAGTCTATCAGTACTACTACGTTCATAGTCGTAATGTTATCTACTATGAACTTACTATGAACTAGAGACAGCTTCAGAGAGCTCACTTTCATTTTATAGTATGGAAATTTTAAGTTTAGATGGAAAAGAGATACTAGAAATTACAGAACAGCAAGTAGAATGCAATACAGGATTTGTATTTCATGAAAATTAAAATTATTTAGTGAGCGATCATCAAATCCATCTGAAAAGACATAGGGATGCAATGGAAAATCGTGTTGGTCCGTGTTTGATTAATAAACATTTAAGTTAGTTACTTTCGGATCTGCCTTGAGCAAAACACTGTTTTCTTTTTTCTTTTTCCATTTTTAATGCCCATAAATGTTTCATTATAGTTGTAGCATCTTCATTGGGTCATTTTTATTGCATTAAAGTGAACAACAGAACATATTTTTAGTTTTTACAGTTATTACAAGTTCATTCTAATAATTTTAATTATGTACTAGAATTTAATGAATGTATATATACGTTCATTTCATTAGCATACGATAAAATCACTAATACACACACACACACACACACACACACATACACACACACAAATTAAGTAGTAGACCTAACCTGAAAACATCACAAGAAAGCAAATCCAATATTTCAGCAACAAACAATTTGGATAAAAGTGCCATATGGTTGCAGTTGACAAACTGTAAGTAAGACCGACAGGAATGATGTAAGAAAACCAAACAATCCAACATGTAAAACAAGGTATATATACATGTATTATATCCTTGTACATAATTATAATTAACAGGATGAACTTGTAATAACTGTCAAAAGTAAAATTATCCTCCGTTGTTCACTTTAAAGCAATAAAAAAGACCTGATGAAGATGCTACAACTGTAGTGAACCACGTATGGGCATACAGAAACAAAAAGTCGATGTTTTGCTGAAGGCAAACAGAAAAGCAACTAACGTAAATACAATGGAAAGCCTGAGTCAACAGTTTCGTGGCCTTAAGAAGAATAAATTAAATGTAGGTATTAATGTCCTGCCTACTTGGAGGATCTAGTCATGTAGTATCTCGTTTGGGAAGACACTTCATTCATATTAAGTTATTTACGGAAATCACAGACGATCTAAATCTGGTTTATTGGTCAACAACTGTCGGTGTGCGATGGCTTACCATCCAATTGAGGAAGTCACAAGTCATTAGAAACATTTGCTTTTTCTTTTCTCATAAATTATATTAAACAATGACTATGGTACTTGAAACTTGTCACGGAAACCAGGGAATTGAAATAATCTAAGTTTTTTCTCTCGCCTTTTTTTTTCTTTTTCTTTGGGTCGCTTGCTTCCTTGCAGACGTGGGATCCTGCTTCTTCCGTGGTATCTTTTAGTTCTTGACTTAGTTCTCTTTATAAGGCAGAGCATGCAGGCCTCTCACCAAACGCGTTGTCACCGGGTAAGATTTGAGTAGTGCTCAAGAATGGAAAGACAGCGTTTCAAATGTAGCGCCGCAGCTCCGACTTCCTAGATCTCTTAGAGCTCTACATACATGTCCTGATTTTAGAGATAACGAGAGACCCGCCTCGGATTTCCAAGGCTAGCGCTCTCACTGTAGCCAGATGACTGTTGGTGGACGGACGAGAAGATTGAATGACTAACATTTAGCCTTGCTACGCACAAGGAAAAGAAGAAAATAAAAATATTTAAAAACTAGTAGTTAAGTCAACCTGAAAATTATTTTTGATATTAATTATTTTATAATAAAAATAATATCAAAATGCTGCTTTACGTGATAGATGTTTTTTTATTGCAGTTGTGGTCTTCAGTCCGGAGACTGGTTTGATGAAGCTCTCCACCCTACTCTATATTGAGGAAGCCTCTTAATTTCTTTATAGGAACGGCAACCCAAATCCATCTGAATCTGCTTACTCTATTCGTCTCTTGGTCTTCCTCTGCGATTTTCCCTCCACACACTTCTCTCCAATGCTAAATTTACGATTCAGTCATTTCTAAGAATTTGTCTTACCAATCGATCCCTTCTTTTAGTCAAGGTATGCCATAAATTCCTTTTCTCTCCAATTATGTTCCGTACTTCTTCATTAGGTACGGGATCTACCCACCCAATCGTCAGTATTATTCTGTAGCACCACATTTCAAAAGCCTCTAACCTCTTCATATCTAAATTATTTATCGCACAAGTTTCATTCCCGTACAAGGAAACACTCCGCACAACTGCCTTCAGAAATGACTTCCTTAAACTTAAATTAATATTCGATGTCAGCAAATTTCTCTTTTTCAAAAACGCTTCTTTCAACACACTGGCTTTCCGTCTAATTGCTCTTCCAGGTCCTTTTCTGTCTCTGAAAGAATTACAATGTCATCAGCAAAACGCAATGTTTTTATTTCTTCACGCTGAACTCTAATTCCTTCACCATTTGTTATTTAATATTTTAAATTACAGCAATAGGACTATTTCGGCTATGTGTCGATCATAAGGCTATGTCTATATTGCATGGTGGAGTTGCTGAAGTTCTCTTCGTAATAGTATGCTTGATTCACTCAGATACTAACGTAACGGGAGTTAGTGCAGAGACCGAGGTAAAATTTTACTTCGCTGCCCACGAGGTTGTGGCTGTTATGTTGGCAACATACATCCCTTACTGTCCGTTACGCATTATCATATAAACAGATTCTAGAAGGGTAATGTAATGCATTATAATTTAGTCAGATGAAGAGCATGGTCTTCTTAATTTTCAGTTCTCAGGGCCTTTTGTTGTTATTACGAAGGTGGTGTCCGTTGCTAGCTGTGAACTGGCTTCATGACGACTAATATTTTAAAATATGCACATCGTTTATAATGCTTACTAGTAAAAATAAAGTCACTCTTCAGTACAATTTGTATCTTTCACTGTCGTAAAAGAATTTTCACAAAATTTTATGTGTGAGGTTATGATAACATTGTAATAGTCGATCCGATTCCACTATTGAACTATGTGGTGATTCGATTTTAATGTTCTTACTGCACAAGCAAATGAAATTTAACTTCGTTTTGTAAATTTATATCTTGAACTAATCTTTCAAAGTCTAAATCGATAAATATTCTGTCATATTTAGGAACGGACTGGTGTGCAAACTAATGTCGCCTAAGGGAATTTTACAAATGTTCAAATGTTTTTATAGCTTATGGGACTTAAATAAGGGGTCATCAGTCCCTAAACTTACAAACTGCTTATGAACTAGCTAATCCTAAGGACGGCACAAATATCCATGCCCGAGGGGGGATTCTAACCCCCGACCGTGGTGGCCGTGCAGACCGTGACTGGAGCGCCTCAGTCCCCTCGGCCACCGCGGCCGGCGGGAATTTTACACTTGCGGACTAACATGAATAGTAAGTTTGTCAGTTCTAGACCACAGTAATTATTTACTTTCGGAGGTATTACTTGTATTACCTTTCTTGAATAAACCTTTAAAATTTTAAACAGGTAAGTACTTTTGGTCACTGAAATCCTCTGCACTTTCATCACAATTGGAAATTATTGCCTTCCTGGATATTAAATAGAAATCACAGATAAAATTTTTTCAAAGGGCGCAAGGTAATAATCTTCTACTTGAAGTAAGAACTTCTGTATATATTCTTCAGTTAGATTCTCGATAATTATAGATACTCACAAGACAGAACTTATCGCTTTAAGAGCTTGAACAGAACAAGTATCATGATCTCTACAGAACTGCTATGGTACACGGAATATTGTAACACTATTTAACAATAATCATGGAGGTTCCATTACATGAAGAAACGTGTTTTGAAAACCATTATGATACAAAAATATCACAGTACATCATTTCAAATTTCGAATCGATCCATGCTAATAAATTATGTATGATTATTTCACTAAATAATTTTTAACGTGCTGACGGACAAGTTTTGATGTTATTTCAATAACTGCATATAATTGCAGTCTGAATATTTTTAGATCGTATTTATGTAATTTACTGCTATCAGATTATGAATTTATAATTTACATTCTGTCATTTGTGATTGACAGATCCTTCAGCGATGCACTATGGTTACTATAGTTAAATACTATGGTTTCTATGAGTGTTTTAGCATGGATCTACAACTGGTACCTCAGTATTGATTTGTAAATTATTGAAGCGGGGTCGTTGACTAAATTGACCAAATATGTCAATTTTTGATTTATCTCTATTTTTTAGTACAACTCATGGACAATAAGTTCCCAAAGTTTCAAGGTTGAAATCGCATCCGAAGTGACTGAAAATTAATTAAAAGTGCGACGCGGCCTCACTGCCATGAGGCAGCACTTCAATACCAGCTCAGTGAACAACGATTCTGTGTATTACTTTCAACCACATTGTGAAGGATACAAGGCCGTGATACAAACTCTGTGGTTTTATAGATCATCTTTGTTCCGTATCTTATAAATAATAACAAAGAAGTCGCATCGTTTATGACGAAGCAATTTTTTGTGTGTGCTAAAGTTGCATCTGCTACAGTTGTTAGAATTGCAACTTATGATGCAGTTCTTGTATTTAATTATGGTAACGTCGGGAGGATGAAGGTGTTATAAACAATGGGCTTCAAGATAGGAAATTTTACTCCACACATTCGGAGAAAAATAGATTTACCGTACGTCTCTGCAGCTGAATAGTCAGTTGAAGACCTGATAAAGGAAAGAAGACAGACAAGAAAAAACGAGAAGAGAAGCCTTGAAGGGAAAGACGACCCAGAGTACAAATGTGGTGCCTTCTGTAGAAGTGGCATAGATTGAACTTTAAATTGCGTTTTCCATAAAGTTAGTTATTTAAAGTTTATGTACGTTTTGCTCAAATTCTATGATTGCTACAATTATGAAATTTTGTACACATATTTATGTAAACCTAATAAACATTGCCGCGAGAGCAAATTTTTAAATTCTGATTGCAAGCTGAGGTATGGGGCAAGGTACTTAGAATTTTGCATGAATATAAAAAGGGAACTTGTGGAATTATAATTTAAAAATTTTGAAAATTCTCCTTTTTGACCTATTCTAACAACCTAATGAGAGATGCTTACCACATATAAAAAGATGATATATATATATATATATATATATATATATTAGAAATCTGAATAATTTCTGAAAAACAGGAACATACATTAGTTTTTGAATATAAAATACAAATTTAATTTTTTAAATTGAATATATTTAATCAAAGGATTTTATATATAATGTGTTACTTTCATGTAAAGCGTGGCAGAAAATTTCATTGCCATATCTCCAAAACTGTGGATTTGGTGCATTTTTGAAGAGTGTGTGTTGTTCATCATCGTCCTACCTTAATTTACGCAAACAACACAGTATAAAAATCATGAGAGATTAGGAAAAATCTAAGAGGCTGTACTAATCTATATGTCCCGCATTATAGTAGCATGCCACAATGTTCTAACAATCCCATTAATGTTGAGTTTGCTTTCGGTACTGACAGCGCTGCACAAAAGGTGAATGCAGAGAACTGTGGAAAGAACGGGCAGGCGAGGCGGGCAGGAGCCGTGTGGAGGCAGCGAGGCGCGAGCAGCGCGGCTGACAGCTGCTTCTCTGCTTTGCCGGTGCGCCTTCTGACGCCAACCAGCAGCGCTGGCTGCGGGCTAGCAGGATTCGCGGCAGGCACTGCGCCGCTACCAGCAGCGCGCTACTACAGCCAACGGCTCTGGGGAAATCAGCGCGTTCACTGCGGGCCTCTTAACAGCTGCTCATCGATACGGCCGCGCACCTTATAGTCTGACAAACGCCGCCTGTTTACATCCGGAGCTGAGCTGGCGTGTGCCGGGAAACGCGATTCTCAGGTGCCCTATTCTGAGACATATCGATACGTTTCGTTTGAATAGCACAGTTTTTCTTTTTTACCTTTTAGATGGTACCCTTTACAGATTTGGAAACTGCTCAAGGCGCATTTTACCTTTCCTGTAGATACAATATTAAATATGGCCTTATACGCTGCAACTGTATATGAAATAATATTGACAATTGCAGCCCCACAAGTAGCTGTAAAATAATTACAAAATTTATGTACATTTTGAGAACACTACAGAAGTGTCATCATCAGAATTTAAAATTACCACATAAGACTTTTACAGAAGTAAAGGAATGTTCATCTTGTTTAAAAGATTATAAACAATATACTAGTTACTGGCTGGCAGTCGGAACAAATAAAATAAAAAATAAAATAGTGACAGTCTGCTAAGGGTCTGCCGAAGTGCCAGCAGATCAAGACGGCATCAGACTATAGTTTTATGGTTTTCAAAATGAAATGCCAAGATCGCACATTGATAATTTAGTCAATAGGTGGTCAACTTCTTAAAAAAATTGGGTATAAAATAACATATGCAACATTGCACTTATCTTATACCCAATTTTTTTAACAAGATGACCAGCTTGTAATATGTATGTGACCAGACGATGGTGACACAGTTCACCGAAACCGGTCGTCATTGAATAAATTATTAATGTGTGACCTTGCATTTCATTTTGAAAACTATAAATCGATCAGATCGCCTCCAAACTCGACTATGTCAGGTAACTTTAAACTGTTATGATTTTAGCATCTACCACGTGAAACGTATGTAATTAAATTATATTAAAACAAAATACGAGGATTGGAACTTACATAGTGGTAACTAGTTATTCACAACCGATACAAAATCGTTACATGTTTGCACCTGTTACTGTCCTTCAAAGCAGTCGCCAACGTTGTGTGTAACCCACTGCGAGCTATATGGAAGGTGTAGTATACCGTTGGCAGAGCCTGTTCTGTCGTCTGTGCGAATGGGGCGGTCTACTGCCTGTCGAATCTATGGAACAGTGTTGAAACGGATGTCATGAAGTGGTTCTTTCATCTTCGGAATCAAATCTAAGTTACAATTACAAAATTTCGATGACTATGGTGGATGGTATAGTACTTCGTAGTCCCTTTTACACAACTTGCCACTGTTCTGTACAGAAATGGCGATTCCCTGCACGCCTCTTGAAGACGTTGATGACACTGTCGTGCTGTACGACCTCTGGCACATTCAATCTTAATCCAAATCAGTTGTTCCTGTTTCGAAAATATAGTGATACTGTTACGTTAGACCGCCCGCTCACAAGAAACTGTTTCCCTCGATTGTGCGCACGTTGGTGACGTGTGACGGGCGAGTTCATTTGCTCGTTGGGAAGGTAGGTATGTCAATAACGTATCAGCGACAATAGAAGATTCCATCGCATAGTGTTTCGAAGACAGTGTTGCCTCTATTTAAGTTCTAACTCTCGTATTTAAACCAATAACTACAGCTGTGTGAGTGGCTATGTACTCGTTTCTGTGGGTGAGTTGTGCGATATTACGGCTGTGCCCAGACTGCCACTGCACTGTGTGTATAAAAAAATGATCAGAATGCCTGAGATAGAGTTAGAATAAATATAAAGGTTAATCAGACTGCATTGACTGATTGCATTATGTATGACCCTCAATGTATGCTCTTTTGCCAGAACGTGAGTCTGACTGAATGGTGAAACCAACTGACTAAATGGCAAAGACATGCAGTGAAATTACATGAATTAACAAAAATGAAGTACGGTAACTGATTAAACACCTAAGTTTGACTACAAGTGCTAGCACGAAATGAGTATATATTCTGGTGTGACTTTAGCAGTGACTGTTTTGTGTCCAAACCCGTGCTAAGTTGAAGAGATAATTTCATAAACGAACAAATTATTGTCATCATGTGGTGTAATAAATTTTTGTGTTTGGGGCCATCTACATAAATACTCTGGAACTCACATTGAAGTGCATGATAGAGAGTTCATCGAACCGCTTTTATGATTTTTCTCTACCTTTCTATTCTCATACAGCGAGCGGGAAAGAAGAACACGTAACTCTTACCGTGTTCGGTCAAATTTTTCTTATTTCATTTTGATGTAGATAGGTGCTAGCAAATTATGTTCGCATTCGGAAGAGAAAGTTGGTGACCGAAATTTCTCAAAGAAATCTCGCCGCAATGAATAACGCCTTTTTTTACTGATTTACATCCCAACTCGTCCATCATTTCCGAGACATTCTCACATCTATATCGCATTAACACAAAACAAGCTGCCCATCTCTGAATTTTTTGTAAATCGTCCGTCGGTTCCCAACTGTTGTGCATCCCACAATGCACAGCAACACTCCAAAATGGGACGCACAATTTCTTTAGTAACTGTTGCATCTTCGAAGTGTTATGCCAATGAAACTTAGCTTTTCGTTCGGGTTCCCTACATTATTTTCTATGTGCTCTTTCCAATTTAAGTTATTCGTAATCGTCGTATCTGGGTATTTGGTTAACTTGACGGCGTGGAGATTTGACTGATTTGTTGTGTAACTGAAGTTTAACTGATTTCTTTTAGTCAATGAGCAACTATGCACTTGTTATTGTTAAGGGTCAATTGCCAATTTTTGCACCATGAATATACCTTATCTAAATCATTTTGCAGTTGCTTTGGATCGTCTGGTAACTAACCGATAAAAGATAGCATCATCCGCAAACAGACAAATAGAGCTACTCAGAGTGTCTTCTAAATGGATTATAAAAATAAGGAAGAGTAGTTGCCCTATAACACTTCCCGGTTAACGCTCGATATCACTTCTGTTGTTCTCAATGACTTACCGTAAAGTAAAACGTACTGTGTCCTTTGTGACAAATCACGAATGCAATAGCATAACTGTAGCGATATTCGATAAGCAAGCGATTTCATTAGAAGACGCTTGTGAGGTAGTGTCAAAAGACATCCGGAAATCTAGAAAAACGGAATATATTTGACATACATTGTTGATAGCATTTTTCCCATCATGTGAGTAAAGCGATAGCTGGATTTCAAAAACGATACTTTCTGAAGCCGAGTTGACTATGGGTCGATAGGTCGTTCTGTTCGAGGTAGTTCACAATATTTGAAGAAAATATATGTTTTAAAATTCTGCTGCAAATCGACGTCAATGATGTAGGCCTGTAATTTTGCGGATCACTCCTATTGCCTTTCTACAATATTGGAGCAACCTTTGCAACTTTCTAGTACGGAAATTTCACAGTGAACGGTTGTATATGACAACTGCGGACAAGGTACGTAGCTTAGAAAGGTATGCCAGTTTGGGCTTCTTCATTGGTTAGCGCTGTATTACGTCACTCGGCAGCAAGCCGCTGTATTATAAGGTCGCCGTGAACACACATTCTCCGTCTTTTCTTTACTCATTCGACAAAAAACATTGCTTTGAATTATATATACAAAGAACTGAAAAAGAAAAGCTTCAAACATTATCAACAACTAGCTATCCCGTCCCGTCCCGCGACTTGGCACGGGTAATATTTAAACGTCGTTAACTCGAGAATCACTGAACGTATCGTGATGGGGTTTTGTTTAAATTGTAGAGCTCATAAAGATCTAAAATAAAGTCCGGGAAAGCACATGTCTAACTTTTGTAGATTTCCCACAATCACTATTTATGTAGTCTGAAGACATCCGGCGCCAGCGACTTAAGAGAGGAAAATGAAACATATGCTTCACTCGTAAAAGTTAGACATATGGTCTCTTGGACTTTTCTGTAGACCTATGTGAGATCTATAATTTAAAAGTAACCTCATCACAATACGTTCAGTAGTTCTCGAATTATAGAAGGTTAAAGGGACAGCCAGAGAGAAAAATGCGCTTCTGTTTTATATATCATCATGCCTTCACCTCCTTAGAGTGCGAATTTTTGAAATTGTGCCGTGCCTATAACCGTGACGCTAGTTCACGCAATAAGCTGACGAAGTTTTATCGCAATCGACTGAATGACATGCGCTGAAGTTCCTCATCTTTTGGAACCCGATGGTACAAAATGCCTTCCGTCTTGAGTCCTCTGTTATTGCACTCCGCAACAGCACAACACGAAGTATTCTTACTCATAATTCGCTAATACAAAAAGCTACTTCCTATCCGAACACTTAACAGGTCAAGAAACGAGAGAGCGCAAAACACAACTTCCCGCTTGCACGTTTCATAAGGGTACTGCGGCAACTGCTCGGCTCTTCCTGCCAGGTGACGTCACAGAAGCAAAGCGCGCGAGTCAAATTTAAGGCTAGTCTATACGACGACACTATGTTGCGAAACTCGTTGCATGAAACGAATTGCGCGTAACTGGTTTCGAGTATGTCTTTAGACACGGCGCCAATATCATACACTTCAGTTTCGTTGTTTTATGAGTGCCGTAGTCGCCGTAAAATGAAAGTTTTGGTAGCTGTACGAGTTGTGGCGAATCTATCGCTTGTTTGTGCGAAGTCACTGCATAAGACTAAACGTAAAAAGAATAAGAAACGTTTTTGGGTTCGTGACTGGATTAAAAAAATACGTCAGCTCTGTTGCTCAGCGACGTTGCTGAAAGAAATTGTGATTGAAGACCCTAGAAGTTATTTTAATCAACTTAGAATGTCACCAGAGCAGTTAACGTTCCTTTTAAACAGAGTTAGTAATGCAATAAAGAAACAAGTTACCGTTATGTGTGAAGCATGGTTACCAGAACTGAAATTACAAATTGCATTACGTTTCTTGTCAAGAAGATATTCGTCTCTGAGTACTTGTACCGTGTTCCGAAATCCACAATTGCCATACTTCGTTCGTATAGGTATTTCAAATTGGAGTTATTTTAGCCTGCAATTCTCTTATCGTCAACCCATCAATATTTAATTTCACAAATAATATCCAGAAGAGCACTAACACGCCGTTAAAATCGCACAAACACCTACTCAACGCATATATGTTCAAAAACCGAACTATTTCTCCCGTTCCCCCCTTTATGTTATATTTTGTTCTGTATTGGTCATAACCTAACCTAAAAACACGCGCAATCAGTTTCGTCAAAGTTGGAATGTGGCGAAACTATTTAGTTTCGTCAACGAGTTGCGCGAAGGCCTGCTGCGCATGCGCATTGGCCAGTAGCGCAGTTTCATGAAACGTAGTGTCGTCGTGTAAACTAGCCTTTACACCCCCCTGGACTGCGAGACACCGTGCCGCTACTTTGGGCAACTGAAGACAATTCTGCGAAGTGAAGGGCAACTTTACCCTCGGTTACTTGAGATGTCTGACGATCGTAGAGCGAGAGAAAACGATTGTGAGAGACGTTGCGAATGTATGACGTCTCGCTCTCGCGCGGAATCAGTTGAGTGGGACACCCTTCGTATACGCCTGAGGGAGGACTGGATCCTCCGACGGGGAGCAACAGCACGCTCTGCACAATGCGCCATAAAGCGTTCATCCATTCCACGGCTTGCAACTGCGGATACCGAGACATTGTGCCGCTATTTTGGGGAACTGAAGACAATTCTGCGAAGTGAGGGGCAACTTTACTCTCGGCTACTTGAGATGTCTGACGATCGTAGAGCACAGAACGATTGTGAGAGACCTTGCGAATGCATGACGTCTCGCTCGGCGCGGAATCAAAGCCGCGTCCTGCCACGACAGCGGCCTAGCGGTCGGCCCGCCCTATTGGCATGCAATCGCCGGCGCACTGCCCGCCGCGGCTGTCTGCGGCGCCTCAGACGTGCCGCGAATTGCGCAGGGGTGAGAGGGTGTCTGGCGGACAAGCGCGCCGCATTTGCGCTGATACCAATTTTAATATTTCAGGGAGTTGTAGCCGGCTGCCGAATTTCGACACGTCCCACTCTCCCGAAATTAGGTTGCGTGACACACACACACTCTCTCTGACGCCGAGCCGCTGCTCGGTGGAAAGGATCTGGCAGGAAATCAAATTCACAGAGCACCCGCGGAATAACCCATACGTCCCGGCGCATACAGAGATTGTAATTCTCTCGGACGAATATCGGAAGTGGGTCGGAAACCATTTCGTACGCCTGTCGTGAACCGAACGAAATGTACCAGATGGCATGCAGATGAAACGAAATAAATTGGAATGGGGAGTAAGATTCCCCAATGACCTCCACAGTTTCATGGGCCGTAGCGAATGTACTTATCTCTAGCGAACGTAGCAGAGCTTTTCAATTGGTGAATATGTATGAGAATTGGATGTACATCATAAACTGCTTCCCTATTGTCTCTGCCCATCTTCTCTGTCATACGGCCGCGGTGGCCGAGGGGACTGAGGAGCTCCAGTCACGGTCTGCACGGCCACTACGGTCGGGGGTTCGAATCCCCCCTCGGGCGTGGATATTTGTGCCGTCCTTAGGATTAGCTAGTTCAAAAGTAGTTTGTAAGTTTAGGGACTGATGACCCCGTAGTTAAGTCCCATGAGCTATACAAACATTTGAACATCTTCTCTCTCTCTCTCTCTCTCTCTCTCTCTCTCTCTCTCTCTCTCTCTCTCTCTTGCCTATATTTTTATCCCTCTCTGAAAATCGTCCATACAAAAAAGTGCAAATTTAAAAAAAAATCGTTACAAATGTAAAAACAAATAGCTTGCGATTATTGGTATACGGCATATGGTTCTCCGATGCTCTGTGGATCTGTGACGACTGTATTTTTTATCATTTTCATCTGCGAATGGGTAGCATCAGACTGTTAGCCATGTATACAAATTTCCTATTATTCGCCAGAACTAAGATGAAGGCAGAAGCAAAATGTTGTTTATACAAATGTGAAAATTTAATAAATGATGAATTAATATTAATGGAACAGATGAACTCTTTTTTTAAATACGACTTTTCCATTCTCTTTTAACAGAATGTCTGTACAATTTGGTTCTTTACGAAATACATTACTACGTCAGTCTGCATGTTTCCTGAGGTATTGTGTAAAAGTATGAATCTAATCGGTGAAGAACTTTTCTAGATTTTTTTGGTATCAACGTTTCTTTTTCATGTTGCACATATTTTGACCAATTATCGAAGTTAAAAGAACGCATAGTCTACATACATCCAAACGTTGAAAAGAAAATCATGTGTACTGAAGAATATTAGTCAAGACTTTTCGAGACTTTTGACAACAACATTATGTCTTAATTTATAAATATATGTACTATAAAAATGTAAACATGTGTATATACTGTGTTTCAGAATCATCATCTCCATCAAAGGTGGGGCTTCTTCAAACGTGGTCAAGCGATCTCTTTATCGGTCTTCCTACAGGTATTTTGCCTCTCTGTAATTTTAGTAATG
This sequence comes from Locusta migratoria, assembly GCA_026315105.1. Lineage (NCBI taxonomy): Eukaryota > Metazoa > Arthropoda > Insecta > Orthoptera > Acrididae > Locusta > Locusta migratoria. The sequence continues at coordinate 451,510,197 of CM048746.1, forward strand.
TGGTGAAATAATATAGGGTGTCCATTTAAAAACACGTTAGATTCTGTTAAAGAAACACATAAATGCTTCCGTTTTAGAATGTTTCAAAATATTTACATTCATGGTCTCCTGCCTTACTTCGATACGAGTGAAAGTCTTTTCACAATAGCTGTTGTTGTTGTTATAGAGATATTTTTGGTGAGCAAGATAAACAAGATAAATAGGACATCCTATATAATTTTTCTGAAACCGAAGTATGAAACTAAGCAGGTTCTACTGAAATAGCTGCTTAACTGCGATTGGGACGTTCAGAAACTACTTTTATACAACAGTGGTATTATTAAGTAGTAGTAAGCTTTTGCGGTTATCATTTAGAGCCGAAGTTCTGAAGTGAATATAAAATGATAAAAGATTTTCTTCTATTTTATTACGAATAAAGATTTACAGTTTCTTTCGAAAGAAGAACGATTTCGATTCTTGATTACATTATCAACAGAGCCTTCTGACTACATCAGGTGTCTCTACACTCACGAAGCTGCTCATCATCTCGGCACCAGCAGGGAACAAACGGTCTGATGATGAACTAATCAAGAATCTAAACCGGTCACTTTGCAAAATAAAATTCAAAACTTGTACCAACTAGAATAATTTTTTTCATAGTTAGCTATATTTACAAAGGAAAAAATGTTTGCCAAACTTGGTGTCTTCCATGCCTAAATGTATAATTTACCACCATAAATGAAAACTTTCTGAACGAAACAAAGGAGATAACTGAGTAATATGCTGCAAATTTAATGTTTTCACTAACTGGTTTTCGGTTGCTACCCCATCGACTACAGAGTATAGCGATGCAGCAGGGAGTTTACATTCAAGGATCTTACGTTGCTGGGATAATACATTAATTTTCAAAAACGAGTAGTATGACGACAAACGTTGGTAAAACGTTGGACGATATTAACATTATAGGCCAGTCGTCGTAAACAAAAAAAATTACCTTAGGTCCAAAAAAATTGCAGGAAGCTGAATTTTTGGTATGTTGTTAGGACATATTAGTATTAAACCAAGTTTGCAGCTTCGAAATCCTTTTGCGTAACTTTTAAGAGCCAAAAAACATCGAAATTTTCGGACTTTTTTCTGGTTTTGGTTTATAACTCATGAAGGGTGTTTTTTTGACGGAAAGTCACTCGCACCTCTATTAATGTAGATAAAATATTCTAAAATTTAAGCCCAACCGCAGCTCTGTAAGTCCAATAGTTCCCGAGATATTGGACTTCAAAAATTGCCTTATTTCTCCAGAAAGTTCAAATTTTCGAATTTAGTCATCTTTCGGCTAGAATATTGGCTCTAATGATCATCCCATGGGGAAAGTCATACAAAAAAAGTTATAGGACAGTTATTCAACTTTAATCTAAATACTGAACGAAGTCCATATACCCAATAGATTTCTAGTTATCGTTAAAAACGAAAACTTGGAAAAATTGTAGTAGTTCAAATGTTCAAATGTTCATTAAGCTTATGGGACTTAACTACGGGGTTATCAGTCCCTAAACTTACAAACTACTTATGAACTACTTACGAACTAGGACGGCACAAATATCCATGCCCGAGGGGGGATTCGAACCCCCGACTGTAGTGGCCGTGTAGACCGTGACTGAAGCGCCTCAGTCCCCGCGGCCACCACGGCCGGCAATTGTAGTAGTCAGTAAATTGACCCAGACGAATTGCAGTCCTCTTATCCTGTGTATGTTAAAGAAAAAGGAAGAATTACTCATTGACGATGATTATTAACGCATCGTATATAAAAACGATTTTTTCAACACTGTTTTCCGCAAATATTGAACACAGAAGTTCCTTGAGTCACTTCCTGCCATTATGGCACCGACGACCCCATGAATAACATGAGGTGGTGAAAACCTCTAAGTCTCACCCCTATGTTGAGAAGCTGAGGATGCTGGTGGCTCTCCACAATGTCTCGGGCTTTCAAGTACAGTGGTTGATCGTAAGTCACAAAACATGTTTCCTGACCGTAAATGCTTGTTCTTTAACTGGCTTCTAAAAGTGATGTTAAAACAGTGTCGTAGTCGGTTGTGGGAGCATGGATAAAAGGGAGATATACAATCTTTGAACGTTTGTAAGGAAGATCTTCTGTCACTTGCTCCATTAATCCATTCCATCCTGGGATGCCTAGCATGTTAGTTGCTTTTCCAAACAACCACAGCAGATCTGGAGATTTTGGCAAAATGACTTCAGCTATTTTCACTTCGTTAATTGAAATGGCTGACAAGCCAAATTTCTTTCTAATAGAAGAATGTTTAATGTGTGTGTCAGTGTGTGAACCTGATAGAATCGGCACATACAGACTTCAAACTTGGTTTGTTTATGTAAGGGTGAACGGATGAGTGAGGGCTCATGATCATTGTACCACCCATTTCATGGAACGTATTTTCTCCATCAATTGTGTTAACGTTCACATCTGCATTGTCGAAGACAAAATGCATAAAAGCTCCTTTGTCGACTGGTTGGGCCACTTCTCCAAGGAGGATAGCGGAACTTTCAAAATGCATAGCCTCCGTATATGTACAAGAAATTCCCATACAGTGGCAAAGTTCAACAAGGTGCTTTGATTCAAATTTTCTATACAAATAGATTCCAAAAAGTTTATTTGAATTGAGGATAGGAAAGATTTGGGCCTCATTGCAGCCATGATTGCATGAGAAATCCTTTGCACTTCTTTTTCCACTGTTCAAGAGAAGGATGCCTCTGCGTCTTTTAAAAAAGCATCTGACGGGGGATATTGAGTAGTGTCCAATGTTTAGGAACGAATGTCTTTCAGGATAATCTCTGCTGCAGCTTTGACAACTCTAAGACGCTCTTCCTAAAGAATGTTTTGTCCAATGTCTGTGAACATCAAGACTGGCCTGTGATACGGACCAACCTGCGCATAAAATAATTTTTCCTCCATATCGCTTTTTTAGAAGAGCTTGAACACTTGCAACTGCTGGTTTGTAATCACATGTGAAGGTCTCTGCAAACAAGTCACTTATGGAAAATTGGTTTTCCTGTCTAGTTTCTGCAGGGTATGCATATACACGCACCATACCTTCGTTAAGGAAGGGATGTTCAGGACGGCCTGCACTAGTAGATCGCGACAAGGAGTGCAATTCTACTTAGCAATGTTTGTTGTACTTACCCTCAGTAGCAACAAGTTCACTTATACATAAAAGACGCCGAAGAATGTGTTGTCCCCATTCACTAGCTTGTCTCGCTTTTTCCACAATCGATTCTTTCACTTCCAGTGTTTCCCTTTGATGGAGTTCATCCTGTGGATATTTGGGCAATTTTATCTGCTTCTCGAAATTTCCTTGGAGAATTTTTCACCACAAAGGAAACAATAATATCCAATGTATGATGCCTTGAATCCGACGCATTTTTCAGCCTTTCCCCACACGAAGACGATGGTTGAGCAAATCAAACATCTCCTTCTAGCTGGAAAAATGCTTACACATTACATTCCACAGTGTACCTCTTCCTGCTTGCGTCATGTGCGGTCACTTCGTTTAAACTGCACAAAAAAGCTCATGTTCATTTTAAGCCCACGATTCTGACTCATTTTTATCAGCGTCTAAATTCCGCGTTTTTTCACTGTTCCCTCTGCAAGCACTTACCGACGACCCCGAAACAAACATGCGACGGGGGTAGCTCCGACATATCGTAAAACAGAAAGTACTTAAAATAACCATCACGATCTAGATTTAGACGATTTTTGTTCTAAACGTTCTTCACCGAATACGGCGGTTTATAAGGGCAGACTGGGTGTAGTGGGGAAGTTCTCGTAGGCAAGAAGTTTGGGAGGGAGGACAGAACACCCGCTAAGTCAGGACTCTGAGTAAGGGGGACGGGAGGGGGGTTGATACCTTCGCACAGAAAAAGGCCTCGCTACGAACGAAAGACCCAACCCCTTAATGGCTGACCAATACCGATAAACGGAGAGGCTTTCGTCTTTTTTTTTTCACAGAAATACCTACTTTAACAAATATATTTGTATGCACTAACACATAATTACACCTATTTATATACAATACGTTAATAATCATCGTCAATGAATAATTCTTCCTTTAACATACACAGGATAAGAGGACTGCAATTCGTCTTGGTCAGTTTATTGAATACTCCGATTTTGCCAAGTTTTCGTTTTTTAACGATACCTAGAAATCTATTGGGCCTATGGACTTCGTTCAGTACTTAGCTTAAAGTTAAATAACTGCTCTATAACTTTTTTTGTGTGACTTTCCCCGTGAGATGATCATTAGAGCCAATATTCTAGCCGAAAGATGACTAAAATCGAAAATTTGAACTTTTTGGAGAAATAAGTCAATATTTGAAGACCAGTATCTCGGGAACTATTGGACTTACAGAGCTGCGGTTGGGCTCAAATTTTAGAATATTTTATCTACATTAATAGAGGTGTGAGTGATATTTCGTCAGAAAACCACCCTTCACGAGTTATAAGCCAAAACCAGAAAAAAGTCCGAAAATTTCGATGTTTTTTGGCTCTTAAAAGTTACGCAAAAGGATTTCGAAGCTGCAAACTTACAAACATACTACTCTAATGTGTCCTAACAACATACAAAAAATTCAGCTTCCTGCAATTTTTTTGGACCTAAGCATACCAGACGACTGGCCTATTAATAAAATATGACAAGATATAAAGTATAACATTTGTCCTAAGTAAATAAACTAGGCAATAGAAATTGGCTGAATAAATGCTTTTAAGTTTAACAGGTCAAATATTTGATACATAGAAGAGTGAAAATAAACTGAATGAAACATCTGTGAATATATAAGTAAATTTTGTAAGTGGTTAAATTGTAGTTACTGGCTTAAATGTCCAATATTATTACCAAAATAATGAATTACAATTGGTATCTGGTGAGTAGCTAAACTTTGTGATCACAGAAAGTAATTAGGCTATGCATCTGTAGTAGGGACTTAAGGTAGCTGAACAGGAGTGGGTAGTAGTGTGTGAAATGGTTGGATTTTCAGACAGAAGCACCGAGAATGGAAATCGTGTTTGTTCATTTAGTACCAGGCCTGGGGAGCTTGATATATGTTAATTAATTTCCAATATCTCAAAGCAGTTCATTTTCTTTCCTTTCTGGATATTGTGTAGGACTTTATGTGTTTTGTTATCTTGTAGCTATGGCCTTCTTTTAGCAGGTGGTTTGCAAATGTGTTTTCTTTCCTAACTTTTCAACTTCTGTGACGTTCTTTCATTCTGGTACATACTGCCCTGACTGACTAACCAATGTAAAATTTTCCACAGTTGCAAGTAATTTTGTATATTCCACTCTTTTCCAAGGCTGGAATTTTGTCATTACCACTGGAAAGAAAGTGACATAAAAAGAATGTTCTGAAATTTCTAGACTTACGTTTTGTAGCCACACGCAGAGATACTTTTCCTAAGTATGGGATTGTGCACCATTTATTAGGGTTTTGGACTTCTGAAGTGTTAACAACAGTGTAAATAAGTAAAGAGAACTTTTTATATATTTTTCCTCGTGCATTATGGAATCTATCAAGATGGGATTGTAGCCATTATTTGTTGCTACTTGTCTGAAAATATTTAATTTTTATTCATATACACTCTCTTACTTTTCAGCATCTCAGCATCCTTTTCAAATCGAAACGAGAGATGTCTGTGTTATATTTCTGACTGCTTCTACGATTTATAACGCCACAAAATCTCCAAAATACGACCGCATTTTGAATGCTCTGTTCCACTCGAACTCTATATATAAAGATGTTGTGGTATTTTGTGTGTGTTTGAATATCTCAAACATTTATTCATCGATTGAGCTCCAAATCTGTCACATCGTTGCACTGTAACACATGAAGGTTTTTAGATACCTGTTTAATCAATATATTACACATAACCTATATATGTATGACACTTTTGCGATTTTTGGCAACAACTTCTCCACATTAAAAAATTTATATAAATTTGTGTATTTTATATTTTTTAAAAAAGGTTTGTAAAAACATGCATGTGATCCAGTAGTACATTGTATCAATATTTCAAAGCATTCAGCCAAGAACTTTCGGAGATATTACATTTTGAACATAAGACTAAACGTAGTTCTAAGATTTCTAAGACGAGATACAGGAAGGGTAGGCAATGACGGAGAGGGTGAGGATATATATATTTATTTGTAACCAAGACTCCAAATACCAACTTTTGTAGTTCAGGCTTCAAAACTGACTTAATAACAGCATTTTTCAGAAATCTTGACCCTCTTAATGGCTGATTTTCGGAAAGAGCTGAAAGACGCCCTATTTACATTCTAACGAAGATTCCATATACCAATTTATGTTGGCCTAGTATGAAAAGACTGGATAACAGTGTTTTCATAAAATGTTTCATCCCCTGTTGCACCCCCTTAGGGACGGAATATCGAAAAATCGCTTGTTAGACGACATTACGTTTTATTTGTAGACATTATGCGTTGCAAGCTGTTGTGATCTTTCTCGAAGGTAGTCTATACAGTGTCCCCTGTTATATAATGAGTATTACCAAGCGGAGCTCAGCGGAGTCGCCCACAAACGAAGAATATACCTGTCCCGGCTCGGTGGCGCGGCGGAGAGCGTTGTGGCCACCCCCCCCCCCCCCTCTACCACCAGGGCATGGATGCTTGCGCTGTTCCCGGTATAAGTAGTTTGCAAGAAGAAATTAACGACTAAGCATGAACTGCATTAAATGGATTATTTTATTATCAAAATACGAATCGTTCAAAATATTCAATCTGATAAGAATCTCCTACGAATTACCACTGGGTCATTCCATTGTAACGGGTGTTACTCTCGCAAAGATAAAAATGTAAAATTTCCAAAGTAGCTCCAACAAAAATCAAAATTTAGGAAGCAGAAGTATTTCCTCTTTAAGTTTCTGATCATTTTCATATAATGCAATGTTCAGTTTATTTTAACAAAATTGAGTAACTAGTACAAAACATGGTGTAACGGGTGTTACAGAATTTGGACATGGACCTCTGCATGGGTAGTAGAAATTGTAAAATTCTGTGAGTTTAATGGACAGAAATTAACAAGTTTTTGTGTGGGTGTCTATTAAACATTGACAACATTAAATGTGTTCTCAGTTTCCCTTTTTTGCTTAATTTATTTAACGTTTTTAGAGAAAAGGTACCGTAACAGGTGTTACATGATGTGTAACGGGTGTTACACTGTGTGAAAATTTATGTTTTATGCAAATGTTTACATTAACATAAGGGTGTTAAATTTTAATATTACCAAATTTCTATTTAATGCCAATACATTTTACCTGAAAAAGCTTTATTTTTGTAAATTATCTGTTAATACACTTTTGTCTGGACAATCCATTTCATAAACAGTCTACAACATAATTGAACAAATGGATGAAATTAGGAACATTTCAATTAATATTCTTTTAGAGATGTTTAGTATACAGTATGTGCAATTAATTTTAAACATCTTTTTCGAACACATCTACATTTTCACTGGATTCATAGTACAGTCTGTTTCCTTGTGCCCTGATATCAGGTGTTGGTAACATGGAGACCAGCTGACTAAATTTCACGAAACAGACGTCATTTTCATCAGCTTTGAAGATTTTTTTTTTTTTTTTTTTTTTTTTTTTTTGCTATGGCCAGAAACTCTCAAACAATCTTAATGTCCTCTTCATCGTCAACTTGGCTCTGACATATTCCAACATATCGAAACTTGCAATTTTCTTCTCTTACATCACAACACAAATGATCTAACAAATCTTTGTAGTTTTGAGGGAAAATGGGAATCATTTTTGCAACAGATTCAACCAAACCTAAAAAATTATAGTGATACTTGCAGACACAAACATTATGTGGTGTGTCTGACACCAAAAGGACTTGCGGAGGACATAGAGAATAGAAAGTTGATTTTCCCACTTTTATCTCAGGGTGACATTTTTTAAAATTCTTCGTATGCTTCACCTATGGTAATAACCATGTGCATTTTCTGCAATTTTTTTGTTTCATCCTTTTTCCTAACTGTTACAACATCTTTAATACCTGGGGCTTGACGGCTAACATCATCACGGCAGTAAAATTCTTGAATACATGATTTATGTTTCTTTGATAAACTAGTGGATGGTGATTTTCGGTGCACCTTTTCATGTAAACCATCTGGACCAATTATGTCAACCAGTAATCTTTTTAATACGGCGACTTTTTTTTTGGACTTTGTGGCAGCAACTTTTTCACCCTGTTCATTGCTTTTCCAAATGACTGAGGGCATTTGTATGTTCCTATTAGGGAAGCAAGATGGGTTTGAATTCTTCAGTTTTACTTTTTCCCTGTGCAACCTTACTCTCTAATTTGCTTGTTCTATTGGTGGATTTTTCGCAGTATTGTTTTTTAATATATGTCTCCCTTGTTTATCCCTCTGACACTCCTTTTCAAGATGTGCCTGATATTTCTCTCTGTCTTCCTTCAGCCTCTCCCTGTATCTTTTCATGCAATCATTTACAGGAGCCATTTCTAGAAAGAAGCACATTGAAACACATTAAATCATGGTATATAGAACTTGTGTTCTATGTAGCTTGAACTACTGAAAAGTGAAAAACTATTTTTTACTGAAATACCTAAGTATTACATTTTATAACTGGGGTCACATTATTATTGTAACACCCGTTACATAAAGAGTTGTAACACCCGTTACACTATTCCTGGTCAAATAAACTGAAATATTAATTAAAATATGTTATAGTCTCAATAAGCAACATTATAAACTCACTTTTCACAGCAGGATATTGTGACCAAATATTTCATACAGTGGTAATTAAAACTTTTGTATGTTTTGTGTAACGGGTGTTACATGCTGCAATAAGTTTTCAAAATACTATTATTTAGTACTGGATTCCGTCTTATCTTGAATTGTAATATTTGGTTGAACTTGGAAAGGTTCACACAATTTCCCACCAATGGCAGGGCCTCCAACTCAAGTCTGAGAAAGAACATTTACCATCTCATGGAAACTACCGACAAACTCTTAATAAAAAGTGCATAAATTTCAAATAAAAATCAAATTTTCTTTTAGGGCAGTGTAATTCAGACTTTTGACAATAGATATAACAAAACAACATACAATTTTTTAACAATTGAAAAAATCACTCAGAGGCTCAGTTGGCATGGAATGGCCCCACTGCGTTACAGAAAACAACATTACCGAGTAACTCTCGGGAACCAGATGCTTTCTAATAATGTTTGCAATTGAAGTAGCCGGATCTCTAATGATATATATCGAATGTGCGATTCTACACCCCTGCCAACAAAAATGGACATTTACCATCGTAGTATTACCTTGAAATGAAGGTTTAATAATACTTACGGCAGCTGCGGCATTCGATGGAATATTTCATGGTAAATACGGAAGATTACTAGTCTCATTGTATGTCACTGAGTTTTCAAAAATGTTCAAATGTTTGTATAGTTTATGGAACTTAACTACGGGGTCATCAGTCCCTAAACTTACAAACTACTTATGAACTAGCTAATCCTAAGGACGGCGCAAATGTCCATGCCCGAGGGGGATTCGAACCCCCGACCGTAGTGGCCGTGCAGACCGTGACTGGAGCGCCTCAGTCCCCTCGGTCACCACGGCCGGCTGAGTTTTCAAAGAGCAGTCAAAAGATTTTGGCAACATCTCTTGCCTGCCACAAGTGAAATTTTACCAAAATCATTACACAAAAACATCAACGTGAAAAACGTTGTATCGCGTTCCGATTATAGTTATACAAGAAGGCCAATGAAAGTTGTACAATTTAAAAGACGCTTTGCATAGTTGCGTGCAAGACGAAAATCATGTGTGTACGTAGCCATTAAGAGAGGGAAACGGAAGCAGATGTTTTCATATCTATATATCTGATCACGCTTTAAATTCTCCAGCTTCCATGTAAGCGAGCGTCGAAAATTGAATGACTTGCGTACCGGTCAGATGTTATGCTAAAAAGGCAACACTGAGGTAGCAACTTATCGTGGAAACGCATTTTAGGTACGCTCAAGTTTAATTGTTAATTTTCAGTAATATCGAACATGATATTAGTAGTGGAAATCGAAACACCATAGAAACGAATTCTGAACAAATCGTTGTTTATGTGCGTCGTTATTTCATTTAATTTTATGTAACAGTAATTTTGTATAGTTTCCAACTGATTTCACATAATTTGAAGAAATTCCCTATTTTTTTATTTCTTCATTTTATATAGGTACGACGAGCGAACGACCATACGTGCACAGAGATAGATGGAGGAGGAGATTGAAGATGGTTGGAAGGAAAAGGAGTGATGAACAGAGACCACGGATTAGATAGAGGGCAGATGGAGAGGTAGATATTGGGGAAGCAAGAGGTAGACACTGCAAATAAGAAATAGATGGAAAGAATGTAGAAAACAATAGCTTCTTACTAAGGTGAATTATATGTCACATGGTCCAGAGTCGGTAAAGTGATCTGTATGTTTGTGGAGTAAACTAACGACAAAAAAGTAATCCATCTGATGGCTTTAAAATAATGAGAATCTGTAAAAATATTTTTTATAACTTTCGTTTGACATAACAACAGTAGCCCAACGAACGATACGATTGAAGCATTCTGTCGCTGATTCTATGATCACATGAGTTAATTTCCTTTTCTGTTTATTTCATATGAGAGTGTGCCGCAGCGTACAGTGCTTGGGTTTAGCTAGTACAGTACTACAATCGTTTCGCGGTATGTTTATTCATCCCAGTCGCTTGGCAGCGCTGCATTTTGAAAGTCGGAGAAATTACCTGTGAGTTTCGTGACTCCCGTGTTGGACTCTGGTGGAGTCTCGTTTTCGGCTGACAGTGACAAAGCACCACTGAGTGAAGGCGAGACGCTCTGCGCAGAATACTACGGCAGGGCTGGGTGGCACCACGGAAGTCGAAACGGAGCGCCGGCTGGGACGTGACCCTTGCAATACAGACGATGGGCCTAGTAACCGTGCTGAGCTGTGGTTTATTCACGCAGAGGAAAAAAAAACCCACACAACGTAGAAGTCCGCGACGCTCTCGTGTGACGTTACGCAGAGTAGGCCGCGATCTTGTAGATGACTAACCGCTAAGGCGTAGTGGGCCCTGCCCTAGCGGCCACCCAGTCAGCTAAGCCATCGAGGCTACTCTTCTTGACGTCACACAAGAGCTTCGGTAATCCGTTCGATTTTCTTTGCCTATACTGGTTACGAATGACTATAGCCTGGGAGCAGGGTCGGCGCAAGCCCAAGTGCCGCCTCGTGCGAGCTGCTAAATTCCCGCCCCCCCCCCCCCCCCAGTTTTTTTCTGTTTTTCAAAACGTTTGTTGAATTTTATTTGAACAAATCTGTAGGAAATGTCAGTAATTAATCGCAATTTTTGTTTTTACTTTTCAGATCTACCTATATTTCGGCCACTGAGTGGCCAGTCTCAAAGCTTTTAATACATGCTTACATCTAAACCGTCATGTTGACAGTTACATTCAGAATGACGGTACAGATGTAAACATAACTCAAAGCATTGAGACTAGCCACGCTGTGCCCAAAATCTATGTAGATCTGGAAAATAAAACAAAAAAATTGCGACTGATTGGTGACATTCTCTACAGATTTGTACGAAACAGTTGCTGGGCATCAGCTCAAAAATGGAGTCAAACATGACTGAAGAAATCTAGCTAATTTTAATAACCCTTGTGAATTTACGAAAATGTATGAAATTTTACGGAACTTCACTGCTAATCAGTTCCTACGCTTACACACTATTCAACCTAAATTATCCTAAGAACAAACAGACAGCCATGACCGAGGGAGGACTCGAACCTCCGCAGGAACAGCCGAATAGTCCATGACTGCAGCTCCTTAGACCACTCGGCTAATCTCGCGCTGCATGAAATTAACGTAAATAAACATTTTTCAGTGGTTGTGAACAGATAATGTATTCAATGTTAAACTGTATACAACAAATAAATGTTGGAAAAGTGAGCGAGCAGTATTGTCAAACTAAAGTCCCGGTCAGAGTTTAATTGTTGTTCATGCAGGCGCAGATAGGTGTTTCATGGCTCAAAAACCAAAACGTCCGACTATCACTTGGAAACGGATAGCAAAAATTTTGAAAAAAAAAAATGCGTCGAAATCGAACTTATGCCAGACTTACTACCAATGTCTTTATCCCTTGTATTCAGGCTTAACATATAACCGCAGTATCGAATATTCCATTCGAATTTCCAAATTAGATTTAGTCTTCTGAAAAATTAGTTGTGAGTAAACCCACGGCGCGTAACAGGCTACCAGCGCTCCACTCATAAGAATACTAGCGTGTATCCCCCTATCTGTTCGTCCGGCGTAAACAAGGAAGAAATTAGTCCTTCTCCCTCCCCTTGTTGAACAGGGGCGGCCGTCAGGTAGTCGAGGTGCCGTGCCACAGTTCCCGATGCCGCTCCCTCCGAGATTTGGTTTCGAATCCCCTCTTGGGCATGAATGTTTTTGTCCAAAAAAAAAAAAAAAAAAAAAAAAAAAAAAAATTAAGAAAAGGGGGCGGCATATTTGCCGTCCCCTCGGAAAGTGCCGCCCCGTGCGGCCACACGTTTCGCACGTGCCTTGCGCCGGTCCTGCCTGGGGGAACGAAGTGTACATTTGGCGTTCGAAATTCAGTCAGTTTACTTCCCTCGCCCGAAACATTGCTCTCCGTTTCGCATAAGACATCTTGCTATCTGTAATTAATGATTTTCTTATTATAACTCAAGCGTTGTCATTTCAAAGCATGGCGCACTGAAAATGATCAAAAACATGCCGCTCTTAGGACAATGAATTTAATGTTTAAAAATGCCATTTGAGCAGATAAAACCTGCCATCGACAATATAAGAGTTACGGGTTACTTCAAAATGTTCAAATGTTTGTAGAGCTTATGGGACTTAACTACGGGGTCATCAGTACCTAAACTTACAAACTACTTACGAACTAGCTAACACTAAGGACGGCACAAATATCCATGCCCGAGGGGGGATTCGAACCCCCGACCGTAGTGGCCGTGCAGACCGTGACTGGAGCGCCGCAGTCGCGCGGCCACCGCGGACGGCGATGATTACTCTTGCAGCTGTTCGGCGTAGCGAAATGGACAGCGAATTAGCTTGTGATGCATGAACATGTTACACGGCGTGGTAGCTCAGCGTTCTCGGTCAGAGGGTTCGACACCCTCTATAACGAAAGAATTTAGTCAACGACAAAATGATCAAAATAAATTAAAACAAATCAACCTCCACGAAGGACCGATAAACCAATGAATAGAGTGAAGAAGAAAGACGGCTTAACGCTATCTGCATTAAAAAACAGCAAAATTCTGAATCAACAACCAGAACGCACATGAACAAAAGACCGTAAAGCATCGATCTTCCTGAAGAACAAAAATCAATAATAATAAACCGCCACTGGTAAGTTTTTTTTCTTGCCTTCTCAGAGTTTTTTGCACATTCTTGTTAATTAATAACGTAATAGTAGTAGTCATTTGTATATGGATCAAGAAAGAGTCATGTGGAATGCAGTATTACCACACTTATTCCGTTTGGAATTTTAGCTGTAAACGAAAACGTAGTCACCGTTTGAAATATATTATTTGCTTTTTATTTTAGCGCAGAACAAAGTAACATAAAGTCATATCTGAACTACAGAAAAAGTAATAAAAATTTACGTTCGAGGGGTCCATAGCAACCATGCCAAAGAAAAATATTATAGTATACGCAGTGATTCTAATTAATGACTTTCACCATATTCCATAAATAGTGAATAATTACTAGGAAAGACAAACAAGATAATTTGTTGAAATGTATTCACTCACCTTGCGTTTCTTTAAGGAATGACAGTTTCCACGGAAATCTAGGACTTCATTTATATATGACATTACCAGTAACAGCACGTTGTTCAGAATATTGATTTTTACAGTATCCTACAGGTTAATGCGCATATGCTTCAGCAGACCATTGTGCAATTCGTTCTTACGTATTTCACGGGATGTTCACGAAATACAACAAACGCACACTTTAGAGGGAGGACTCTTACACATGCAAAACTCTAAACATTGCAGAACATAGCTGTATTTATTTTATAATAGTGCTAGAAACCCTTTTAGGAGACCAGGAGAAAAAAAATGCTAGAGGCGGGTTCAAACTACCGACCATGTGCATCACAACCTAACGCGCTGCCAATTACACTACGGCGAACTATTACGAAATTATTTCTTATGTATCGTACTATCGATGGCATCTGGTAACTGCTACTATGGCATTTTTAGACGCTAACTTATAATTTATCGTACTAAGAACAATGTGTTTTTATTAATTTTTCAGTACGCCATTGCTTTGGAATGACAACGCGTAAGTTATGATATTAAGATAATAAAGTAAAGAAAGCAAGGTGGCGTATGCCAAGGAGAGTTCTTGGCGAGGAATGTCACGTGACATGTTCAAATGTTTGTAAAGCTTAAGGGACTTAACTGCGGGATCGTCAGTCCCTAAACTTACAAGCTACTTATGAACTACCTCATACTAAAGACGACACAAACATCCTTGCCAGAGGGGGGACGGCCGTGCGCACCGCATCACGGCGCCCCAGTACTCGCGGCTAATCCGCCGCGTGACATTACCGAACGCCTGGTTTGCGTAAACTGAAGTGACGATGTCAAACCTCTGTTATTTTTGCAAATATCTCTAAAACGGTGCGAGTTATGAAAGAAACGTAACAGAGCAAAGTTGTAGAGAATTTTCTCCTCTACAAATTCATTTATTCAATTTTCGTGTCAGCTGAACGGTTCATTTGCAGTTAAATTTCCTGCTATTAAATAGTCATCATTAACGGCCTTTTTAGCGTTACTAACCCATTTTTTGTCCGAAATATTTTAAAATGGAGGCTCTGGTCGCTCGTGGCCAACGGTGATGTCTTCAAAATTTGGTGACTATTGGTGGAAAGATTGGACCTAAAAAGTTTCAAAAAATAACTGCGATTTGATGTCTGTCTGTCCTGCTTTTGCCAATGTGGCCGAACACAATGTAATGCGTCTGTCAGCAGTAAGTAGTTCGTTAACTCTCTGCACATTGGAGTGTGTGCAGTACGAGGCCTGCCGCTGCGAGGACAGTCCTCAATATTGCCGTGCCCGCTTTCTTCAAGTAACCTGCTTACCCAGCGACTAACTGAACTCCGATCGACTGCAGCACCTCCATACACCTTTTTCAACCTCTTGTGGATGTTTCCCACTGTTTGGTTTTCACAGCACAGGAATTCAATGACAGCACGTTTGATGAACGTCAAGTGTAGCAGCCATCTTGAAGACATGCTGTGACGGCGCCACTCATGGGAACACGTAGAACTAAGTTTGAAAACAAACGGGAAGGATGTATCTACACACGGTAAAACTTTCAAACATGCAGAATGAAAACTGTATTAAAAATTATGCGAATTTCTTTTGGAGTCACCATCGTATTAGGCATTATACAAAGATACTGATCCAATTCTCTTAAATTGGAAGAAATTTGGTAAACAAAGCTAAAACCATTATGAAGATATATGTACCTGAAAATGTAGTTTCGAGGAAATGATAAAAGAATGTTCACAGAGATTTTGGCTCACCGTATGCCTCCTTCAGAAGATTCCAGTGGTATATTCTTGTTGGCCAGATGATTCTTTATCATCTACAGACTTTTTCAGTTTTCCTTACTCTCGATTCCTTAGTGGTGGCTTCCGTAGCCCTTTCAGGTTCAACTAGTCGCTGGCGATCTATGGCAGCTTTTGCATACGGCCATTTAGACAATTTGCTAAGTAATTTTTATCTGTAATTTTTTAATCTGTATATTGGCTTTAGTGTTTCCATGACTGTGGCAGGCATGGAATGTTCATGGTGATATTCCTTGGCTGAAGCGACAGCGCAGCCAGTGTACAGACATTTGTTCAATGAGCGTTTAAAACTATAATAACTATTTAAAAGGACGTAAACGATACATGTTTTGAAACGGGAGAAATTTGTCTTTCAGATGGAGGCAAAGAAAAATTTCGATTTTTTAGTAATTTTCACGTAGAGGTCCCCGACAAAGGATTATAATAAGTTCGCATTGCTTTTAAACAGCGCTACATTTCTCACAAGTAATGGCACAGTACTGTACAAATGTAAACCTGCACATATGGCAACGTGGTACAGATTTGTCTTTTTCCTTTACGTGTTCTATTTGAAAGACCGATTCCGAATATCAGTTTTGCTCGAGATGTTTTGTCGTTCACTTGTGTAAAATCGTATCAATAAAAGATATTCGCCGATAGCCTCGATAACGAACGCACTAAAAGCCGAGTTGCGAAGTGTCAAAGAACTTTTACCGCCAGCCCCGCACCGCGCTCGTTACTCTTTTATCACAAACATCGCCATCGACGTGCTGTAAAGTGCAGGCGGTTTGAAAGCCAGCTGTCGCCCTGCACGGTGCCGCCGCGCTGTGTCATTTTGCAGTGCCTATTTTCGCGCCACTGTCAGCGTCGACTGTCGCTGTCAGACTGGAAGCTTTTGTGTCAAGACTGCCCAATAAATCATGGCAAGAGCGTCCAATTATCGTATTCATGAAAAACCAATCGTGGCGCTCGGAACGCCATTGCAAGGCTGTCCCGGTACAGTAATCAATCTTACGCCCAAGGCATGTTTGTTATCTCCTGAACGACATTCAAAATATTATCGGCAGGAAAAAATCACCGTAGCTTCTTTCAGGTTGCGAAGGTAATAAATTCTTCTGTCTCTGTATTGTGTTTCATTATTCTGTTTCTCTGTGCTTAATCAAATATAGGCAGAACAAAATGTGCCAATTATTCATAATATACGCTTATACTTAGCATATTTACAAAAATCCCCTGCTCTGCCTATCCATCCATCCACCTCTTGCCTACCACCGCCCCTCTCATCATCTTACTTCCCTACTTCCTTCCCTGCCCATTAAATGATATGTAATGCAATACCTAAGGATATATTATGACTCATTGGCACATTGTGTTCTGAATATTTATATATGTTATATTGTAATTTGGTTGTATTTATTTTTCGGCCTAGACTATATTCATATTGTCATAATCTGTCTGCTACGCAACTCCTTTTTTCTTCTTCATAGCCCATAAATGTTAAGTGACATATTATCCTTTCACATAATTCATCTACCTTTAGGCTCTTGATATGCTATTCCACTAGTTAGGATCATATATAACCACTGTCACTGTCTTAGAGACCATTGCTACCTTTGAATGACTATGTATAATGTTTCAATTTGAGCATGTCCAGATACACTAGGATATGTACCTTATGTGATTTAGTACCCTTTCCTCCCCCACTATGTTGTCCTTATTAAGTCGCTAAGCATGTTACATCTAGACTTGGTATTAAATTTTATTCATTATTGTTAGTAACATTTCCTCCCCCCCTCCCCATTATTTCCCCTGTATTATCCTCTTTTAATTTTAGACACAATACAGGCATTGCCTCGTTATCTCTGTGATTAATTTTATTACTAACGTAACTATAGTTTGGTGACATCGCTTAAGGACATCTAATAATCCGTTACAGTGTTGATTTGTAAGGTGAGCCGCCATATGACTGTCACGTCACAGTGGTCTAGCACGCTTGCTTCTTTCATATTTGCTGGCCGCGGTGGCCGAGTGGACTGAGGCGCTTCAGTCACGGTCTGCACGGCCACTACGGTCGGGGGTTAGAATGTCCCCTCGGGCATGGATATTTGTGCCGTCCTAGTTCGTAAGTAGTTCATAAGTAGTTTGTAAGTTTAGGGACTGATGACCCTGTAGTTGAGCCCCATAGGCTTTACAAACATTTGAACATTTTCTTTCATACTATATTTTGCCACGCCTAATCCAATCCTTCTCCCCTCCCACTCCTCCTTTTTCGCACGCCCAGACCTAGTAGTATGCTTTAATGCACTTATAACATGGTATCTGATACTTTTCATATGACTTAACACATCTTGTAGCCATGTTTTTCATAGCTTCTATGTCAGCAAGTAATGCAGAGGGCAGAAGATTATGTTTTTGGAAGTTTATTCAAATAACATTTAATTTCAATCCTGCGCCATCTGGCGGCTATTGAACCTACTTTACTTGTTAAGGTGTCCCCCCCCCCCCTCACTCACCTAAGGTTGGCATGTGAATCCAGTTGAACACCTTCACGATACATCCACGGTGGTGGTTTATGGTTTAGTTATGCATTTCCACTAAGGTGTATTTTAATTCCTATTGTTTTCATAAAAATTTGTAAGTATATTTGCATATAATGTGTTTGTTCTCCTTGTGAATATTGTGATTGTAAACTGTAAATATCCGAAATGTTGTGTACTTCTATTATTTGAACCACAGATCTGATGATGATGTGTCGAAACGCGTAATGGTAAAATAAAGTATACTGCAACTGAAACATGTAATAAATAAATAAATAAAAGAAAATGGGGTTAGAATTGACACTCGCGCTTGGAATGGCATTGAAATCGAAACAAGAGCAGAAAATAGCGCTTCACATGAGATTAAACGAATCATTAGCACAGCAGCTGAATTTTAGCAAAGACAGTGTTCTTTACAATAAATGCAGAAAGTGTCAGATGTCATTTTTAACAAAACATGTAGTCGAGGGACTATTTTGTGAAGGGCGTTGTACAGGATATCAGTAGGTATGGTGGAAAATTGACTTCCTACGTCGTAGGTATGGTGGAAAATTGACTTCCTACGTTGTTTTTTAACATTCTCAATGTGGTCGAACGAGATACCGAGAGAGAGAGAGGTCGAGTCTCAGTTAAAAGACGAGGTACTGAATTGAAATTTGTGCCAAAGGATTCAAGTACCCCGCAACCTAAGCCTTAAACGGATTGTGGTCTGGTGACCTGGAAGAACAGGTAATTCAGGAAGTAGCAGCCCAGGCGGCAAATCTAGGGTACTTTCATGTGTGTAGCATTAAGTGGTGCAGGGACAATTTGTATAAAATTCGTACCTTCCATCAAGTGTTTATCGGCTAAGCTGCTGATGACACCGTTCTGTAACTTAGCCATAACTCGCATGCGTAATTCTGACAGTCTGAAAACCAACACTCCCACCTTCCCCTATTATTTGAACAGTAGAGCATTGTATGACTAAATTGTACTTTTACGATAGACAGCAAGGCGAGACAGTTCTGAGGACTGAAAGACGTAAGTCAATGGTTTATCTGTGGGAAAGTGTTTTAAGGACTTTGGTATGTCGGTACTTTGCCAGTCGTATTTCCAGCTATATAACAGAACGAGCGTATGGTAAGTTAGCTTCGGGTCTTTCATATAGGGTGGCAAAGAAAGTAAAGCACGACAATTTCTGTTCTCAGCCGAAAACGTTGCCGATGCGAAAGGTTATTTATGAAGTATTTGAAGCTTCTTCAGTATGCGCGCAAAATTTCTTGCTCTTTCGAAAAATACTGTGTCTGTAGGACCGTTTCAAAGTGTTGTCTGCAAGAAACGTACACGACAACCAACGCGCCGCCATTGAATTTCTCACTACAGAGGAAAAAGCTGCGAGGAATATTCACAAAAGTTTGCAAAATTTACGTGGAGCATGTGCTGTCGACATGAGTGCAGTTGATAGCTGGGCACTGAGGTTAAGGTCATCAGATGGTAGTTCGTCGGGTTGGGAGACCATCCGCGGCTACCTGATCTGAAATGTTGCACAAAGCTGATGTTACGATACACTTCTTTGGAACACTGAAATTTTCTGGGAAAATTTTTGAGTCAACGAGACGGTGATTCACACAGTGAAGAAATGGATCTGTTTGCAGAAGAAGTAATGGTACTGTAGTGGACCAACATCAGAAATGTCGATAGTGACTTTTATTCAATAGGTGAGGCAGCATTAATTGTGTACATCTGTTTTGGCCCACTTTAGGTTACGATAATAACACTAAAAGTGGGCCTTTGCGATCGTCTTTTGACAGCTCGAAATTCAAATGAAAATAACGGCTTAACCATTCATCTGACACAAAAATTGAATAACCGAATTTGTAAAGGAAAAAATTCTCTACAACTTTTCTCTCTTATGTTTTTTTTCATATCTCGTATCGTTTCAGAGATATTTGCAAAAATAAAGGCGAGTTTGGGATGTCTGTCTGTCTGTCCGTAACGTGTTCCCTGTTCTTAAGACGAACCGTTCAACCAATCAGCAGCAAATTTCACAAACATAATTTTAGGCCGCTAGAGACCAGAATCTACCTTTTTCAATTTTTTCCGCCAAAAAATACGGTAGTAATACCAAAAAAGCCGTTTGTAATGTAATTTTAATTACAAATAAACGCTTCATCTGACGCAAAAATTGAATAAACGAATTTGTAGAGGAGAAAATTCTCTACAACTTTGTTCCCTTATGTTTTTTTGCATATCTCGAATCGTCTGAGAGATATTTGCAAAAATAACGGAGTTTTGACACCCTCCATTGAATGAAGGAAAACGAACCGTTCGCAGATGTCACGTGACAGTCCTCGGCCAGAACTCTTGGAATACGCCATTTTGCATTGCGTATTTGATGATTTTCTTATTGTAACTTACACGTTGTCATTTCAAAGCAATGGCGCACTGAAGAATTAACAAAAACACGTCGTTCTTCGTACGATAAATGATAATCTAGTGCGTTATTAGCATCAGTTAACAACGGCTATCAATACTATGAGATTAAATAACACAACTTCTGTTACTCGTAACGTAGTGGGTAGTGCGTTGGACTGTGACGCTGAAGGTCAGTGATTCCGAACCCGCCACCACCTAATTTTTTTTTTCTTAAACGGTTTCTGACATTCTCATTAATTAATTTTTTATTATTTAGATTATTATTTTGGTCCAAAATGTTTGCAAAAAGTTATAAAACTACAAATGTAAAGTGGGCCGTAAAACACGTCAGTGCGATTTTTTTGACGAGAGACTGGGCGGGATTTAAAGCAGAATTTAAACAGAAACTACCATCTGTAGGTAGCTTGCTAGATTAATTTCAACAGAATCCTTAATAAGGTTATCGAAATACGTGGAAGTGCGTGCCACAATGTGTGGTTGTGTTCAGTAGGATGACCGGTGCCAAGACAATGTTCTACAACAGCGCATTTGCTCGGCTGTTGTAAGCGTATGTGACGCTTGTGTTCAACACGCCAGTCTTCCACAGTCCTGTGTGACTTCGGTTTAGTTCGGTATTCAGTGGGACTCAGCAGCAGAGACGGTTCATGAAGATGACGGACAATTTTACCGTCGAAATATTGAGTCAGTTAGATTTCAGTATCCGACAGAAAACCCGAAGAGACTTTGTAGTTGCAATAAATAGCTGTTATCTAAATGTTCAAATGTTTGTATAGTCTATGGGACTTAACTAAATGGTCAAATGTTTGTTAAGCTTATGGGACTTAACTACGGGGTCATCAGTCCCTAAACTTACAAACTACTTATGAACTACTTACGAACTAGAACGGCACAAATATCCATGCCCGAGGGGGGGGGGGGGGGATTCGAACTCCCGACCGTAGTAGCCGTGCAGACCGTGACTGGAGCGCCTTAGTTCCCTCGGCCACCGCGGCCGGCAGCTGTTATCTGGACAAGCCTAGCTCTACAGGATACGTCCCTCTTCTCCTTGTGCTTTCCTTGAGTATGTAGTTGCTTCCAATTTCAATGTACAGGCTTACTTAAATATCATACAATGTATGAAGCTTCTTGCACATTTATAAGTGCCAAGACGCCATTCGCTCACCAGTAGCCACTGAGAATAAATTACTAGCTTCTAAACCGCGGCTCCAGTCGATACTTTAAACCTGCCTGCCGGCCTCATTTCGGGTTCCCATAATGACCTGGAGGACGCAGCGTGCCCCACCTTAATGGTACCGGCTGCTGCTGCCGAGGACACGGGGGCCCGGTCGGTGACAAACTCGCCGGCCTCTCGGGACGAGCATCTGGTAAACACTCTCGCCAGAGGGCGCTTTCAGGCTTTCAGGTGGCGCGCCACCCAGAGTGGAGGAGGTGGCGGCTGCCCGGCCTCTCCACTGCAGCCTCGCCGCCACCGCCGGTCGTTAGCGCCACGCTGCTTATCGTCTGCACACACCTCTGCCACCTCCTCCTCACTACTCCGCCTTGGAAGGCGACCACCGTAACGCCAAAAGCCAAAAGCGCTTCCCGTCTTTTAGTTCGCCTGCCGTTCTGAGCACTTGACGTCGGTACGTTTTGCGTTAGACTTCTAACTAGATTCGTGTGGCCCGAAACGAAATGCTCCTCTATCCAACTCTTAAGCCCACCGTCGTCAGTTACGTTTTGCATATACAATGAGATGATAAGCCGGCCGCGGTGGCCGAGGTGACTGAGGCGCTCCAGTCGCGGTCAGCATGGCCACTACGGTCGGGGGTTCGAATCCCCCCTCGGGCATGGATATTTGTGCCGTCCTAGTTCGCAAGTAGTTCATAAGTAGTTTGTAAGTTTAGGGACTGATGACCCCGTAGTTAAGTCCCATAAGCTTAACAAACATTTGAACATTTTGAGATGATAAA